>OZ024832.1:79273643-80507393 GCA_964016985.1 Anodontia alba
ATAACAGAATCATTGGATACAACAGAATGTATGAAAGGAGAGAAAAGGCCCGGATGATACTTTGCGCATGCGTAGAATGATCTGAACATGCGCATTTTGCATATGTTTGAAGACACTTTTTGCCTGATGCTGTACATTGTAACAGTGGGTCATTTGTGACGAAAGAAATTTATACTGGCTAAATAATTAAGTTGGTCTTATTCCATGAACAGGACAAGTGTTATCATTTTCACGGCCGTTACAAATCAAGACGATATTAAGATATATTTCGGTGATTTTTATGTAATAAAACTATACTGAGATTTTGTGTGTCATTTTTACCCCAAAGACATTTCATCTGCTAAAATATCAGTTCTCTGAAGTTATGCTACAGTGGACACTATTCATTTTTGTTTTGTTTGTTGTTGGCACGACACAACATGCGGTTTCCAGACCGAAGCTTAGCAAACCAGAACCTGCCAAGACAAAGCATGTCACGGACGTGTCTAGCGATAGAAGTAATTCACACCTTCCGGAGTCGTCCGTCGGAAATTCTCATACAGGCAATATGGAAAATGGGATAATTTCTAATAATTTGGTAAAACATAATTCAAATCAGAGAAAAATGGAGAGAGGTAATCATGAAGTGGCAGGTACAAGAGCAACCGCTAGAAATGCTGACGCAAATCTTTTGGAGTTTGGGAATATAGTAAATAATGAGATAGGATTGAACTTAGACACTCAAGGAAAAGGCAACACTCTGGTCATAAAAGGTATTATGAATACACCAAAACTAGAAAAGACAGACAATGAGACAATGAAATTAGCCCTCGGAGTAACAAATAAAAGAAACAATAATGATAGCGTTGTTTTAAACCAAGAGGAGACAACAATGGCGATGGAAAAGAAAACAGGCAACAACACATCTGCTCCAGATACTGTCACAGCAACGGTACAAAGTAGTTCTTCTAACACCACCAGTGAGTAATATAATTCAAACATTTTAACCCTTTAAAGTCCACAGACCACAAAGAAACTTTTTATCAAACAGTGTAGATCCTGTTGAGACGGCTCTTACGTCTCGTAAGGATCACGGCTCTTACGAGCCGTCTCATCAGGATCTACACTGTTTGCCTTTTTCTATTTTGTCACTACATGTACTCTATTTGCCATTTTGTTTTCGGGTTTTGTCTCCGCGACATTCCTTATTGAGATATTGGACTCATTCAATTTCATAGACGGAAGAGTCCACTTCAGAAACTGAGGGTGAAAGGGCTAAAATGTACAATATGGAACAATCTGGAAAACTTCATAAACAGAATAGATTATTCCTGTACTTCTGTTAATGAAAGATTTAAAGTTAAACAAATAATCTTCCTTTAATAATGCAGGTATGGCTCTATGCACGTATGCGCGCTGTTGTGGAAGAAATATTTCCATTTTAATTCAGCTTTTTATCAGTGTAATATGATTGAAATATTGTTGACAGCTGCGTATATTTATCTTTGAATCATCACGAAAACATACCTATATAATTTTGACCCCCTTAACCCCCACTTTTGTATAGTAAAACTGGGGTTTACAGGGGTATACATTATTTTTGTTATTTCTGCTCAAAAACATAGATTGTGGGTACTCGTTAGAACCGCCTCGACGAGGCGGTTCTAACGAATACCCACAATCTATGTTTTGAGCAGAAATGTATAAAATATCAGATTTTTTTATCTGAAAAATTGCCATTTTTTGGTGGTAAAATTTTCAATATATTTGAATAGGCGTGTTTTCGTAATGGGTGGTTTCTGAATATTTTAAAAGCAGATGGTAAAGGAATTGATGGATAACAGAGATGCGTCTATGCTACAACTTTGCCAATGCCCCTAAAGGTTAAGTTAGGGTATCAACGAATAATGAAGTTTTTGTTACAAAACACTATCTCTACTAAATTTATTTTATAAAAAAATAACTTATACATAATTTTTTTTTGCGAAAAAAGATCTAAACAAAACATCTTTTCTTTTTTTATCGGAAGTGGAAGTTTTGTTGGCTTGCGCATAGCTTAGCAGAAGTGGTTCAGACTGGAAACATGTGTTGTCCAAATAGTTATATGTATGTCTTCCTGTTAACTTCTCTTTTCAGACTGCAGTGCACAGTGCTCTCCATTTTGGTTAAAAGCGCTAGAGCAAGCTGTCGGAGTACTCCAACCGACTCATCCAATTTGCAGTGTTGGTAATTATACCTCTTGTCGGACGGTGGAAACTGTATGCATGACAGAACCTACAACTATCGTTTGCTGCCCTGTCTCGTGTATTAGGCCCATAATGCCTTGCTACCAGGGACCACCAGCTCAAAACATGTGCATTCCGACTAATGTTATATGTAAGTTCGTGTATAGATCAAAATGTAACCTTTTCCGATGACCTCAAATTTCTGGTTCTCAGAGGTATTACGTAAAAAAGAAAATTGTAACTAGACGTCTCAGGTCATCGGACAAGGTTATATTTTTACCTGTACTGTATTTTTACCATCTTTCTGCTTTTTAACGCTTTGCATGCTGGGTTAAATTTTCAGCGGACGGCATTTTGAAATATTATTTTCTTATTTTTCCCAGAAAATAGGATTTCACATTTCAAGCAAATTGTTTTGGAAATAATTCACATGAAATGTCAAATCCTGGTTTTTGGGAAAAATAAGAAAAATATCAATTCGTCGTCTGCTGAAATTGTCCATAGCACTGTAAGTGTTAAATAGATACTAGCAGATGGCATTTATTTTTTTTATTTTTATTTATTTTTTTTTTTTTTTTGTTTGTTTGTTTTTTGTTCTTGTTGTTTTCCAGAAATAGAGTTGATATCTCATGCGAATGGTCTGCATGAAATCTAGACCCTATATACCAAATATCAAGCCCTATTCTCTAAACAAAAGCCTGAAATTATAATTTACTTAATTAGATTAGAATATACTACAGGTTAAAGGTGAAGTGAAAACTGGAACTAAGGACAAGGTAAGGATGCGTAGGGCTTAATGCCATTTTCAGCATTTTTAAATGGGCAGTGCCATACAAAAACGTTTTCGGGCATATGCGAACAGCGAAGGCCCAGATGAGCCTATGCATCCGTACAGTCTGATCAGGGCTTCCCTTGTTCACTAACAGAATTATTGGCTACTACGGAATGTATGAATGCAAAGCAAAGGCCAGGATAACACTTTGCACACGGATAATCTGAATCCGCGCATTTGCGTATATTCGAAGGCACTTGTTCGCTTGACACGGCCATTTGTACGAGCCGGTTTGAATGTTCAGCGCATATATTTGTACTCGTATGACAAGCCAGTTTGAAAGGTCTTCGGGTGGAAGCCTCGCGCGCGTTCTGCCGCCTGTCCCCTTCCCCCGCCCAACAGTCTCTCTCTCTCTCTCTCTCTCTCTCTCTCTCTCTCTCTCTCTCTCTCACACACACACACACAGACACACACACACACACACACACACACACACACAGACACAGAGAGAGAGAGAGAGACTCGTTTAAGGTGGAATTCGAGGTCTGCACTTTGTGTTTTTAAATGAGGACCGTCTGTGCCTTTCTGTACGTCTGTAAACACATCCACATACAATTGTACCACATACGAGGGACTCCGTACACAACTGTTCCGTGCTTGATTTTACATAGACATCTTACAATGTCCAAATACAGTTTATTTATATTCATGGCGTCTTCTACCAGATAGGGTGTAATGGTGAAAAGGGGTCCAAACATCGGACCTTGTTTTCTCCTCGGACCTGGGTCGGTTTGGAGTTTAACGGCCCACATTACGAAAACACGCCTATACAAATATACTGAAAATTTTACCACCAAAAAATGAAAATTTTCAGATAAAAAAATTCTGATAGTTTTCATATTTCTGCTCAAAATATATATTGTGGGTATTCACTGAGGCGGTTCTAACGAGTACCCACAATATATGTTTTTGAGCAGAAATAAGAAAAATAATGTATACCCCTGTAAACCCCAGTTTTACTATATAAAAGTGGGGTTTAAGGGGGTCAAAACTATATAGGCATGTTTTCGTGATGAAGTCAACACTATGTCCAGCCGATCAGTTTGTCTAACCACAACCTTCCTGGGCAGGCTTTGTCCTCTAAAGCCTAGTTCTTACAGTCACGGTTTAGGACCCGCTTTAGTGATCCGGGAATAACCGTGTCCAACCGATAGTACAACCCTGTCGGTACCGTTAATATCTGGGATGAATCCGGATGAACCCTGATTTAAAATGTTTAATACAACCGGGAGTCACTTGGAAGGATATCCAAGCCGGCTCAATCCGGGCAATGCCGGAGCAATACCGGTACATTCCGGGGCAGGTCGGGAGCTGAACTAGTAATCCGAGGTTGTTAAGGCGCATGATTACTTTTCCTGACACCCCGGTATATCTCCGGTGAAAGATGGCACAGTCCCGTTTGATATCGGTAGTATTAGGGACTGGGACGGAAGTAGGTGGTTTATAAGCCGGTTTATCCCAGTACAATGCCGGCTGAGGCCGGTAGATCCCGGCTCGACCACGTTTGCAGGGGGTCTAGTTACGATGTCAGAGAGGTTAACCCTTCAACTACTACATATTTAAAATATGCTTCATAATACATAAGGCTTAACATTACATGTAAATCGTCTTCAACCAGTCGGCGAGATCTCCCTACTGCTCATCGGTCAAAAGTAGTGGTGCTGTCCTTTTTGGCGTTTTGTTTGTTTCTGCGTCGTTGATTCTGACGAAAACGCAGGTGATGTCCCCCTTTGAGGTGTGGTCGGAGGTTCTTGCCTTCTAGAGCATCATCATCAGGTGGTTCCTTACTCTGTGTCTTGGTCCTTGGCATGATATTTTTCAGAATGTGCTTCTTCGGGGTAGTAAACAGAACTAATTCGGTTCAGCCCGGTTTTTTGCCCTCAAGTGATAACCGGGTAACGTCGGCGTTTCACCAGCGCACAACTGTGGTGAGGCGAGATGATGCCGGCAATCATCGGCACGCCACCGGCGACCAACCTGTTCGCGCCGGGTTTTGTCGGTATCAACCGGGAAACACACCGGTGTTACACCATAAGTACACCGTCACAAACGGGGAACTAACCTGGATAGTCCCGGGTCATACTACATGATCTGGCTTCTTAACCGCGATTGAACCGGGAAAACATCGGAGTGTATGAGAATGCATACACTTTTTGAGTAAAAACGCCCCGGAGTATCTCGGTATACTCGGCTATTTTTCACCGGGAGGAACCGGGGCCAATACCGTGACTGTGAGAACTAGGCTTTAAAGCGGTTAACCAGGCTTGTGCACATTCGTTCGCCATGGCAATAGCCTTTCTTGAATTAGCCTAAGGGAGAGAATCCAACTGAGCAAATGCATGCGTTCGTTGTTATGTAGGACCTTGGATTACAGCATAAAAATTTACACACACGCGCACACACTCAAGCCATATGTTGCCGGACCTGGCGAGGATCAAACCCGCGACCTCCTGATCACTAATCAGATGCGCATCCGACCAAGCAACAGAATCCAGACTTCGGATGCAGGCGTTCGTTGTCATTAAGGATCTCGGATAACATCATAAACAGTTACATAGGCAAGCTCGCGCGACAGAGAGAGAGAGAGAGAGAGAGAGAGAGAACAAGCAACCGATAATAATGCAGACTTCTCGATTACATTGTTATATACTGTTTTATTACCCAATCTGCTATCTATAGAGTATTAGAATATTGTTTGCTATAGTATGACTTTCTCTCTAGAGCTTAGCAAGTTCTACTCTTATTGCACGGACGATGTTTTTTTTTTTTTTTTTTTTGCTTTGTTTTTTTGTTTTGTTTTTGTTGTTGTTGTTGTTGTTGTTGTTGTTTATTGGGTGCTGTATTAGGTTAGGTTTCTCCTCGAGTAGGTATCCAGCTTATGTGACCCACTTCTCAAGACGTAAACAATGCCGTCTCTCCGATTTCGCTAGAGAAAAAGACAGAAGTGGGTAAGATGCAGTGCATAGTTAAGACTGGGTAATAAACAGTATATTTCATGACTGTGTGTAGTATAGTCAAAACTATTGCCTCTCGGTGCTGTGGATGACTATTTGCATGATTGCCCGAGGCCGAAGCATCCGGTTGTGCACAGCACCGAAGGGCAATCATTTTGACTATACTCCACACAGCCATGGGAGTTGGGCAATCGTGCATCCGGTCGTCGACTGCGCCCATGGGGCAATAATTTTGACTACACACAGCCATGAAATAACTGTAGAATATACAGCGCATCTAAAATTAAATATCGTATATAAATATAGTCAGTGTTAAACCTTTCAACCCTGTAAACCAATCCAGACACCTAATCCAAACAGTGCCGTCTCACTGACATCCATACATACAACAATGGATGTGTCCAAATTCAAAGATGGAAGAGTCAACATCAGAAACTCGGGGGAGAAAGTGTTAATCTGTCATGTTTTTCATTTTTCGTTTAGCATCTGTAGTGTCTGTCTGTCGTGGGTGAAATCAGATTGATGGAATTACCGATTGGCTAATCTGTAAATCGTAGTCAAACTCTAGTCCAATACAAGATTAGCGGAATTAATCACTGACCATGCGCCTGGGCGGTGTAACATTCATGAGTTTCTATCCACAGCATCGCTTGGGTCTCGATATTGTCTCGAGAAATATCGAGATCTAACTACGCATGCACCTGGATGGTGTAGCATTCTACAGGGTTCTCTTGGGTCTCGAGAAATATCGAGATCTAACTACGCATGCGCCTGGATTGTGTAACATTCACTTGTTTCTATCCACAGTGTTCGCTTGGCTCTCGATATTGTCTCTAGGAATATCGAGATCTAACTACGCATGCGCCTGGATTGTGTAACATTCACTTGTTTCTATCCACAGCCTTCTCTTGGGTCTCGGTATTGTCTCTAGGAATATCGAGATCTAACTACGCATGCACACTGGTTTCTATCCACAGCGTTCGCTTGGGTCTCAATATTGTCTCGAATATCGAGATCCACTGCGCATGTGCCTGGATTGTGTAGCATTCACTTGCCTTTTATCCACAGCATTCGCTTGGGTCTCGATATTGTCTCCAGAAACATCGAGATCCACTGCGCATGCTCGATTTTGTCTCGCTTGGGTCTTGATATTATTTCGAGAAATATTGAGATCCAACTGCGCATGCGCCCGGATGGTGCAGCATTCACTGCTTTCTATCCACGGCGTTAGTTTGGGTCTCAATAGTGTCTCTACGAATATCGAGATCCAACTGAGCACGCGCCTGGATGTTGTAATATTCACTTGCTTCTATCCACAGCGTTCCCTTGGGTCTCGATATCGTCTCGAGAATTATCGAGATCTTATATGAACACGTTCAATCAAGTTTTTTCTTATTCTACATACATTTTCAGAGTCATTGTGGTAGTTCCTGACAAACATACCTCATTACGAAAACACGCCTATTCAAATATAATGAAAATTTTCCCACCAAAAAATGAAAATTTTTAGGTAAAAAATCTGATATTTTTCATAATTTTGCTCAAAAACATAGATTGTGGTACTCGTTAGAACCGCCTCGTCGAGGCGGTTCTAATGAGTACCCACAATCTATGTTTTTAAGCAGAAATAAGAAAAATAATGTATACCCCTGTAAACCCCAGTTTTACTATATAAAAGTGGGGGGGGGGGGGTCAAAATTATATAGGCATGTTTTCGTGATGTGGTCGCACTGTGGCTATATTCTCATAAAGATCAATGTGTTGAACGTCTATTTACCTGCTGTCAAAATGTCTAACAGTTACTGAGCAATGACAGGCATAATGTCACTCGTGCTATCTGACGCCTAATTAAGCAAAAGTGATCAAGTTTAAACAAGACGTGGAAATGACGCCTATGGATACGGACAATGACCATTACCATATCCCCTTTCAACGGCGATCTTCCTTGCATTTCCTTTCAATGTCTTCTATTGCTGTGTATGATTTGAACTAAATAGTTCTTGATTATTATATATATGACAAATCTACTGAAAATGTAAAGGGGAATAATCGTAAAATCAGACAAGACAGAGTTATGGTTCTTAGACATTGTACTGCAGCTGAATTCCTCTACCCATGTATGCAATTAGATGTCCCTTCTGTAGATATGCCCAGGCAAGAAAATATAATAAAGGGAAATAATTCAAATATTAATTCTAATATTAACTTAGTGCACACAATTCATTGACATGCGGACTGTCTTTCTTTCGAAAAATCGGGCTTCTGAAACGTAACGGATATTCCGACACTTCGATCATCCATATTGATAATAATGCCAATGATTTAAGTATAATTCGTCGAAGTATGTACAGTCACTAGAGTGTGTATGGGGTGTTTGCATTTTTTTTTTTTTTTTTTTTTTTTTTTTTGTGGTGAAAGGCAATACCAAAGTAGATAAGTTTGGTGCACTCAGTGATTTCTCGCTGCATTAGGCTCTTCACGTAGGTTGTTGTCCTTATCTCTGCTAATTCTTGTTTTGTTGCAGACTCTGGGCTCATTTCCTACTTGTCTGATACACTATATGGTTTGTGACGGAGGACAGCAAATTTGGCGTGTATCAATCGGCACTGTCTAAAAGTTTGACACAAAGGGCAATTGACAGTTTTAAACAACCTTACCGGAACCGGAAGTGTTGTCGTTTAAATGTGACAAGTGTAGCTTGTCCCTTACTTTTTATAAGCTCACCTGAGCCGAAGGCTCAAGGTGAGCTATTGTGATCACTCACCGTCCGTCGTCGTCGTCGCCGCCGTCCGTCTGTCCGTCCGTCCACAATCTTTAAACAAAATCTCCTCCTAAACCACTGGTTGGATTTTGACCAAACTTCACAGGAATGATCCTTGGTTGGTCCTCTTTCAAAGTTGTTCAAATGGTTCCGGTCCATTGCATATCTAGGTCACAAGAGCTAAAAATAGATGTTTTAACTAAAAACTTAAAAAATCTTCTTGTAAGAAACCACTGGACCGATTTCAATATCATTTTGCAGAAATGTTCCTTTGGTGATCCTCTACCAAGATTGTTCAAACCATTTGGATTCGTCAAAAAACATGGCCACCAGGGGGGCGGGGCTTATTTTCCCTATATATCTATATAGAAAACTTTAAAAATCTTCTTGTCAGAAACCACTCGACCTTTTTCAATATAATTTTGCATAAATGTTCCTTTGGTGATCTTCTACCAAGATTGTTCAAGCCATTTGGATTCGTCAAAAAACATGGCCACCAGGGGGCGGGGCTTATTTTCCCTATATATCTATATAGAAAACTTTAAAAATCTTCTTGTCAGAAACCACAGCACAGATTTCAATATAACTTGGCAGAAATTTTTCCTTGGTGACCCTTTACCAAGATTGTTCAAGCCGTCAGGGTTTGTCAAAAACATAGCCGCTAGTGGGGAGGGGGGGGGGCGGGGGCGGGTCTTATTTTCCCTATATATCTATATAGAAACCTTTAATAATCTTCTTGTCAGAAACCACTGGACCTATTTTAAAATAACATTGCAGGAATGTTTCTTATGTAACTCTCTATCAAGATTGTTCAAGCAGTCATGATTCGTCAAAAAAAAAACATGGCCGCTATATATCTATATAGAAAACTTTAAAAATTTTCTTGTTAGAAACCACTGGACCGATTTCATTATAACTTGGCAGAAATGTTTCTTTGGTGACCCTCTACCAAGATTATTCAAGTAATCTTGATTCATCAAAAGACATGGCTGCCAGGGGGTGGGGCTTATTTTCCCTATATATCTATATAGAAAACTTAAAAAAGCTTCTTGTCAGAAACCAATGGACCGATTTCAATATAACTTGGCAAGAATGTTTCTTTGGTGACCCTCTACCAAGATTGTTCAAGCCGTCATGATTCGTCAAAAAACATGGCCGCTAGGGGATGGGGTTTATTTTCTCTATATAGAAAATTTTAAAAATCTTCTCGTAAGAAACAGTTGGACTGAGTTCAATGTAACTTGGCAGGAATGTTGCTTTGGTGACCTTCTACCAAGATTGTTCAAGCTGTCATGATACGTCAAAAAACATGATCCCCAGGGGGACGGGGTTTATTTTCCATATATAGCTGTATAGAAAACTTTAAAATTCTTCTTGTCAAATACCCCCTCACCCATTTCAGTATTGCTTGGCTGGAATGTTGTTTTGGTGACCTTCTACCAAGATTGTTCAAGTTGTCAAGATGCGTCAAAAAACATGGTCCCCAGGGGGCGGGGTTTATTTTCCATATATATCTGTCAGAAAAAAGAAACATGTGTTGTGGGTACTCATTAGAAGCGCCTCGATGAGGCGCTTCTAATGAGTACCCATAACATATATTTTTGTAGAGAAATAAGAAAAATATCAATACTTCTAGGTTGCTAAAAAGCACTCTATCTGGAGCTATGGACTTTTCTTTAATGTTCCCACTCATTTCTAGGTTTTTCGTGTTATTTCAGATTGGATGTCAAAGCTTGCGAGTATGGGATAAGAGGACAAAAAGAAGTCCAAGTGAAGCGAACACGTGACAATTATGCTCCGTGAAAACAGCAAGGACCTTAATGAACCACAACGTCAAGAAACGTACCTTCAGACATGTGGGCCCAGCGAAGATTCAGATCAGCTGGGTGCATTTTGGATAGTCAAGGAAGAAAGAGTTCTACTGCGAACAATGCAGACTCTGGTCAGATTGCGCAGATATGCAAGCTGATTTTTAAAACTTCGTACGGCGCACATGTCAGAAAGTACTTTTTTCACGTTCCGGCTCATTCTTTTTTCTCTGCCGCTCTAATGATCAGCATTTTTTGTATTTTTAATTGTGTTAGCAAACAAAAAGGCACCCAAAGTGCTTATAAAGACGCCACTCAGAACGGTCGGAACTTCACTGACGCCATGAAATATTTCAGGCCCAGCAAAGGAGGGAAAAGAGCATGAGTTTATTACGTGAACATATACTAGAAGTAGGGTGATATCATCAATGCATCGATATATCATTATATTTTTGTGATGGTACTGTATCTTGATACTGATGGTTTGTGTCAATACTTCATGATACCAGCATAATGCATTATTGATATATAAAAAGGCTTTTAACCTTTGCGGACTAATATTTTTTATTATTTTTTGTGGATTTTATCGATGTCTAAACTCCGGTGAATCATTCAAAAACTTATCATAAAGCAGATGCGACTGGAAACTGCAGCGACTCACATAAGTGTTATGCTAAGTTTGTGAGTGATTCACAGGAGTTTACACGTCGATAATATTCACAAAAATAAAATTCAGTCCTACAAATTAATAAATAAATAAATAAAAACTGTGTGTCAGAGAGAATACCAGTACTGTATATATATACACTTAGGCTGGCCTCACGGTTTAGTTCTCTTATTTAACGAAGATAAGTACGCCTCCTTGTTTTCTTTTTTTTTTTTTTGTTTTTTTGTTGTTGTTGTTTTTGTTTTTGTTTTTTTGTTTGTTTTTTTGTTTGTTTTTTTTTTTTTTTTTTTGTTTTTTTTTTTTTTTTTTGTTTTTTTTTTGTTTTTTTTCTATACATATCATCTCCCTTACCTGTCAGAAGCTCGTAACTGACCAGCCAAATCTGAGAGACAGCGATTCCAAAAATAGGATTTTTTATTTTTCGGCGTAGCTGTATAAGCTGGCTTTTGACATACTTATTGGTATTAGTCTCGAATGAATAAATAGTAATTTGCGATTGGTTAAAAATGTGTAAACTTCTGTAAATAAGTAGGGGTAAGTATAGAATTTACCGATGTTTGACGAATATATTCGTGACTGAACAATCACTTAACTATGACATTTGTCTATTTAAAGTTGTACTGTATGGCAATGCAGATGTTAAACAATGGACAAAAATACCCATAATTTAAATAATACCAATAAAATAGTTGCAATGAAATAAATGATTATAGACGAGCTTTTAATTCTGAACAGTGTAACATGTTGATATAAGCGGCCCAAACACTAAGCGAACAAGGGACGTTCAAGTTTACTTCTCTCCACTGTGTCCATAATATACAGAATTATCATGTGCCTTGTATTATGTGCAAAAGGGATGTAAAATTGCATGGTTTAATCTTATATAATAAATAAACAGGAACTATGCCTTAGGCTTGGTAGAAATATTGGCAACATAAATAATATTGTTCATTCTTAACTAGGTAATAAGTTTGTTGAACACCCCTTTTATTTATTCACGGTGTAAGCGGCCTATTGCGTCGGAGCACGACACGAAGAAGAAATATTACTATTTTTAGCCTCCGCTTCAGGTAGGAATTTTTAGAATATCTCTTCTCATACCGAATGGAATTTGTTAAAATAAAATGCAGAATACGCGGAAAATCAAGATCTTTCTGGTGATTAAGCACTATTCTGCGATCTGATCTAATTCTCGAGAACATTCGAAGAATGTTTTTGCTGTCAATTTGGGTCACCGGAACAATGTACTTGAATTTTGACGAAAAACATTCTCCGAATGTTCTCGAGAATCAGACCAGATTGCAGAATAGCACTGACACCACGAGAAAGAGCTTGATTTTCCGTGAACTCTGTGCTTTATTTGAAAACAATTCATCAGGTATAAATCGAGATATTCTAAAACATCCTACCTGAAGCAGAGCTAAAAATAGTAACAACCTCTGTGCACCTAGTCATTTGGTCACGTGTTTCCCACGTCTGAAAAATCAATGCGTTGGAGGGCCGAATGATTGTTCAAAGTTTATGAATAGAGACCGTTATTTTTCGGCTATTTGAAGTATGGTGCGGCCAGTCACCGTGAAATTAAGCTAGATCACTATTGTTGTTTAACCAATTCATCTTTACAATAATAATCCATTCCAATTAATTATGCAATAATATTGCAAACAGTTAGTTAAATGATCAAGAGAGAGAGAGAGAGAGAGAGAGAGATGGCGATGTTTGCTGAAGGTTTCTTGTTCTGAATTCACTTTCTCCGTTTTCTGACGGATGCAGAATTTTCCTAGTTATTCCCATTGAATAGTAATACAGAGGCTCAATTAATATGAGATTTAATTCCAAGTTTAATATTAAGTCTTGAACATCAGAGAGAAACGATAATAATAACCATTTAATAAATTACATAAAAAAGGTAGAAATGTGATATTTAATGTGATTATCTGTTTAGATTAGAGCACTTGGTAGGAAGAGGATCTACAACTCGATAAAAATTGAAATTTAATTGATACAATAATATATTGTGTGACTAAATGGTCACTCTATGTGAACCAGTTACTTGTAGCTTAAAATATCTGAGCAGTCAGCCATCCAAATATTGACACACTGTAACTATTCTACGCCAAACTATTCACGTGAAATGTCGACATTTTAAAAAAGAAAAAAAAAAATAAGTGTCTGCTACTATTGTGATACACAGAATTTTCTCTCATTGAAGAGAGGCAATCCCAAAGTTCAGTCCTAAATAAAAAATATAAATTGTAAGACCAAATTTAATTTATTTCTCTGTTACCCTTACTGTTTCTTAGATCAAAAATAAAGTAATAGATCTATGTTACATGAGGCTGAATTGCACAGTACACTATAGATCATAATGGTACTGATAATTGACCATTTCAAAGAAAAAAAAAAGTGCCCTATTTTTTTGTCCGCACGCGCAAAAGTGCCCTATCCAACCCCCCTCTGCCCTAAAATCCTAGCTGAAACACTGAGAGTTATCCCTCTTGTTGCTATAGCAACCAAACCTAGTACGGGCTGGTTGGATTTTTTTTCACAGAAATGTTTCTTCAGTAGAAGGTCTTTAAATCTTGTTAAAAGAATTCTGTTCTGTCTCAAAATATGCTTCCAGTTCGCGTGGTTACTTTTCATTATATATGGAATTATGTAGAGTAAAATTGACAGTTCTTTTTCTGCACAACCTATGGTCCAATTTCAAAACAAAAATTGTACAAATGTTCCATAGGTGAATGTCTATCAAATTTGTTCAAATTATTTTGGTTGGTTCCTCATATGTCTGTCGAGAACACTTCGAACATTTTGTAATCAGCAACTAATTAGATTTCAATAATACTCACAAACATTACTGGATTAACCATCCGTCAATGTTTTTTCTAATTAATATGTATCACCAAAAGAAAAAAAAATAAATCACCAACAAAGGGCAGGGTCTGATATATATATATAAATATATGCAGAAAACTTTGAAAATATCTTCCGCCAGGCTAAAAAAATCTGCTTCCCACGTGAGCAATCCAGGGCCATCATGACCCTCTTATTACAAATTAAATACATAATGTATGTTTTTTTCCCAGGTTTGCCAATCTTCATGGTCAGTTACACTTTGCTTTCTCTTTATCAAAAAGGTGCATGGTTGGCAAGGATATTTCTAATACTAGTAAAGTATACAAATTAACACACAAAATTATATGCTTTACATTTATATGCTAAATTGCTTTTCATTATTTAGCACAGATGTTTACACATCTGAGTACACTCTTCTCCTGCCAACCCTTGCAATATATACAATGTTATACAGTATTAAAACTTTCTTGATTCTGTTTGAATTTGTAACCGTCGAGTATGCGTAAAATGGGCGGATTCATATCAACCTGCACATGCGTAAAGTCTCATCCGGGCCTTTGCTCTCCATCGAAGCATTCTATTGTATCCAATGATTCAGTTTGCGAACAGTAAATGCCCTGATCAGACTGCGCGGATGCGCCTTTGCTGTCCGTATATGTCTGAAAACACGTTTTCTCTTGGCGCGGATCATATGTCAATTATTCTTTTATACCAGTATTTCCACCATAACCATTCAGTCTATGTAATTTGTGCATTTTCTTGTTACTTAACCCTTCTCTTGCTGAACACAACATGCCCTGTCTTGGCAAACAGTGTAGGTCCAGATCAGTTGGCTTCTGAAGAAGCCAATTGATCTGGATCTGCATTGTTTGTCATTAGATATGTGAATTTCTATCAAAACCCCGGATCAAGTAATCTGATTGGCTGCAAATTAGAAGTGGGCGTGGCATCTTAATTCATTCAGCATGACAAGTGTTAATAATGTAAATCTAGTTTGCTGAATAAACTTGAAATAATCACGTTAAATATTTGTTTACTGCTTGTTTAAAATGCATATTCAGGAAAACAGATTTAAATAAGATTTAAATAACTTCTCACATTCTTCCGAATGTTTGCGTTTAGTGTCAGCATGTGTTTGTTTTACATACATGTATGTGCATTTTGTTAAGTTTAACGCTTAGCACGCGAGGTAAAAGTTCAGCAGACGTCAGTTTGAAATATTTTCCTTATTTATTTATATTTTATTCAGAAAGTAGGCTTTGACACTTCATGCAAATCGTCTCCTCTCCTCAGGAGACTATTTGCATAAAATGTCAAAGTCTGTCAAATTTTTAAAGACAACTAAGAAAATTATCATCAGTTTGTCGTCTGCTGAAATGGCCCAGACTACCGTAGTCTGCTTTCGATATCTTTCAGATAGTCGCTTTTTTGTCTGGCTCTTTATTCAGGATATGTAAATTTGTAAACTTTTATCATGATTTAATTCATTTTTTTTGCGTAACTATGTAAAGAAAGTTTTATTCTATCCCTTGTTGTTGTTTTTTTTTTTTTAACAAATTTTCATTTTTCTCAGTAAAAAATGGCTGCTAATGATGCATAATCGATCGGGTAGGTAGATTAGAGACAGATTTCTAGCATGTTCTATTTGTTCAAATTTTCTGACATTTTCACAGTATTGTTGAGAAACATCAATATTTAAAAAACTCAGTTGACAAAAATAAAAATTATTTTCTAAGATAAACATTCCAAATATCACTTTACCCATAGAAATTATAAAGGTCAGACCAATCTTTGGCCATAATTTTATGGTAAATATTAGAAAACAAAAACATAGACAGGAAAGGCAAACGAATTCTGATAGGATATGGACAATCAGGATAAAACAGTTTCATTTAGAATATAACGCCAAGCAAATAAAAATGTCTTTCCAAAGGATGTCGAAAGCACAGTAGTAAAGTTTAAAGCACTATATAGTTTGGGGGAGTCCATTCAGTCTACAATGATCATTATCGACCTTCGACCTCTGAAGTGTCAAAATCGTCTAGATAACGACAAACGAGTAACCATGTCTGAGTCCGTTATTCCTGCAGTACTACTCAGGCCCAAAATTTTTTGGTCATCCTCTCTGGCGGATGGCTGACAGAAAGGATCATGTTCGCGTCGAACTGACCTTTCACAAGACGCTACCAACGCTACTAGCCTACAAGAAGAGGGCCGAAAGCAGGACCCAGCTAGCATTCTACGTAAATCTACATCGGGCCGTCATCGGCCCGTCAGCTGCCCTGACGGGCCGATGACGGCCCGATATAGATTTACGTAGAATGCTGACTGGGGAGGCAGCCTGCACCCTTTGCTGGCGAGTAACCTCTCCAGCCAACAGCTGCTAGACGACCACCACCGCCGACGACCAGACCGACGCCTCCATCACGCCAAAAGCAGACAACACCGGAGACATCACCACCAGCAACACAGACACTAGAGATCGCCCCACCAATAACCACCACACTACCACCGAAGACAGCACAGATCACGCCATCACCAATCATCCAGAAACCAGCAACACCGCCTTCTTCTCCGGAGTCTCCACGTGCCAAGAAACTAAGAATCAAGTCACCGAAGTACACAAGACAACCTACACAGTATTTCCACGTCAAGATGGAGAATGAATATCCCATTCACGAGAAGTACGACCTCCAGGACGTCCACGCCACCACATACAAGGTCATCTTAAAAGCCACAAGACAGCCCAGAGAAGACGAAGAAATCAACATCGATCTCCCGGCCTTCGTCTACCACTGAGAAAACAAGCATTGCTTACTAATCAAGGGGCCTACAAGCAAGTTCTACGATGATCCGTGGTATAGCAACATCGAAATGCTGATAGGGGCAACCGGCGTCCAACAGACCAATAAAGCGTATTGGTATGACGTCCTGGAAGATTCTTGTCGGGATCCCTTAGGGGAAGGTGGAGGAACACCACTACTTCGGCTCGTGCCGCCAAGTTACCATGGCAAGACCTACTCTCGGCTCATGGGTGAGGACACCCATCTTGCATCCTTTCCGGCGTCCGACCGACCGACATGTGGCTAGTGAATGTATCTTACTCACGACTCGAGCTCTGTACCTAATGCATTATGCAGTCGGAATTGACATGTATTAGCTATGAGGTTAAAACCTCAATCTTTTTGGCTGACATTCAAAATTCTGCAACTTACAGGCTGGACTACTACTCACGCACGAGGTCTGGACACACCCGCACCGTGTCTGGACATGCACGAATCCCGTGTCTGGGCGAGGTGACCTAGTTACCCAGCGGGCACATGATGTCTATACAACGTCATGTCAACGTCGATGCAACGTCATGACGTTGAGGCGACGTTGTATAGACGTTATGTGCCTGTTGGGTATGAATTATAACTAGGCACCGTTTCAAGCCAACCCAGTAGTCCAGTAAAACTAATCCAGATTTATCCGGCGCTGCCTCTGTGCGACTCAGTTGCCTGGTAGCGTTAAAAATCTGAAGCCAAGTCAGTCTACAATGGGTTAAAATAATCTAATAGTAGAGTGTCATTGCACCTGATGTCAACTGGCTAAAAATGTTTGATTGTCTGATCGAGGCATTTACTAAAATGTAAATCTGTAAAATATCTTAAGTAGAGCATCACGAAAACATGCCTATATAATTTTGACCCCCTTAAACCCCACTTTTATGCTGTAAAACTGGGGTTTACAAGGGTATACATTAATTTTCTTATTTCTACTCAAAAACATAGATTGTGGCTACTCGTTAGAACCGCCTCACCGAGGCGGTTCTAACGAGTACCCACAATCTTTGTTTTTGAGCAGAAATAAGGAAACAATCAGAATTTTTTTATCTTAAAGTTTTTATTTTTTGTGGTAAAATTTTCAATATATTTGAATAGGCGTGTTTTCGTAATGAGAACTTGATTTAACCCTCACAACTCTCTAGGCAAATTCAGCAGACGCTATTTTGATATATGTTTTTTCTTATTTCTCCTCTTATGATAAGCTTTGACAGGGACGAAATTTTGAAATACTTTTGGACGGGTTTTTTTTAAAACAAAAATCCGTCCCTTAAAATAGCGATGTCCGGGCGGGCGGGCGAGCGTCTGGCGTCGGGCGTCGTCCAAGGTTTACCTTTTGGTTACCCTTTAGGTTAACCTTTTTTTCCAAGTTGTATGTTACCTTTATTCTTCAGCAGGTTGCTTTCATATTTGGTAGGGATGAAGAGGAGGATCAGTAGGTCACGTGCAAGAGAGACAACTCTCACTTTGTTCGTTGTGTACTTATCTCCCTGACGTCTTAGGTTTAACTTTTGGTTAACCTTTTTACAAAGTTATATATCACCTTTGTTCTTAATTGGATTGCTTTCATATTTGGTAGAGATGAAGATGGGAACCAGTAGGCAGGTGTGATGTGCAAAAGAGACAACTCTCACTTTCTCCGATATATACTTATCTCCCTTGACATCCGAGGTTTACCTTTTGGTTAACCTTTTTTCAAAGTTGTATGTTACTTTTACTCTTCAGTGAATTGTTTTCATATTTGGTAGGGATGAAGAGGAGGACCAGTAGGCGTGTAGGGTGCAAGAGAGACAACTCTCACTTTCTTTGTTATGTACTTATCTCCCCTGAAATCGAAATCTTGTGCAGCCATAACTCCTATACTGTTTGAGATAATTTGATAATATTTTGGTAGGTACATATATCAGGTCAAGTAGAAGTGTTTCATGCAGGAAGGGCAACTCTTTCTTTATGTACTTATCTCCCCTGAAACCAAAATCTTGTGCAGGCTATAACTGCCATACTGTTTGAAATAATCTGATAACATTTGGTGGGGACATATATATACTATACCTATACTGTTTGAGATAATTTGATAATATGTGGTAGGTACATATATCAGGTCAAGTAGAAGTGTTTCATGCAGGAAGGGCAACTCTTTCTTTATGTACTTATCTCCCCTGAAACCAAAATCTTGTGCAGGCTATAACTCCCATACTGTTTGAAATAATTTGATAACATTTGGTGGGGACATATATCAGGTCAAGTAAGAGTGGCACATGCAAGAAGGACAATATCTTTATTTTTTTCAAGTTAACTCCCTTTGGCACACATCCAGAAATTTTAACACACCCACAAGTAGCAGAATGGAATTGTTGAAATTTGAGAGGTACATGTATAATGTTCAGAGTAGTACGAATATTAAGGGTAAATACGGTTTCCAATATTTATCAAATTTATCCCATTACGAAAACATATCCATTAAAACATATCGAAAATTTCACCGCCAAAAACTGAAAGTTTACAGATAAGAATTCTCATATTTTTCATATTTCTGCTCAAAACATAGATTGTTGGTTCTAGCGGGTACCAACCATTCATGTTTTTGAGCAGAAATAAGAAAAAATAATGTATACCTCTGTAAACCTAAGTTTTACTAGATAAAAGTGGGTTTTAACGGGGTCAAAACTATATAGGTATGTTTTCGTGATGCAAAGTTTCCTACAAAATTGAAATTATAAGTTCAAGTGAGAGTCGACTAAAACCCCCGAACTCCCTGTGGATCAGCCCCGGAGTGTCCCAATATTTCAGGAATATACGGTAATTATGTCCGGGCAATGCGGGAGGTTATTAATATAAGTGTCATTTTTGACTAATTGTGACCTTGTGTACTGAAAGAGTATTGCTGTGCCGCGTTGCGAAAAAAATGTACCTATTATATGTGCACCGGTCATGATAATTTGGTGTTTTACGTCCCTTTCAACATTATTCAAATTATATCGAGACGATGGACGGATGATAATGAAAGACTTTTTAAATTAAGAAAAAAATGCGCATGAGTAGCTTCTCTTTAAATAAGTATTTTGGACAATGGAGATTACGCTCATGCATTTTTGGACGTTTTTTTTTTTTTTTTTTTAAACCGTTCTTTAAAATAGCGATGTCCGGGTGGGCGGGTGTCTCGCGTCGGGCGTAGTCCCAGGTTTACCTTTTGGTTAACCTTTTTTTCAAAGTTGTATGTTACCTTTATTCTTCAGCGGGTTGCTTTCATATTTGGTAGGGATAAAGAGAAGGACCAGTAGGTGTGTAACGTGCAAGAGAGACAACTCTCACTTTGTTCGTTATGTACTTAACTCCCCTGACGTCTGAGGTTTACCTTTTGGTTAACTTTTTTACAAAGTTATATATCACCTTTATTCTTAATTGGATTGCTTTCATATTTGGTAGAGATGAAGATGAGGACCAGTAGGCATGCGTGGTGTGCAAGTGAGACAACCCCTCACTTTCTCCGTTATGTACATATCTCCCTTGACATCCGTGGTTTACCTTATGGTTAACGTTTTTTTTTTTTTTTTTTTTTTCAAAGTTGTATGTTACCTTTACTCTTCAGTGGCGTCGGGCGTCGTCCCAGGTTTACCTTTTGGTTACCCTTTTGGTTAACCTTTTTCAAAGTTGTATGTTACCTTTAACCTTCAGCGGATTGCTTTCATATTTGGTAGGGATAAAGAGGAGGACCAGTAGGCGTGTGGGGTGCAAGAGACAGAGACAACTGTCACTTTCTTTATTATGTACTTATCTCCTCTGAAGTCGAAATCTTGTGCAGGCCATAACTCCTATACTGTTTGAGATAATTTGATAATATTTTGGTAGGTACATATATCAGGTCAGGTAGAAATGTCGCATGCAGGGAGGACAACTCTTGCTTAATGTACTTATCTCCCCTGAAACCAAAATCTTGTGCAGGCCATAACTCCCATAGTGCTTGAAATAATTTAATAATATTTGGTGGGGACATACATCAGGTTAAGTAGGAGTGTCACATGCAAGAAGGACAATATCTTTGTTCTTTTTTCAAGTTAACTCCCCTCAATGAATTTCTTAGCCAAATTCATGTGCACTTCATAACTTCTAAATGGTTTGAAATATTTTGATAATATTTGGTAGATGCATAGATAAGGACCAGTAGGCATGCCCTATATAAGAGAGACAACTCTGACTTTCTTTGTTAGGTACTTATCACCCCTGGAGCCGGAAGCTTGTGCAGCCAAAATTGAATTTTGGACGGATTGTTAAAAAATTTGTCCTTTAAAGTAGCAATCTCATGGCAGGCGGGCATTGGGTCTCCCGAGGTTTACCTTTTCATTGACCTTATGAAAAACCCGTCCATAATGCCGTTAGGTATTTTTCTTGTTTAATTATGTCTAGAAAATTGGTTTTGACATTTCATGAAAACTGTCTCCGGACTTTGAAATATTTTATTTTTCCCAAAACATAAACTTTCATAGGGTATTCTATGGGTAGCCAACGATTCAACGCGTCTTGATGAGGACAACGAATACTCTGACCAGCCCATTACGAAAACATGCCTATTCAAATATATTGAAAATTTTACCACCAAAAATTGAAAATGTTCAGACAAAAAAATTCTCATTACGAGAACATGCCTATTCAAATATACTGAAAATTTTATCATCAAAAAATGAAAGTTTTCAGATGATAAATTCTGGTAGTTTTCATATTTCTGCTCAAAATAAAGATTGTGGGTACTCGTTAGAACCGCCTCGGCGAGGCGGTTCTAACGAGTACCCACACTCTATGTTTTTTAGCAGTAATAAGAAAAATAATGTATACCCGCGTAAACCCCAGTTTTACTATATAAAAGTGGGGTTTAAGGGGGTCAAAATTATATAGGCATGTTTTCGTGATGTGATATTTTTCATATTTCTGCTCAAAACATAGATTGTGGGTACCCACAGTCTATGTTTTTTGAGCAGAAATAAGAAAAATAATGAAAACCCCTATAAACCCAAGTTTGGGGTTTACGTGGGTCAAAATTATATAGTCATGTTTTTGTGATGCTAACCTCTTTTCAGGGTTAACACAAGTCTTCTGACTTTCTTCTGAATCCCATTTGTATAATTTGTCTTTGTTTGTCTTAGTTTATATTGTAAAATGGAATTTTTACAAATAAAATATATATTTTAGCCAATACTGTTTGCCAACCGATCATCAGCTTTTAGATACATGGACAGACGGTAAAATCATCACGAAAACATACCTATATAATTTTGACCCCCTTAAACCCCACTTTTATGTAGTAAAACTGGGGTTTACAGGGGTATACATTAATTTTCTTATTTCTGCTCAAAACATAGATTGTTGGTACTCGTTAGAACCGCCTCGCCGAGGCGGTTCTAACGAGTACCCACAATCTATGTTTTGAGCAGAAATATGAAAAATATCAGAATTTTTTATCTGAAAATTTTCAGTTTTTGGGGGTGAGATTTTCTAAATATTTGAATAGGCGTGTTTTCGTAATGTGAAGGAGCTGTGAACATATCCGGTGTCGGTTCCAGGATTATTTGATCAAATTACCATACTTTAGAACAGACAGACCTGAGCAAACAGTGTTTACCAGGATCAGGCGCTGCAGAACAAGTCTGGCACTAACCCAGCCATTTTTACACATCCACAAGTAGCAGAATGGAATTGTTGAAATTTGAGAGGTACATGTATAATGTTAAGAGTAGTACGAATATTTAGGGTAAATACGTATTCTAATATTTATCAAATTTATCCTATTACGAAAACATGTCTATTCAAATATATCGAAAATTTCACCGCCAAAAACTGAAAGTTTACAGATAAAAAAATCTGATATTTTTTCTTATTTCTGCTCAAAACATAGATTGTGGGTACTCGTTAGAACCGCCACGGCGAGGCGGTTCTAACGAGTACCCACAATCTATGTCTTTGAGCAGAAATAAGAAAAATATTGAATACTCCTGTAAACCCCACTTTTACTGTATAAAAGTAAGGTTTAAGGGGTCAGATTATATAGGTATGTTTCCGTGATGCAAAGTTTCCTACAAAATGAAATTATGAGTCCAAGTGAGGGGTCGACTGAAATCCTGGAACCACCTGTGGATCAGCCCTTTAGTGTCCCAATATTTCAGGTAAATACGGTAATTACGTCCGGGCAATGCGTAAAATTGTTACCATTAAGTGTCAGTTTTGACTAATTGTGTCCTTGTGTATTGGAAGAGTATTGCTGTGCCGCGAAGCGAGAAAATGTACCTATTATGTGTGCACTGGTCATGATAATTTGGTGTTTTACGTCCTTTTCAACATTATTCAAATTATATCGAGACGATGGCAGGATGATAATGAAAGACTATTTAAATTAAGAAAAAAATATGCATGAGTACCTTCTCTTTAAACAAGTATTTTGGACAATGGAGATTCCATTCATGCATTTTTATGTATTCAGTCAATAAGAGGATAAAAAATGCATCACGAAGCACAGTGTCACATTTCGATACCAAAGAAATCATGTTTTTGACATTCACGTTCCTCTTCTGGTAGAATGCACTGATTTTCTGTGGGACGTTCCTTTCACAATTTTCATTTCAATAAACGATTTTGGAGATCTCATCTGAATTCGGCACAAAGACCGTAAAAGCCAAGCAACAAAGTTTCCAAAAATACTAAGTAAACAAGGTCAAATACCATAGACTCTTTTAATTCCCTATGTTTTCATTCAAAGAGAATAGAGATAACATTCATGCATTTGATATTTTCAGTTGATAAGAGAACATTACGAAAACATGCCTATTCAAATATACTGAAAATTTTACCACCGAAAAATGAAAATTTTCAGATAAAAAAAATCTGATATTTTTCATATATCTGCTCAACACATAGATTGTGGGTACTCGTTAGAACCGCCTCGATTACCCACAATCTATATTTTTTAGCAGAAATAAGAAAATTAAAGTGTACCCCTGTAAACCCCAGTTTTACCATATAAAAATGGGATTTAAGGGGGTCAAAATTATATAGGCATGTTTTCGTGATGATAAAATGGTTTCTCGTTGAAATGCATCACGGATAGTGTCAAAATTTGATACCAAGAATATTCGAGACGGGTAGAAATTTAAATTAGGTTTGATACTGTTTGATGGAGATTTCGGATCAAATGATAACATTACGAAAACACGCCTATTCAAATGTATAGAAATTTTTATCTCCAAAAACTGAAAATTTTCAGATAAAAAAAACTCAGACATTTTTTTATATTTCTGCACAAAACATAGATTGTGGGTACTCGTTAGAACCGCCTCGGTGAGGCGGTTCTAACAAGTACCCACAATCAATGTTTTGAGCAGAAATAAGAAAAATAATGTATACCCCTGTAAACCCCAGTTTTGCTATATAAAAGTGGGGTTTAAGGGAGTCAAAATTATATAGTATGTTTTCGTGATGATGTGGTTTTACATTTTTGAAATGCAAACTGCCATCTGTCTTATACGACGCGAGTTACGACTGGAAATACTGTTTTGTTTTGTTTTAATTAAGGGCCCATAACTCCATAATATATGACTGCTAAAAAAAAAAAAAAAAAGCTTTTGTGTTTGCAACGCTACACGTTAGACAGACATATCCATGGAATTATATTAACAAAAAGTTAGTACACGAGCCGGTATTGAAAAATCAAAACTGTACAATTTTATTGCCTCTGAGTATAATATTTAATTGACAGAAATAAGCATGGAACATTTCATCACGAAAACATGCCTATATATCCTTTATCCTTTATATTTCCTATATGCCTTTATATAGTAAAACTGGGGTTTACAGGTGTAAACATTATTTTGCTTATGTCTGCTCAAAAACATAGATTGTGGGTACTCGTTAGAACTGCCTCGCCGAGGCGGTTCTAACGAGTACCCACAATCTATGTTTTGAGCAGAAATAAGAAAAATATCGAATAGGCGTGTATTCGTAATGTTAACGAAAAAATTAGTTTTGTTTATGTTGAGGTTTTACGGCCCAGTCAACCCAACGGGGTCATGTCGAGCGCGGTCAGTTTACCTAACCACACGTTTACTGGGCAGGCTTAGTCCTCTAAGCGGTTAACCAGTACTATGCACATTCTTTCGCCAGAAACTGACAACTGCCCTTCTTGAATCAGCGGAAGGGAGAGAATGACCGTAGAAAATATTTCATGATCAATCTCCACGAAAGAATGTTGCCGACCTCGGCGGGGGTTGAACCCGCGACCTCCTGGTCAGGCAAAAATTAGTACACGATCCGATACTGAAAAATAAAATTGCACACTTTTTATTGCCTCCCGGTATAATATTTCACCATTTCAATGAAGCAATATTTCAGGCAGAGCAAAAATTTACTGCAGAAAGCAAACGCGTTTTATTGCCGAAAAGAAACAGCTAGCTCTCTCTCTCTCTCTCTCTCTCTCTCTCTCTCTCTCTCTCTCTCTCTCTCTCTCTCTCTCTCTCTCTCTAGTGACAATTTGCGTGAAATGTCAGGCCTCGTTTTTTTTTTTTGAAAACAAGAAAATATGTAAAGAAAAAAAATCTCTGCTGCAGTTTTACGTATCTTAAATTCTTTCCATAACTAAGCAGCTATGAATCAAGCTGTAGTCTTCAGAATGTTTGTTTGTGGAGGTTTTACGGCCCAGTCAACCCAATGGGGTCATGTCGAGCGCGGTCTGTTTACCTAACCACACGTTTACTGGGCAGGCTTAGTCCTCTAAGCGGTTAACCAGTATTGTGCGCATTCTTTCGCCAGAAACTGACAACTGCCCTTCTTGAATCAGCGGAAGGGAGAGAATGACCGTAGAAAATATTTCATGATCAATCTCCACGAAAGAATGTTGCCGACCTCGGCAGGGGTTGAACCCGCGACCTCCTGGAATCCAGTCGGACGGTGCACCCAACTGAGCCACCGAGGCCAGCTTTCAGAATGTCTGTGCTGGCCTTCATTACGAAAACACACCTATTCAAATATATAGAAAATTTCACCTCCAAAAACTGAAAGGTTTCAGATAAAAAAAAAAAACTGATATTTTTTTTATATTTCTGCTCAATACATAGTTTGTGGTATTCATTAGAACCGCCTCGGCGAGGCGGTTCTAACGAGTACCCACAATCTATCTTTTCGAGCAAAAATAGAAAAATAATATATATCCCTGTAAACCCAGTTTTACTATATAAAATTTGGGTTTAAGGGAAAACTATATAGGTATGTTTTCTTGATGGATTGTGAATCGCTACGTGAAATGCTAACAAAACATAAGCTGTGCCTAATCGTCCTCTTCGACCGATTAAGTATTGAGATCCCAAAAAGGGCAATTGGCAAAAAGTGCACACCCAGAATGCGACGTCTGTTGAGGGTCAACACTGTTTGCATTAAATGCAGAAATTTGAATAAGCCATACATGTAATATTAATATATATATATATATATATATATATATAAAGACTAAGCAGACACCCTGCTATTGGAAACAGACCGGTCCAAAGAGTTGTGGTGGACTAGTCCACTCAATGTAAATGGGCTAGCGCAAAGGGTCTGGATACGCTGGGTAGATTTCCGCCATTTTTACAAGGGGAACAACTTTTATCACATTCTGTTAACTCTGCTTTACACTAAGTCCCTTCATTCGAAGATTCATCGAAATAGTTCGAGCGGTTTCCAAATTATTGTCGTAATTTACACAAACAACAAAAGAGAAAAACTCCACATATACAAACGACTAAAATCTTCCGAAAATCAGCACTGTCCTGCTGTCCTGTTTACCCTTAAGGTTTAGTATACTGGGTAATATTTTCAGCAGACGACATTTTGAAATGTTTTTTTCTTATTTTTCCCAGAAAATAGGCTTTGGCATTTCATACAATTTGTATGAAATGTCAAATCCTATTTTCTGGTAAAAATAAGAAAACATATCACGAATTTGTCGTCTGCTGAATTAGCAATAGTGGTAAAAGTTAAAGCACTAAGCAAAATTGTTCCGCAGACGACTTTCTATTTTTCGTTATTTTTTAGAGAAAATAACACAAGGCTTTTAATTTGAATCAACTGCAAGGAAGATGGTTCACGCGAAATGTCAAGCCTTATATTCTCTGAAAAAAAAAAAAAGAATCAAAATATCGTCTGCTGCAATTAGGATAAGTACTTTAAGGTTTAACTGTTGAAGTGCAACGGACGGCATTTCGAAATGTTCATTTTTTTTATAAATCCTCAAGAAAAATGTTTACAAATACTGAAATTTTTCAGATAAAAACACTGATATTTTATTCATTTATTTATTTCATATTTCTGTTCAAAATATAGACTGTGAGTATTCGTTAGAACCGCCTCTCACAATCTATCTTTTAAACAAAAATAAGAAAAAATATGTATGCCCCTGTAAACCCCATCTTTAACTATACAAAAGTGGGGTTTAAGAGTGTCAAAATTATATAGGCATGTTTTCGTGATGTTTGAGTGTTCTTTGAGCGCATTATGACAGAAGGTACGTTTTCTTACTTTACAGCTCAAATGTTACCTAACCCACTTTATTGTTACAAATGACACGTCAAGGTGTAAATATGATCGTGTCATTTTTATATAATACGACTGGGAATCCGCGGCTTTACCTTTGATCGGGCATTGTCAGATGAGATCACCTTTAGAGCGCTTATCACAACCACAGCAGACGACACGTTGAAACACTTTTTTTTTTTTTTTTGTTTATTTTTCAGGCAAAAAGACTTGACATTTCATGTGAATCGTCGCAGATGAAATGTCATGTCTTATTTTCTCTAAACACACAACAAATCGATTTTAGAATGTCGTCTGCTACAAATTTGCTTCGCGCGCAAGGGCAAATAACGTCGTGCATGTAATAATTAGATATTGTCAATATACGACAAATTATGCTTTTCGGGTGCAATATTAGAGAATGGTATTTATGGTATGGGCGGATACCGTAAGTCGGATCAGTTTGCGCATTTGCACAGTCTGATCAGGGCCTCGTGTGTTCTTTTATTTTAGCATGCTGTGGCATATATTGTTGAACAAAGAAAGCCCAGAACGAAATGTGCATGCTTACTGGAGTCTTCGCTGGCACATCACGAAAACATGCCTATATAATTTTGACCCCCTTAAACCCCACTTTTATATAGTAAAACTGGGGTTTACAGGGGTTTACAGGGGTATACATTATTTTTCTTATTTCTCCTCAGAATATAGATTATGGGTACTCGTTAGAACCGCCTCGTCGAGGCGGTTCTAACGAGTACCCACAATCTATGTTTTGAGCAGAAATATGAAAAATATCAGAGTTTTTTATCTGAAAATTTTCAGTTTTTGGAGGTGAAATTTTCTATTTTTTTTGAATAGGTGTGTTTTCGTAATGCAAGGTACATTTTCATGTGAATGACGTCAGTGGCGTCCGTGGGCAATATATAGCAGTCGCTGGCTGTGGTCTGACATACCAGTGACAGCGCGATGGTGCAGTGTTTGGTTTCATTGAGAAAAGGAAAATAATTTCACAAGACGTGTGGCAGAAAAGAGAGGCCTATAAATTCTGTTAAATATTGTTAGTTTTCTTTATCCATTTTTGTGAAATTGTGACTATTTATTGTTTAGTTGTGACTTTGGTTGTAAGACAAGCACAATGTTTATAAAATTATTACTGAGTTCAGTGACTCTGGCAACAGTGTTTGCACAGATGGCACCAGTGATGCCGCCTGGGACGGGAGGTACTCAAGGAACTATATCGTATCAAGAACTTGTCCAGTTGATGGCGACACGGAACCAGCTACCCGCGGCTGACCAAGAATATTCGCTGTTAAATCTAACAGGTCCACTGGTACCTACTGTACCATCAGCGCAGGCAACTGTACCAACACAAAACAATTCTATGGTTTTTATGGTGCCAGAAAGACCTCCTGCAGCTCCAGTGGTGGCAGAAAGACCACCGGCAGCCGATAGAAAACCGAATGTCTTACCATCAATGATTGAGGCGGCGGTCCAAGAGGCAGTGCCACAGGCAGTGGAAACTGCCTTACAGACGGCCTTGCCAACCGTTGTAAAATCAGTGGTGGAAGCAGCTGTGCCCAAAATTGGACCACCGCCGATAGCGCCAGCAGCCATACAGTCTCTCGTACAGTCCGCAGTGCAAGCAGTGGTACCATCCGCCGTGCAGTCAGCGATAAAAGAAGCAACACCTAAACTGGCTCCATCACCGACGACGGCGATGTCACCAGCTGCACTTCAGTCCGCGGTTCAGTCTGCAGTGCAAGCGGCGTTGCCGTCTGTACTTCAGTCGGCAGTAAAAGCTGCAACGCCGACAAAATTGACACCTCCGTCTACAGCACCCCCTGCGCAGACTTTATCACCAGCAGCTATTCACTCTGTCATTCAGTCGGCAGTGAAGGAAGCGTTGCCGTCGGCCGTTCGGTCGGTAGTACAAACGTCAGGGACAGCTCTACAATCTACTGGAACAGAGTTACCACAAGCACTAAAGCCGACACCTCCTGCAAGTAAGTATATATGTACAGTCGAACCTCGTTATCTCGAACTCGCTTATTTCGAATTACCGCTTATCTCGAAGTGAAAATCTGGTCCCTGTTTTAACATGAAACTGTGACAACAGGTAACAAAATAATGTGGAAAAGAGGAGAAATTGCTCCTGAGGAGCAATTTCTCCTCTTTTCCACATTATTTTACATATATATATAACTAACTTCAGGAGTCAAATTACATATTCATTTGTTAAATGTGATTGTTCAATTTATTGTTTTCCTCACTCTCTCAACTCTGATATGTCGAAGTACGGATATCTCGAAGTGTTTCAGTGAGTCCCTTGGAATTCGAGATAACGGTGCATCATTTAAGCCAATGAGATAAAGTATACCTTATTATGAAAAGCAAAAACTCGGATCAGCATGTGCGTTCCGTGCATTCTAATTATTACTTTCTACTGTATTTGACATAAGTATTTGGACGCCTTAACTACTTTCTACAAGTATTAGATTTCACAAAAAGTTTGGTCTCCGCTCAGCGTTGACCAAGCTTTTTGTGAAAGTTAATACTGGGTTAATTATAGCTTTAGAAAGAACGTAAAGATAGCACTGGACAAGTATATGATCTTTTCTAAAGTGGTTCGGCAGCAATGGCAAACTCTAAGATTGTCTACGCCCATAGGCAAAGAAAATACTTCTTAAATTTGAACAAGTCCATTTTGCTGTCTGTTGATGTGTGCACAAAACCGGTGAATGCGTTGCAAACAGTGTAGCTTCTGTGGCGTCTGATCTGGTCTACACTGTTTGCTTGGTCTTACTGTCCCAATATTTACTGTGCTTTCGACACTTGGAATGACGTTTTGTTTGGTGCTTTAATTTATACGAAAATATTTTGTTTTGGTTGACTATATCTTATCTGAAACCAGTTGTCTTTTTTAGTTTCTGTGTTTTGTTCTTAAAATATCTACCCTAGAATTAAATTTATTGTCAATAATTGGAATCACCTATGCAATGTCTACAGCATAGTGATTTTTTTTTTTTTTTTTTTTTTTTTTTTTTTTGATATTTTACAACTGAGAAAATATGTTATTTTTCTATTTTTCAGTACTGCTTTTAATTATTGATATTCCAGGACATTGCTGTAAAACTGCAAAAAAAAAAAAAAAATGAACAAGTAGGACTTTTTTTGAAAATACGCCTCCAATTTACCTACCCGACCGATTTCTGCATAACGTGCAGCCATTTTTACTATGGAAATTACTGTTTAAAACTAACTAATAGAATAAAACTTTTAGTGCATACAGAGTTATGGCAAAAAATTTTGCACTATAAAATCTAACAAAAGTTTGCAAATCTACTTCTGTGTAAAGAGCCAGGCAAAATCGACTGAAAGATGTCGAAAGATGTCGAAACACGGTACGCTTAATACAGTATATATAAACCTTGTCATGATGAATAAATTAAAATGCCTCTCAGTTATGAGCCTCCACCGGGACCTCGTGATCTGAGCCTAGTTGTTCAAGCATCGTTAGCTTAACAATCTTGTTAGTGGCCAAAAGGTTAACTCTTCTAGTAAATACAATATCTAATTCACAGATATTTTTGCTGAAAAAATGCAAATGCAAAAGCTACTCACATTTTTTCAGCAAAAATATTAGCATATGTATGCCATATTTAAAAATCAAAGTTTTAACAATATGTTAACTAACGATATCGTTAGTTTTGAACAACTGGGCCCTGAAGTCAAGAGCGCTAACCACCCGGCCACCCAGAAGCTTATACAGACTGGAGATTTGTGCCTGCTATTATGTACCAGCGAACTCGTAACGTTGACAATGTTGCATCAACGTCGATGCAACGCTGCACCGGAGTTAATGCGATGTTCTATAAACATCACTTGCCCGCTGGGGCAATTGCCGGACTAGCCTACGATGAAGCCTACTGTCCTTTCGACATCACTCGGAAAGACGTTTTTCGCTTGGTGTCTTATTTTAAATGAAAATATTTTGTTCTGATCAGAAACCATTTGTCCTTTCTGTTTCTGTGTTTTGTTCTCAAATATTACCCTAAAATTTAATTTACAGCCAAAATTGGTTTGACCTATGCAATTTCTATAGTTAAGCAATTTTTTGAATTCTTGTCTAAGAAAATATTTTTTACTTTTCTTTGCTAAATTTGAATTTTTGATGTTTCACAAAAATATTGTAAAAATTTCAGAAAAATTAAATAAGCGGAACTTGTTGAAAATATGCCGTCTATGGTACCTACCCTGCAGATTTCTGCATAATGTGCATTCATTTTTACTATGGGGATAAAAGTGAAAATATTTTATTTCTAAAAAAACAATTACCAGAATAAAACTTTTTGTGCATAGGTAGTTACTACAAATGGTCTTGCATTAAATCATGACAAAAGTTTGCAAATTTACTTCTTTTGTGTAAAGCGCCAAGCAACAAAAAAACGACTTTCTGAAAGATGTCGAAAGCACAGTAGTAATAATAACCTGTGGTTTGTTTGTGCTAGATGCAAGATTTTAAGGTGAATGGATTGATTGTCCGCCATTTCTTACAAGAGGGACAACTTTTGTAATTTACCCTGCAAACCAGGTCCTATTTGAAAAGGATGTACTCTAAAAATATGGAGAGAAAGGGGAACATTTTTTTTTCTTTTCCTTTCGAAAACACGCCTATTCAAATACATTGAGAATTTTACCACCACAAAATAAACAAATTCTGGTGAAAAATTCTGGTAGTTTCATATTTCTGCTCGAAACATAGATTGTGGGTATTTGTTAGAATCGCCTCGGTGAGGCAGTTCTAACGAATACCCACAATCTATGTTTTTGAGCAGAAATAAGAAAATTAACGTATACCCCTAGTAAATCCCAGTTTTACTTTATAAAGGTGGGGTCTAAGGGGATCCAAACTATATACGCGAGTTTTCGTGATGTAAAAATTGACCCCATTTCAGAAGGGAGACGAAACGATTACGACAGAGGTGAAGCCCTGAAAGTCTATCCATTACACTTAAGAACATTGCACGTTGCATGTTAAAAGCTTGTCTTACAAATTTTAATTAAAACTTTAATTTAAACGCAATTAAAATACATATTTACGGGAAAAATTAATGCTATAAGTATGAAAAACTCTATCTTCTGACTTTAATTTCAACGCATATAAAATGCATATTTATAGGAATAAATACATGCTATAAGTATGAAAAATCTTACCTTCTAATTTTAATTTTAACGCATATAAAATGCATATTTATAGGAATAAAAACATGCTATAAGTATGAAAAAACTTAACTTCTAACTTGCGCAAACTGCTGTACAAAAAAAAAAAAAAAAAAAAAAAAAAAAAAATCCTTAAAGTTTTTCCTTTTCATGAATACATAAATTACTGACGTTATTGTGTTTTACATTGTTCTATCTAGGGCGGCCATGAAATAAATACACGCGTTTAAATTAAAGTTTATTTGTCCTATAAAGAAAAGCTCACTTAAGCGTGGCATGGTCAATTTTTAGCATTACGAAAACACTCCTATTCAATACATAGAAAATTTCACAACCAAAAAAGGAAAATTTTCTGATAGAAAACTGACATTTTTCATATATCTGCTCAAAACATAGATTCTGAGTACCCGTTAGAACTGCCTTGGCGAGGCGTTTCTAACAAGTACCCACAATCTCTGTTTTTAAGCAAAATAAGAAAAATAATGTCTACCCCTGTAAACCCCAGTTTTACTACATAAAAGTTTTAAGGGGGTCCTTTTCGTGATGTGTTTATCTCCTTTTCAGCGTGCAGGGGGTCATGCCCGCCAAAATGGATCTCCCTTGTACACGGTTTCACTGGAGTCATGCAACCAGACAATCCCATGTGCCGCTTTCGATTTCTCATAAGCCCATGTAGTCCGGGAAGCGGCCAATGTCAATCCGGGTATTCCTGCTGTCCAACGAGCTGCCTCGATACAATCAAAAATTGCTACATGGGGCCACCAACGGAAGCATTTTGTTTACCAAATGACGTCACCCGTAAGTAAATTTTATGCAAATGAGCCTTTCCAATTAAGCCGTAACGTGAGAAAACGTAACTTCTGATAAGTGCGCTCAACTAAGACTCAAATTAGCCTGCGAATCCGCGCAGTCTGATCAGAGCATAGCAACAGATAAGGCGCTTTTTTTTTTCATCCAAAAAATGGTGATACGTTTCTTATTTCTCGACGAATACTTGTTGTGGGTACTCATTAGAAGCGCCTCGGCGAGACGCTTCTAATGAGTATCTGTAGTTATGTCAGAGTCTTCATTATTCGCATGAAGAAACATTGTAGCCTTGGCTGTCCACAATCCGCCAAGTGAAGATTCTGATCAGACTACGCGAATGCGCAGGCTGATCTGTATCTTCACTGGGCGCACATGTCCGATACATGTAGTACGTTTTTTGACATTCCGACAATAGAAAACGACATAATGACATACGCGACCAGTGTACATTCAGATCAGCCTGCGCATCCGCGCTGTTTAATCTGAGTCAACACTGGTCATCAACACAATGTGTGTACCGTAAACATTGTATTTATGAAAAAGAGTAGATCCTGATAAGACTGCACGGGTCGATCGTCGTATTTAAGCCTGCGCATGACAAAACCTACAAAATGACATGTGCGCCCAGCGAAGACTCGGATCAGCCTGGGCATTCGCCCAGTCTGATCAGAGTCTGCACTCTCCGCCTGAAGAAAGCTTGGTTCCTGAGCTACCCATTGAGTGCACAGTGAAGATTCTGATCAGACTGGGCATATGCCCAGGCTGATTTTAGTATTCGCTGGGCGCACATGCCATTTTGTAGGTTTTGTCATGCGCTGGCTCAGTAAGATCAATTTCTCTTTGGAAATGCTCAGATGGTGAATTTTGACCATATCCCACAGGGGAGCAGCCATCACTAGACGGTCAGTTATCTTTGGATTATATGTGGACAATAAAAGGTACAGATCACCTGCACCGGTATCTGACCATGCCCGTCGGAGTTCACAAATATGTGGGATATCTGGTGTCACTGCGAAAAACTTTTTTTCAGGATTTCAGTTTGTTGTTCGTCTCGAGTCGGGCGGGTCCCACCAAGTCACAGACACTATTTCGATAAATTATTTATAAAAGGACACTTTGCGTGCGTGTGTGCATGTGCGTGCGCGCGTGTGTGTGTGCGCGTGTGTGTGCGTGTTCACTAATATTATTGAGTAGAGTTTGGCACGTTTTCATTGACACACTTTTCTATCGCAGAATGGTGGCCACAGATGATGCAAACGTACTTAAAGACATCAGGAATGGGTAGGGCATTAGGAGTCGAAGTAACCGGTGCGACTGGTGCAGGAATGGGCGGAATGATGGGTGGATTGATGGGCGGCCAATTGGGCGGAGGAATGGCTAGACCTGGTGGGATGATGATGCAGGGGATTTCACAAATGGTCGGCGGCTTAAAAAGGAAATAGTGTACTGTTCATTGATATGATAATAAACAGATAAAATGAATACTGAGTTTATGATTTTCGTTCAATAACCAGCTTTATACAACTGTCATGCAAAATAGATTAATTTCTTGTACACCAGATAAGACAATTCTGGATTTAACCCGGGAATAGAAATTCTTATCCTACTCAGGTTATCCTACCCAGGGTAAGATAAAACTCGAGAATGCTTACGTGTTTGATATGTTCTGGTCGTAATGGACGTCAGGTTACGGTTTACGTCACTGTACTTAATGACGTCATTAAACGCCACCACAACATCAATCACAATATTGTCACCACAATATGGCGGACGTTAGCAATCGAAGTAACTGCATTATTAAAAAACAATCTACGTTCACAAATGAAAGGTGTGCAAAAAAAAAAAAAAAAAAAGAATTAATCGTGGGCGTGAGAGGTAGACAGAAAAATCCGTCCCTCGCGAACACAGTCCGGCATCACTCGGCAAGCCTCGTGATGCCAGACAGTGATCCTCGGAACGGAATTTTCTATCTACCCCTCACACCAATGATACGTCCTTATAATACATTAGCAAAACATTTGCCCAGGTCCGCTCTATCTGATCAAAGCCTTCGTTATTCACCGGGTTTAGGTGATGGCGACAGAAACATGTATATAAACTTGTAGTCGTTTCTTTTAACGTTAAGTATACTATTGACACTAATGGGTGTCCGCTTATAGTAACCAATGGCGGATCCAGGATTCGTTAATAGGGGATTCTAAATTTCTGAAGAGGTTCGATTTGATTAAACTACTGTATTTAACCTAGATCAGGTTTGGACAGACAGGCCTAAGCAAACATTGTAGACCCGGATCAGACGCCACAGAAAACGGCGTCTGATCAGGGTCTACGCTGTTTGCCATTCGTCCAGAAATTTTAGACACATTCACAGGTAGTAACATGGACTTTTAAATTTTATTAGAAGTTCAAGGTAAATAGTCAGTTGTGAGAACATTCTGTGCAAATGCAAAATCCAAAACTAACAATCCAAAATTTCAAGTTTCCCATGAAAATAATATAAATACTGTGCAGTCGAATCTCGTTATCTCATAGTCCAGTGGTCTCTCTGAATACTTCGAGATATCTGTACCTCGACATATCAGATTTGCAAAATTGAGGAAAAAAAATAAATCGAACAACTGTATTTCACAAATGAATATGTAATTTGATTCCCGAAGTTAGACATCAGGAAATCACGCCTATGTAATTTTGACCCCCTTAAACCCCACTTTTATATAGTATAACTGGGGTTTATAGTAAAACTGGGGTTTACAGGGGTATACATTATTTTTCTTATTTTTGCTCAAAAACATAGATGTTTTGTTGACATAGATTGTGGGTACTCGTTAGAACCGCCTCGGCGAGGCGGTTCTAACGAGTACTCACAATCTATGTTTTGAGCAGAAATATGAAAAATATCAGCGTTTTTTTTTATCTGAAAATGTTCATTTTTTGGTGGTAAAATTTTCAGTATATTGGAATAGGCATGTTTTCGTAATGGGTTTAATAGCACCAGGTCAGGAGGCAAATGGGATTATTTAGGGATGTCTTTCCGATCTTTCCATAAAATGATGGTATGTTGAGTGCACTCATTACACGCAACATTACATTTTCATGATAAAATATGAAAATTTCCCTAAAATATCCTTAAATATTTGTTTTCTTGAGTTACCGGAAGAAACGAGTTCGAATCTGACACAGTAAACGTACCGTCGGTATTTCATTCAGTGAAGTTTTACGTACAGTATGTATTTATGGTCTTTAAAACGTAGAAAAAAATAGCCATGGGAAATCTTATTTTATCTCATTAGTCATCGTATGAACAGGTCAATAAGTCTGGATCGTGATTCTCAGCCGCGACTGCTCATTGTCATATTTTCGGGTGACTGCACAATAACCCGTCTTGCGCAATCACCTGTGACTTCTTCATGGTTCCCTGTTTGTTTCGTCGTTTTTCTAAAACCCATCACCAAAGTGAACCACGTGTACGGTCAATTGTCGGTCCTTTCAATGGTTCACTGCGGCAAATTTATGTACACAATCGTCAACAACAACAGCAACAAGAAATGGTTTCATCACTTTCTGTAGCCTACCCTATGCGCATATAAAACCGTTAAAAGGGACCTATCATTTTACTGATGTTGAGTATAGCAGAAATGTTGGCTGGGGAGGCACCAAAGGCGGATTCAAAGGGAGTCGGGGTGTCAGTCGAACCCTCGTTTGACTCAAAAGACAATGAGAGATGAAATATTTCGCATACAGTGTGGGGAATCCACGTGACCAAATAACTAAGTGCACCGAGTTTGTTACTATTTTTAGCTCCGCATTAGGTAGGAATTTTAGAATATCTCGATTTATACCTGATGGAATTTGTTCAAATAAAGCACAGAGTACGCGGAAAATCAAACTCTTTCTGGTGGTGTAAGCAATATTCTGCAATCTGGTCTAATTCTCGAGAACATTCGGAGACTGTTTTTCGTCAAAATTCATGTACATTGTCCCGGTAGTGCAGATTGACAGCAAAAACATTCTTCGAATGTTCTCGAGAATCTCGCAAAGCGGTGCCAGTTTTTTTTTTTTTTTTTTTTTTTTTTTTTTTTTTTTTTTTTTCAGATGCAGCGGGTCACTTCAGACCGTTCATTACGAACACACTCCTAATCAAATATATACAAAATTTCACCTCCAAAAACTGAAAAATTTCAGATAGTAAACTCTGATATTTTTCATATTTTTGCTCAAAAACATAGATTGTGAGACCTCGCCGAGGCGGTTCTAACGAGTACCCCACAATCTATGTTTTTGAGCAAAAAAGAAAAATAATGTATACCCCTGTAAACCCCAGTTTTACTGTATAAAAGTGGGGTTTAAGGGGCGTCAAAATTATATAGGTATGTTTTCGTGATGCAAACACAAACAGCTTAGTCACTTTGGCCGAGTCAGGCGAAAACAAATGCTTTCGAACATGCACAAAACGCGCAGATTCAGGTCCTCCTGCGAATGTTCAATGTACCATCTGGGTCTTTGCTCTCCATTCATACATTCTGTAGTATGCAATGACCATGTTTTCTGGCCCAGACTAATGAACATTCGGCCAAATAGGCCTTATGAGGACCCGTATATCAGTTTTGAAAAAAGGCCTGAGACGGGTCAGTGTTCAGAAAGGATCAGATATAAGTTGATTATGAAGTGTGCAGAGAAGTTTTACAGGCTGCATGTGATAAATAGAATCTGAAAGGAATGATCCCCTTGAGAGCAATGAACAGAGAGAGTTGGCAGATATATATAGAGAGAGTCCATATTTCTGGAGTGTCTTGCTGTTGGCTTGTTATTTCTGGAGTGTCTTGCTGCTGTCTTGTTGGTGGAGTTGGTTAGCTGTAAAAGTGCTTTAACCCCCCCCCCCCCCCCCCCCCCCAAGGTGGTTTACTCTAATGACCGTTCTAAGGCGGTGGTCCCGGTGTTAGTCTTACTCTTTGGTGCTTTGTGGTTTATTCTGCGAGACGATTTGTTGTATGTCTTACCTTATTCCATTTTGTTCTTGTGTTTTTCAGTCCTTTTAGCATTGCGATTACCTCGCTTGGGGAAGAGAGAGCTAATCTTAGTACTTTTCGTATGTTTGATCGATTTGTGCTTGTTTGGATTTGTCGGTTTCCTCTTCCTCTTGATGTCTGGGAAGGGATGCGGTTTGTGATTGTGGCACTCCCCGGACTTTTCTCCTACCTTATTTGCTAAGGTGGGTTTCTTTAAGACCACTATGCTCATTAGGAAAACAAACCTATGTCATCCTTGCTTTGTCATATTTATCCGATTAAGCTAAACCATTTAGTATGGAGATTTCCAAAAGGGTAACTCGTAAACAGTGCAGACCCAGATCAGACGCCACAGAATGCGGCATCTGATCTGGGTCGCCTCTGTTTACAAATAGTTTAGTCATTTTCTCTAAGAAAATCTAAATCACATAGCCTGACATTACTTAAATTGAAATTCGATTCTTCCAATGTACAATGTGGGGAAGTTTATTCAGTCTAAAATGGGTTAATTGGTTTATGAAATTTTGCGCATGTAAACTGAACACGAATGCAGAACCTTTCTATTGAAGAAGGGGTGCTGGTTAATACGAAGCAAAAAGAACCAGCGAAGCCGAGCCGAGCGGAAACGTGCTCAGGCGAAAGCCAGAAATAAGGCATCACCGAAAGAGCTTTCTTCCTCAGATCTCTCTTATTATGCTGTGTTTTAACACTTTTTGTACGCTTTACGTATAGTATGTTGTGTTGACCATTTTACGGAAAGTATAATGTGTTGACCATAGGGGTCCGACGCGTTTTTTTTTTTTTTTTTTTTTTTTTAATTATTATTTTTTTTTTGTGTGTGTGTGATTTGGAGGGCCATAAAAAGTTCAGGTTACTGAATATAGACTATATTTAATAACCTAAACTAATTTTAACAAGTATGGCTCTTCTTAAGCCCCGTTTATATGCATTAAATTAATCCCTAGGGATAAATATTTGGCTCACCTTGTTAAATACCCCTGTGGGTAAACGGTTGCATTTATATGTGTTATAGGAAGAAGGGCATGATAGTTTTCTTTTTATTTACAAGCCCATGTATAATAACAACATTGTTTCTTTAACCTTTACCACTCTCTGAGAAAATTTAGCAGACGACAATTTGATATACATGTATTTTTCCCCCAGAGAACTGGATTTGACATTGCACGCAAATTTTCTCCATTTGAGATAATTTGCATGAGATATCAAATCCTATATCCTGGGAAAAGAAAGAAAAACTTATTTCAAAATGTCGTCTGCTGGAAATTTTACCCAGAGTGCTTAGCATTAATCTGCATTATCAAAACTGAATTATTTGAGAAAGTTTCAGAGGAAATTTGCTGCGGAAGTTTCGGATGGAAGAAGAAAAAAAGTATTAATTGGTGGTCAGTAATAGCGTTTGTACAAATTGCCAGGCCGCCTACGTCATGAAAAGGAAAAACCAATATCTTAAAATAGCCCACGCGGTCACGTGACGATTTTTCCGGACGCACAATCAATACACACAATGGCAGCGAGTTTAATTTTTTCCTTTTATAAAACTCTAATATATTTTTCTTATTTTTTTTTTCCGAGAAAACAGGATTTGGCACTTCATGCAAATTGTCTCCTTAGACTTGCATGAAATGTCAAATCAGGATGACATTTCATGCAAATTCTAAGAGGAGACAATTTGCATGAACTGTCAAATTCTATTTTCTCGGAAAAAATAAGACAAAAAAATTCAAAATGTCGTCAGCTGAAATTTAACTCAGCCTCCATCACGAAAACACGCCTATATCATTTTGACCCCCTTAGACCCCACTTTTATATAGTAAAACTGGGGTTTATAGGGGTATATATTATGTTTCTTATTTCTGCTAAAAACATAGATTGTGGGTACTCGTTAGAACCGCCTCCGAGGCGATTCTTACAAGTACCCGCAATCTATGTTTTGAGCAGAAATATGAAAAAAATATCAGAGTTTTTCATTGAAAATTTTATGTTTTTGGAGGTGAGATTTTCTTTATATTTGAATAGGCGTGTTTTCATAATGGCATGCTAAGCGTTAAGTTTTAGTCCAGGCTTGATTTTTCTTTTTCTTTTTTTTTTTTTTTTTTTTTTTGTTTGTTTGCTGTATTTTACATCAATCCCCCGAAAACTTCCATAAACACATGAACTGCAAGTATGTCTAACCAATGTAAAACTTGACCATCTTATCATCATTTTTGTCAACTCAACATTGAAGTGATGTAGTGTTTTAGGTTTAGAAGGACTTTCACGATCTCGAGGAGGATGTGTGTGTGAGGCGGGAGGGGGGGGGGGGGGTGGTAATTTCCTATATATATGTCATAGTACGGATGTGCGTGCCGAATGGCCCTTTAAGCGCTGCCAGTTATATGATTGGCCCCCCTTTTTTTTTCAACAAAAAGTATATGCATTACCCGATTTTTCAGGATTACTATGTGAAAGGCCCCTTTTTTCTGACATCCTGGTATATTCACATATTTTTCGCTCAGAGATTTTTCGAGGCTGCTTGTTCTCTTGGTATTCAATGAATTGACTATGATATTTGTCTGACAACCAGCAATAAATGGGTACAAAAATTCAAAGGACAGTATATGAACAGGTCAACATTTCAGATGATCTAGTATATCAATGGGTCCGTGTTTTCAAAGGCCAGGTATATGAATGGGGTAGGTTTTGAAATACTGACTCGCACACTCATACCACAATCACCCCTAAGTTCCCCCCTACCCCCCTCCCTACACCCCCTCTCCCCCACCCCCGAGTTCAAGATCTGGCTGTTTCACAGGTTTTTTTGAAAAGGCTGATATGAAATTTTAATATTGTTAACATCAGTCAGAGCATGCATGTTGCTTCCAGTTTTAACTGGGCTTTCTCCGGTTCCTTGTATGGTTTAGGCCGAAAAAGAGAATTTCGCTGTTTTTCTCCAGTGTCCGAGAACCACTCTTACAGTCGCCGTAACAGCAATGTTTTGTAGTCACCATGATGGAATTTTAACTTCTGAACATTAGAAAAACTCGTGAAATTTGCAACAATATACTGGTTTTGCCTGTCAGATAACGCATTTTACACATTTCGGACAAGAGTGTTTGTCCGAAATCGATGACGTCACAGCGATGCTGCAGGACGCTAAAATTAGTAACGTCTATAAATAGTGCATTATTGGAATTCGTACAAGCGCTATATATGTTCCATTGTTCCCTATTTTACTGCTGTGTCCCGAAATGCTTTGCCAAGATTGTCCAGCAACAAGACTGTATAGCCCAATCAAAGTTTGTGCAAGGTTTATAATGTTCTGCTGAAAGCAAAGCAATTATACCACCATACTGTACATGTACCCAGTCAGCATTCTACGTAAATCTATATCGGGCTGTCATCGGCCCGTCAGGGTAGCTGACGGGCCGATGACGGCCCGATGTAGATTTACGTAGAATGCTAGCTGGGTACATGCTAATCAGAATCCAGATTGACACCATAATCATTTGAGGCTCTCCAAATAGTATCTGACCTTATGACATATACGAACAGTGTACACTCAGATCAGCTTGTGCATCCGCAGGGTCTACACTAGTCTTTATACTGCAAAAATACTGTTTGAAAACAGTGTAGACCCGATTAGACTGCCTATACCCATCTGCGTGAACGCTGGTCACATATGTAAAAAAAAATCAGTTTCACTCATCAGCTGTGTGCTACAGATAAGAAACAAGCACTAATTAACAGAACTGACTAGTAATAATCCAGAAAAATGATAACAATAATACTCAAAAATAAACTGTTTGACTTTTTTTTTTTTAATTTTAATTTAGGTCAGACTGACTGTATGATAACGTTGAATGCTGGCATAGTGGCATAGGATCTGAAATTGGGACTACCGGGGAACTCAATTCTGGTGATCTTAAAACATGACTAGCAGATTTTACTATTGCCAGCCCATAGAGCAGCACAGTCTGGTCAGGGCATTTCCTGTTTACAGAATAGATTCTAAAAATGAAATAATTGTACATCGGTATTGACTGTCTGTCATCACGAAAACATACCTATATAATGTTGACCCCCTTAAACCCTACTTTTATATAGTAAAACTGGGGTTTACAGGGGTATACATTATTTTTTTCTTATTTCTGCTAAAAAACATAGATTGTGAGTACTCGTTAGAACCGCCTCACCGAGGCGGTTCTAATGAGTACCCACAATCTATGTTTTGAGCAGAAATATGAAAAAAAAAAATCAGAATTTTTATCTGAAAATTCCATTTTTTTGGTGGTAAAATTTTCAGTATATCTGAATAGGCTTGTTTTCGTAATGATGGCAATCCACTTGCGGTGATAGTATTTTGTACCTTCGTAGATGGTTGTATTCATAGCTAGTGCTTGTCACATATTGAACTGTTGAAATATCATGAGTGTGAGTATCTAAGACCATAATCAGGCTGCGCAGATGTGATTGAACATATATACAATCTGATCTGGTACCATTAATTATATATGACATTTCTGTAGCCTGGTAATGTATGTGTTTTTTTTTTCTTCTTCTTCTTAAAGACATTAACTTTTAATGCTCTCTGGTAAAATTAAGACAACAAATTGGTAGCACTGTCCCTGTTTTTTTTTTTTTTTTTTTTTCAGAAAATAATGGATGAGACCATTTTCTTAAAATGTCAAAGCCTATTTTCTCGGGAAAATAAGAAAGTATTTCAAGTTGTTGTCTGCTAAAATTTTTACCTTCCACACTAAGTGTTAAGAAATGGGAATCATTTTTAGTCATTGAATTAGTTAAAAATACCCACAGTGAAAACTTTCCTGGTTGCATTAACTCATTATAGATCAGCACCATAATAAATATAAATCATATATGCCAAAAAATCAGTGTCCTGACTGTCTAATAATGTTCTTGTCAAATGAATCACTTCTGACTACTTGCAAACATTAATTTGTGATAGAGAGGTACAAGTATACCTGCAGACATCGAGTAAATAAACAAATAAAATGTTTGCAGAATAAACATTGCATTTCGAGGCATTTCAAGCATATTTATAAATTTTACCCATATCATGGGACGAATTAGCGTTTATATATGACGAAATTGAGTTTACCCGACCCCCACCTCCCCGATTCTAGTCTGGCCGGGTATTTTACCCATTATTTCCAACACAAAACAAGCAGGGATCCAGCCACTGTTTACATCGCTCGAGAATCACATTTCGAGGCAAAATGTCAAAAGCAACAAGGAAGTGAATGTGAAAATTGTATTGTTAATTGAACAGGCTCATATTCTCTAAATAAGTTAACGTGTTTTGTTTCCATTTTAGATATTCAGTCAGGAAACTGTCAGGTAAATTTATGGTCGAGTTCACATGTTAGAGTGGGTGGGGACACCCCATATCATTCTGTTATTTTGGTAGTGGCTACGGTACCTTGCCCTGGAGTGTGCTCATCTGGTACCGGACAACTGGCCAACAAGTCTGCTCGTCTGGTACCAGTACAGCCACTGCCTATTATTTTACACCTTCAGTTATGTAAAGAGTCACCCGTTTGTTCACCATGTGTCAGTGTGTGTGCATCCTGGCACATTCAAACAGTGGCTTTCTAGGGGCTCGTAAAAATACCGGAACACACCAAAACACTGGTGTACCGGTTTATCTTGCACCTGGGTAGCTTGCCCCGCGGGGGTGAAGCTGCCTCTGGGCAGCTTGACCTGCCAGGGGTGAAGATACCACGGGGTATTGCCCCCCCCCCCCCACCATCACACACCCTGGGCAGTTTGCTGCCTTGGGGTGAAGCTGCCTCTGAGCAGCTTGCCCCCTGGGGGTGAACATACCCTGGCCAGGGAAGCTTGCCCCCACCCCCCCCCCCCACCCCCAGAAAACCTGATAGAACTTAATGCAGAAAGATTTTTTTTTTTTAAATAAAAATCCTTAGAATCATGTGCATATGCATCTTTTACCCGATAAGAGGAAAGAGGGGTACATAGAAATACCGGAACACACCGAAACACCGGAACACACTGGTAATTACCGGAACACACTTTAAATTTTTATTTTATATTATTAAAATTTGTTTTTATAACTTAATTAGTGATTGTTTGTATGTAGAATGTTGTTGATATCAAATCTGATCTTAGTTTACAATAAATTAACCTCATTCAAGTGTTTTACAAAAATGTGTTCCGGTCCGCTGGGCCTGAATACTCACAAGTAATTATTATAGAAGTTTAGTTTCTGATTGTCACATGCTGATCTAATGTAGCTTAATGACAGAATGAAGACATCTTGCATATTCTTCCATCACAAAAGTTTTGACATTTGACATTTCCAACAAATTGTACACATTGGAAATGATAAATATGAAATGTCAAAACCGTTAGTGGAGAAAATATTTCAAAATGTTAGCTGAACTGAGTGCTATGTCAGTGTAGGAAGGGTAGCGACTCTTTCCAGATTTCCTGTTGTAGTTTTGTGTTGTTTGTATGTTTCACGGCCCAGTCAGCAGCTAAGGTCATGTCGAACTGGATTGTATCGGCTTATCTTTTTTGGTATTAAAATATAGCAAGACATGTTTATTAATTACACAGTTTTATTTCATCATTCATCAATTCAATGTAATAAAACTCTTTCTCTCTCTCTCTCTCTCTCTCAAAACAACATAAACCAACACCAACCAGCAGAAATTGTGGGCTCCAAAAATACTTTTTTCGCATCAGACTGGTATTCTGCAGGTCATAGAACTTTTTAGTTGGCCAACAAACGGTCCTTTTCAGGACCAAAACAATGCTAGAAAGATCCTTTTATGATAATGTCGTTATAATTTAATTTCGTTATTAATATTCCCCTTTGAAGTTTTATACATAAACTGACCACATAAGCCAAAAAAATAAAAAAAAATAAAAAAAAATTGGAGTGTGTTCCGGTAATTACCAGTGTGTTCCGGTGTTTCGCTGTGTTCCGGTATTTCTATGTATCGGAAATTGAGGGCCAGAATATAGTGGCTTTAGAAGCTTCCACCTGTGCCAGAAAACCTGGCTGACTCCATTCCAAAAGTCAGTTTATCACTTTGTAGACTTTCCTATTGAACAGTCATTTGAATATTCATAATATCGGCCATTAACCGTTTTTCTCTAAACGGGAAGGAGTAGGGGGTAGAAGATATCATGGCCTGGGCAACTTGCCAGGGTATCTTCACCCCTTGGGGGCAAGCTTCCTAGGCCAGGGTATCTTCCCCCCCCCCCCCCCCCCATTCCAAAAGTCAGTTTATCACTTTGTAGACTTTCCTATTGAACAGTCATTTGAATATTCATAATATCGGCCATTAACCGTTTTTCTCTAAACGGGAAGGAGTAGGGGGTAGAAGATATCATGGCCTGGGCAACTTGCCAGGGTATCTTCACTCCTTGGGGGCAAGCTTCCTAGGCCAGGGTATCTTCCCCCCCCCCCCCCCCCCCCCACACACACACACACACACACACACACACACACACACAAGCCTGTCTGAAGTGAGATAATATTAAGCAATAGAAATATTCAAATGACCTGTTCAATGAGAACTTGTTTTAAAAAAGATAAAAATAGTATTCTGAACTTTAATTTTGTACACAAGATTTTCTTAATTTGGGAGCAAACTTCTTGGGCCACAGTATTTTGGCACCAAAGCCCTTCCCATAAAGTGAAAAAATAGGTAAAAGCAGGTACTACTAACATTATAATGTCTGTGCATTAGAATTTTAAGTTGTGAATAATTAAATAGCTTTGTGGTGGTGGGCAAGCTGCCCAGGCCAGAGTATCTTCACCCCTGGGGAGCAAGCTGCCAAGGCCAGGGTATCTTACCCCCCACCCCAGCCTGTCTGAAGAAGATAGGTTATATTAAGTAATAGAAATATTCAAATGACCTGTTCAATGGGAAATTGTTTTTAAAAAGATAAAAATAATATTCTGAACTTGTTTACAAGATTTTCTAAGTTTGGGAGCAAATTTCTTGGGCCACAGTATTTTGGGCCCAAACCCCTTCCCGTAAAGTGAAAAAATAGGTAAAAGCAGGTACTCCTAACATTCTAATGTCTGTGCATTAGAATTTTAAGCTGTAAATTAGGGTGTGAGTCTCTTCACAAGAGATGCAAAGTTAGTAAACTCATATTGCTATTCAAAGGTCTGAAAGGTAGAGCTTGTATACCTTGTGACGACCTTCAACCCCCAAACAGGAGCAGTAGGAAACAGCATCCAATGGCATTTCAAGTGGCATATGCTAGTACTGATATTTTTAAGTACAGTTTCTTCCCAGACACCATTAGGGATTGGAATGCACTCCTTGCTTCTATCATCTCCTCTTCTGAAAGTTCTGAGGACCCAGTCGCTAGATTCACATCACTAAAAGTCTTGTGAGATCTAGAGACTAATCTTTGCAATCGTTGGCCCTGATCAAATAATGTCTATTGATGTACATGTATCACCAGTAAAATATTCTGATTCCGATTACAGTGGCTTACAAGCTTTTGTGTGTCTCAGCTCTTATCAATATGACCAGAACAAAACAAGCTACTTATGTGTTTCTCCTGGTCTCAGTCAAAGGCTGGAATATGTGTATAACAGTTATTTATAATAGTTGGGTTCATATTCATTAGGGTGACATTAAGTCATGTTAAAAATTTTTGAAGAATGAAGCTGGAAAAGCTTCTTGTCTCTTAAGTTGCCTACACAATTATTTTCATGTCTTTAGGGAGGGATTTGTGGTGCAGAAAAGTTGCAGTATTGCCTTTGCTGGGGATTAAATTTGTTTCCAGTGGTAAGTATAATTAAGTCTGAAAACTCTGACAACACATTTGGGTCAAATCCAGGTACAGCTGTTTATTAGGCAACCACTACACTTCAACCTCTTTCTAACATGGTTCGTTATAACACGGTTTTGGATATAACACAGTTCTAAGATGGATCCCAAAAATGTATACATTATATTGAAAAATGACCATAAATGGTCATTTTTCAATATAATCTATACATTTTTGATATAACATGGTTGCTTAACTTACACAGTTTTGGATATAACACTGTTCTAAGATGGATCCCAAAAATGTATAGATTATATTGAAAAATGACCATAAATGGTCATTTTTCAATATAATCTATACATTTTTGTTTGGATATAACGCGGTTGTTGAACAGTTTATGCTACGGACCCCAACAATAGTGTTATAAAGAGGTTGTGGTGTATTTATAGCCTACTGTCACCAGTGAAAATCCACTCAAGCAATTTGAAGCTTGCTGGTGACAGACAGTGAAACAATTGGATGGTTGATTGGACTCCGCTTTGCTTAGATACAGAATATACATCTTTAGTAGCCTATATAGATGATCTACATGCATGCAAATGTGATAAATCAGATATACCATGGTTCTGCGCATGTATGTGCAATAATGCACTCGCTCGCGCTCATGCATTATCACATCAAACGTGCACAAACCATGTTATAAGTCTTAGTTATACCATGATCTGTGCGCATGTATGATGCCATAATGCATGAGTCTGGGTGCAGTGCTTGCATTAAGGGAAGTCTGGGAGTCAGAGACTCCCAAAAATTGTCCTGGGACTTCCAAAAATCAATGCCAGGAAGTCTGGGACTCCCAACTTTTAAAGATATTTAGTCATTTATAAGAAAAATTTAGAATGAATTTATGTGTTATTTAGCTTAAGAATGGCGGTTTTACTCCATAAATGAGCGTTTAAGAATATTGAGGTTGAATTTCTGAAAGTAAATGAAAAAATTTGACTTCCAGATATTGGAGCTAGGAAATCCTGGTACTTCCTGACTTTGACAGTTAGTGCAAGCACTGTGAGTGAGTACATTATCACACGTACATGCGCAGAACCATGGTATATGTGATTTATCACATTTTCACGCATGCAGACCAATTACATCACAAGATATTTCATGCTGAATGTTGGGATTTAGGCTACTATGTGATACTTAAGACTTAACCGGTTGATGTTCCATTGTCTGTATGTAAATTAAACTCAAGTTAACTTTCAATAAACGAAAATTATACCATATTTTAGAATGACTGTCAATGCTGCACACCTTTTAAAGTGTTTCAGCTGTATCAGTGTACCTTAACCCTTATCACCCTCTGGGCTAATTCTACAGATGACATATTCATGATATATTTCTCAAAAACAGGTTTTTGTTTCCTGGGAAAAATAAGAAAATATTTCAAAGTGTTATATGTTGAATTTTTTACCCAGAGTGCTTTTAAAAGCATCACTTTTCAGCAGAAGAATTTTGAAATATTTTTCTTATTTTTTCCCAGGGAACAGAATTTGACATTTCAAGCAAATTGTCTCCACTGGAGATAGTTTGCATGAAAAGTCAAATTCTTTTGACTGGAAAAAAATTGTCTCCAATGGAGATAGTTTGCATGAAAAGTCAAATTCTGTTGACTGGAAAAAATAAAAAAAAAGTTGTCTGCTGAAATTGTCCATAGAGGGCTAAGCATCAATTTTCAGCAGACAACATTTTGAAATATTTTCTTATTTTTCCCAGATAAGAGGATTTGACACTTTATGCAAATTGTCTCCAGTAGAGACAGTGTGCATGAAATGTCAAATTTTGTTGGCTGGAAAAAATAAGAAAATTAAGTTGTCTACTGAAGTTGCTCAGAGAGTAGTAAAGTTTAATGGAACTTCAAAATTACATCTGCACTGAGCAACTTTCTAATTAAAAATGACACATTCAGTTTTTGTTGACATAACACTGAACAGTCTGTCTACAAACTTTATTTCATAGTCTCAGGTTTTTCATAGTCTGAGCAGGTTTACAAAAGGTAAACAGCAAGAGAGATATTATATCAGTGATTTCAGATGATAGGTATAATATTATAAGCAAATTCAGAGAATGTATTTAACAATATACCATACATTATAACATGGTAGAATATATAAAATGCACAACTTAATGTCCATTTAGTGTTCAGGTTAAATTTGGTTTTGTTTTCTGGGTTCATGGGAGGACGCCTTATAATCCTTCTTTCAAGCATATTGTTGGATTATAAGGTGTGTACAGGATGAACAAGTATATTCATGTATTTTGTCACACCCAGCCATCACTAACTGCAATAGAAGCATACCAAAAAGATACGAAAATTAGTTAATGCTTAAATAAGTATAGCTTGTCATGGTGCATTGTGAGTATAACTGTGGCATCTTTCAATATTTAGGCAAATAAAATAGTCACCAGTCGGCCTAGGTGGCTCATTTGGATGCGCTGTCCGACTGGAGACCAGGAGGTTGCAGGTTCAACCCCTGCAGAGGTCGGCAACATTCTTTTGTGGAGATTGATCATGAAATATTTTCTGCGGTCATTCTCTCGCTCAGAAGTATAGAGACCGTGTCCTTGCCCCACACATTGTTCCTCTCTTACAACATCATGGCATTATTTCTGTGTTTCAGCAAGACAATGCCAGACCTCACGTCGCCTGTGACAATATCCAGTTCTTGCGAAACAACAATATTGATTTCATAGACGACTGGCCCTCAAAAAGCCCGGATCTAAATCCCATCGAGCACCTTTGGGATAATCTTGACACACGTGTATGGCAACGTCAAAATCCGCCTGGTAACGTCACTGAGCTCCGTGACGCTTTGCTAGAAGAGTGGAATAATATACCCCTGGCTCAAATTAATAATCTCATCCACTCAATGCGTTGTCGCTGCCAGGCTGTTAGCAATGCTCACGGTGGGCATACTCATTACAAAAGCCAAAAAAAATTGAATCGACACCTACCTCAAATGAAATTGAAAAATCCAATGAAATTGATAATTTTCAGACTGTAAATGAACTTTGATGAATTGATTTTAAATTATTGTGCAATAACAAATACGAATAAAAACTGTTAATATACACATATGTGGAAACAGTCCCATTGAAGTCTCGTGAAAGTTTCTTTTTTGGTTCAGTATATATTACCCACACCCTACAGTTAGCATCCATATAACAGTACTGACAATAGTTAAGAGATCAATTTGTATGTCTAATGGTAACAATAAATTTCTTATTTTCTGTAAAAAACCAAACAACCCCATGTTGCCTTGTGGAGTATATCAGAATGGCCAAAGCTACATCTGGCCAGCAAGATTGCACCAAAATTTGACCAAACAAAGATACTGATGTTATTTCTTTTGATTGACATGTCGGTCAGGAAATACAACCTATCAGATTTCAGTTGTATTGCCTCGGTCAGTTTAATTAAAAAAAGGCAGGATGCTGCATCATTTTTTGTCGCACCCGACATAGGAGTTCAAATTTCTGTCCGTTCACCGTTCTTCCGTCCGGCAACAATTTAAGTCAAGTCTAGCATTAACCCTTCTCTTGCTGAACATGACATGCCCTGTCTTAGCAAACAGTGTAGATCCAGATCAGTTGGCTTCTGAAGAAGCCAACAGATCTGGATCTGCACTGTTTGTCATTAAGTATGTGAATTTCTACCCAAAACCCGGATCAAGTAATCTGATTGGCTGGAAATTAGAAGTGGGCGTGGCATCATAATTTATTAAGCATGACAAGGGTTAAAGTGCATTTCTCTGAAGCAGTGACAACTGTGAGTGTCAAATCGCGAGGCTTGTGTAATAATTGTCCTCGAATTACTCTTTATTTCTCTACAAAACATATATTGTGGGTACTCATTAGAAGCGCTTTGCTGAGGCACTTCTAATGAGTACCTACACCATGGAGAAATAAGAAAAATATAATGTGGATACCCCTTCTTATCTGAAGCTATGAAGAGAACACTAAATTTGTTTTAAAAAATCCCTCAGCGCATTACCAGTGAACATTGGGTAGGGTAATTGTCCTAAAAATTCCAACATTTTATTTCATACTATTTTTGCCTAAATTTTGCTTTTTATGCAGTTGTTTCTAAAATACTTAATGGAATGGCAAACAGTGTAGACCCTGATCAGACTGTTCCCAAGGAGCAGTCTGATCTGGGTCTGCACTGTTTGTCTATGCCATTTTGTGAGAAACGTTGGTGCTGGAAATTTTAGGACATTTACCATATGATTTATCTATTTGTGTTCTTGTTTACCCATTGTAGACTGAATAGACTCATCCACACTATTTATTGGAAGAGTCCAATTTCACTTTTAGGTACATCTGGCTATGAGATTTAGATATTCCTAGAGAAAAATAGATAAACTATTTGCAAACAGTGAAGGCCCTGATCTGCAATACTTTCCAGTTGAAAAAAGCCCCTAGTCTGGAGCTATGGACCCATGTTCAGGTTGGTAATGCTCTGAATGGTTTTAAGAACAAATTTGGAGTTCTGTTTCCAGATGAGCAACTGCATAGTTAGTTGCAAAGAAACATGACACAAGTAACAACTAGAATTTGATAGTGTTCACTTATAAATAAATAAATACATGTATTTATACAGCTTTCATGTACACCCCCACACCCCCACCAACTGATATTGATAATGCTGCCAGTGGTTTTTAGCACAAATTTGGTATTCTCTTTCAAGGTGAGCCAGGGGACATTAAGGAGGATTACTTGGTGACAATTCTGTGATAATTTTGTCCAGTTTGCGAGGCGCTTCTAATGAGTACCACAACATAGGTTTTTATGGAGAAATAAGAAAAATTATCATAGAATTATCACCAAATACTCCTCCTTAACAAGTCCCCTATGAGCTACTGTATACATGTAGTTAGTTGCAGAGAGACGTGACACAACTAAACTCTATTTTTTTCTTTATATTTTTCTGCCTGCATTATTATGAGTGACAGGTTCAGACATAGAAAAAATGCTGAATGTTGTAAACTTAACCCTTGTCCTGCTGAATAAATTAAGAAGCCAAGCCCACTTCCAATTTTCAACCAATCAGATTAATTGATCCATATTGTTCATATAAATTCACATACGTAATGGCAAACAGTGCAGATCCAGATCAGTTGGTTTCTTCAGAAGCCAACTGATCTGGATCTACACTGTTTGCAAAGGCAGGGTATATCCGGGTTCAGCAGGACAAGGGTTAAGTTTTTTTTTTTTCATCTAATTGGAGGAAAATGTATAAATGATAGGAAGCTGGAACCTTTTGGAGAAGTTTGCACCTGAAAATCAAGCAAAATAAAAAAGCATAAAAAATAGAGTTTAACAATTAGGATTTGATAGTGTTCACTTGGAATTAAATAAATATTTCATAAGAACCGCACATTGACTTTGATAATGCTGCTAGTGGATTTAAGCCTTAAACTGCCAATTACAACAATTGTCGTCTGCTTTGTCATCTGCTTGTGGTTTTAAAGGTCATTTTTGCAACCAGTGTGGACCCAGATCAGACTGCTCCTCTGATCAGGGTCCACACTGTTTGCCTCTATGCAAAAATAGGTTTGAAAAGTTTGCAAGAATATTCAGTAGATGACATTTTCAGATGTAGGTTTTCTTGGCATTTTAAGGGTTAAGCACAAAGTTGGTGTTCTCTTTCCAGATGAGCTGCTGTATAGTTTGTTGCAGAGAGATATGTGACACTAGCAACAACTAGGATTTGATAGTGTACAGTTACAATTATGGAGTTAGATTCCAGTGTTTTGTCATCCCTGCCTGTACAGCAGAGACAGAAATACTGCCAACAGATCCGTCAGAAACAGGTACACAGTGTTTACCCTAAGTACATTAGTAATTGAATAGACATGTTTTTGTAATGAGAAGGATAGCACTATAGAGCTCTAGATGAGGTGATTTGGCAACCAAAAATATTTAAATATGTGCCAGCCTCAGTGGCTCAGTTGTATGCGCCGTCCGACTGGAGACCAGGAGGTCGCGGGTTCAACCCCCGCCGAGGTCGGCAACATTCTTTCTTGGAGATTGATCATGAAATATTTTCTACGGTCATTCTGTCCTTTTAGAGCTCTGATTTTTTTTTCTTCCAAGGGGATCATACTAGTTATAACTCTAAGTATAGCGCTTATACGAATTCCAATAATACACTATTTATAGATGTTACTAATTTTAGCATCCTGCAGCATCGCTGTGACGTCATCGATTTCGGACAAACACTCATGTACGAAATGTGTGTAATGCGTTATCTGACAGGCAAAACCAGTACATTGTTGCAAATTTCACGAGTTTTTCTAATGTTCAGAACTTAAAATTCCATCATGGTGACTACGAAACATTGCTGTTTGTGGTTCTCGGATACTGGAGAAAAACAGCGAAATTTTCTTTATCGGCCTAATTCAAACAAGGAAGCAAAGGCCCAGCAGGCACGCACACGATGTTAAAACTGAAAGCAGCATCATTTGGTGTTGTCCGATTGCAGATTGAGAATCGGATTTTAGAAAACAATATTAAAATTTCATGTCAGCCTTTCCTGAAAAAAAAAAAAAAAAGAAGTCTGTGAAACAGCCAGATCTTGAACTCGGGGGTGGGGGTGGAGGTAACTTAATGGTGATTGTGGTACGGGTGTGCAAGTCAGTACTGCAAACCTACCCCATTCATATACTTGGCCTTTGAAAAAACGGACCAATTCATATACTAGATCGTCTGAAATGCTGACCTATTTATATACTGCCCTTTGATTTTTTATACCCATTTATTGCTGGTTATCACAGTCACTTCATTAAATACCAAGAGAACAAGAAGCCTCGAAAAATGTCTGAGAGAAAAATATTTGCATATACCAGGATGTCAGAAAAATGGGGCCTTTCACATAGGAATCTAGAAAAATCGGGACATTTATATAATTTTTGTTGGTAAAAGGGGGGCCAATCGTATACTGAATAGACTCTGCCACACTATATACTGGAAGAGTTTCTCCATAAAAACATGTTATGTTATAGAAGCGCCTTGCCAAGGTCCTTCAAATGGGTACCCACAACATATGTTTCTTAGAAAAAAAGAAAAAAATATCAACAATTTTTGTAGACATGATAGTAGCAGGGTATTATGGTATTACGTTGGCTGTTCATGTGTTCTTGTGTCCGTGTTGTATGTCTGTCTGTCTGTATTTTCATTTCTGGAAGATAACTTGAGTAAATGTCAATGGATTTTCACCAAACACAGTGTGTGCATTGATATTTTGGAGCTTTAGTTTGGGATTGTTAATGGGCAAATTAAGTCAATTTTTGACAGAGTTATCTGCCCGCGATGTATCAGTATTTTCATTTCCGGATGATAACTAAGTAAATAGCAATACATCCGTATTTTACTGTAAGGACAATAACTTGTGTATAAATCTCAATGGATTTTCACCAAATTTGAGATGTGCATTTATATTTTGGAGATCTCTTTTTGGATTGCTAATTGACAAAGTTTGTCAGTTTTTGAAAGAGTTATCTGCCGTGACATGATAATGGCTGGGTATTATTGTTTCACGTTTTATTGTTTTGATATACCATGGTTGTTTTTAGCTTACATGATTTTTGCTTTGGAGCCCAGAAATAGTGTTATAAAGAGTTTGTGGTGTGTCACTGTAATTTTAATCGCAAAATCAAACTGCGCGAGCAAAACAATTGAAACATACATATGATTGGTTAATGGTATTTGCATTTGGTGTCAATACCATTCATTGCCTGTGACCCAAGAATTAAGGTGAGGGACTTGAATAATTTCATATGTAAGTTGACAGGGCAAGTTGCTTGTCTAACATTATGTTAGACAAGCAACTTGCCCTGTCAGCAGGCCCGTCTACCATATTTACCTATAGTATTGGGATAGACAGACATGCAGACATCTGATTAGGATCTACACTGTTGCTCATACCTCCAGATAAGAGGGGTATTCATAGAAATATTTTTCTCAATGAATATATTAAGATGCCATGCCCACTTCTAATTTTCAGCCAATTAGATTACTTGATCCAGATTGTTGACATAAATTCAAATACTGAATGGCAAACAGTGCAGATCCAGATCAGTTGGCTTCTTCAGAAATCAGTTGGCTTCTTCAGAAGCCAACTGATCTGGATCTACACAATTTGCAAAAGCAGGGCATATCAGGGACCAGCATGACATGGGTTAACATGTTACTTAGTTACAGATAAGGCACTTTTTCAACCAAAAAGTGGGGGTGGTCAGGTGGTGCGAAGATGTCGTGTATCTTACATGTATGTCACTGGGGCGTCCAAGTGATATTGGCTTAAAGTTGGGCAAGCCCTGCTATCCTTGTAGGAGGTAAGGGTAGAGGGGGAATGTTTTTATTTCTTCTGTTTCTTCACTTTCATTTCTGTTCCTCTTTCTTCCCTGTCCCTCTCTTTCATCTCTTCTACTATCTCCTCTCTCTTTTTTCTCCCTTTCTCTGGGAGATGACACAAAATGACCCACAAGGGTTGATGCGTTGTTAAACCCCAACACAATTAATCAATCAACCAAAAAGTGCTGATTTTTTTTTTCTTATTTCTCCATGAAAACATATATTGTTCTCATCAGAAGCTCCTCGGTGAGGGGCTTCTAATGGGTACCCACAACATATGTTTTTGTGCAGAAATAAGAAAAATATTCGCCTGATACTCCCTCTTAGCTGGAGCTGTGCATAGTATTGTGGTATTTATTAGAAGAGCCTCAGTGAGTCACTTCTAATGAATGCCTGCAACATATTCTTTCATGGAGAAATAAGAAAAAAAAAATATCATGATATATCAATAGTTTTTGATAGAGAAAAGTGCCATATATGGAGGTAGTATGATAGACATAGAAATTTTAGGACAAGTAAGGTAATCAGTTTGAGGGGTCCCATTTTTTAGGGTACAAGACACTTTTTAACGCTTAACACTATGGATAAAATTTTCAGAAGATGACAAATAAAAATTTTTCTTATTTTTCCCAGAAAACAGGTTTTGACATTTCATGCAAATTGTCTCCAATGGAGACAATTTGCATGAAATGTCAAATCCTGTTTTCTGGGTAAAATATCATGAATTTGTTGTCTGCTGAATTAGCCCAGAGAGTGGTAAAGGTTAACCAAAGGAAAAAAATGTAGATATTCTTATCTCATCACAAAAACATGCCTATATAATTTTGACCCCCGCAAACCCCACTTTTATATAGTAAAACTGGGGTTTACAGGGTTATACATTATTTTTCTTATTTCTGCTCAAAAATCTAGATTGTGGGTATTTACAGTGTAGTTGAGGCAGTTCTAACGAGTACCCACAATTTAGGTTTTGACCAGAAATATAAAAAATATCGGAGATTTTTTTATCTGAAAATTTTTAGTTTTTGGATGTGAAATTTTCTATATATTTGAATAGGTGTGTTTTCGTAATGTTTTATCTCAATAAAAGCTTATGTTGTGTGCGCTCATTGGAAGTGTCTTACTGAGAGAAAGTATATGTTTTTGTGGAGGAATAAGAAAAACAAGTTGTTTGGCTATTCCTTATCTAGGCTCTTTGCAATGAAGTGCAACACGGTCATGAGCTGAATTCCGGCCCAGTGAGATTTGAACCCAGGATCTCATGTTCAAAAGTTGGGACTGCTAACCACTCTGCCAGCTGGGCGCTTCTGAATCCTTATAAGAAATTCTGCTATTAACCCTGGTCCTGCTGGGCCTGGATATACCCTGTCTTTGAAAACAGTGTAGATCCAGATCAGTTGGCTACTGAGAAGCCAACTGATCTGGATCTGCACTGTTTGTCATTCAGTAGGTGAATTTGTATCAACAATCTGGATCAAGTAATGTGATTGGATGACAACAAGAAGTGGGTATGGCATCTTTATTTATTCAGCATGACTAGGGCTAAAGCCATACCCCAGGTAGACAAAACCTTGTAAACAGTGGGTCACAGTCCTATGTAAAGGTATCAAATCCTTGCAAATAGTATTTATGTGGACGATGTGCTTTTTTGTCAGGACTTCTTACATGTATTTATTTTACATAACAAGAATCAGAATGGCTTTGGTCCTGTTTTCGATGATGTATAGACAAAATTTATGTTTGTTCAAAATATATGGTTATAAGATCATAGCTCTTTTTAAGATACTTTTTTCAATCCAAAAGTATTGATATTATTCTTAATTCTCATTGAAAACATGTTTTGGTACTTATTACAAGTGCCTCAGTGAGGTGCTTCTTATGATTTCCTACAACATACACTTTCATGGAGAAAATAAGAAAAATATTTACCTGATACCCACTCTTATCTAGTCCTATGCAAGATATTATTAGAACTTTGCACACTCAAATTCAGCAGATGGCAAATTGATAATATTTTTTTTTTATTTTCCCCAGAAAATAGGATTTGACATTATATCTTCCAGAAAATAAGATTTTTTTGAAAATGGGATTTGACATTTCATGAGGGGGTGGTCGGGTGGTGCGAAGGTGCTGTGTATCTTACATCACTGGGGCGTCCAACTGATATTGGCTTACAGTTGGGCAAGGCCTGCTATCCTTGTAGTGGGTAAGGGTAGAGGGGGAATGTTTTTATTTCTTCTGTTTCTTCACTTTCATTCCTGTTCCTCTTTCTTCCCTGTCCCTCTCTTTCATCTCCTCTACTCTCTCTTCTATCTCTTTTCTCCCTTTCTCTAGGAGACGACACAAAATGACCCTCAAGGGTTGACGTATCGTTAAACCCCAACACAATCAATTGACATTTCATGAAAAAGTCTCATACAATTGGCATGAAATGTTAAATCCTATTTTCAGGTAAAAAAAACGGAAAATATTACAAAATGTTACCACGGAAGTCTTTTACCCAGCATGTTATTAACACTTAACCCTGCCGAACCCCGATATACCCTGCCATTGCATAAAGTGTAGATCCAGATCAGTTGGCTTCTGAAGAAGCCAACTGATCTGGATCTGCACTGTTTGCCATTCAGTATGTGAATTTATATCAACAATCTGGATTAAGTAATCTGATTAGCTGAAAATTAGAAGTGGGCTTGGCATCTTAATTTATTCAGCATGTCAAGGGTTGAAACATAAATGACACAACGAAGATCCAGTGAAGAAGCTGTAAAGTGCATCTTGTTCTGAATCTGACTGTTTATGAACACAATGGGTAAATTTTTCAAATGAAAGTTAATACTTGTGTACATCTTTAGAGATACACAAAATAAAAATGAATGGATAGGTGACTTTGTGAATTATGTCTCAGTCAGCAGCATAACTCTAGATAAGAAGAGAATCCAAATAGATATTTTTCTTATTTCTCTGTGATTAATGTTATGGATTCATCCCAGTCAGCATTCTACGTAAATCTATATCGGCCCGTCATCGGCCCATCAGGGTAGCTGATGGGCCGATGACGGCCCGATGTAGATTTACGTAGAATGCTAGCTGGGATTTTAGAATTGAAGTAATCCTAATGGTTACCATTACTGTGTTCTCATTTAGAAATAAGAAGAATATTTAACCCTTGTCCTGCTGAACCCGGATATACCTTGCCTTTGCAAACAGTGTAGATCCAGATCAGTTGGCTTCTGAAGAAGCCAACTGATCTGGATCTACACTGTTTGCCATTCAGTATGTGAATTTATTGCAACAATCCAGATCAAGTCATCTGATTGGCTGAAAATTAGAAGTGGGCGTGGCATCTTAATTTATTCAGCAGGACAAGGGTTAAATTGAGCCTCCTCCTACCCAGAGCTGTAATTCTTTTTTAAACCCTTAGAGTGCTAAGCACAGTTAGAGCAGTCGACACTTTGAAGCATTTTTTGTTTTATTTTTCAGAGAAAGTAAGACTTGACATTTCATGTGAATCAGCAGATGATTCACAAGAAATAACAAATCTTATATTCTCCGAAAAATTGTGAAAAAAAATAATAGGCCATCTAGAATTTTGCTGAGCACTTCAAGAGCTGACACACTCCTCTTAACTGCCATTATCCGGGGTGGTCGGGTGGTGCGAAGGTGCTGTGTATCTTACATCACTGGGGCGTCCAACTGATATTGGCTTACAGTTGGGCAAGGCCTGCTATCCTTGTAGTGGGTAAGGGTAGAGGGGGAATGTTTTTATTCTGTTTCTTCACTTTCATTCCTGTTCCTCTTTCTTCCCTGTCCCTCTCTTTCATCTCCTCTACTCTCTCTTCTATCTCTTTTCTCCCTTTCTCTGGGAGACGACACAAAATGACCCTCAAGGGTTGACGTGTCGTTAAACCCCAACACAATCAATCAAAAAAAACTGCCATTATCAAATTGTTATAAATACAATAGGTAAATACTTATATATCTAACCCTTATATATCTAACCCTTCTCTTGCTGAACACGACATGCCCTGTCTTAGCAAACAGTGTAGATCCAGATCACTTGGCTTCTGAAGCAGCCAACCGATCTCAATCTGCACTATTTGTCATTAAATATGTGAATTGCTAATCATTAAGTAATCTGATTTGCTGGAAATTAGAAGTGGGTGTTGCATCTTAATTTATTCAGCATGACAAGGGTTAACTTTTAGCTCATTTTAGGCAAATTCAGCAGATGGCAGTGCATTAGTTCATTCTTAACCCTTGTCCTGCTGAATAAATTAAGATGCCACGCCCTTTTCAAATTTTTAGCCAATCAGATTACTTGATCCAGATTGTTGATGTAAGTTCACATACTGAATGGCAAAAAGTGCAGATCCAGATCAGTTGGCTTCTTAGAAGCCAACTGATCTGGAGCTACACTGTTTGCAAATGCAGGGTATATCTGGTTTCAGCAGGACAAGGGTTAATTTTCACAGAAAGTAAGGCTGGGAATTTCATTCAAAGTGTGGTCCTTGAAAAATAATTATTGTTTGTCGTAAATATGAAAAATGCATGAAATGATTGTTTGCTGATATTCAAATTCAGCAGATTAACAGTCAAACTTTAGCACATCAGATGCAACCCCAGCAGACAATTAATGAATATGCATGTGTATGTCTCCTCTTTGACAGGAAATTTAGCTTGATATGTCATCCAGTTTGTCTCCGAACGAGACAGTTGAAATGAATTCAATAGTTTATTTTCTGGAAACAATATGAAATATTTTCATATTGGCTGCTAATATTTAAATTACGCATGCTTAACACTTTGCATGTTAGGTAAACAATGCATCAGACAATATTTTGAAACAATTTTCTTGTATTTCCTAAAAATACTAAAAAGTAGAATTTGACATTTTATGCATATTGTATCCTTAGGAGATTCTATTTGCTAGAAAAAAAATAAGGAAAATATCAGTTTGTCATCAGCAGAATTTGCCCATAACATGGTACATATTAAATTTAACCTTGTACATTATACCACAGATGTGACAACCAGACAATGGCAGTAGTACACCAAAACAGATAAAATTATGACCAATACAGGGAAATTTGTGCCTTATTCAAAATACATCATAGCACTAGTTAAGGCGCTTTTTTCAATTCAAAAGTATACTTCAACCTCTTTATAACACGGTTCATTATAACGCGGTTTTGGATATAACACGGTTCAAAGATGGATCCCAGAAATGTATAGATTATATTGAAAAATGACCATAAATGGTCATTTTTCAATATAATCTATACATTTTTGTTTGGATATACACGGTTGTTTAACTAACACGGTTTTTGCTTTGGACCCCAACAGTAGTGTTATAAAGAGGTTGTGGTGTGTTGACATTTTTCTTATTTCGTGGAGAAATAAGAAAAATATTTATCGGATACCCACCTTTATCTAGACCTATGTATGACTCCAGATATTGACAGTTTTTCTGTGTTGCTTTGTTATTATTGCTTTTACCCAAATTGTGTTCATGTTTTGCCTTATTTCTCTAAAGGGTCTGGGTGGGTTTTATTGACTATTGATTTTTTGCTTAAAATTTTAGTTTCTACTGATTTTTGTGATGTAGAATTTAATGATTAAGCCCAAAAACCCAAAATATACTGACTTTTTGTGAAAATAACTTCATCGATTCTTGATTAAAGGGCTAAAATTTTAATGATCAGCAATTTTTGGTATCCCCTATCCAGACCCTTATACATTGAAGGTCTCATTATATTTGTCTCGGCGCATTTTTCATGGAGAAATCATTTCAGAATTAATAGAGTTTATTTGGTTGTTTTGATCAATTACGGAGAAATAATTCACTCGTGTTCTAAGGCTTGCGCATAAAAATCGAGTGAGAGAAGCAAATGAGTTTTTTACAAGCAAACCTAAGAACACAAGTGAATTATTTCTCTGTAATCAATCAAAACAACCAAATAAAGTGTTTATTACATTTTCATTCATGTTTTACCTTTGAATTTTCACATTCATCAATTATTATTTTCTACCAAAATAGTTCCAGTCAGTGCATGAATTTAGGAGGTGTGGTTTAGTTTGAAAATCAGTCGCCATCTTGTTTTCACTAATACAAAAATCATCCTGTGCTTGAAATACAGAACCAAAACGTGTTACGAAAGTTGAACTGGATTATCAAGAAAATCATACTCGTACTTTATATTTGTGTTGCAGGTCTTTTCTCAAAAACGCCAACTGGACGTGAAAATTGATCTGATTTCCATGATTTTATCAAATTTTCCGCGAGACGTCAGCTGTTGTTATTGTTGTTAGCAACAACGTCAGCAACATCGCCTAGCAATAATGACGTCAAAACATTCGAAATGAAATAATTCACTCAGTGAATTATAGATTATAATTCACTGACAAATCTCAGTAAACTAGTGCTGAAAATGTAATAAATCCTGATAATCCACTTCTCTAGAGCTGTATGTTTACAAAATTACCTTATGTACCATTTTTACCCTGGCATTTGGAGAGATGGAATGAAACAAATTATCAGGGCCTAGTTGTTCAAAACTAATAATGTCGTTAGTTAATGTATCGTTAAAGCTTTGATCATTAAATATGGCATAAGCTAATATTTTTGCTGAAAAAAATGTGAGTAGCTTTTGCATTTGCAAAAGCTACTCACATTTTTTCAGCAAAAATACCTGTGATTTATATATTGTACTTACTGAAACAGTTAACATTTTGACCACTAACCAACTCATTAAGCTAACGATGCTTTGAACAACTGGGCCCAGATGACTTGTTAAGGAGAAGTATTTGATGATAATTCTGAGATAATTATCGCTAATTCTCCATAAAAACTTATGTTGTGGGTACTCTCATTCTAATGAACCCACAACATATGTTTTTATGGAGAAATAAAATTTATTCCTGAATTATCACTAAATACTCCTCCTTAAATGTAAACCCATATCAGATGTATAACTCCAGATAAGGCACTTTTTTTTTTTCAACCAAACCTGTTGGTATTTTTCTTATTTCACCATGAAAATATATGTTTTGGGTACTCATTACAAGTGCCTAAATGATATACTGAGTCACTTCTTATCTTGGACCCAATATACACTGGACTAGTAACTATGGTACAGGTATTGTATTTATTGGAAATATGTTGTCGTGGCTGAGTTTTCATAATTTTGTATGATGAAATTTAAGTGCTCATATTTCAGTTATTTGTCCAAATATCTTGGATTTGTTTTCAAAAAGCAATAGTTCAATATATAGCCTGTATGACTGCAGCATTATATTTAAGGAAAACCCAACAGTTTTTGTAAACATCAATGAGAAAACTAGGTACCCATTTTAGCTACTTTCGGCACTTTTAGCAGAAAATCATCCCAGACATTCACCCAAAATGATGTTATAACTTGAATTTAATTAATTATGACTTAACATTTTTCAACCAAACCTATTAAAAACAATTTATTACAACTTCAATTATTATCCAAAATATTTTTAATGACCATAGTGCTGTAAAAAATAGCACTAAAATCAAGCCACGACAACATATTTTGGCAGTTCCGTTAGTGACAAGTCCAGGTATTATTAGGTCCGAGTTCTTATGTGCACCCACAACATGTTTCCATGGAGAAAGAAAAATTCTGATACATCCTCTTATCTGGAGCTATGAGAAGGCTTCTTAAAGAGCTGTGTTTTAACACTTCAAAGCTTTAAAACATCACATAAATAAATACTTAACCCTTGTCCTGCTGAACCCGGATATACCCTGCCTTTGCAAACAGTGTAGATCCAGATCAGTTGGCTTCTGAAGAAGCCAACTGATCTGGGTCTGCACTGTTTGCCTTTAAGTTTGTGAATTTATAGCAAAAATCATGATCGAGTGTTCTGATTGGCTGAAAATTAGAAGTGGGTGTGGCATCTTAATTTATTCAGCAGGACAAGGGTTAAAACATGTATGTTTATCTGGATTTCCTTTTTGGGTGGATTGTTTACAGTTGAGCCATTGTGTACACACACCAAAATTTCCTTTACCCTTAGAGCGCCAAGCAAAACTTGTAGCAGATGACATTCCAAAAAAAATATTTTTCTTAGAAAATAAGCCTTGAAATTTCATGTGAATCCTCTGCTTGGCAGATGATTCATGGAAATGTCAAGACTTATTTTCTAAGAAAAAAAAAATAAATTCAAAAGTGTCGTCTGCTGCAGTTGTGATTGGATTAAAGTTGTTGTTCATGCGATAATCATTGACCATATAATGAAATCAAACCACAGATGTATGAAATCCCAGTAACAGTTATTTATAGCCGCTCTGTTCTTGTCACTGTGATGTCATAGTGCCTTGTAAAGAAGGTTATCTGTAAAACCTGGACTGGGATATTGGCAAACAGTGCAGACCCAGATCAGATGTTGAAGAGTGTGGCATCTGATCAGGGTCTGCACTGTTTGCTTAAATAACAGGAAGTTAAGGTTTAAATGAAACAGTCTTATCAGTCCCCGCTTAGGACCATTTTCCCATCCTACACTCAGAGACAGTCGTACCGCCAATGCTGTCAGTGCTTTAACCCTTAAAGCACCAAGCAAAATTTGTTGCAGACGACAGTCTAAAAAAAATATTTTTCAGAGAAAAATATGCCTTGAAATTTCATGTGAATCGTCTGCTTGGCAGATGATTCACATGAAATGTCAAGACCTTTTTTCTAAGAATAATATATATATATATATATATATATATATATATATATATATATATAATATATATATATATATATATTTAAAAGTGTTGTCTGCTGTAGTTGTGATTGGCACTTTAAGCGTTAATTATCTAGCCGCAGGAAAGTACAGGGAGCTATACTGTTGTCACATTGGTGTTGGTGTCTGTGTCATAATATTAGAATTTTTACAAAAGATGTATGTTCTGAATGCCTGGTTGGATTAGTTTCTATCTAGGGTTTTATTAGAATACTTATCAAATGTCTTGTTCAAATCAATCCCTACCTGATCAGTGACCTTGAGGTTAAGATTATGGGCTAAGACGATCTTTGTTTTGTTTTATAACCCATTTTAGACTGAATAAATTCTGAATATCCCTTGAACATTTTCCATCTATGTTCAAATAGCTATAGTAAAGTCAATTTTGTTTGTCTTCTGTCTGCAGGTTGAGAAATATTTGAACCATGAAAAACACCTACGACAAACAGAAACAAAGAAGAAAAAAGGAAGAAAGGCTAACAAAAAAGGGACAGCTGTCCATTTTGATTCAAACTACCTGTTACAAGATGCTGTTGATAATTTTGATGATAGAGAAGGTACAGTAACCATAGCATAATTTCAAACAGTCTGAGATTTCAAACCGGGATTGCAAACCAGGATCCCGGGTTACAGTTATTAACCCTTAAAATGCCAAGAAAACCTCCATCTGAAAATGTTGTCTGTTTATGTCATCTGCTGAATATTCTTGCAAACTTTTCAAACCTATTTTTGCACACAGGCAAAAAGTGTGGACCCCGATCAGACTGCTCCTAGAGGAGCAGTCTGATCGGGGTCCACACTGTTTGCAAAAATGACTTTTGAAATCACAAGCAGATGACAAAGCAGACCACAGTTGTTGTGATTGGTAGTTTAAGGGTTAAGGTAAATGTCCTAAAATTTCAAATACATTATGCCATTCTTTTTTGGCCTAAATATTGTTTTTATGCAGATATTTTACAAAATATTTGGTGGGAAGACAAACAGTGTAGACCCTGATCAGACAGCTCCTTCAGTAGCAGTCTGATCTGGGCCTGTACTGCTTGGATATGCCATTTTATCAGACAAGTTGGTGTATGAAATTTTAGATCATTTACCACTACAGTATATGAAACATAATTTCAAACAGCCTGAAATTTCAAACATCCGCAGGCAGCTGTATAACAGAAAGTAATTGATTTGCATCAAGGAAAATCATTACGAAACATGCCTATTCAAATATACTGAAAATTTCACCACCAACAACTGAAAGTTTTCAGATAAAAATTCTGATATTTTTCATATTTCTGCTCAAAACATAGATTGTGGGTACTGGTTAGAACCGCCTCGGAGAGGAGGTTCCAATGAATACCCACAATCTATGTTTTTGAGCAGAAATAAGAAAAATAATGTATACCATTGTAAACCCCAGTTTTACTATATAAAAGTGGGGTTTAAGGGGGTCAGAATTATATAGGTATGTCTTTGTGATAGGTGTCTTAGGAACATTATGCAGACATGAAGGACCAGACCAGTCTGTGCATAAATGCAGTCTGATCAGGACCTTGGTTTTCTACTTAGAGAATCACTGCCTGCATAGTAGCTCAGTTGGTAAGGCATCCACTTTGTGACTGGGAGGTTGTGGGTTTGATTCCTGGCTGCGTCATACAAGAGACTTAAAAATGGTATTTAGCTGCATGCTCTTTGGCGTGGCACTCAGCATTAAAGGCTCAATATCCCTCAAAAATAGACATTTTATTATCCAATAAAAGGTTTAATAAATTGATATATGGTATTAACAAAGTCATAAAATGGGGCATATAGTATTAACAAAATCATTAAATGTGGCATTTGACAGCCTGTAAAATTTCACTTAGTCTCTCATTCCTGAAATGAAATGATTTTTTTATCGTACTTCTGAATTAATGTTGCCAATATGAATTCAGAGATACGATAAAAATCATTTCAGTTTTGATCCAGTTCAAAAACAAGAGGCTAACTAAAATTTTACAGGCTGTCAGATACCACATTTTATGATCGTATTAAATTATTAATATTACATATATATCAATTTATTAAACTTTTCTTGGATAAAAAATATCTAATTTTGAGGAATATGAAAGTAGAACTGGAATCAGAACTGATCAGCCCGGTGTCAGTATAATGTAACCTGATGGAATAACATGTTGTGTGTCTGGGGCATGATACTTTAGTAAAGTAGCACTCTAAAAGAGGACATTGAGCTCCCTGCCATATCCAGACACTGTCGGGATATGATTGAAAGCTTGTTGAAAATGATTAAAATCCAGACAAGACAAAATATTTAGACGTAAACGTCTAAGTACCGGCACAAAATTTGTTCATGTTTACATGGAGATATGGGACAAGGGTATACTAAAGTTTAATAAATTTTCAATGTAACAGGTAAGAAAGAACAGCAATGTGATTCTTTAATGTTTGCTTTTATTAAGCTTTATGAAATTTCTTGATTGAAATGAAAATACAAGAGACATTAATCTGTTTATAACACAGTCTGTTATAAGATTTTTTTATATTTGCCGGGATTGTCACAAACCGACAGTCCCAGCAAATATAAAAATTCCTTAGTGAGCTAATTGAATAGTCTACCATATGTAAAAAATCCAAAGCTATATTAAGAGACTGGCACGATTCCCGCGCCGGTCAATAAAACAAACATACAGAATCATTAGATACTGTTGAATATATCAGTGTATAGCAGGCTGATCTAGAGCTTCACTTTTACCCCCATCCCAGTCAGCATTCTACGTAAATCTATATCGGGCCGTCATCGGCCCGTCAGGGTAGCTGACGGGCCGATGACGGCCCGATGTAGATTTACGTAGAATGCTAGCTGGGATGGACCTTATTCTTATGGCATGGCTCCTAAGTATGCTCAGTAGACTGGCTGCAGTCTCCAGTGACTAATATTTATTCTTGTAATCTTGTTTGATAATCCACTAAAATTAAACCAAAATAATATCATGAATATAAAGGTTGGTCACTAAAGACCAGCCTTTATAGTCATAGCACTAGTTAAGGCGCTTTTTTCAGTCCAAAAGTATTGATATTTTTCTTATTTCTCCATGAAAACATATGTTGTGGGTACTCATTAGAATGCCTCGCCGAGGTGCTTCTAATGAGTACCCACAACATATGTTTTCGTGGGGAAATAAGAAAAATATTTACCGGATACCCTCCCTTATCTAGACCTATGATAGTCATGATATTATTTTGGTTTTTTTTTAGTGGATTATCCTGTTTGATATGCCACATCCTAGACTGTTTTTTACATACTGCTAAGATCAATTTCAACTATATTGTAAATGACTTCCTTGTATGAGTCTGTGAGGGTTTCATTACCTAGTCACCGCTTGTTAATCTTTTTTTCATGACAGAAAATATTGATGTTTCATAGTGACTGGGAAATATTTGGCGGTTTTATTGACCAGCTTAGCTATAGATAGGAGGGGGAATCCACATAAAAAAATTTCTTATTTCTTGATGAAAATATATGTTGTGGGTACTCATTAGAAGGGCCTTGCCAAGGCACTTCTAATGAGTACCTGCAACATATGTTTTTATCGAGAAATAAGAAAATATTAATACTTTCTTTGGTTGAAAAACATGCCTTATCTGGAGCTATGGACCAGTATTTGCTATTTATAACTTGGAAGTCACCTTTTCTTCATCTTACTTTTGCAGTCAACTACTCTTAGGTTTAAAGACTTCTTATTTATCAAGAATTACCCTCTTCTGTGATAGAAATGAAATTCTGTTTTGTCTGAGATTTGGCAACCCTGTTAACGCTTGTCCTGCCAAATAAATTAAGATGCCACTCCCTTTTCTAATTTTTAGCCAATCAGATTACTTGATCAAGATTGTTGATATAAATTCACATACTTAATGGCAAACAGTGCAGATCCAGATCAGTTGGCTTCTTCAGAAGCCAACTGATCTGTATCTACACTGTTTGCAAAGGCAGGACATATCCAGGTTCAGCAGGACTGGGATTAAAACTTCAGTTAATTTGAATCAGTTCCCAGAGAGAGGGAGAAAAAAAAAAAAAAAAATGGGATAGATGAGAAAGAGGCCCCAACCCCTGAAATTGCTTCAAATAAGGCAAGAACCTTCTGCCAGAAGCCAGTCATGGCAGGGCCAACCCTCTGAAAGTTTCAGCAAGAGTGCAGCACCCTGTCCCAACACCTGACAAGTCTAATAAGTACCTACGGCACTAATATGCAGTAAAACCTCAATGGCTCGAGCTTCTTTAGGGCCATGGAAATTTATTCGAGACATGGATAGTTCAAGCCACTGAGGTGATGATAGTGACAGGTCAGGAAGCAAATGCTGAGGATTTAGGGATATCTTTTGGATCTTATACAAAATAATGGTATGTTGGGTGTACTCATTAGAATTGCCTTGATGAGGCAATTCTAATAAGTACACACACCATACAATTTCATGTTAAAAAAAAGAAAATTTCCCTAAATATTTATTTTCTTTGGCTATCGGAAGAATTTCGTTGGGACTCAAAAACGAGTTTGCCAATCATCCAAGGTAAATGAGCTATCAATGTTTGAGTCATCCAGGTTAGACTGTATGGAATATTTACCCTTGTCCTGCAGAAATAAATTAAGATGTCACGCCTACTTCCAGTTTTCACCCAATCAGATTACTTGATCTGGGTTGTTGATATAAAATCAACGTACTAAATGACAAACAGTTCAGATCCAGATCAGTTGTAGATCTGGATCTACACTGTTTGCAAAGGCAGGATTTTTTCGGGTTCAGCAGGACAAGGGTTAAGAAAAATAACATAGCTCTAGATAAGAAGGAATAGCGGGTAAGCATTTTCTAATTTCTCCTTATAAACTCATTGAGGCACTGCTAATGAGTATCACAATATACAATTGATGCAGACCATGGATGTTAACATCAGGATCCATCAGCCGGAGAAAGTGATGTTCACCGTGGAGAATCCGAGGTGAACATCACTTTCGAGGGTTGAGAAAGCCTGATGTTAACCTCAATAGAATCATTAGAATGCATCTATTGTTTTGTAATATGACTATTTTTGGCTGTCTGGCAGCAGTAATAAAAGTGATGTTGTCAGGTCCTTGACCTTAGCCAGGCTATTTGTTATATAACTAATTTTAGCTGTCTGGCAAAACAAAATTGATGTTGACCAGTCCTTGACCATAGCCAGGCTGCTTTTATCAAGCAACAGCTAATTTAAGCAAACATCAGGATTTGTAAAATATGTTTTACAGCCAGTTTCAGCCAATCAGAGAATTCCTTTGCTGGCAGTCATATAACAACATACCGTATTTACCCTAATTATTCGGACACCTCAACTCCTTACCATATATGTTCTAAAATTTGAACCAGTACAATTCACTACCCGATGTTGTGTCTAAAAATTGCTGGATGAGTGGCAAACAGTGTAGACCCAGATGAGACGCCACATTCTGCGGCGTCTCATCTGGGTCTATACTGTTTGCTCTGGCCTGTCTGTCCGAATATATATTGTAAATATGGTATGTTTTCTTGGAGAATTATCAATACTTTGGTTGAAAACAAAGTGCCCTATTTGGAGCTATGAAATAAGATAAAAAGTTTGTTATGGATACCCCAACCTACCTCCAACCCCCACATTCAAATCTGCAACTCTGAAATATAGCATAATCTGTTCTTATAAACAGGACTGATGATTGTTTTGCTGGCTAATGCTTATGTAAAGATATTTTTTCAGTTGGCAAATGTTTATGTAAGTAAATCTCTGAAAAGTTTGATCCATTCTAAAATACCAGTAATTTCAGTGTGATGTAACATGTTGTTTGTTTCAGTATTGAAACAGTTGACAGTCGGTGGCAGCTGTAATTTTACCACAGGAAATGGTACCACACTGTTACACAGGGTGAGTATACAAATCATATTATATGAAACAAAACAAAACAAAAACAGATGCCACTTGCCAAATGCACAGACAGATAACTTGTTCTGGAGAAGTATTTGGTGATAATTCTAGGATATATTTTGTTATTTCTCCATAAAAATCATACCTTATGAGTATGTTTCTTATGGAGAATTGGATAAAAAGTATCTCATTATTATCATCAAATACTTCTCCTAAATGCTAAATTTTCAACAGACGACATACTGAAATATTTTTTTTTATTTTACCAAGAAAACAGGATTTAAAATTGTTTGCAAATTGTCCCTAATGGAGACAATTAACCCATTTGTGCTGAGTGGATTCTCCTACCTCAGCTTTTTGGACAGGTCCATTTTCCAGTAGAAGGAGTGTCCGAGAAGTTTAAATTATTACCAAGTTTTACAAAATGTTTTACTTAATACAAACAGTGTAGATCCTGATCAGACACCACATACTGCTTGAGAAAGGGTGATAAATATACAGAATAAGTGGTTTATATTTATACACAAAAACATACCGTATTCGATCTAATTACTGCACTGTGCGCTTAGGTTTTTCAAAATTACTGGGAAAACTTGTGCCTACCAAGGTTACACTTCAAAAAAAGATCTGCAAATATTTGATGATGTTTATCCAATTCTTTCTTATTTTCTTTATAAATGTATATTATGTGTGTATATATACTCATTTGAATTGCATCAACAATCAATGCAATTCAAACGTGTACCCACAACAAAGGCCTTTGTAAAGAAGTAAAGAAAAAGTACACTGGCTTTAACCTGAAGACTACAGAATTGCTCAACTGTGCGCTTATAGGGGTATGTGCGGTAATTAGATCGAATACAGTATATTGTGTATACTTACAGGAATGGCAAGGTAATTCCTGTGAGTACCCTTGAGCATGAGCAGATAATCGTTTATAAAATTTCTTAAGGTGTGAAGATTTTCTTGAGTGCACTGTGTACACTTACAAGTGCAACTGGCAAGTGCCTGTTAAAGACAATTTTAGTCATGTAGCAGTTGTTTTCATCACGAAAACATACCTATATTATTTTGACCCCCTTAAACCCCACTTTTATAAAGTAAAACTGGGGTTTACAGGGGTATATATTATTTTTCTTATTTCTGCTCAAAAACATAGACTGTGGGTACTCGTTAGAACCGCCTCGTCGAGGCAGTTCTAACAAGTACCCACAATCTATGTTTTGAGCAGAAATATGAAAAATATCAGCATTTTTCTCTGAAAATTTTCATTTGTTGGTGGTAAAATTTTCAGTATATTTGAATAGGCGTGTTTTCCTAATATGTCGTAGTGTCTCATTAGGTAGGGCAGTTTCTCTAGATATTTCCACAGCTTACGCTTTTATGGACATTGCTGAGGAATGGAAATCATTTTTTGGCTTTTCTTTGAGAAAATATCACCTTAATTGGCATCCTGAAAATACTTAGCATCGAAAAATTTTGTCACTTTCACATTACCTGTGCAAGGTAGTAAGGAGTGGATTCATCTCTGAGGGAAATAACTCTTGATATATAGAAAATATTTTCCTCACCTCATAGGGGGCTACCCTTAAAGGAAAGAATTTGCTTCTGGGAGCAAATTCTTTCCTTTAAGAATAGCCCCCAGTTTGATAGGTTTCAAATACTGGGGAGGAAACGTTCTGTATGCAAAAGTTGTCTCCCTTTGCAAAATGTCAGCAAAATATTTTATATTTTAGATGTGTCATTCACCTTATACTTTGGCCCCCACCACTAGTGAAGCCGTGGGCATTGGTAATAGTTGCATTCTGTCCTTCTGTGTTTCATAGTTCCATAACACTTCCTGACTGGGTTATTACTCTTTAACCCTCTGAAACAATTTCATGAAATGTCACACAAATATTAAGCTTGATAAGACATGTTGCAATCAAGAAAGACAACTCTTGCTCTGTTGATTCTTGAGTTATCTGCCTTTGCTGAAATTTTGTGCTGAAATGAACTAAGTTGGCCAATTTGTAAGAATCTCGTTATTTTATTATTATTATTATCATTTTTTTGTTTTTCTGATATTTTGTAAATTACAGTGTGCAGCAGAAGATAATGTATCAGCTGCAGAACTGTTATTGAGTAAAGGAGCAGACATGAATGTGGTAGATGATGACTGGTGGACACCACTACACACAGCTTGTTCTTGTGATAGCGTAGAAGTCCTGCAGTTACTTCTAAATGTGAGTACTCTGGAATCTCTTTATAAGATGATTCATAATAAGACAGTTTGAATATAAGACAGTTTCCCAGAAGTGTTGTAGCTGGTCAAAAGTATATAGATTACAGTCGACTTATTATCTCGAACTCGCTTATCTCGAATAACTGCTGATCTCGAAGTGAAAATCTGGTCCCTGTTTTAATACAGAGATCTACCAACAGGCAACAAAATATTGTGGAAAAGAGGAGAAATTGCTCCATAGGAGCAATTTCTCCTCTTTTCCACAATATTTTCAATATATCTCTTAGGAGTCAAATTAAAGATTCATTCTGTTAAAGGTGGTTGTTCGATTATTTTTTTTTCCTCACTTTGGCAAATCTGATATGTCGAAGTATGGATATCTTGAAGTGTTTCATAGAGTCCCTTGGATTTCGAGATAACGAGAGTCAACTGTATATAGAAAAATAGCTTAGAGGAAAGTTAGCATATCTCCAAATAAAAGGAATATCCAGAAAATATTTTTTCTTTTTTTTTCCAAGAAAACATGTCATGAATACTCATTAGCAGTGCCCTACTGAGGCACTTCTAATAAGTACCCACAACATGATCATGGAGAAAAAAAAATATTCAGTTTTTTTGGTTGAAAAAAAATCTCTTATTGTGAGTTATAATTAGCAGTGAGTCAACTCTGGAGTTCTGTATCCTCCTATCTTCATATTTTGCCATTGGATAAAATAAGCTGACTGAATGGTACCCAATGGAGACTCAAATCAGAATGCTCCTTGAGGAACAGTTTAATCCACGGTGACTGGTGATCAGGAGGTTGGGGGTTCGACCCCTGCAGGGTCAGCAACATTCTTTTGTGGAGATTGATCACAAAATATTTTCTACAGTCATTCTCTCCCTTCCGCTGATTCAAGAAGGGCAGTTGTCAGTTTCTGGTGAAAGAATGTGCACAATACTGGTTAACCACTTAGAGGAATAAGCCTGCCCAGTAAACGTGTGGTTAGGTAAACTGACCGCGCTTGACATGACCCCATTTGGTTGAGTGGGCCATAAAACCTCAGCACAAACAAACAAACAAACTGATCCGAGTCAATACAATTTGGTCAGGGTATTGTATTCTTATTTAGGATACATATCATAGCTATGTTTGCCAGAGCCCAGTTGTTCAAAGCATCATTAGCTTAACGAGCTTGTTAATGACAAACTCATTAATTGTTGTAGCTTAGGTATTTTCAGATACATTGATATTTTTTTCTTCAAAAATGTGAGTAGCTTTTGCATTGCAACACACTTATCTCTCTATAATTAGAATGGTGCTGATGCAACAATGGTGGATGTGGATGGATATTTCCCTATTGACCAGGCCAGTGATGGATCAGAAGCCAAGCAGATCATGTCAAGACATCTTGAGTCAGTGGGTAAGGACATCTTGTTAGTTACCCAAGAGCTCTTTTAAGCTGAGTTCAGTCATAAAACTTTTCAAATATGTGGACCATAAACAGTTAGTACATCCACATATTTGAAAAGTTTAACTTTCAAAACTGGTGTCTCTCAGTTGATAAACTCATACAAAAAGTTTCAGTTTGTGCTTACAGAGCTATGGATAAAATGGCTGACCAGATAATTATTTTTATTTCTCCATGAAAACATATGTTGTGGGTGCTTATTAAAAGAATGTGTCTGATGATGCCTACATTGTGGGGGACTGGCCAATTTATGGCAACTTCTTACTAAAGGGGCACTTCAGATGAGCTCACACAACATAGGTTTCTGTGGAGAAATAAGAAAAAAGTCTGTACTTTTGTTATTTAAAAAAATGTCCACCTTATCTAGAAATTTGTTTACCTTTGAAATAATATCGAGTTTTGTATTTTATGAGAATTACCGCACTGAAAGAAATAAGAAAATGAACATTATGAGATTTGCAGGCCCCAGGGTTATAAAACTTTTTTTCGTGCTCATCTTATCTGAGCTTGAGTTACCAACAATTGCCAATTCCTTCTTGCTGAGCATGAAAATTTCTCTGCTAAAAAATTGAAAATGTTACTATTGTTAGCATTTTAATATTTTATTAGGAGAGAAAATTTCATGCTCAGCAGAGTTTAAGCATGAAAAAAGTTTTATAAGCTTGAGGCCAGTCTTCTGGAAATAGTTATAACAGATTGCAGATCTTTTTTGTTGGGGGAAGTGGGGATGTTGTGTGTGGGGGTGGGGGGAGGGGGGTGGGGGGTGGAATTCATTAATTCATTAAAATAAGGTTTAGTAACATGGCAAGCAGTCTGTAAAAATCATTCTGACACTCCAAAATAATTTACTAGTTACAAATATTACATCACTTTGTGTATGTAACTAACAGAAATTCCATAAACTTCAAATGTTTCATGAAAATACTATGAAAATTTCAGAAAAATTGAATATGTGAAACTTGTAGAAAACTGCCTTCAGTTTACCTACCCTACAGATTTTTGCATAATAAAAAATTCAACAATTTTTACTTTGGGGAAAAATGAAAATATTTGATTTTTTTAAACCAATGACAATACATTTTTTGTGCACAGGTAGTTATGACAAATAGTTTTGCAATATATCAAGACAAAAGTTTGCAAATTTACTCCTTCTGTATAAAGTTCTAGGCTAAAAACTACTTCCCTGATAGATGTCGAAAGGAGAGTACGGTAGATTTCCCTTTAGTTCGAACAGGTAAAAAATAAATATTGATCCGGGTGTTCGAATTATACGAAAATCAGTTTCAGAAAAAAAAACACTGTTCGAACTATTTTAAATTGCGGAAAATCTCCGATAAAAACTGAACGAGCATGATAAAAAAAAAAATCAATAACTAACCATCAGTCCCTGTGTGATGTGTCGACGATTTGAGCTATTTTCCCACTGTTGATTGAACTAGAACGTAACTCGCGGTATTTACCGATAATTGTTCATGGTTGTGCGAATTCCCTAACAATGGACTATTTTCAATAACAAAAACATTCTATGTCACTTTCTTCTTATCCTCAGAAAACAGTAGCCTGGTCATAATCATAAACAATTGACGTCACTCTAAACGTTCTTCAATTACAGAGTAACATTATCATTTTGATGCGGATAATTGTCTTTATTTGTAATAAGTCATCCGTATACTATGCATTTCAACATTCCTTAGACTTTGGTGCGGACGTGACACACGACAGTTGTCTAAGGCGATCATCAAAAACCGTCTATAAAAATATCAAACTAATCGCTTGCATAACGGAAAGCGGTCATTGAAAAAAGGTACCTTACCAACTAAAACAAAACAAACAAACAAAAAAATAACTATGATAGGGCAGCAGTTGTCGCATCCGCTTATTCCGGTCAGGACCAACAGTTTGCTTGACAGCGTTAACAGGACTTAGAAATGTTTTTATGCGCAGCCTGATTTAGGCCATCGTTTCTTGCCCGAGAAGTAACCATTTTGCGTTTCACGAGTCTACCGGAAAATCCCAGTGTTCTGACTAGTAAAAAGCGCACGTTATTAAAAACGCGAAAATTGCTGATCCAGACAAGTCGGCGCGGTCCGATAAGGGTCTAGTTTATTTATAGTGCATACTTACAAGGACAGGTATTCTTTATGCAAGATGTTAGCAGTTTTATTATTTTGAAAAGCCTGCGCAGCCGATCGGGTTGCGAATAATTCTTGTAAGATCCCTTTTTCTTTTTCGGACACCAGATTTTTGCTCACGGGTAATCTCTGTGAAACATACTTGTTGACCTTGTTAACCTTTACCGATTCAGCAGACAACGAACTGATAACATGTTTCTTATATTTTTTTTTTCAGTGTACACAATTTGACACTTCAAGCAATTCGTCTCCCGAGGAGACTATTTGCAAGAACAGTCGGCTGCTATTTTCTAGGACAAAAATAGAAAACTGTCATCAGTTTGTCGTTTGCTAAATTTGCCCATAGCATGGTAAGAACTAACATGCTTAAAATAGCACCTGCAGTCAGCTGGCGAAACCGTGTTCACACGGATTAACCCTTAAAGCGCCATTCACAACTGCAGCAAAAAAAAATCTTTTTTAATTTATTTCTATTTATTTATTTTTTTTTTTTTATTTATTTATTTTTTTTCAGAGAATAAAGTCTTGACATTTCAGGTGAATCATCTCCTAAGCAGATGCTTCACATGAAATTTCAAGACTTATTTTCTCTGAAGAATAAATAATAATAAACAACAAAAAAAATTTTGCTTGGCGCTTTATGGGTTAATATACAATCTAGCGCTGCCTTCTGTACAATTAATCCAAATAGCGCCAATCACAACTGCAGCAAAAAAAAAATAAACTTGTATTTATTTATTTATTTTTTTTTTTTTTCGGAGATTTTAAGTCTTGACATTTCAGGTGAATCGTCTGCAGCAGATGACATTTTGAGTTTTTTATTTTTCAGATAAACAAGTTGACATTTCATGTGAAATGTCCGCCCAACAGATGCTTCACATGAAGTGTCAAGAAAAATAATAATAAAGAATAAAAAATTCAAAATGTTGTCTGCTACAAAATGTGCTTGGCGCTTTAAAGATTATTTTCCATTCTACCGCATGCCTTCTGTACAGTTTAAACAAAGTCTTAGAGCGCCAATCACAATTGCAGCAGAAAAAATTCTATTTGTTTATTTTATTTTATTTGTTTATTTTACTTTTTTTCAGACAATAAAGTCTTGACATTTCATGTGAATCATCTGCGAACGAAATGTCATCACTCATTTCTCTTATTTCACTTTTTTTTTTTAAATAAATAAAAAAATCAAAACGTCGTCTGCTAAAATTTTTGCTTAGCGCTTCAAGGGTTAGTTTATAGTGGCTGTCAATCAGCTATAACTGTAAAGGCCCTCGTGTCATGTATGAATGAAATCGGAGCCGAAAAAGCTTTGATGTTAACATAGGTTGTGAAGACATTTAACCTTTAAAGTGCCAAGCAAAATTTGTGGTCTTTATTTTTTCTGTTTTCTGAGAAAACAAGTCTTGTCATATCATGTGAATTGTCTACCAATATTGTCTACCAAGTAGACAATTCATATGAAATGTCAGGGCTTAATTTCTCTGACAAATAAGAAAAAGTAAAAAATGTTGTTTGCTGCAGTTGTGACTGGCGGTTTAAGGGTTAACGGAGATACAGATAAGTTGTTGAATTAGAAATGCAAGAGCGTGTAAAGGGCATTTAACCCTTAATGCGCCAATCACAACTGCAGCAGAAAACAGTTTTACTTTTAAGTTTTTCAGAGAACTAAGCCTTGAGATTTCTTGTGAATCATCAGTCAAGCAGATGCTTCACATGAAATGTTAAAACTTTTTTCTCTTATAAAAAAATAATAATGGCTAAAAAATAAAAATTTTGTCAGCTACAAATTTTGCTTGGCTCTTAAAGGGTTAAGCGATAATTATAAAGCGCTAATTCACCGATGCTAAAACACTGATTACCGGCTTTTCAGTGCATTTTGGTCTCCCGCTATTCTCTGCGGGTCTTTTCATTTCAGCGGACAGAAATTTATTTACTCTAAAACGAATTGGGCTTCTTGGGTGTAAAAGAAGAACTAAGGCCATCCTTAAACTTTTGTAAGTTTGCAGTGCTCTGACCGACCCGCAAAAATCGCCGCGACTCATTTTTTTTTCCCGCAATTTCCGATTTATTTTTTTTTTCTCGGGGATCAACCTGGTTCTGTCCATTGCGGTTACTGTATTAATCCGCCCCGCCTATAAGTCTGTGATTTTTCCACAAAAAAAAAAAAAAAAAAAAAAAATATGCCCCCAAAAACCAGACCCGTGCGTCTATATTATCAAGATCTTCGGCCATATCGGTATTTTCGGCAAGTCCGGTGGTGCCACATGGTCACGAAAAGTGCCGATCATCGAAGCAGGTAGAAAGCTATGTTTACCTTCGTCCATTGACAGAAATTTACTAATTCAGACTAATTAAAATCACATTATGTTCCAAAATGTTATCCATCCCTGAGGAACACTAAAACCAATTCGTTTTTTCCTTATAATGAACACGGGAAATAATTGCACAGACTTTTCGGATTGGTCCATTAGGTAAAACGGGTAAGGAAATTAGATGTAAAAAAAAAAAAAAAAAAAAAAGACTGAACTCTTAGCACTCCGGGCAAAATTACTTCAGAAATATTTTTTCTGATGCATATATGTCCCAAAATCAGGTTTGACATTTCATGCAAGTTATCTCCAATGATTCAGTTTTCTTGGAAAAATGTGATCAAGTTGTCGTCTGCTGAATTAGCCCACAGAGCTGTAAAGGTTAATCATATACATTTCAATGACACATTCACCAACTAGCCATAAGATTGACGGGTGAACAAACCTATTGCCATCAAAGGAATCGGCCACTTTTATAATCCCTTTGATGTTACTAGAAATTTGAACTGTGATAAACAGACCTTATTTTGTTCATACAAATTAATCGCAACCAGATCGGCTGCGCAGGCTACTCAGAATAATAAAACCGCTAATATTATACATATAGAGTGTCAGGCCTTGTAAGTATGCACAATAAATAAAATAGACTTACCGGACTGCGCATATGAGCACATTAATCTGGATCTTCCTTTTTCATATTTGCGATAAGGTACTTTTTTTTGACTTGTCGGAACAGAAATATTGTAAGCCTGTCAGTGGGACGCTGCATGGGATTCATGCAGAGGTAGACTCATGATCCGCAAAATAGTAACTTACTTTTTAGGCAAGATACAATGACCTGGACCAGCCTGCGCATTGACTGTTTGAAACGACGCTCTGTTTCTAGGCCCTGCAAACTCTGTCAAGCTAACAGAGTAGGTCCTGATCGGAATAAACCGATGTGACACCCTGCCCTATTTTTGGCTTTTTTTTTTTTTTTTTTTTTTCTACAATCGGTAAGATACCTTTTTTGGTTTCAGTATTTAATGACCACCTGCAGAATAGCAACGAGGAAAATTGTACCTTATAACCATTGCTAAATAAAGAGACCCAGATGAGTCTGCGCTTTAAAAAAAACGAATTCTGATTTGTTTTTAGGCTCTTCAGAATCAGCTTTACAAATTACATATATTTTCAACTGCCTGCGAGAATGCGTTGACCCGAGTGCTTCGGTCACTATTTTGATCAGTCATATAAGCGGCGAGGTACTTTTGTTGGTGACTGTTTTCTTTGTTAAGTTTATTTTTTTTTTGTGTGTAACAATTCATGTGTATCATTTTTTTTTCATCCGATTGCACACGGAAATTCGAGGTACGTAATGTTCATCAACGAACTATACAAATACAGTTTGTGAATCGTACTTCACGTGTTCGAACTATTTAAAAATGAGTTTGACAAAAATACGTGACTGTTCGGATTAAAAGAGCAATTTTCGGGAGGTGATTTCAAAACAGTAAGGGGTGTTCGAATTATTCGTGTGTTCGAACTAATAGGAAATCTACCGTAGGTAGATATTTAAGTTGACATTTTAAGGGGAACAGATACAGTCTCAGGAAGAATTACCAGAATTTGTAGATCCCATCTGATAAGGGTTTACTCTTGAAAGAAGGAATTTGCTTCCTTTTGGTAGACCCTTTTTCAGAAGAGAATTGATGTAAAGAAACGCAAATGGGAAATCATAAAAGATATCTCTGTGTAAAAATGGCAAAAAAGCTACCGAGTGTATCAAGACCCATTAACCCTGACCCTGTTGAACCCAGGTATGCCCTATCTTTGCAAACAGTGTAGATCCAGATCAGTTTGCTTCTTCAGAAGCCAACTGATCTGTATCTGCATTGTTTGTCATTAAAGACTTCATATTCCTCAAAAAATAGACATTTTATTCTCCCAAGAAAGGTTTAATAAATTGATATATGGTATTAATACAATCATAATGTGGCACCTGACAGTCTGTAAAATTTCAGTTAGTCTCTCATTCTTGAAATGAAATGATTTTTACCGTATCTCTGAATTAATGTTGCCAACATTATTCAGAGATACGCTAAAAAATTAGTTCATGTTTGATCCAGTTTAAAAACAAGAGATTACCTGAAATTTTACAGGCTAACAGATGCCACATTTTATGATGGTATTAAAACTATATATCAGTTTGTTAAACCTTTCTTGGATAAAAAATGTCTATTTTTGAGGAATATGGAGTCTTTAAGTATTTGAATTTATATCAACAACCTGGACCAAGTAATCTGATTGGCTGAAAATTATAAGTGGATGTGGCTGCTTAATGATTATATTCAGCAGAGCAATGGTTAAGAATACAATTTGTATTCTGTTCTGACAAGTAGAAAACCTCTGCATTCAGCACCATTCACATGTCAGTAATCTATTCCACACCCGTTTTCTTCATTGTTTAAGGAATGAGCTCAGAGAAGCTGCAGGGATACAGACGGGCAAGAGGTCAGGAATTAGTGAACCACATCAAAAGTTTACCTCTTGCTGTGGATGTGAACCAGTTGACTGCTAAAGGTGTTGCATTAGTAAGTACAGCCTCTGTTTGTGTATAAAACTTGGTCGTCATTTTATTTTGGCATAATTGGTGATCTAGACAAAAACCACAGAAATAAAACTCCACATTTTTTTCTTGTGAGCAAGATATCTTGATAACTATTTGAACTAGAGCCTAGAAAATTGGTGAGCTTGTCAGAGTCTGTTTTTGAGTAATGTCTTACCATACTTGGTTTAACAATTAAGAAGTCCATTTGAGTACCAGTAGGTGTGTCTAAAAGCTGCTGGGTGAGTGGCAAGCAGTGTAGACCATGACCTTCAGCGTCATTTTTTTTTTTTTTTTTTTTAAACCTAAATTTTTCTTAAAGGCTTTATATTCCTCAAAAATAGACATTTTATTATCCAAGAAAGGTTTAATAAATTGATATATGATATTAATACAATCATAAAATGTGGCACCTCACAGATTATAAAATTTCTGTTAGTCTCCTCTTCTTGAAATGAAATGTCTTTTTTATTGTATATCTGAATTAATGGTGTTAACATTAATTCAGAGATATGATACAAAATCATTCCATTTTTGATCCAGTTCAGAAATGAGAGACTAATTAGAATTTTACAGGCTCTCAGATGCCACATTCTATGATTGTATTAATACAGTCGACTCTCGTTATCTCGAATTCCAAGGGACACACTGAAACACTTTGAGATATCCGTACCTCGACATATCAGAGTTGAGAGAGTGAGGAAAACAATAAATTGAACAACATAGTTAACAAATGAATATGTAATTTGACTCCTGAAGTTAGAAATATATATATATAAAATAATGTGGAAAAGAGGAGAAATTGCTCCTTAGGAGCAATTTCTCCTCTTTTCCACATTATTTTGTTACCTGTTATCATAGTTGCATGTTAAAACAGGGATCTTATTTTCACTTCGAGATAAGCGGTAATTCGAAATAAGTGAGTTTGAGATAATGAGGTTCGACTGTATTATATATCAATCTATTAAACCTTTCTTGGATAAAAAAATTCTATTTTTGAGAAATATGGAGCCTTTGAAATAAAAACACAAAATATTGAAACGGGTAGACAGTTCTGCCTAAATTACTTTGGCCATTATATGTCTCAGCAAACAGTGTAGGCCATGATCTGCAGCATGGTTTTCTTAAACCTAATTTCTTCTTTTACTCTTAGCATGCTGGGTAATTTTTCATGCTTTGTTTTCGTCAGTGTCTTTTTTTTTCAATTAACTTTTTCAAAAAATCTTTCAGGAATACCATCAGATTGTCAAACAAATTGATCAAGATCAGGTCCAACATTTTGGTAGGCCTGCTCTGGGTCCAGATTGCAAAGGATATCAGCAGACGACAAAAGTCACACTAAAGGAGAAAGAGTTAAATATGAACAGAAAATACAGAAAAGAGTAGACAGTACTGCCTAAATTACTTTGGCCATTGTATGTCTCATCTTTAAACTGAGAAGCATCTCGAGAATATTTTGCCAGTGTCATTTTGGGGCAGAGAAAAAACAACCAACCAGCCATGCATGAATAATATCTTCTTGGTCACTGTAAAGACCTATTGTCCCTGATTGTTCCAATTTAGACATTTTGTGTGGACATTCATAATTATAGTTGGGGGCATAGTGTTTTACAAATGCATCTCTAATTTATTCTTGCAACAATAAAACTGAATTTTATATCTAGACATTTTTTTCTCCCATCTTTCAGCATGATGACTAATGAATTTTAATTACCCTAACTGTAACTAAACCTTTTTGAAAGAACAGTAAAATCTCAAAAGCATGGTTGAAATTTTAGCTCATTTTTATACCCCGCCACACGATAGTGGCAGGGTATTATGGTTTCACATTGGACGTCCGTGTGTTTGTCAGTCCGTTTTTGTTTCCAGATGATAACTTGAGTAAACATCAGTGAATTTTCAGGAAACTTGGTATGTGCATTGATATTGTGGAGATCTGGTTTGGGATTGCTAATGGGCAAATTTTGTCAATTTTTTCCAGAGTTATCTGCCCACGACATGACAATGGCGGGGTATTATAGTGTAATGTTTTTATTTATATTCTTTGTCTTCAGATCCATATTATTGCTGCAAATGGTTACAAAAGTGCTCTGAAGGCCCTCTTGAAGTATGATCCTGATGTAAATCTTTTTGACAGTTATGGATGGACACCACTGCATGTTGCTGCCAGATTCAACCAGGTATGTTTGCTGTGTATAAAAGAGATCATATCTCCAGGCAACGTGCCTTTTCGTCCGAAAAATATTGATTTTTTTTTTATTTCTCCATGAAAACATATGTTGTGGTACTCATTAGAAGTGCCTCAGGAATACTGTTTTTTGTGGAGAAGTGAAAAAAACATTTACCTCAGTATTCCTCCCATCTGCAGCTGTGGTAGGTACATGTAATAACTCTAAATATTGGGACAGACAGGCCTGAGCAAACAATGTAGACCCAGATCAGACACCACAGAACAAAGCATCTTATCAGGGTATACACTGTTTGCTATTCATCCAGCACTATTTTAGACATCAGCAGGTAGTAAAATACAGTCGACTCTGGTTATCTCAAACTCGCTTATCTCGAATAACCGCTTGTCTCGAAGTGAAAATCTGTCCCCTGTTTAAACATGAAAATCTAACAACAGGTAACAAAATATTGTGGAAAAGAGGAGAAATGAAGCAATTTCTCCTCTTTTCCACAATATTTTCAATGTATCTTTAACTTCAGGAGTCAAATTATATACTCTTTTGTGAAATATGTTTGTTCAATTTATTTTTTCCTCAATTCTGCAAATCTTATATGTCGAGGTACGGATATCTCGAAGTATTTCAGAGGGTCCCTTGGACTTCGAGATAATGGGAGTCGTCTGTACACTATTTCAAATTTTAGGACAAGTATGGTAAGGAGTTAAGGTGTCCCAATTCTTAGGGTAAATACCATAGGATCCTTTAATCATGAGAGGACAAATGGACTATAGATTTCCCTTGCTGTTTTGGCATAATGTTTTTGTAAGTTTATTGTCAGTAGTTATAATTTTTAGTTTCCATTATGTAAATGGAATAGTCCATTGGACTTCCAAGCGGAGGGTCCCAGGTTTGATTCCTACCAGGGTAATTTTTCCATACTTTTCTTTGCGGTTGAGAATGAGATTGAGAAAAAGATGTGATTTGTTGATAACAGCACCGGCACAGACTCGGAGAATGAAATGGAGATATATGCCAGTGACACAAAGGAGGATGAACAATACAGAGCTGACATATAAGACTTTGACACAGAGGTTAATGTAAAGAGGGATGACGATCCGTTGACGGCAGACACACCGACAGCGGAGGACTGTTGTTCTGGTGAAAAGACATTGACAGCTGACAAGACTTTGTCTGCTGACAAAGACACAGTGTTGACTTGGAATTGCTGAATTGGAGGGTCCATCTTGTCTTGTACAAATAAAGATGTAGCACCATTTGTATGCTGTTTTCAAATGCATAGCCTTCCAGTTACCCTAAATGAAAAGATCTGTATTTATGTTGATGTATAAAATATATGCATCTTGCTTCAATATCATAATCATGAAAAAGTGTCATATGCTAATTGTATAAATGTATTGAAGAGATTAATAAAATGACAGAAAAAATGAAAATACAAAAGAAACAAAATATAGGTTATGATAAAAAGAGAAAAACAGAATTATAAATCCATTAAAAAGATAGATAAAAATATCATTAAATGATTTAAAAAAAACAGTTTGGCAAGATTGAAACCCGCAATGTCCTCAAAAGTCAACTGATCTTTTTATGTTGGATGTTCTACCAACTGAACCATTCTGTCAAGTACATGGTTTGCTGCATCCTATTATATAAACCACAGCCTTTTTATAACACTATTGTTGGGGTCCTTAACATGAACCGTGTTAGTTAAACAACCGTGTTATATCCAAACAAAAATGTATAGATTATATTGAAAAATGACCATAAATGGTCATTTTTCAATATAATCTATACATTTTTGGGATCTAAATGGTTATTTTTTCAATATAATCTATACATTTTTTGGGATCCATCTTTGAACCGTGATATATCCAAAACCGTGTTATAATGAACCGTGTTATAAAGAGGTTGTAGTGTATTTATTTTCGTAAATGCTACATTGATTTTATGAGAAACCCCTGTGGTAAGGATTTATCTATTATGAGCTAGATGTTGATAAACACGACAACATATCAAAGGGCATCTGATTGTGGTCAAGTTACAAGTCCCAAGCAAGTAATAGGTTTGAAATGTCAAGCCCAGTTTTCTAGTGAAAATAAGGAAAACAGTCAAAACCATTGGCTGCTGGTACACATGAACCTCTTTATAACATGGTTCATTATAGCACAGTTTTGGATATAACACAGTTTAAAGATTATATACAAAAATGACCATTTTTGGTCATTTTTCTATTTTATCTACAGATTTTTGTTTGGCTATAACATGGTTTGGCTACATCATGGTTGTTTAGCTGAGAACAGTTTTTGTTTTGGATCCCAGCAATAGTGTTATAAAAAGGTTGTGGTGTATTTAAATTCAGCAGCATACGAATTAAGCTATTTTATTGCATTGAATTAATAATTGCTTTATTGATTTAAATTGTAGCTCAAAATAACAGAACTCTTGTTGAAGAAACGTGCTAACCCAAATGTCACAGACTTACTTGACTCAAAGCCATCTGCTGTGACCAGTTCAGATGAGTTGAGAGGACTTTTAATGAAGTTTGAACGTCTACACGCTAAGACCAAAGGGAAAGAGGAAGAACCGCAGCCAGTTTACATAGAATTTGAGGGGGAAGGGGAGAATGTATACAATGAGATCAGTGATACAGAAGACCCTCAGGGCAACTTGGTTGGAATCTTCAGAATCAACAGCAAGACTGTGTATGCATTGTTAACCCTTTAAATTCTAATCACAAATGTAATAGACGACATTTGATTTTTTTGCAGTATTTTTCAGAGAAAGTAAGACTTGGCATTTCATGTGAATCATCTGCTTATGATTCACATGAAATACCAAGTCTTATTTTCTGAAAAAAAAAAATTAGGATGTCTTCTGCTACAAATTTGCTTAGCTCTTTAATAACCCTTGTCCTGCTGAATATATTAGGATGCCATGCCTACTTCCAATTTTCAGCCAATCAGATCACTTGATCCAGATTGTTGATATAAATTCACATACTTAATGGCAAACAGTGCAGATCCAGATCAGTTGGCTTCTTCAGAAGCCAACTGATCTGGATCTGCACTTTTTGCAAAGGCAGGGTATATCCGGGTTCATCAGGACAAGGGTTAAGTGTTAATACAAAGCTCTAAATAAAGTACATTTGCTTTAGCATAAAAATATTGAGTTCACTAAAGTTCAGGCAAGTCATAACATTCTACAGAATTTCTTACCTAACTAAGGTTTTCTTGGTTTTATTTATTTATTTATATTTATAGGATGCCCCAATTTAGATTGCTACTGTTTAATTTTCATGAAATATTTACTAAACATAGTTGTTTTAGAAGACCTTCTATTATTTTGCCTGAGAAATGGTCCAATGTCCAAGTTGTCAGCATTCCTAACTGGGTCGCAAGGTCCCGGGAAAGGCAGAGTCCACCTCATGACTGTATTGTGCTTTGTTGCATAGACACTTTCACTATTACCCCTTCAACATTTTGATATGGCTTAAATAATGTTGGAAGAGGTATAAAACACTGAATCATATCATCATTACCTTGCCTGAGAGACCTGCTGTTCACTTTTTGTTACCCCACTTACCGTAAATGTCCTAAAATTTCAAACACTTTATTCCATGCTTTTTATATTCCGCCACACGATAGTGGTGGGGTATTATGGTTTCAAGTTGGATGTCCATGTGTCTGTCTGTCCGTTCGTCAATCGTACGTATGTATGGGCAGATGCCAGGTACATTCTGAGGTTAGCATTTCTATTGATGTCTGGTTTATTCCATCATTGTGGGGTTAAATTTGCTTTGTGGGGTTAAAATATTGGTGTTATGGGGTTAAAAAGATCAAAGAAAGATCAAGGGATAACCTCATAGTGTACCTCTCATAAGAATGTCTGTCTGTCCATCCATATTTTGTTTCCAGATGATAACTTGAGTAAACATCAATGGATTTTCACCAAACTTGGTATGTTTATTGATATTGTGGAGATCTGATTTGGGATTGCTAATGGACAAATTTTGTCAAATTTTGAAGGAGTTGTCTGCCTGAGACATGCCCATATTTTGGTTTCTGGACGATAACTTGAGTAAATAAGGGATTTTCACCAAACTTGGAACATGCATTGATATTAAGGAGATTTACTTTGGGATTGCTAATAGGCAAAAGTTATCTGCCCGTGACACGATATGGCAGTGTATTATCGTTTTGCATTTTTATTTGGCTTAAATTTTGCTTTTTATGCATTTGTCTCTTAAAATGCTTAGTGGAATGGCAAACAGTGTTGACCCTGATCAGACTGCTCTTATGGGAGCAGTCTGATCTGGGTCTGCACTGTTTGCATATTGCATTTTGTCAGAAACTTTGGCGTTCAAAATTTTAGGACACTTAGCATACTCACACTCTTATTTCTGTGTCCAGTCACCATGGTATGAGTTTTAGTGGCAAAGTTCAGACATACAATAACATTCTACATAATTCCTTATCTCACTAAGAATTTTCTTGGTTTAAGTTTATAAACAAATGAGATGCTCACAAAACTGTAATACACAGGGCCAGTTGTTCAAAGCTAACGACGTCGTTAGTTAACGATTCGTTAAAATTTACATTGAGCGATACGCAAATATGCTGAAATTTTTTGCTGAAAAAATGTGAGTAGCTTTTGCAGTGCAAAAGCTACTCACATTTTTTCAGCAAAAAATGTCAGAATATTGTGTATTGAATCCGCTAAAACAGTTAACGAAATGACCCTTAACGAGCTCGTTAAGCTAACGACGCTTTGAACAACCGGGCCCAGAATGCTAAAAGCTGATACATAGCTGACTCATAGCTCGAGATAAGAAGGGGTAGCCACATATTTTTCTATCTCCACAAAAACATATGTTGTGGGTACCCAGCAGAAACACCTTGGTGAGGTGCTTCTAATGAGTATTTACAACATACGGTTTTGTTGAGAAATAAGAAAGAGATCAGTATTTTCCAGTTGAAAAAAGTACCTTAACCTTTACCACTCTCTCGGCATATTCAGCAGACAACAATTGATAATATTTTTCTTACTTTTCCCAGAAAATAGGCTTTGACATTTCTGGAGACAATTTACATGAAATGTTAAAGCCTATTTTCTTGAAAAAGAAAAAAAAAAATTAGAAAAATATTTCAAAATGTTGTCTGCTGAAATTTTTACCCAGGGTGCTAAGCATTGAGCAGAGCCATAGTCTGTAAGGACATTGTTATTTGTTTCAGTCGACAGAGACATTCTACCATATCTAAAGAAGATGAATTGTCTGAAGCAAAGACTCTCTATGAAACAGTATTTGATGTTAAAGGTAATGACCAGGGCCCTGTTGTTCAAAACTAACGATGTCGTTAGTTAAGATATTGTTAAAACTTTGATCATTAAATATAGCATATATGCTAATATTTTAGCTGAAAAAATGTGTGTAGCAAATGCAAAAGCTACTCACATTTCTTCTGCAAAAATACCTGTGAATTTGGTACTGTACTTATTAGAACAGTTAACATTTTGACCACTAACAAGCTCTTTAAGCTAATGATGCTTTGAACAACTGGGCCTAGCTGGTTCTAGACCCTACTGACATAACTCGGGATGACTTTAAGTTTACAGTAGTCTGTCTGTCAGTTGGACTTTTCATGCAGCACTTGTATAACTATTTTGTATGTTGAAACGTAGCATAATTTACCACATGCAGATGTCCATCTGTGTGTTCATACGTCTGCAAAATCTGGATTTTACATTAATTTAACTATCATATTTATCCTAAGTATTCAGACAGACTGGTCCTAGCAAACAGTGTAGACCCACATCCTTACCATATTTGTCCTATAATTTGAACACGTCCATTTTACTATCTGTTAATGTGTTGAAAAATTGCTGGATGAACAGCAAACAGTGTTGACCCTTATCAGATGTTGCAGTCTACACTGTTTGCTTAGGCCTGTCTGTCCCAATATTATAGTGAATATGGTAATAAAGATTGAAGTTAAACATGGTAGGAACCCTTAAAATTTCTACTTTGCAGATTCTTTTATAACAGTGAAGGTCCTAATTTATCTCTATAAATGCACAAACTAATCTCAGGTATTGCTCTAGATAAAAGAAATACAGAATTAAGTATTTTTCTCCACTTTAAATGAACACCTACAACATAAGTTTTTATGGAGAAATTAGAAAAAATATAAATAGGTATGGCGGTCTTGGTAGCTCTGTTGGATGCATGTCTGACTGGTGATCAAGAGATCATGTGTTCAATCCTTGTCAGGTTCGGCAACACTCTTTCATGGAGATGGGTCTGAAATATATTCTATGGTCATTTTCTCCCCTCCACTGATTAAGATGGACAGTCATCAGTTTCTGCAAAAGAATGTGTACACAGGTACTGATTAACTGCTTAGAGGACTAAGCCTGCCCAGGAGAAAGTGTGGTTAGGTAAACTGACCGGGCTTGCGATGATCCTTATGGGTTGACTGGGAAGTAAGACCTCAACACAAACAAACAAACAAATAGGTTTTGCAAAGAAAAATGCCTTTTCAAGATCATGGATCTTAGTACTTACATGATATGTAACGTTTGCTTTTGATGTGTTCATACTCATATTTATTATATTTATATGCCCCCACCTAAAGGCATACTAATTTTGGTGATGATCCTTTTGGGGTCAGTGTTGGCATTACCAATGTCATCAGTGTCACTTTATTGTCTGCACAATATCTTGTGGTTGGATTCTTACCAGATGATCTTGGATATATAATTGGAACATAAGAATGAACTGATTAGATTTTGGTGACCTTGACCTAATTTTCAAGGTCACAGCTGTAGAAAAACTGAAAATCCATGGTTCAAGGGGTGTGCGGGAGAGATTGTGTGCGGGGGTGGGGGAGGGTGTAGAACCTGTTTACTCTGAAAACATTGTTACTAGTTACTCTTGTATTTACCATTGTACAGACTCACTTGTATTAGTGGATAGGGGGGGGGGGAGGGGGGGTGTGGGGAGGCGGGGGGGAACTGTTTACTCTGAAAACATTGTTACTAGTTACTCTTGTATTTACCATTGTATAGACTCACTTGTATTAGTGGATAGCGTAAACCCAAGTCAAACTGCTTAAAGGATCTGCAGGGTCTGTATTATTAACAATTATTAATCATTGCCAGAATTGTTTAGATACAACACTAGGTAGTCAAACAGATTGTTCAGAATTTACAGTGTTTGGTCAGTAGTTGAGTTTTTAGAGTAAATACATGTACATCATCTGTATAATTATATTTTAAGAACCAGAGGCTGGCCAGTCACGTCGGATTTCAACAGGTGATTATGAAGAAGTTCCTACTGGTAGAGAGTTTGTTGTTGCTGCTGCTGATAAAGATGATGATGAGGAAGAGGAAGGGGATTATGTTTCAGCAGCTTTGTGGAAAACTGGAATTCAAGAACCTGTAAGTGTTTCTACACACGGATATCTCGAAGTGTTCCAGAGAGTCCCTTGGAATTCGAGATGAGAGTCGATTGAATATTGATTGGGATCTATGAGTCAGGGGAGGATCCAGGAGTAATCATATAACCATACTTACTCTATGTAGTCAGACAGACATACCACAGAATGCTGCATCTGATCTGGGTCTACCCTGTTTATCCTTATAGTATTTGTAATAATTTGATGAACTTGTGTCAAAATAGCTCATTCTAATAGTAATAACAGCTAGAATAATAATTAATATGCAATATCAAACTTGCAAGGGTACATTACTGGGATACCTAGTTCTAGTTTAACATGTTAAGAAGTTAAAATTGTTTTTGTCTTTTCATGTTGAGCATGCTGGTAAAATACTCTGTATTACTTTTTCTTATTTTCCTCCCAAATTAGGGTTTGATATTAGATGCAAATTGTCTTTACCCTATTTTCCAAAATATTGATTTGTTGTCTACTGAATTTGCCCTTTGAGTGCTAAATGTTAACCTTTACCCTTCTGGGCAATTTCAGCAGATAACAAATTGATGATATTTTCCAATTTTTCCAGAAAATAGGATGACATGTCATGCAAATTGTCTCCTAAGGAGACAATTTGTATGAAATATCAGATCCTATTTTCTGAGAAAATAAGAAAAATATTTCAAAATGCTGTCTTTTGAATTTTTTACCCAGTATACGAAGCATATTCTGTTCACAGGGAACTCTAGTAAAGTGCATGGACAATGACAATTTAATATCACTTGGAAACATCCAGGAGGACTCAGTACTGAAGGAATTACAGTCAAGATACAGCAGCAGCCAAATTTATGTATGTACTGACCAGGGCCCAGTTGTTCAAAACTAATGATGTCGTTAGTTAACATATCGTTAAAACTTTGATCATTAAATATATATCTATATATATGCTAATATTTTTTGCTGAAAAAATGTGAGTAGCTTTTGCTTTTGCAAAAGCTACTCACATTTTTTTCAGCAAAAATACCTGTGAATTAGATATTGTACTTACTAGAACAGTTAACATTTTGACCACTAACGAGCTCGCTAAGCTAACAATGCTTTGAACAACTGGGCCCAGATAAATATCATGGATGAATGAATTATCTGCCACATATTGTGTACTGGAGACTGTGCTCAGATGTAAAAACAAAATGTCATTTGCACATATGTAAAAACAAAAGGACATCATTCGTACAGATGTAAAGAAGAATGATCTTTTGTACAAATGTAAAAAAAAAAAAAAAAAAAATTCACATAGTTTGCACTTATGTAAAAACAAAGTCATTTTCACATCTGCTAAAGAACATTTGCACATATGTAAAGACAAGGTCATTTATATGAAGTCAGGAACTGATATAAACAATTCCACATCAAGTTTTCAACATCAGCTGGAAGGACAGACAAATACAATTAAACAGCCACAAAAAGAAAAAAAGGCAAGCAGAGTTGGCAACCCTTTCCCAAAAAGGAACTCTGATACCCAAACATAACTGGATATATCTTTAGTTTATATAATTGTTAAAAGAAAAACATTTGTAAATGAAACACTACAGAACATTAGCAAAAAGTAGCATAGTGAAATTACAGTCTTGGAATGGCCAGTAATAAATTACTGGGAGACTGTTTGCACATACATGTATGTAAAAATAAAAGGCTATTTGCACATAGGTAAAAAACAAAAGGGCATAGGTGAAAATGAAAGGCCGTTATTTTATTTGCACATAAGTAAGACTAAAAAGCCATTTGCACGTAGGTAAGAATAAAAGATCATTTGCACATAGGTAAAAACAAAAGGCTATTTGTACATAAGTAAAAAAAACAAAAGGCCATTTTCACACAGGTAAAAAATAGGTCAAGGCTCTTCATACACACAGTCTGATCTGAGCGTCTGCTGTTTGCCTAGCTGAAGCATGTGAAATATGTTGGCAAATATATAGATAGTAATTTTTCACTGGTAAGGAGTTTAGATCTGATATTTCTTTTTATGTTTTTAATGATTTTTATAGCATTTACTGTACTGTTCTTTTGTCTGTATATTTCAGACAGACATTGGTGAGATATTAGTTGCTGTGAATCCATTCAGGGAGCTACCATTTTATGCCAAATCTGTAAGTTGTTCCTTCATATTTACACGCTATTTTGTAATTACAAAAAATGTATATTTTCAGATATTTTGTTAAAGAAGAGGATTTTGGTGATAATTCTATGATAACTTTTACTATTTCTCCATTAAAACATATTGAGGCAATTCTAATGAATACCCACAATGTATGTTATCATGGAGTACTATGGAAAATTATCCCAAAATTATCATCCAATACCCCTCAAAAGACAACACTTCTGTGTTTTGTCCATATGTTTCGGTCACCCAGTCGTACACGTATATATCAGCTGCAGCGTGAGAAAACATGCCTTGTGATGGGTACCAGGTGAATTGTCAGATCAGCCTGTGCATCTGCACAGGTTGAACAAAGCTTTCTTTGGGCTCTCTGTGGATAGCCAAGGATTCAGTGAACCTTCGGGTGGCCAAAGAAGACTGATCAGTCTGTATGGATGTATTGACTGATTGTTTTCGCTGGTCACACAGAGCTGCATTTTTTTGGGCTTAACACTGGTTCTGCTGAACCGGGATATACCCTGCCACTGCAAGCAGTGTAGATTCCGATCAGTTGGCTTCTAAGAAGCCAACTGATCTGGATCTACACTGTTTGCCATTCAGTTTGTGAATTTATATCAACAGTCTGGATCAAGTAATCTGATTGGCTGTAAATTTGAAGTGGGCGTGACTTCTTAATCTATTCTGCATGGCAAAGGTTAATACTCACATAACCTGAAAGCATGAAGCAACATTGGATCTGAGTTTGATTACATTAGTAGTTCTTGGAGAATCATTGCATTGTGTGAAACATATTTGTGTAGGAAACAAAAGAAGCAAAGGCAATTTGCACATATGCACAAATAAAAGAAACAGCTCAGTGAGTTAAAGTTCTGTAAAATGGCACTTTTTGCTTGCTATGGCTGGATCAGTAATGTTGAGGGAATTGATACACTTTCAGGGGAGGCAACTCTATCAAAATTGTTTTCTCTACTTTCTGAAAAGGGGTCTTCTCAAAAAGGAAATTGATAGAAAGTACTGCCCTTTTAGAGTGGACCCCTTTCAGAAGGGGCTTGGTGGGCAGGAAAGCAAACAGGAGGTCTCAAATGATGACTCCCTTGTAGAAATGGCTTAACCTTTAAAATGCTAAGAAAACCTGCATCTGAAAATGTCGTCTATTTATATCGTCTGCGGAATATTCTTGCAAACTTTTCAAACCTATTTTTACATACAGGCAAACAGTGTATACCCTGATCAGACTACTCCTAGAGGAGCAGTCTGATTTGGGTCCACACTGTTTGCAAAAATGACTTTTAAAATCACAAGTAGATGACAAAGCAGACAACAATTGTTGTGATTGGCAGTTTAAGGGTTAAAATGTACCAGATGTACCCATTTATCTCAAATGTTCAAACAAAATTTTTCAGATTTCTATGAAATACCATAGTCCAACCTTCAATGCCAAGTTACCGCCACACATCTATAGCACAGCTGAGAATGCCTTCTCAAGTTTGTTAAGAGATGGACTGTCACAGTGCTGTGTGATTAGTGGGGAGAGTGGTAGTGGGAAGACAGAGACATGTAAATATTTCATACAGCACCTGCTGAGAGTAGCAGGTAGTGATGAGACAAATCTAAGTTCAAAGATCAATAGGGTAAGTCCCAGGCTCCGTTGTTCAAAGCATCGTTAGCTTAACAAGCTCACTAATGACAAACTTGTTAACTGTTGTAGCTAAAGCAATTTCAAATACGTTGATAGTAAGCAGAAGCTTCTTACATTTTGTCAGCAAAAAATATCAATGTGTTTGTTGTATTTTAAGATTGAAATTTTAATGCCACATTAGCTAACAACTTCGTTAAGTTTTGAACAACTGGGCCCTGATTTTTACCATGGATTGCTGATTTGTTTTCAAATGGAATGCCATACAAAGGGAATAAGTAAAAATAAGATAGCGTTCTCTTATTTCATTATTTAGGAATTGAGTAGTGGAGGGGTCACAAATCAATGAATATATAAACATAGCTTGCCACAGGGAAAATCTACATGTACCTTTTTCCACATGCTGTCAGCAAAAGCCCTGATCAGACATGCAGATTAACAAAGACCTTTTTAATGTGCCCCACAAAAGACCTTTATCATGACATTACCCAAGTATTCTTCAGTTAACCATAAAAACATGTCATGGGTACTCATCAATAGTGCCTCAATGAGGCATTTCTAATGAGTACCCACAACAGATGTTTTTATGGAGAAATAAGAAAAAAATATTTTCCTTAACGAGTCATCTGGCATACACTATAACCTCTTTATAAGGAGGTTCATTATAAGGGAGTTCGGATCTATGATGAGTTAAAGATGGACCCCAAAATTGTTGTAGCCAAACAAAAATGTATAGATTATATAGAAAAATGACCATTAATTTTATGGTCATTTTTCTATATAATCTGTACATTTTTTGTTTGGCTGCAACATTATTGTTCAGCTAACAGGGTTATTGCTTTGGATCCCAGCAATAGTGTTATATAGAGGTTGTGGCATATATCTTACAGGTCAATCCACTGATTGAAGCATTTGGCAACGCTGTCACTGTGATGAACAATAACTCCAGCAGGTTCGGAAAATATGTTGACCTTAGTTTCACCGCAGCTGGCAAGGTCACTGGAGGTCAGTGTCATTTTTTTTATCATCTCATCCCTAAATATCTGGGCCCAGTTGTTCAAAACTAACGATGTCATTAGTTAATGTATCATTAAAACTTTTATCATTTAATATACCATTGAGCAAAAGTACCCATGAATTAGATATTGTACTTACTAGAACAGTTAATATTTTGACCACTAACGAGCTTGTTAAGTTAATGATGCTTTGAGCAACTGGGCCCTGGATTTTTTTGTCATTTGAATTTGGAGATATATTTTTTCACTATAGGGCTCTTTATGAGTCATTCTGTTGGACTCCGGTGTAAGGGAAGGTTTTAGACCATAAGATGATGTGCATATGCAAAATGGGACTTATGCAGTATGTGCAAAACAAAGATCCTGGTCAGTTTGTGCATCTGACCAGTCCAATCCGGGCTTTCTACTTTGGCAGAATGTTCTGTGCAAGGCTCTATAGCCCAGTCAGTAGCATGTCCATTGGTCACATGTTCAAATCCCAGCTCAGCCACTTAACCCTAGTCCTGCTGTACCTTTGCAAACAATGTAGATCCAGATCAGTTGGCTTCCGAAGAAGCCAACTGATCTGGATCTACACTGTTTGTCATTAATTATAAGAATTTGTATCAACAACCTGGATCAAGTAATCTGATTGGCTGAAAATTGGAAGTGGGTGGGGCATCTTAATTTATTCAGCATGACAAGGGTTAAAATTTTCATATAGATTGATCATGAAACTATTTCCAAGGCCATACTCCTCCTTCTGCTGATACAAGAAGGGCAGTTGTCAGAAGGGCAAATGTGCAGGTTGACCAGGGTCTGCATAGCCTGCATGAGGACCCTATTTGCATTTTCTGCACCATTTTTTAACCCTGTCCTGCTGAATAAATTAAGCTGCCACTCTGGCTTCTAATTTTCAGCCAATCAGATTACTTGATCAGGATTGTTGCTATAAATTCACACTTAAAAGCAAACAATTCAGAAGCCAACTGATCTGGATCTACATTGTTTGCAAAGGCAGGGTATATCCCAGTTCAGCAGGATAGGGTTAAATGTTCATTAATAAAGGCTTGGCAACAGTGTTTGAATAACCTTGTTTAAGCTAGAAGTTTACTTTAGTTAAAACAAAGCTTTCAAGAATACGCTGCATAGCTCCTCATACAAGATAAATATATTTCTTCAAGAAAACCTACTGTAGGCATGATGTAGAATTATCTCATTGAGGCAATTCTAATGAATACCAACAAGATATATCGTCGCTGTCAAGCCAAATAGTTGTATTTCAGATTTCTTAATTTTTCAGGAGAAAGAAAAAACTTTATAGCTTTTGCTAGATGTTACCAATATTTACGAAACTCTGACAGTATTTTATTTAGTGACATCCAAATTCACTGCTATAGCTATACTAATCTTACGGTTGAGAATTCATACCATCTTTCGACTACATCACTGGAGTTACAACTTTTTGGTACATTTTTCTCTCGAGTTACAACATTTAGATGCTTAGAATGCATCAAGACATCGCATCTTCATAGAGAGACTACACAAACTATACAAAAATATTGTCAAAATGCTTGTAACTCAAGGCTTTAAGAGGGTTCTTATTGGCCTAGAGGTACGAGAATTTGAAGGCGCGCTAAATGGCAGGTATTCCCGCGTTGCAAAAAAGTCATTTTGACAAAAAATGGAGTTACGAGGTTTTGACTCGGCAACAACGATATATTTGTGTGAATTATCTCATTGAGGCAATTCTTGTGAAACCTACAACATATATATTTGTGTAAATATATGAGAAAAGTTGCAATATATTGTTTTGTTGAAAAATGAATCTTATATAGGGCTGTATTCCATCACGAAAACATGCCTATATAATTTTGACCCCCTTAAACCCCACTTTTATATAGTAAAACTGGGGTTTACAGGGGTAGACATTATTATTCTTATTTTTGCTCGAAAACATAGATTGTGGGTACTCGTTAGAACCGCCTGGCTGAGGCGGTTCTAACGAGTACCCACAATCTATGCTTTGAGCAGAAATATGAAAAATATCCGAGTTTTTTTATCTGAAAATTTTCAGCTTTTGGAGGTGACATTTTCTATATATTTGAATAGGCGTGTTTTCGTAATGCCTTGAAGGTCAGTAGGTAGGTTTATATGTAATAACATTATATGTTACTTTTATTATAGCAAAGATATCTGAGTACTTGTTAGAGAAATCTAGAGTTGTACACCAGGGTAGAGGAGAATGCAACTTCCATATTTTCTACTGGATGTTAGCTGGCTTGTCACCAGAGGAAGAAAGAGTATACAGACTGGAAAATATGAAGAATATGAGGTAAGACCTACCTCAAGGTAAAATCTTTTTATTTCAACGGAAAAGTATTAAAGGCTCCATATTCCTCTAAAATAGACATTTTTTTTATCCAAGAAAGGTTTAATAAATTGATATATGGTATTAATACAATCATAAAATGTGGCATCTGACAGCCTGTAAAATTTCAGTTAGTCTCTCGTTTTTGAAGTGAATCAAAATGAAATGATTCTTTTATTCTATCTCTGAATTAATGTTGGCAACAAGACACTAACTGAAATTTTACAGGTGCCACATTTTATGATTGTATTAATATGAAGGAGATAAAGGAGATAAGAAAAGGAGTCAACTCTAAAAGGAATGAATATGATCTCATTAGGAGCAAATTCTTTTCTTTAAGAATAGGCCCTTATCAGAAGGGAGGTGGTAAAAGCATTTACTTCACTTGAAAGTGCTTGACCTTTGTTATAGGATTACAATATGTCTGGGTGTGTTTTCCTGCTCATGTAAGTCTAATTCTCTTTACAGATATCTTAAATCAGAGAGTGAAGAGATATCAAAACACACAACCAAAGAGAATAAAGAGAAATTCTGGGAACTGAAAGAGTGTCTGAAGTTTATTGGCTTCTCTCAGACAGTAAGTGCTGTGATCTGATTATGTATCCAATTTATAGGGCAGATATGATAATGGTCACATTTGGCCTCAAATGGGATTTGACTAATACCATTGTCTTTGTAAGAGTAAAAAAGAATAATAATAAAATGGAACATTAACCCTAGTCCTGCTGAACCCAGATATATCCTGCCTTTACAAACAGTGTAGATCCAGATCAGTTGGCTTCTTCAGAAGCCAACTGATCTGGATCTGCACTGTTTGCCATTAAGTATGTGTATTTATAGCAACAATCTGGATCAAGTGATCTGATTGGCTGATAATTAGATGTAGGTGTGGCACCTTAATTTATTCAGCAGGACAAAGGTTAACTGATATAATTTGGGAAAATATGATTTGAGTTTTTGATCTGTAGATTTAGTGGGTAAGGATACTGCTTTGTCATTCTGCCATGTTTGTCTAAAGTATTTGGACAGACAGGCCTGAGAAAACAGTGTAGACCCAGATCAGGTGCTGCATTATGTGGTATCTGATCAGGGTCTACTCTGTTTGCCACTCATCTAACAGTATTTAAACAGATAGAACTGAGCAAACAGTGTAGACTCATATCAGATGCCACAGAACGTGGCATCTGATCAGGATTTGTGCTGTTTGCCATTCAACCAGTAGCTTTTAGACATATCTATGGGTAGTTAAATGGACTTGTTAAAATGTTAAGGCAAGTATACTAAGGAGTTAAGATGTCTGAATTCTTAGGGTAAATATGGTAACATGCCATAATTCCAGATATTTTAGGGAGTACATGTACATTGCATTCAGGGCCTAGTTGCCCAGTTGCCAGCCTTGGTGGCTCAGTGGGACGTGCGTCTGACTGGTGATCAGGAGGTTGCGGGTTCGATCCCCTTCAGGTGGGCAACATTCTTTCATGAAGATTGATCATGAAATATTTTCTACGGTCATTCTGTCCCTTCTGCTGATACAAGAAGGGCAGTTGTCAGTTTCTGGTGAAAGAATGTGCACAATACTGGTTAACAGCTTAGAGGGCTAATCCTGCCCAGTAAAAGTGTGGCTAGGTAAACTTACTGGTACAGTTCTAATTAGTACCCAAAAGATATTTAGGTACAGAAAAATAACAAAAAAATGTCCTAAATTACCACCATAGTAATCACATCTAGATTGACATTCACCAGGAAAATATTCAATTTATCATTGAAAATCTGTAAAACATTTTGTGGTTGTGAAATGCAGCAATCATGCTTGCTTTCTTGATACCATAATGTTAGAAATGTGGAAGAGAGAAGTGTTTCTGTGATGCATCATCCATTTGTCTCCTGGTTTAAGTTTCATGTAACGTCCATGTATATATAATATTTTGTTAAGTGAGAATATTGTCTGCAACAATTGTTCCTTTTGCTTTTTGGGGTGGTCGGGTGGTGCGAAGGTGCTGTGTATCTTACATCACTGGGGCGTCCAACTGATATTGGCTTACAGTTGGGCAAGGCCTGCTATCCGTGTAGTGGGTAAGGGTAGAGGGGGAATGTTTTTATTTCTTCTGTTTCTTCACTTTCATTCCTGTTCCTCTTTCTTCCCTGTCCCTCTCTTTCATCTCCTCTACTCTCTCTTCTATCTCTTTTCTCCCTTTCTCTGGGAGACGACACAAAATGACCCTCAAGGGTTGACGTGTCGTTAAACCCCAACACAATCAATCAAATCCTTTTGCTTTAAGTGTTAACCCTGAAAGTGTCAATCACAACTATAGAAGACCAAATTTTGAAATTTTTGTTTATTTTTCAGGGAAAATAAGGCTTGACATAGGCAGACAATTCACATAAAAATGTCAAGTCCTATTTTCTTTGAAGAAATAGAGATTTTAGAATGTCATTTGCCACAGTCTTGTCTGGCAATTTAACGCTTGGCATTCTGGATAAAAATTCCAGCAGACAGCATATTTAAATATTTTTCTCTGAAGAAATAGAAATTTTAGAATGTCATCTGCAATCTGCAACAATCTTGCCTGGCAATTTAAGGTTTAACACTCTGGGCAAAATTTTCAGCAGATGGCATATTTAAATATTTTTCTTATTTTTCTCAGAAAATAGGATTTGGCATTTCATTCAAATTGTCTCCAATGGAGACAATTTGTATGAAATGTCAAATTATTTTTTTTTCTGGGAAAAATAAAAAAAAAATATCACCACTTTTTTGTCTGCTGAATTAGTCCAGAGAGTGTAAAGATTATGAGTTAAACCATCACCTTATCTGGGCTTTTGACTATATCTAATACATATGAAATTCCATTACAGGATATAGAGAATGTATTTGTAACACTATCAACTGTCCTACATATTGGTCAGATATCATTCATTGGTGTAGGAAATAATGAGGCAGCTCAGGTGAAGAATGCTGATGATTTGAAAAAAGGTAATTCTTAGGTTTATTTAGGGCCATCCCCAAGTGTTTAATAGATACATGTATAAGAAGTACTCAGTTACGTTTTAAAAACATTGCATCTATTTCTATAAACCTTAAAAAACTAAAATGGGTGAGTTTTAGTAATGCATTTTATCGTGTTTGTGGAGATTAGAAATACCGTAAAACCCCTAAGTATTGGGACAGACAGGCCTAAGCAAACTGTAGACCCAGATCAGATGCCGCATAATGCGGCATCTGATCTGGGTCTACAATGTTTGCCACTAATCCAGCACTATTTTAAACACATCAGCAGGTAGTACAACTGACTTCTTTTAATTTTAATCCTTAAAGCGCCAAGAAAAACTGCATCTGAAAATGTCGTCTGTTTATGTCATCTGCTGAATATTCTTGCAGACTTTTCAAACCTATTTTTGCATACAGGCAAACAGTGTGGACCCTGATCAGACTGCTCCTAAAGGAGCAGTCTGATCTGGGTCCACACTGTTTGCAAAAATGACTTTTAAAATCGCAAGCAGATGACAAAGCAGAATACAATAGTTGTGACTTGTGCTTTAAGGGTTAAGACAAGTATGGGAAGAAATTAAGATGTCCCAATACTTGGGGTAAATATGGTACATGTGATATTTTTGACTTGTACGGTAATTTAGCATTTTTGATTCTGTCATTCCTGATTCATCCCTAAAAATGGCCTTTTTTCCTAAGTTTGGTAACAGACATCTACTTTCAGTTCCTTTAATTGTAGCTGTTGTAATGGCCCATTTAGTTAAAAGCTTCTTGATTTGATCTCAGCCATGGGGTTGTTGGTTGAGGCAAAGGTGTCATGCATTTTGAGTCATTGGGGTGTCAACTGATATTGTTTTACAGTTGGGCAAGGCCTGCTCTCCTTGCAGCAGGTAAGGGTAGAGGGGGAATGCTTTTATTTCTTCTGTTCCTTCACTTTCATTCATTTTCCTCTTTCTCCCCTTCCATCTCTTTCATCTCCTCTTCTATCTCTTCTATCTCTCTTCTCCCTTTCTCTGGGAGAAGACACAAAATGACCCTCAAGGGTTGACATGTCCTTAAACCACCACACAATCAATCAATTAATCTCAGTCTTTAGAAAAATTACTTACTATCTTTTATTATTTATAATGATTACATTAAACTCCCCAGGATTCAATTTAAAAAACGCTATTTAAGAAATAAGAAATTGAAAGAAAAATGTTTAAAATTATCATCTGCTGAAATGCCAACTAAGTGTGCTCAACATTAAATATTTGTTATCAATTCCCTGTCATCATTATCTGTTTAATTACAAACAGCTTGTTTTAACCTTAGTCATACAAAATGTCGGGCCTGATCTGGATCCAAACTGCTTGACATTCTGATGGTATTCTGAAAGATATTTTATAAAGTTAATTTGAAAAAAAAAAATCTGCAGATGACAAAAAAGCATGCAAAATTACCTAGCATGCAAAGAGTAAATAGCAGAATTTTTCTGTGTATTTCTTCATTACTTTAAGGGTAATAATTGTTTTAACGAGTCATAATTTTGGAGATGATGTTCTGTATCGCTTCACTGCTTATTTAACCCTTAAAGCGTAATTCAAAATTGCTGCCAATGACATTCTACTATTTTGTTTTTCAGAAGCAATAAGACTTACACTAGCAGATGATTCATATGAAATGTCTGTTTCTCTGAAATATAAAAAAAAAAGCATATTTCAGAATGTTATATGCCGCTGTTGTGACCTGTGTTTTAAGGGTTCAGAGTGAAAGAATTTATCCCACATTATGAGAAAAGGTCTTCGGCATCCAAAGAAAGCCCAGATCTGCCTGCATATCCATGCTGCCTTCACACATGTGGGAATCATCATGTACTGAAAAATATATCAGTAAGCAGCAAATGTTGTTGCAGCTGTTAAGAAGATGGTATATTGACTTCCCATTTTCCATCCATTTGTTTGTCCATCAACATTTGCATCAACCATAACATTTAAGTGCATTTCTAAATAACTGTTACATTTACATTCATCAAAACTGGCATACACTTCCTCCCCAACAGGAATTCAAATACTTTTGTGTCAATTTAAAACTCTAACCTCTATTTCATGGTCCAGTGACATTGACTTTTATTGCATAAATTCTAGCATTTAACTCCATTTCTGATGAACTAGATGACTTAAAATCATCAAACCTGGCATACACTTCCTCCATAACAGGGACACAAACAGTATGGTATTTCATTTTGTCACATACCACATCTCCTTACCATGACGAAAACATGCCTGTATAATTTTGACCCCCTTAACCCCACAGGGTATACATTATTTTTCTTATTTCTGCTCAAAAACATAGATTGTGGGTACTCGTTAGAACTGCCTCACTGAGGTTGTTCTAAGGAGTACCCACAATCTGTGTTTTGAGCAGAAGTAAGAAAAATAGAGTTTTTTTATCTGAAAAAAAAAAAAGAAAAAAAATTTTACACACAATCTATGTTTTGAGCAGAAATATGAAACATATCAGAGTTTTTTATCTGAAAATTTTCAGTTTTTGGAGGTGAAATATTCTATATATTTGAATAGGCATGTTTTCATAATGTTTGAAATTTTTGCACAAAGTTTAGTGTTGAGCTCCTTTTATCAATCTGACAGGCACCCAGTAGGAATTGCTGCCTTCCATTACATTCTTCTCATGATGAAACTTATTTATTTTTCCAGTGTCTGAGTTGTTGGAGGTTACACCAGATGAACTGGGATCAGCATTAACAGCTGACTATACTGTAGCTAGAGGTAAGTTTGTGTTACGTCAACCAGAGATCCATTTATAATCTGCATTAAATAGTATTGTAATAACCCTAAGTATTGGGACCAACCTTCATGTGCAGACATTGTAGACCCAGATCAGATTCCACATTCTGCAGCATCTGATCTGGGTCTACACTGTTTGCCACTCATCCAGCAATATTTTAGACATATCAACAGGTAGTAGATTGGATACTATCAACTTTTAGGACAAGTATGATAAGTAGTTAAGGTGTCCCAATATTTAGAGTAAATACAGTAGATAGATTATGCATTCTTGTCCTACAGAGAACTCCAGAGGAGTGAGTGATTGCATCTGAATGTTGTCAAGAAACTAAAAGTTCTGTATTCTTTGTTTAATTCTGGCATGTCTGGCATGTCGGCATGTTTTCAATCTTTGTTTTAACTCATTTATGCCAAGCGGACTTCTGCCTTAACTCTATGGACAGGTCCATTTCCTATATAAGGGGTGTCTGGTTAGTTTTTATTATTTTGTTTTATAGAAATTCTGATCTGGGTCTAGACTGTTTGCCAATGTCCCATTTATGGGATGCCAGGCATAAATGGGTTAAAGACTGTGACTTTTGTAATTTCTAAAATATTAAAAACACTGGTCAGCTTATTTAAAAACAGCCTCTTTACCAAAACTATTTGGGCTCACAGGCCTGAGACTACACACTGTAGACCCAGATTGGAGGCCACAGATTGGCATCTGATCAGAACTACACTGTTGGCCTTTCATCCAGTGGGCTTGAGAAAACATCAGTAGGAAGTTAAATGAAGGTGTTACAATTTTAGGACAAGAGTGGTAAGCATTAAAGGGGAAGGGTTGATAACTTAGCCAAAATTGTTTTTATCCCCTTTTGAAAAAGGTTTAGTCTATGAGGAAAGAATTTTCTTCTCAGAAAGGGATTGGTGTGCAGTAAATCAAGAAGAAAGTCACAAAAGTTCTCTAACATGTGAAAAATTGTGGGTAAATTTCTAGATGTGTTCTTTCAGAAGATATCTGTATATTAAGATTAAATATGGTATCTGTCTAGCTGCCTCAACAACTGAACAGTTGACCCAAGGAAAATTCATCAGTATATAGATGGTGTAAATTTGTGACATTGATTCCCAAATTAAGGCTGTGACCTTGGTCCAGGTAAAGTCTGATAGTGCTGTTTTCTTGATAGTGCCAGAAAATTGTTTCAACTTGAGTATAAGAACACTAAACAACACCAGATAGTGGCGACAGTCAGTCCGTTCAGTAGTAAAATCGACATTACTTTCATGGCATAACAGCAAAAGTTTCACGACATTAGAGCAATGGCTTTCAGTTTGTTTGGTTTATGCCCCTTTCATAAGCAGAAAAAATGAAAATAAAATGCAATAACATAGGAAGCAGTCTATGAAAACTGTTCTGACTATGAAATGATCCACTAGTTACTGATGTCATATCACCACTCTGTGAATTATAGAAAACAACTGACAGAGAAATCCCTATACACCACAACCTCTTTATAACACTATTGCTTGGATCCAAAACCATGTTAGCTAAACAACCATGTTATATCAAATAAAACCATGTTATATCAAATAAAACATGGCCATTTTTCTATATAATCTATAGATTTTGTTAGGATACAACATTTTAGGCCCATCTTTAAACTGTCTTATATCCAAAACTGCGCTATAATGAATCATGTTATAAAGAGTTTATTATGTACTAAACTGCTAGGTGTATAAAGAAAAACAATAATAGGCATGTGCATGAATATTCTTGTGATTATTCTTGCTTGTGTGATTTCAGATAAAGGATTTCCATATCTGCCCTAATTATTTGAGCTGCAATGTCAGAAACTGTACCTTAAGACGTGCACCCAGCGAAGATTCTGATTAGCCTGCTCATTCTTGCAGTTTGATAGGAATTTTCACTGGCCACATTTTGTATACCAAAGAATGCTAAGGTTCCTTATATGGACAACAAAAACTTTGATCAGACTGTGCAGATGCACAAGCTGATTTAAATATTCATTAGGTGCACATGACTAAAGTTACATTTTTGCAGGTTGCAGCTCATTGGACTGACAGGCTAGAGCAAACAGCATAGACCCAGATCAGATACTGCAGAAAGTGGCATCTGATCAGGGTCTTCTCTTATACCACTCATACAGCAGAAATACATATCAACTGGTAGTAAAACAAACTAATTAAAATGTTTGGCAAAATATGCATAGCTCTAGATATTAGTCACCTTTTTTCAGCCAAAAAGTATTTTATCTTAACCCTACGCCTGCTGAACCTGGACTAACCCTGCCTTTGCAAACAGTGTAGATCCAGGTCAGTTGGCTTCTGGTAAAGCCAACTGATCTGGATCTGCACTGTTTGCCATTAAGTGTGTGAATTTATATCAACAATCTTGATTAAGTAATCTGATTGGCTAAAAATTAGAAGTGGGTGTGGCATCTTAATTTATTTAGCACCACAAGGTTTAATCCTTGCAAATACATGTTCTGGGTACTGATAAAATAAGGAAAATGTCAGTATTTTTTGGTTAAAAAAATAGATTCCTTATCTAGAACTATGTGTCCTCTAAATACATAGCCCAGATTAGGAGCTTTTTTCAGTTGAAAAGTACTGATATTTTTCTTATTTCTCCATGAAAATATATGTTGTGAGTACTCATTAGAAGTGCCTCAGCAAGGCACTTCTAATGAGTACCCACAACATATGTTTTTGTGGAGAAATAAGAAAAGTATTATGCGAATACCATGCTTATCTGGACCTATGTAAATAGTTTCTTTATGGGGAGATATGTGCATGTGAATATACTGTTGTCATTCTTGTGCATGTTTTGATGTGTATTGCATGTTGTTGCATGTTCTGATTGCCAGGTGAGCAGATCAAAAAAGAGCGTACAGTACAGAAGGCTGAAGATTGTCGTGATGCTCTTGCTAAAACTTTATATGGTCGCCTGTTCAGTTGGATTGTTAATGGAATAAATCAGTTGATTCAGCCCGGTGATGAAAGGTAGGGTAGACATTATGAAATAGATTTTTTTAGTTGCAGTTTCACATGTGTGGTCAGGATGTAACAATCTTTGTTGGCACATGTCTCTGTCTTATATCTGTCCATGTACTGTAAATCATGCATATTAACCCATTTAAGCCTAGTGTTCTATTAAAGGGACATTTGCAAACAGTGTAGACCCAGATCAGATGCCACAGAATTGGCATCTGATCAGGGTCTACACTGATTGCATTAAACACATGGATTTCTATATAACATAGTATCTAGAGCAAGTTGATGGCGAGCCATCGCATATCCCCACGCCAGAGCCATTGCATATTCCGTGCACATCAAAATTCCAAATGTGTTCCTCTAGTCCTCATCCATAGGGCTGTCGCAAAGAGTTCAGATAGAAGAGTCTGCTCGGCATAAATGGATGCAACAGTGCAACCTCTTTACAAGAGTCTCAGTTGGAAAGGCATAAAACTGGTTTTTGTAAGGTGACTGTTGTAGAGCAGTTGAGTATATTTTAAAACAGCATTTTCGGGAATCAGAAAGGCTTGTAGGGAGGTGGTTGTTGTTGAGAGGTGACTGTTGAGGTTAACCGATTGTAGTCGGGAGACTCCTAAAAGGGTAATTGGCAAACATTGCAGATCCAGATCAGACATCCTAGAATGCAGCATCTGATCAGGGTCTCCACTGTTTGCAAATAGTTTAGCCAGTTTTCTCTAGGAAGAACTAAATCTCATGGTGGGAAATACCTAAGATTGAAATTGGACTCTTGCAATATGTAGTGTGGGAGGGTCTGTTCAGTCTACAATGGGTTAAACTATTCAAAGTTAGGATTAAATGTATTTGATTTAAAGAGAATGGATACATGTTCAGGAACAGCAATTCCATCAAAATTGTTTTGACTTCCTTTTGTAAAGGGATCTATTCTAAAAGGAAAGAATTTCGGTAGATTCTTTCCTTTCAGAGTAGATCCCTTTCCAGAAGGGGATTGATGTGCAGGAAGCAAATTGGAAGTCACAAATATGTTTTCCCTTGTAAACTGTGGTTGTAAATCCATTAAGTGCATCCTTTTCTCTAAAGTCATACACGTTGCTTTGGGGAAAACCCTATTACAGTCGAACCTCAGTGGCTCGAACATCTTTGGGACCATGGAAATTCGTTCGAGACATGGGTAGTTCGAGCCACTGAGGGTTAATCATGGCACCAGTTCAGGAAGCAAATAGCGATAGTTTAGTGAAATCTTTTCGATTTCATACACAGTGATTGTATGTTGAGTGTACTCATTAGAATCGCCTCGATGAGGCAATTCTAATGATTACACACAACATACAATTTCACGATAATATAAGAAAATTTCCTTAAATATTTGTTTTCTTGAGCTATCGGAAGAATTTCGTAGGGACTCAAAAACGAGTTCGAATTAGCCATGGTAAACGAGCCATCGGTGTTTGAGCCATCGAGGGTCGACTGTATTTCATATTGAACAGAAAAGACACAGTCAAGTGAACATATTTAACAAGTTATTTTCAATTTCAGAATGACATGCCTGAGCAAACTATGTAGACCCAGATTAAACTACTCCTAAAGGAGCAATTTAATCAAAGTTTGCATTGCTTGTCATTTAGTCAACACTTTTAACTCTTTTCCTGCTAGTGGTGACGTTTGTTGTCTGCCGATAACCATTGCAAACAGTTTGGACACAGATCAAGCCTGACAAAATGTTGGGCCTGATCTGGATTAAAACTGTTTGACAATTTGATGGTATTCCTGAAAGAGTTTTTTGAAAAAGTTAATTTAAAAAAAAAAAAGATCTACAGACCACAAAAAGCATGCAAAATTACCAAGCATGCAATATCACCAGCTAGTCAGATGGACTGAATGAAATTTTAGGACAGGCTAGTGGTAAGGGCCTGGCCCTTTCTCTGAGAGACCACACAAAATGACATATATATATATATATATATATTATATATATATATATATATATATATATATATATATATATATATATATATATATATATATATATATATATATATATATATATATATATATATATTGACATCAGCAAATGTCCAAAAATGATTGTGCAGATGGACAAGATTTTCTGAATCTGCCCACTTTACATATCCTCGAAGATAGCTTTTTACTGTCAGAATTTGGTACCTTAAATGTCCTAAAATTTCATACACCATAGTGTCTGACAAAATGGTATATGCAAACAGTGTAGACTCCTGAAGAAGCAGTCTGATCAGGGTCTGCACTGTTTGCAATTCCACGTTATTTTATGAAATAACTGCTTAAAAAGCAAACTTTGGGTCATACAAGTATGGAATAAAGTGTTTGAAGTTTTAGGAAACTTACCTTAAACAACAAAGGTATGAAACCTCATGTAATATCACCTGACTTAAGCAAACTGTCCTACCTAATTCATAGCCAAATATGAAATGGGCCACACAACTGGGCCCAGCTGTTCAAAGTATCTTTAGCTTAACAAGCTTGTTAGGGGTCAAAATATTAACTGTTCTAGTAAGTACAATATCTAATTTACAGGTCTTTCTGTAAAAATGTGAGTAGCTTTTGCAAATGCAAAAGCTACTCACATTTTTTTAGCAAAAATATTAGCAGATATGCCATATTTAATGGTTGAAGTTTTAACGATAGGTTAACTAATGACATCGTTAGTTTTGAACAACTTGGCCCAGGGCTGGATGATAAGGTGTCGGTAAGTGCCCGCTATACTTGCAGTTGGTGGGGGAAGAGGGTATATTAGTATTTCTTCTGTTTTTGACTTATTCACTGTTCCCTCATCATCCTCTGTATGTATATTTCTCTTTTTTCTCTATTAGCTCTTCTGTCTCTTCTTCCTTTCTCAGGGAGATGACACAAAATGACCTAGGGTTGATGTGTCCTTAAACCAGAACTAAAAAAAAAAAATGGGCTGCATCAAATGAAAATGTGTTTGAATATAATATGCAAAATGCATAGATCCAGATCTTGCTCATAGCTCTAGATAAGAGAAGTATCCAAGTAAACTTTTTTCTTATTTCTCCACAAAATATATGTTGTCGGTACTCATTAGAGGCACCTCTAATGAGTACCGACACCCATTTTGTGGAAGAAATAAAATATTAATATCTTTTGGCTGAGAAAAGTGCCTTATATGGAGCTATGATGCTGTGTAATTGCATAGTCATCTTGACCTTTGTACTTTATTAACCCTTGTCCTCCTGAATAAATGAAGAGGCCACACCCATTTCTAGTTTTCAGCCAATCAAATTTTCAACAAATCAAATTACTTGATCCAGATTGTTGATATAAATTCACATACTTAATGGCAAACAGTGTAGATCCAGATCGTTTGGCTTCTGAAGAAACCAACTGATCTGGATCTACACTGTTTGCAAAGGCAGGACATATCAGGGTTCAGCAGGACTAGGGTTAACAGAGTATGCAATATTCTGATCGCAGCCATAGCTGTTGCCATATGCTCTAAGGGAAATTGATACACTTTCAGGGGAGACAACTCTGTAAACGTTGCTTTGTTGCCTTCTGAAAGGACTACTCTATAAGGAAAGACTTTGCTCCCAAAAGGGAGTAAATTCCTTCCATGTAAAATAGACCTCTTTCTTAAAAGAGCTTTGTGCACAGGGAAGCAAACAGCAGTCAAAACAATTGTCTCATTTGGTGGAAATGGCAAAAAATCTAAATGCATCATTAACCCTAGTCCTGCTGAACCCGGATATGCCCTGCCTTTGCAAACAGTGTAGATCCCGATCAGTTGGCTTCTTCAGAAGCCAACTGATCTGGATCTGCACTGTTTGCCATTAAGTATGTGAATTTGTATCAAAAAACTGGATCAAATTATCTGATTGGCTGAAAATTGGAAGTAGGCATGGCATCTTAATTTATTCAGCAGGACAAGGGTTAATGACATTTTTTTTTTAATTAGACCCCGCCACACTATAGTGGCGAGGTATTATAGTATCACATTGGCTGTCTGTGTGTCCGAGCCAACATCTAGGGTTAGGGGGTTAAATTTTGTAACCACATTATGCTTTATTCCGTTAAGATATATCATAAACCTTTGGGTTAGGGAGCTTATAGCCCTTAAAACCCTATGGAAATTTACAGTGGGACGTCCCTAAATCCGAATTGTTGGAATGTCCGTCCATTGTATGTCCATGCAAATTTTCGTTTTCGGATGATAACTTCAGTAAATGTCAATGGATTTTCACCAAACTCGGTGTATGCATTGATATTGTGGAGATCTGGTTTGGGATTGTTAATGGGCAAATTTTGTTTATTTTTGACAGAGTTATCTGCCTGCGATATTTACATGTTTTCATTTCCAGTTGATAACTTTAGTAAATGTCAATGGATTTTCATCAAATTTGGTGTGTGCATTGATATTGTGGAGACCTGGTTTGGGATTACTGATGGGCAAATTTCATCAATTTTTGACAGAGTTATCTGCCCTCGACATGTCCGTATTTTTTATTCTGGACAATAACTTTAGTGAATATCAGTGGACTTTCACCAAACTTGGTTTGTGCATTGATATTGTGGAAATCTGCTTTAGGATTACTATTGGACAAATTTTGTCTTTTTTTTGGCAGATTTATCTGCCTACAATACATCCATATTTTACTTTCAGGACAATAACTTGAGTAAATCTCAATGGATTTTCACCAAATTTGATATGTGCATTTATATTGTGTTTTGGGATCGCTCATTGGCAAATTTCGTCAATTTTTTACAGAGTTATCTGCCCCGGGACATGATAATGGCAGGGTTTTATCGTTTCATGTTTTATTTATAGAGGATCTTACATTCATGGTCATTTCATATGAAATTTAGGAACGAGCCTTTGGTGAGTTTCATAAATTTCATATGAAATGACCACAAATGTTAGTTTCTGTTTATCATTTCACTTTCAAACTGAGTGACATTAGGCACCAGTATCCAAGTGTTATGTAATATATGGTCATATCAGATTTATTACATAATAATATCCATTGAATAATAGCGACATTGTGTGATATAAAAAAATATTTCATAAAACCAACATGAGCTATTCTCTGTACATGTTTACAGCTGCTGTAGAAAACATGGTTTACATTTGCCCACTCCAAAGATTAAGTACAATAAGAGGTTGGTTTAGGGTTATGGCAGTCTCACTTACTGAATTTGGAGAGTGTACACTTCCTTCTGAACCAAATATTACTACCATCTATGTAATGAGAGTTATATTGCAATTCTTATAATTCAGTAACTGTCATTAAGTGGAATTGATTCACATTTAGAGGAGGAAATTCTGTCAGAAATTGTTTTTCTTCCCTTCTGAAAAGGGGTATATTCTAAAAGGAAAGAAGGGAGCAAAGAGAAGACTCCTTTTCAGATGGGGGTTGGTTTCCAGGAAAAGGAACTGGAACACAGAAAGTTGTCTTTTTTTATAACAAATGGCAGAAATTCTACCACGTGTATACAGTCACTTTAAACAGAAAGCACAACAGACAGACATACCGTGTTCAACCTAATTACCGCACCGTGCACTTAGGTTTTTCAAAAATGTTGGGAAAACTTGTGGTAAAATATGTTCCTACCTAAACTGAAGGTACACTTTAAAAAAAAAAAAAAATGCAAAGGACTTATCAAATAATGCTGATGCAATGTTTTTGTATGTTTTTTTTTTTTTTATTTTCTTTATAGAAACATATGTTGTGGGTACTCGTTTGAATTGCCTCGACTTGTCGAGGCAATTCAAATGAGTACCCACAACATATGTTTTCATAAAGAAGTAGATAAAAGTACACAGGCTGAACTCTAAAGAATATTAAATTGCTCGACTGTGCGCTTTTAGAAGCATGTGGGATAATTAGGTCGAATACGGTATGTAGCAGCTTTGTTCTGCATTACGAGTGCCTGTGTCCTTGGTGGGTAAAAGACAGTTTGTAGGTACACATCCAAGTGGAAACTTTTTTTTTCCTTTTATCTGCTACAGAAATTTTTTTTAACCCATTTTCCATTATGTAAAATTGTAGGTGGATTCACAGAGGTAGCAGAATATTTTGCTTTAACTGTAGTAAAATATGTATATCCTTGCTAGCTTGTTATTTTCCTAAATAGAAGAAACAGTGCATTCAGATCAAAATAGAAAAAAACAATGCATTCAGATCAAACTCATGATTAAAACTCATAGCTCCAGATAAGACTTTTTTTAAACTAAATATACTCGGTCAAAAAAGTAATGGACCAAATCGATACAAAGTGCTATAACTTCCTTATTCCTGAACCGAATTTCACAACATTTCTTTCAATCTAATTGGCTACTAATGCCTCTAGAGCATTTGTTAACCCTTGTCATGCTGAATAAATTAAGGTGCCATGCCCACTTCTAATTTTCAGCCAATCATATTACTTGATCCAGATTGTTGTTATAAATTCACATAATGGCAAACAGTGCAGATCTAGATCAGTTGGTTTCTTCCGAAACCAGCTGATCTGGATCTACACTGTTTGCTAAGACAGGGCATGTCGTGTTCATCAAGGGTTAAGATCATCTAACAGGATTGGTTGGAAAAAAGATACCGAGACTGTTTTTGCGAAATTCGGGCTCTCTCGAAAACATGCAAAATTATAGTTTTGACTCTGTATGCTTAATCCGTTGGTGTATCCTTCACCCATGCATAATGAAAATCCAGACATGCAAACAAGCAGACATGGACATGTATTCATTCATGCATGTACGTGAGTGTATACACATACATGTTTGTTCACGTGGTTAGCAAAAACAAATACAGCAGTTGGAGGTCTTTTAGTGTCGAGCAGTATTGTGTCCTTCACTACTCGTTGACTGGTGTATTATGCAATAGGTTTGTTCAGTCGAAGTGGATGATAAAAGAATCAGATTATCGTTTTCTCCATGAAGTTGTCACATACTAGATGTGATGTCAGCTAGCTGCCAGTGAAACAGAATGGTAATCTACATTGTACTGATTACTACTGAACCTGCTTTATATGATAAACTGCTGCATTACAAAGCACGGTTGAAAAATGGACGTCTCCATATGTTTCCATGCATAGTTTGTTACTGTTTCCATACGTGCATGCGTGCATGCATCTGTCTATTGCATGTGCATATGAGTTATCTGTGTATGCGAGAGTCAGAGAGACAGAGATTGCTTAGATGCAGTAAATCAATATCGAGCAAGGGTTTTTGAGTCACATCACCGAATTGCCCAGTTCAGAATACAAACGGACTTTGCATGTTTTGTTTAGTGACCCCAGTGTGAATCTACAGCCTCTGAATCCAGTTTCAGCTGTATCTGGAAAATGAGTGGGGTGAATTCATTTCAGGCTTAAATTCCTATTTCATTAGATACAGAGTTTAGGAAATTCGGTTGAGAAATGGTAAAGTTATGATCCAACACAATTCATGGTCCATTACTTTTTTGATCAAGTATATTTAGTGTGTGTGACTGCAGATTCAGGGGTCACAAGTTTGAATGTCAGCTTGCCGACATAATTTTTGTTGATCATGATATCATTTCTGCTGTCATTCTCCTCCTTCCATTGAGTCAAGGAAGGCAGTTGCCATTTACTGACCAAAGTACAGTCGACTCGTTATCTCGACCTCGCTTATCTCGAATAACCGCTTATCTCGAAGTGAAAATCTGGTCCCTGTTCTAACATGAAAATCTAACAACAGGTGTCAAATTATTGTGGAAAAGAGGAGCAATTGCTCCTAAGGAGCAATTTCTCCTCTTTTCCACAATATTTTCCATATATCTCTAACTTCAAGAGTCCAATTACATAAATATTTGTTAAATGTGGTTAATCGAATTATTTTTTCCTCAAGTCTGCAAATCTGCTATGTCGAGGTATGGATATCTCGAAGTATTTCAGAGAGTCCCTTGGAGTTCGAGATATTGAGAGTCGACTGTATGTGCACAAGTACTGGTTATCCACTTACAGAGGACTAAGCTTGCCGAGGAAAAGTGTGAGTAGGTTAACTGACACGCTCAACATGACCTTACTAGTGTTGGCTGGGCCATAAAACTACAACTCATATAAATAAAACAAACTAATTTGATATTTTTCTTATTTCTCAATGAAAACCTATATTTTGGGTACTTATTTGAAACACCTCAGCAGTGCACTTCTAATGAGTACCCACAACATAATGTTTTTGTGGAGAAATAAAAAAAAAACAATAATCCTCTGGATAACTCTCATATCTGGAATAACATTACTGGTATCAACTTTCGAGTTAATGAGAGTCGACTGTATCGAGACAGACAGGCCTGAGCAAACAATGTAGACCTAGATCAGATGCTGCAGAATGTGGAAGCTGATTAAAGTCTACACTATTTACCACTAATCCATCATTTTTTTTACATCAACAGGCGGTCATATGGATTTTATTGTAATGAGTTAAACCCCATGCATTTGTCTGGGGAGAATGTTGAAAAATCATTTTCTCAAAATGTATTCAAAACTAATGGCTGGAACTTGCATGTAGGATTAAAGTAGTAAATCTTTTTAGTTACACTCAAATGTATGTCCCCATGGGGTTATCTGCCCTTGCCCTTGGGCTATGTACATGTATAAAATTTTGTAATCTTAAACCACCTTTGTCTGTGAAACAGCTTGATAAATTTTCACCAAATTCATATGGAGCATTCTGTCAAAGGGGTATTGACAATGTGTTCAAATGGTTCCATACCATTTAACAAGGTGGCCTCCATAACCTTATATGGTTGAAAAAAAACCCTCAAAAGTCTTCTCCAGGACCAAGAAATCTTTGAGGCTGAATCTTTTTTGTATATAACATTGGCGACTCAAGTTCTATCAAATTTATTCAAATGATGATCTTAGGATGACCTTTGACCTTTGTACAGTACTGTCAAATTTGTTTCCTTGTTATTGTGGCAGTACTGGAGAATGTTGCATGGCATCTGCAGATGCCATGCAACATTCTCCAGTACTGCCACAATAACAAGGATACAATGCAATGGCTGCTTTACTCAGGTGAACCAATCGTGGCCATGGGCCTCTTGTTTGTTTGTTTTTGTTACTTTTTTTGAAAACGTGCCATATCTAGATCTCCGTTATTGTGAATGCATGTCTTGTATAATGACCTAAATTGTTGTGGTGTTTGGTTTATGCAAATGTTAAAATGTGTTCATTTCTGTTATGTTTATTTATAGCATTTTTGATTTTTTTTCTTTGAAAGTTTGGTGTCAGATAAATTTGTTTGTCCTTATAAATTAGTAATGATCAGGCATGAAAAAAATACTTGAGTTCCTGCTGTATCCTGTTTGCATCAGTCTCTGTTTATATGTTGTTTTTTTTTTTTCTTGTAAATAGTTGTTTCAACCCTGATATCAATGTCCTGTCTTTGCAAAAAGTGTAGCCAGCCTTGGTGGCTCAACTGAGTGCGCGTCTGACCGGTGATCAGAATGTTGGGGGTTCAACCCCCACTGGGTTGGCATCATTTTTTTTGTGGAGATTGATCATAAAATATTTTCTATGGTCATTCACTCCCTTCCACTGATTCAAGAAGGGCAGTTGTCAGTTTCTTGCGAAATAATGTGCACAATATTGGTTCACCGCTTAGAGGACTAAGCCTGCCCAGTAAAAGTGTGGTCAGGTAAACTGGCCATGCTTGATATGACCCCATTGGGTTGACTGGGCTGTCAAAGGTCAATACAAACAAATAAAGCAAACAGTGCAGATCCAGATCAGTTTGCTTCTGAAGATGCCAGCTGAACTTGATCTGTACTGTTTGTCATTAAAATGTATGTGAATTTGTATCAACAACCAGGAACAAGTAATCTGGAACTTAGAAGTGGGTGTAGCATCTTTATTCATTCAGCATGACAAGGGTTAAAGTTGCTGAAATCTGGATGGGGGAGAAACCGACCATATATATTACCTTAACCCATTGTAGTCGGGAAACCCCTAAAAGGGTAATAGGTAAACAGTGCAGGCCCAGATCAGACGCCGCAGGACAAGGGTTCTGATCAGTGTCTCCACTGTTCGAAATAGTTGAACCATTTTTCTCTAGGATTATCTAAATCACATAGCCTGACACTCCTAAAATCGAAATTAGAATCTTTCAATATATGGTGAGGGAGAGTTCATTCAGTCTACAATGGGTTAAGGGGAATGGATACACTTGTTAAGTTTCTACCAGGGGAGCCAACTTTAGCAACTTCCTGATTGCTTTACTGCATATCAAGTCCCTTCTCAAAAGGGGTCTACTCTATAAGAAAAGAATTTGCTCCCTCTGATGTGTATCCATTGTCTTTAAATATATAGACAGGCATGCTTAAACAAATAGTGTAGATTTCGCTTAAATGAGCAGTACATTCAAGGTCTATTTTGTTGGCTATTCAGCTGGGATATTTTTAACAACTCACTAAATAGTTGAATGGACTTATTCAAATTTTAGGAGTAGTACAGTAAGAAAGTTATGGTGTCACATTATGTAGTGTGATTCCCAAAGAGAGAAAACCTTTAGTACTCTTTTATTTCTTCCTTATACTCTTCTTGAGCTTAAAGTGCATAAATAAAGTTCAGCAGGTGGTCAGGCATTGTTCAGCTACTAGTCAGTTCGCAGAAAATTTGTAAAAAGAAAATACATTACAAAAACATGCCTATTCAAAATTACTGAAAATTTTACCACCAAAAAATGAAAATTTCAATATAAAAAATTCTGATATTTTTCATGTTTCTGCTCAAAACATAGATTGTGGGTACTCGTTAGAACTGCCTCAATGAGGCGGTTCTAATGAGTACCCACAATCTATGTTTTGAGTAGAAATAAGAAAAATAATGTATAACCCTGTAAACCCCAGTTTTACTATATAAAAGTGGGGTTTAAGAGGGTCAAAATTATATAGGCATGTTTTCGTGATGTAATATAATAAAATGATGTATTGCTTATTCTTAAACTGATGTTAATAGAATCTTATGGGTCTCATCTACATGTATTTGTTTACCATCATATTCTTATGTTTTTGTCGCAACTGCATTAGCAAACAGGAGCAACATAGGGATCATTTTCGTGCGGCATCTTTGGCATTGGCATCAACAATGTTAATTCTGTGCATTTAGCTCCATTTCTCAAACACCAAGGCTTTTAGGACACACCTGCCATGCTGGCTTGAACAATATTAAGTCTGTGCATTCAGCTCTGTTTCTCAAACTCAAAGACTTCTAGGTTAATGAAACTTCATAAACATATCCGCCATTATTCACCCAGCCCACGTACAGCCATTGACTGTTACTGATCTTCACCTACACATGGCTGAACAATGTTTAGCATCACAAAAACATACCTATATAACTTTGACTCCCTTGAACCCCACTTTTATATAGTAAAACTAGGGTTTACAGGGGTATACATTATTTTTTTTATTTCTGCTCAAAAACATAGATTGTGGGTACTCGTTAGAACCGCCTCTCTGAGGCAGTTCTAATGAGTACCCACAATCTATGGTTTGAGCAGAAACATGAAAAATATCAGAATTTTTTGTATTGAAATTTTCATTTTTTGGTGGTAAAATTTTCAGTATCATTAGAACTGCATCAGCAAAAAGCTGTAGATAGGAAGGGTATCCAGGGCCCAGTTGTTCAAAACTAATGATGTTGTTATTTAACATATCGTTAAAACTTTGATCATTAAATATGGCATATATGCTAATATTTTTGCTGAAAAGAATTGTGAGTGGCAAAAGCTACTCACATTTTTTCAGCAAAAATACCTGTGAATTACATATTGTACTTACTAGAACAGTTAAAATTTTGACCACTAACAAGCTTGTAAAACTAACCATGCTTTGAACAACTGGGCCCAGATGAATAAGTTTCCTACTTCTTCACAAAAACTTACATTGTGCTACACATAAAATTATGTTTTTCGGAGAAATAAGAAAAAATGTGAAGATATCTTGGTTGAAAAATAAAAAAAAAACAACGCTTTTCTAGGGCTATGAATTTTCTTACAGTTTTTGCTTTTTAATGTTTCAGCAATGACATACAGATTGGTATTTTGGATATATTTGGCTTTGAGAACTTCCCTCAGAACAGTTTTGAACAGGTGAGATTATTAACCCATCAATATTGAACTAAATATAAAGATCATATGAAGATTATATGAACCAGTAGTCTCTGTATTGCTTGACACAGGCCTCTTTTAATTGCCTGGCCAAGTTGTTCAAAACTAACAATATCGTTAGTTAACATATCGTTAAAAGGTTGATCATTTACTACTTACTTACTAGAATAGTCAAAATTTTCACCATAATGAGCTCATTAAGCTAACAATGCTTTGAACAACTAGGCCCTGAGTTTTATTTTTATTAATATTTTTTTAAAAGCTGAGACTAATGAATATGACATCCTGAATAGTATAAGAACTAGATGTTATACAACTTTGCCATTTTGGCTGTTCAAATATTACATTACTTTTGCATTTGTAATATATTTTGCTTATATTCGCTTTGTCTACTTTGTGTCCCTTTTCCATCATTTTTTCCCTGTTTTCTCTTAGACTGCTAAAGCATTTACCTTCCAATATCAAACGTTAGTACATTGTTAGTGATAATCTTGATGGTTTAACTCTGGAAAGATTTTTTTTTTTATCTTTTTCAGTTGTGTATCAACGTGGCCAATGAGCAGATCCAGTTATACACCAATGATCACATCTTTTACAAAGAGCAAGAGGACTGTTTATTAGAAGGTGTTCCATTGGTTGATCTTAATTATGCAACCAATCAAAAGATTTTGGACTTGTTTCTTGAGGTAAGTGCCATCATTAAAAAAAAGAGAAGAGAATGTGTCTTCTTAAGTAGTTGGAGTTAAAGTCATTTAAATTTCAGAGAACCCCATTAACTTCGTGTATTTTTAGGTAAGGAAAAAAAAATGCTGTAATTTTTGTAAACGTATAGACTCTGCTATATCACACAATTTATGCATATTGCGTTATTCAGTTGCCTTTCTAACAGTATAAGTTATGATGTTATTGACACAGCAGATACCACACATTTAATTTTCTACCAAATCTTTAAACAAATATCCAAATCTTTAAACACATATAAGTCAGCAGATATTGAAAAGTTGACTATTAAATTGGGTAAGGCTGTTTTTCGATTTCCTGGGTAAATTGGGTAAGGCTGTTTTCATGATTTCCTGGGTAAAATTGGGTAAGACTGTTTTCCATGATTTCTGTTTAAAATTGGGAAGGCTGTTTTTCATGATTTCCTGTGTAAAATTGGGAAGGCTGTTTTTCATGATTTCCTGTGTAAAATTAGGAAGGCTATTTTTCATGATTTCTTGGGTAAAATTGGGAAGGCTGTTTTTCATGATTTCCTGGGTAAAATTGGTAAGGCTGTTTTTCATGCTTTCATGGGTAAAATTGGGAAGGCTGTTTTTCATGATTTTCTGTGTATTTACAGTTCATATTAAATGTTTTGATTATTATCACAAAAGTTTTTTTTTTTTTTTTTTTTTTTTTCATGAATGATATTCAGCTTTATGTAAATATTTTTCTGATGTTCTGATAGAAGTTTTTGTCATATTTCTTAATATCTTTACAGAAGCATACAGGAGTTCTGGCCATTCTGGATGAGGAGAGTAATTTCCCTAAAGCCACGGACAAGACATTAGCAACAAAATTGCACCAAGTCTCAGGTCGGTACTTGATGGGAAATCTACTAAGTATATCCAATTTAAGCCCATGTTTTATACAGTCAACTTGTTATCTCGATTTCACTTATCTCGAATAACCACTTATCTCGAAGTGAAAATCAGGCCCCTTCTTAAACATGAAAATCTAACAACAGGTAACAAAATATTGTGGAAAAGAGGAACGATATTTTCAATATATCATTAACTTCAGGAGTCAAATTACATATTCATTTGTGAAATAAGGTTGTTCAATTTACAGGGGTGAAAGTTTTCAGTATTAATTCTGAATTCAGTACTGAGATGATTATTTACATCCAATATAAAGTATAGGAAAAAGTCGATTTTTCAGTATTGGAAAAGTGGATTTTCAGTATTGAGGATTTCTGGGATTTTCACCCATTGATTTATTTTTTCCTCGATTCTGCAAATATATGTCCATGTACGGATATCTCGAAGTATTTTAGAGAGTCCCTTGGACTTCAAGATAACAGGAGTTGATTGTATTTTAATGTCAGATCAATGGTATTTCAGTCATTTCAAGAGAATGGTAAGTTGAAAAGAAGAAAAAGGACTCTGTGCAATGGAGCACCATACTATCATGAGAATATAGCACTCCAAACTGAATACAAACTGACATGCTTAAAATCAGCAAATGATCAGAAATCCCACTACACTACTGACACTCCTCCTTAGCTTGTGTGTCATTTGTTAGTTCTGACTTGCCATCACGAAAACATACCTATATAATTTTGACCCCCTTAAACCCCACTTTTATATAATAAAACTGGTGTTTACAGGAGTATACATTATTTTTCTTATTTCTGCTCAAAAACATAGATTGAGGGTACTCGTTAGAACTGCCTTGGGGAGGCGATTCTAACAAGTACCCACAATCTATGTTTTGAGCAGAAGTATGAAAAATACCAGAATTTTTATCTGAAAACTTTCAGTTTTTGGTGGTGAAACTTTCAATATATTTGAATAGGCATGTTTTCATAATGCAAATGGGTATTGATGAGATAAACCAGTTGATCAAAGCATTGTTACCGTAATGAAGTTGTTAAATTAACTTGACATTGAATATTGAAGTACATTTATAAAAAATTTAAACTACTGAATTTTGATGAAACAACTGTGAGAAGCTTTTGCATTGCAAATTCTGTTCATATAGTTTCATACAAAAGCTGTGAGCTGTGTATTTAATTTTTTTTGTGTAAGATATAAAAAAATGTTGAGATTGATTTAAAGTGTTTGTTAAGCTAAAGATGCTTTGAGCAACTTGAGCTTTATTTTTAATTTCAGGTAAAAAGCATCCAGAATTTTACAAGATACCTAAAGATGGTGGTCCATATTTCACAGTGGTCCATTATGCAGGATCTGTGACTTATGATGTCATTGGAGTGCTGGAGAAAAACAGAGATACATTGCCTAATGGAATATTGTACAATATGAAAAGTGAGTCATATACTTCAGATCTGTCTATATTATCCATCTGAGCAGACTGACTGAACATGTTTTACAGACAACCCTCTTTATACCGACACTCGATACAACGACAAAATTTGTTATGACAATTTGACTGTCAGGAATCCTTTGCTTAAGAAGTAACAGTTAGTCACAAATTATGCAAGAATATTGTATTTAATACTTTAAAGAAACATATGTTTTGAATATTTGTTAGAATTGCCTCTGTGAGGCAATTCTAACAAATATCCAAAACATATGTTCTATGAGATAATAAGAGCAAAACAAGACCTTTCTTACATATCAATCTGCTCATTAAGTTTTCTGTACAACAGCAAATTCATTTTAATGGCAACGTCTTAGGGAACAAATGCTGTCATTGTAACGAGGGGTCACTGTATTAAAATATCTACTCAGATAAAGCGGGGACTTTTTTTCAGAAATATCTGGCACATTTAGACAAACAAAAGTAACCCAGCCACCCTGTGTAGTAGTTATGATATGGGTTCTAGATAAGAACATGTATGTTTTTTATTTCTGCATGAAAATATATATTGTGGTACTCATTGAAGTTGCCTTTTCAAGGCTGTTCCATTGAGTATTTGAACATAGGTTTTCATGGGAAAATAAGAAAAAATATCATATTTGTGGTTTCAAAAAGAAGTGGTATTGATATTTTTGGGATAAAATGCCCCACCTCATCAAGATGCTTCTAATGAGTCTCCACAACATATGTTTTTATAGAAGAAAAGTGTCAATATTTTTTTCAATTGAAAAAGGGGGTGGTCGGGTGTGCAAAAGTGTCGTGTATCTTATGTCACCGGGGCGTCCAACTGATATTGGCTTACAGTTGTGCAAGGCTTGCTTTCCTTGTAGCAGGTAAGGTAGAGGGGAATGTTTTTATTTCTTCTGTTTCTTCCCCTTCATTCCTGTTCCTCTTCTTCCCTGCCCTTCTCTTTCATCTCCCCTAATCAATATCTTTTCTCCCTTTCCTAGGGTAGACGACACAAAATGACCCACAAGGGTTGACGTGTCGTTAAACCCCAACACAATTAATCAGTTTCAATTGAAAAAAAGCGTTTTATCAGAAGCTTGTTGTACCTGAGAAACACTGTATACCATAATAATCCTACGTATTGTTACCATACTTGCACTAGAACTGGAAATAGTCCATTCTACTACCTGTTGATGTGTCTAAAATATTGCTGTATGTATGGCAAACAGTGTAGACCCTGATCAGATGCCGCATTCTGCGGCATCTGATCTGGGTCTACACTGTTTGCAAAGGCTTGTCTGTCCCAATACTTAGGGTTATTATGGTATTTGGAGTACTAGGTATGGTTTTATGAAGGAGCATCTATCTTCATCAAGACCCTGATTTGAAAATAAGAGTATTGGCACATGACAGTTTTAATAGAATAAATGTCAAAAAGATTGCCCTTGGAAACAAAGAACATACTACAGATAAGAAAATGGGAGTCTCAGTTTTATTGAGACTCTCATAAGCAGTAATGAAGTTTGCAACACTGCTGATGTTATGTTTTATTTAGTCTGTTTATCATAGTTTTCATAAAAGCAATCGCCGGCCTCGGTGGCTCAGTTGGATGCGCCGTCCGACTGGAGACCAGGAGGTCGCGGGTTCAACCCCCGCCGAGGTCGGCAACATTCTTTCGTGGAGATTGATCATGAAATATTTTCTACGGTCATTCTCTCCCTTCCGCTGATTCAAGAAGGGCAGTTGTCAGTTTCTGGCGAAAGAATGTGCACAATACTGGTTAACCGCTTAGAGGACTAAGCCTGCCCAGTAAACGTGTGGTTAGGTAAACTGACCGCGCTCGACATGACCCCATTGGGTTGACTGGGCCGTAAAACCTCAACACAAACAAATCATAAAAGCAATTACCGGTATCGTTTTGCAATTTGTGCACAAAAGAGAGATGTATATGTGTTGTTGATATTTTCAGCAAGCAACAGACTGATCATAAAGGAATTGTTTCAGTCTCGTGTGACAAGGACAGGTTCGCTGGCACCTAGTGCCAGACAACACCGTGTCCGAAGAGTGACTACCAAGAAAACCTCTTCACCCTTTGAATTCTTTAAGAAGCTCAGAGGCAAACAGGAAGAAAAGGTATATTCAACTTTTGATTCACTTCTGAAAAATAACATGCCATTCAGTGTCCTTTAACACTCTGCATGCTGGTAAAAATTTCAACAGAGGACATTTTGAAATATCTTTTCCCAGAAAAGAGGCTTTGGCATTTAATGCAAATTCTCTTCTAAGGTAATAAGCTTTGATATTTCATGCAAACTGTCTCTAAAGAAACAATTTGCATGAAATTTCAAAGCCTGACATTTCATGCAAATTGTCTCCTGTTTTCTGGGGAAACTCAGAAAAAACATGATCAACTTGTCGTTTGCAGAATGAATCAGAAAGTGGTAAAGGTTAACAACTGTATTCAGCGTATCTACAAGTGGGATGCCAGTTTGCCTAAGTTTTCTCAAAGAAACCAGTAAGAGTATTGTATTTTAAAAAAAATTCAGTTACCTCCCTTTTGGACAACTTATCCTAACTAAGACTTCTTTTTCAGATAGCAGTAACTTGTGTCTGTTTGTTCTTGCAATATAGATAAACTTGTTTAAAGTACCTAGTATAATGAGTGAGGATGGTGGGAAAGCATATATATTTCATTCAGTTATCATATATTATGATTCATTTTTCTTGTTGTAAAAGTGAAACCAGTAAATTCATTAATACTTTTGGGCCATGTCGAGCGGAGATGTGTCTTAGAGTATACCATATTTACCCTATGTATTCAAACAGATAGGCCTGAGAAAAAATGTACTCCCAGATCATATTTCTCAGAATGTGGTGTCTGATCAGAATCTGCACTGTTTGCCACACTTCTAGCAGATAGAAAATGACTTATTCAAAGTTAGGACAAGTATGATAATGAGTTAAAGCATCTGAATACAGGCAAACTTCAATAACTCTAACACTCATGGCTCTTTTATCATCATGAATCATTCCAACTTGTTTTTGAGACCCTACAAAATTTTTCCGATACCTCAAGAAAACAAATATTCAAGGTAACTTTCTCATCACGAAAACATGTCTATATAATTTTGACCCCCTTAAACCCCATTTTTATTTAGTAAAACTGGGGTTTGCATGGGTATATGTATTTTTCTTATTTCTGCTCAAAACATGGATTGTGGGTACTCATTAGAACCGCCTCGCCGAGGCGGTTCTAACGAGTACCCACAATCTATGTTTTGAGCAGAAATATGAAAAATATCACAATTTTTTTATCTGAAAATTTTAAATTTTTGTAGGAGAAATTTTCTATATATTTGAATAGGCGTGTTTTCGTAATGTTATTTTATCATGAAATTGATACCTCAAGAAAACAAATATTCAAGGGAATTTTCTTGTTTTATCATGAAATTATATGTTGTGTGTATTCATTAGAATTGCTTTATCTAGGCAATTCTAATTACACTCAACATACCATTATTGTATAGAAGGTCAAAAAGACTTCCCTAAATTATCCCCATTTGCTTCCTGCCCTAGGGCCATGATTAACCCTCAGGGGCTCTAACTACCCATCTCTCAAATAAATTTTCATGGTCCCAAAGAGGTTTGAGCTATTGAGGTTTTACTGTATTTAGGATAAATAAGGTAGGTGAAGTGAATAGGGCCCAGGTATTCAAAACTAACCATGTTGTTAGTTAATGTATCATTAAAACTTTGATCATTAAATATGGCATATATGCTAATATTTTTTTTACTGAAAAAATGTGAGTAGCTTTTGCATTTGCAAAAGTTACTCACATTTTTTTCAGCAAAAGTAACTGTGGACTAGATATTGTACTTACTAGAACAGTTAACATTTTGACCACTGACAAGCTTGTTAAGCTAACGATGCTTTGAACAGCTGGGCCCTGATTGAGATAATCATGTCCTAGTATAGTAGTTGATTAATTCTACAGCACACAGGGACTGTATAAGTGAATATTGAAGGCACTGATCAGACTGTGTAGATGCACACACTATTTATGTTTTCTGTATATGTTTGAAGATACTGTTTCTCTTGACATTACACATGCATTTGCAAATTTCAGAAACCACAGAAAGCACAAGTGTCAGAACGGAAAGGTCCTTCTACAATGGCTTTTCACTTTAGGGTAAGTACTTGAGATTTCAGATTGCCATTGAGCCCTTTGCTTTGTTTCAACGCAGTTCTTTTTACTCATTGTGTTCAGGTTTCACTGTGATGTTAAACAGATCAGGTAGAAGATTGCTATGTGGACCAAGCATATTTTTGTAATTTAGAGCAGCATAGAATTAAAGGCGCCATATTCCTCATTTGTTTTGTCACTATTTGTTCCTCATCTTTTCTTCTTTTGGTGGCTCAGGAAGGCTTTCTTTGTGATTGGTGCATTTTCTGGGTATCTTCACTGATGTTTTTATTGTTAAAGTAAAATTTTAAGATGAAAGGATACACATTCAAGGGAGGCATTTCTGTCATAATAGTCATATTAGTTTTCGTCTCTCTTCTGAAAAAAGGGTCTATTCTAAAAGGAAAGAGTTTGCTCCCTTTGGGAGCAAACTCTTTCCTTTTAGAATGGACCCCTTTTTAGAAGGGGCTTGGTGTGCAGGAATGCATGCTGGAAGTTTCAAAAGTTGTCTTCCTTGTACAAAATGGCATAAGATCTCTTAGGTAAGTCCAGCCCTTCACCCTTTACAATGTGTATCTTTTTACTCTATGAATGCTTTTCCTCTGTCATATATTTTTGTTATTAGCACTGTGACCTCCTCCTTGAGGACGGGGAAGCGGATTGCTTACTTTTCATTGGTCTGTAACATATGCTGGACCCAGTTGTTCAAAGCATTGTTAACTTAACAAGCTCATTAATGACTAACTTGTTAACTGTTGTAGCTAAGCTATTTTCAAATACATTGATATTTTTTACTGAAAAATGTGAGCAGCTTTTGCAATGCAAAAGCTACTCACATTTTATCAGCAAAAAATATCAATGTATTTGCCATATTTCAAGATAGAAATTTTAATGTCATATTAGCTAACAACTGCGCCCTGGTCTTTCATAATTTGTTTACTGTGCTGCTGGATGTTATTAGTAGGCTGTATTCTGTGATTGTGGTTCACCCTGGTCATCTTCTACACTATCTTATGCTTTCTGCAGTGAATTCATGTTAATTCTTTTCCAAGAGAGTAGGAATATTTTATGGCTGCCACTATAAGTGTGGTTGGGGTGTTTTACTGTGCTTAGGTATAGCATTGTGTCCGTACATATGTATTTGCATTCCTAAGCAAATTTTAACAAGGTGACAGTTTCATTTCATGTTCTCTTGGAGATTGTTTCTCAGTTAAATTGAAGGTTTAGGTTTCAGACTTGGCATGAGTCTTCCCTAAAGTAAAATTTTTCCCTGTATGGTATGTGGACATATGGGTCATTCCCAGGGCTCTGGAAATTCTGAAATCTGAATTGGTCCAGCCGATGATGATGACGTCATCAATGAGTCCATTTCCAAAAAAAAAAAAAATTTTAAATATCGCCTGTCACGAAAACTAATGACAGTTGGCAGTCCTATAACTCCTTTTAAATAATACACCTCAAGTCCGTTATATGACGGCAGTCCGGGTATAACGAGCATGATCAAAGCTGGCGTCATCAATAAATACAGTCAGGTATGTAAAAAGAAAGAAAGAAGAAAAAAAAGGGGGAAGATTTTGTTGTTATTTCCACCTAGATAACTATTTATAAACAACTGATTCCCATCTTGTGTAAGCGCAAAGACTGTGGGAAACAGGAGAGACAGAACGAAACGACTTTCATGGACCTAATGAGGTCTAATAAAAAAAAGGCCTGTGTCACAGGCGGTTTTGCAGTTTTCAATGTTTCAAGATATAACCAGACTGCTTAAATTTTAAGCACTGACCAATCTTGTCTAGCGCAAGTGGTGCATTACTTATTTTTACCGTGAAGTCTACCTTGAATTATACTCGCGTGTTATGGCCGTCAACAAAAAAAAAAAAAAAAAAAGAAGCAGACAATAAGACCCAGATCAGACGCCGTTGTATGCGACATCTGATCAGGACGTACACAGTTTGGGAATTAGTTTATCAAATCTGGGACCGACAAACCGTGTTGATCAAAACAAAAAAGATGAGGAAGAAAACGGGTGCGTTCAAGCAATGCATTCTTTTATCACTCTCAGTTAAAGCGACCTTTGATCTTTTGGACATGCTGACTGCACTTGATGTTTTGCAATCTCAGTGTACTGATCTGTATTCACACGTGTCACACAAACGGATTAATTATCAGACTACCATTACTGATGATTCGTGTTAATAGCTTGTTTACCGAACAAAGGACAGTAAAGTGTTGACTTTTTGACAATGTTTGGATAATGACGTAATTAATTTGTGCTGCCGTAGGTTGCCGTTATTCATCTATCTCTCCAATATACATGTCAAATGACCGTTTAGAGCCTTTTAATAACCATAATATCGCATTTAAAAGGTGCGCGGACGTTGTCAGTTTGGGAAAACTTGACCGTTTGTGATTTTGTAGACATCATTGATTCATGAAAATTGGTTGGTTGGGGAAAAAATGGGGTTCAAGGCCCAAACCTGTTTGACAGAATTATTAGCATTTTGGGGTGTTTGAAACTGGTCCAGAATTCTTATTTTCGGTCCAAACCGGCTATTTTCCGGTTTTCCGGCCCTGGTCATGCCCCAGTCTGACACTAAAGGTAAAAACACTGTATCTTTGCTAAACTGACAGTGCAATATATGGGAGCATCACAATGTTTTAGACATATTTTAAGTTTTAATTTTACTTTTGAGTATACAAACTTAGAGGTCAATTATACTTAAGGTGGCTTGATACTCCTAATACTTTTTCTGCCATTTTCTTCAAGGGAGTTAACTTTTGTAACTTTCTGTTTGCTTTCTTATAACCAATCCCTTTCTAAAAATAGCTCTGCTCTAAGAGGTAAGAATTACTTTTCAAAGTGGAGGCAGAACCAGTTTTGACCAAGTTGCATTGTCATGCAGTTGTTTTGCATACCATTTGGTATACCATCACAAAAACGTGCCTATATAATTTTGACCCTCTTAAAGTCCACTTTTATAGGGGTTTACAGGGGGTATACATTGTTTTTCTTATTTCTGCTCAAAATATAGATTGGCACTCGTTAGAACTGCCTCGCTGAGGCAGTTCTAACGAGTACCCAGAATCTATGTTTTGAGCAGAAATATGAAGAATATCAGAATTTTTTATCTGAAAATTTTATTTTTTGGTGGTAGATTTTCAGTATATATTTGAATAGGAGTGTTTTCGTAATGCTGAATTTAGTTCTCAGTAGATGACATTTCAAAATACTATTGTATTGGAGATGACTTGAATAAATTGTCAAGTCTATTTTCGCTGAAAAAAATGATAGTAATAATGAGTCAGCACATGAAAAAAAAATGCTTATCACATAGGTGACCGGTAAAGGCTCAGGTGAGCCTGCACATAAGCCCAGTCTCAACAGAGCCTTTACTGTTCGCAGACATGTAGTAGAAACTTTAAGGAAGATTCAGGTAAAAATGCATGTCTATAGCCCAAATAGGGGACTTTGCATATGCTTTCAAAGAACCACAAACTGGAAAACCATCAGGTCCCTTTTTTCGCTTCCCAGCTCAAATATTTCTTTGATAATTTCGCCTTGTGTATTCTTGAGTATGAAATAACTATTAAATGTTTGATACCAGTTTATGGACTTCTCTTATGTAACATTTTTGTATTCAGACTTAAGCTCATTTCGCATTGGGATCTGCCAAAGACATGCTGCCTGAAAGGTTAGTAATCAAATGTAATGTCACAGCAGTTCCTTGTATGGATAATCATGAAATTTACTCAGCAGCAACAAATAATTCATTTGCAGTGACTGCTTCTTATTTCAGAATTCACTGAGTGAACTTGTTGCTAAGTTACAGTCAGCATGCCCTCACTTTGTGCGATGTTTGAAGCCCAACCATTCCAAAGCAGCCATGGAGTTCGATACGCCTTATATCCTGGCACAGTTACGCTATACTGGAATATCAGATATTGTGAAAATACGCAAATTTGGATATGCCATGAGACTAACATTTTATGAATTCTTACAAAGGTAAGGTCTGAAAATATGGCAGTTTTCATAGCTCTAGGTAAGAGGGGATATCAGGTGAATATTTTTCTTATTTCTCTATAAAAACCTATGTTGTGGGTACTCATTAGAAGCACCTCAATGAGGTGCTTCTAATGAGTACCCATAACATAAGTTTTTATGAAGAAATAAGAAAAATATCAATACTTTTTGGTTGAAAAAAGGGCCCTATCTGGACCTTTATGAGCCATAGCATGAGAAAAAGGACCTTTTGTCTTAGTGTGAACAGTGTGAGTACTAGTCAGCCTCTATATCTGTGCACTCTAATCAGAGCTTTCTCTGTCTTGGAATATTTTATGTAGTATCCAACCATTATATTAAAGCAGAGTGATGATCCAACCATTATATTAAAGCAGAGTGATGATCCAACCATTATATTAAAGCAGAGTGATGATCCAACCATTATCTTAAAGCAGAGAGATAATCCAACCATTATCTTAAAGCAGAGAGATTATCCAACCATTATATTAAAGCAGAGTGATGATCCTGCAGGGATGTGCAGGCTGATCTGGGCCTCCAGTGTTCACAGATGACATACAGGTAGACCATTTTCTCATCATGATTATTTCGGAGGTTTCTTATATCCATACCTGCCAATGCTGGAAAATTTATGTTCCTTATTTACCCTGTGTTGGTATGGACATGCCTGTGCAAACAGTGTAGACCCAGATCAGATGCTGCAGAATGCAGCATCTGATCTGGGTCTGCACAGTTTTCCACTCATCCAGTAGTTTCCAAACACTTAAACAAATAGTCAAATGGAGTTGTTCAAATTTTACGATATGTATGTAAGAATTTAGGTGTTTTAGTATTTAGATGAAATGCAGTATTGGTTCCAGTATTTCTTAGCCAAAATTTTTATATGTATTATCAGAAGATAAAACGTAAATTTTTGCAAAGCCTAATATGTAAATTTATGTAAATGCTTCCTAATGTGATATGCAAACAGCCTAGACCAGCTTGTATTGACTGATTTATTTCAGAACCTTGGATTTAATTTTATGTTTCCATCTTTTTAACTTCATTTTAATGCAGTACTTAATTTTAATCCATACGTTTAGGTTTTAAGTTTCATTTAACTTTGGTTACAGAGAAAGATCAGTGTACTTATAAATGCATTTTTTGAAAGCATGGATGTGCCATTTGATTGTCATACTTATACAGGAAACCGGAGTACCCAGATAAAACTGCTGACGTTCAATGGGTGACCAAAGCCCTGCCACGTACCAGCACTATAATCAAACCTCGCTTGCAGTAGTGCCAAATGAGAGACATACAACTGCTCTATCCAGGGCCTAAATTTATACTATTAAAGTTACATGTATGTACAATGTTTATCCTTTGTAATGTCTGGGTCTGGGTATTATGTGTTGGTGATATATTGCCATTGTACCGTTTTGTCTTGAGAATTGTGTAGCTACTATGTATTACCAAAAAATACCTGTGAATTTCTAGGTACCATGTGTTGGTGAAATGTTGCTTACCACAGTTCTGCCCTATATCAGATGATGCTAAATGTAAGCACATCTTACAGCACTACAGGGTTGAGGATGTACAGGTATGTAGACTGTTACTTTTGTTGTCCCCCGCCTTTTCGAAGAAAAGTGAGGGGACATAGTATTTGGCTTTCCATGGTGCGTGGTACGTGGTTCGTGGTGCGTGGTTCTGAGTTTATAGTATGTACCTTGTGAGCGCAACTCCTCCTACAGTTTTAACCAATCCTTCTGAAATTTTACAGGTGTCTTCATCATAGTCTGAAGATGTGCATGTGCTTTTTACAGAATCCTTAAAATTTTTTTTTTTTTCACTTTTTTCTCATTTTTAACTTAGACTTTTTTTGCATCGTGGTGCGTGGTTCCGAGTTTATAGTAGGTACCTTATGAGTGCAACTCCTCCTACAGTTTTTAACCAATCCATCTGAAAATTTACAGGTGTCTTCATCATGATCTGAAGATGTGTATGTGCTTTTTACAGAATCCTTAAATTATTTTTTTTCACTTTTTTTACATTTTTAACTTAGACTTTTTTTGCATGGTTCCGAGTTTGTAGTGGGGACCTTGTGAGTGCAACTCCTCCTACAGTTTAATGCTGATCCTTCTGAAACTTCACATATATCTTAATCATGGTCTGAAGATACGCATGTTCTTTTTACAGAATCTTGAAGTAAATTTTTTCAAATTTTTCACATTTTTAACTTAGACTTTTTTCATGCTTCAATCCTATGAAAGTGTATATGTAGTAGGTACCTTGTGAGCGCAACTCCTCCTAAAGTTTTGGACCGATCTTTTTGAAACTTTACAGGTGTTTTTATCATGGTCTGAAGGTATGCATATGCTTTTTACAGAATCCTTAAGTTTTTTTTTTTTTTACTTTTTTTACATTTTTAACTTAGACTTTTTTGCATGGTTCTGAGTTTTTTAGTGGGGACCTTTTTCATGCTTCAATACTATGAAAGTGCATACATGCAACTTATATGAAATGACAAGCTTGATTTTCTCTGAAAAATATATGTATAAAAAAAAAATGAAATTGCCTGCTGCACTTTTAGTGTTTTTTTTTTTTTTTTTTTTTTTTTTTTTTTATCAATTTTACTTACTGCAGTTTGCAATTATTTTAACTGCTGAATCATTGAAAATAAGATATTCTTTTACTATTTTCAGTTTGGCAAAACAAAAATATTTGTAAAGAAATCAGCCATGGATAGATTGGACCATATGACCCGAGATTCACAAAGGAAAGTTACTACCGCTCAGTCCGGTGAGTAATCATAGCCCTAGATAAGAACCAGTATCAGTTTAATATTTTTCTTACTTCTCCACCAAAACATATGTTGTAGGTACTCATTAGAAGTGCCTCAGTAAGGCACTTCTAATGAGTACCCACAACATATGTTCAGATGGAGAAATAACATTACGAAAACATGTCTGTTCAAATATAGAAAATTTGACCTCCAAAAACTGAAAATTTTCTGATAAAAAACTTTGATATTTTCATATTTCTGCTCAAAACATTCTGGGTATTCCTTAGAACCACCTGGGTGAGGTGGGTCTAACTAGTACCCACAATCTATGTTTTTGAGCAAAAATAAGAAAAATAATGTATACCCCTGTAAACCCCAGTTTTACTATATAAAAGTAGAGTTTAAGGGGGTCAAAATTATATAGGCATGTTTTCGTGATGGAAGAGCTATTGTAATCAATAAATTTTCTATGTCAGCCTAGTCTGTGCTGTTCAATCATTGTCTTTGTTGGTATAGTTTACTGATATGTTTGGACAGACCAGCAAGAGTTGTAGGCAACATTCTTCCGTGGAGATTGATCATGAAATATTTTCTATGGTCATTCTCTCCCTTCCGCTGATTCAAGAAGGGCAGTTGTCAGTTTCTGGCGAAAGAATGTGCACAATACTGGTTAACCGCCTAGAGGACTAAGCCTGCCCAGTAAATATGTGGTTAGGTAAACTGACCGCGCTCGACATGACCCCATTGGGTTGACTGGGCCGTAAAACCTCAACACAAACAAGACCTCCAGTTACATGTGTGACTTTGGTGACATTGTAGTTTTTCATATCTCTAGGTAATACTCCTTCAGTGTGGGGAATCTACGTGATCAAATGACTAGGTATACTGAGTTTGTTACTATTTTTAGCTCCGTATAAGGTAGGATTTTTTAGAATATCTCGATTTATACCTGATGGAATATGTTCAAATAAAGCGCAGTGTACGCAGAAAATCAAGCTCTTTCTGGTGGTTTAAGCACTATTCTGCAATCTGGTCTAATTCTCGAGAACATTCAAAGAATGTTTTTGCTGTCAATCTGGGCTACCGGTACAATGTACATGAATTTTGATGATAAATATTCTCCGAATGTTCTCGAGAATTGGACCAGATTGCAGAATAGCATTTACACCACCAGAAAGAGCTTGATTTTCCACGTACTCTGCGCTTTATTTGAAGAAATTCCATCAAGTATAAATCGAGATATTCTAAAAAATCCTACCTGATGCCTCGGACCTAATAATACCCGGACTTGTCACTAACGGAACTGCCAAAATATGTTGTCGTGGCTTGATTTTAGCGCTATTTTACAGCACTATGGTCATTAAAAAGTATTTTGGATAATAACTGAAGTTGTAATAAATTGTTTTTAATAGGTTTGGTTGAAAAATGTTAAGTCACAGTTAATTAGATTGAAGTTATAACATCATTTTTGGTGAATTTCTGATGATTTTCTGCTAAAAGTGCCGAAAGTAGCTAAAATGGGTACCTAGGTTTCTCGTTGATGTTTACAAAAACTTGGTTTTTCCTTAAATATAAAGCTGCAGTCTTACAGGTAATATATTGACCTATTGCTTTTTGAAAACAAATCTGAGATATTTGGAAAAATAACTGAAATATGAGCATTTAAATTTCATCATACAAAATTATGAAAACTCAGCCAAGACAACATATTTCCAATAACTACAATACCTGTACCATAGTTACTAGTCCAGTGTATATTGGGTCCAAGCTGATGCGGAGCTAAAAATAGTAACAAACTCTGTGCACCTAGTCATTTGGTCATGTGGATTCCCCACACTAAGGAGTTTCAACTGAAAAGTATTGGCACTTCTAAAGAGAACCCAAAAACTATGTTTTCATGAAGAAAAAAGATACTCCCCTTATCTGGAGCTATGTTGTTTGCTCTTGAAAGAAGATGGCCATGGGTTTGATTCCCAATATGATTGTAGTAATCTGCCAGACCAGTTGTACCCTGAAAACAAAACGTCTTAGTCTGGTTCCACAGCACAATCAGAAGTGATTCTGACTGGACATGTTGGGCTCTCAAGTTCAAATCTCGGCTCGGTCACATAGCTTTCTCATAGACTGATCATGAATAATCTCATTCTCCCCTTTGCACTGATTCAAGAAAGGCAGTTGTCAGTTACTGGCACAAGTATGTGCAGAAAGCACTGGTTAACCAGTTAGAGGATTAACCATAGTCCTGCTGAACCTGGATATACCCTGCCTTTGCAAACAGTGTAGATCCAGATCAGTTGGCTTCTTCATTTGGCTTCTTCAGAAGCCAACTGATCTGGATCTGAACTGTTTGCCAATATGTATGTGAATTTAGAGCAACAATCCGGATCAAATAATCGGATTGGCTGAATATTAGAAGGGGGAGTGGCATCTTAATTTATTCAGCAGGACAAGGGTTAAATATCTTACCCAGGGAAAGTGTGAATAGGTTAACTTACTGGTTCAACATGACCTTTACTGAGCCATAAAGCTCAAAATCAAATTAAAAAAATCAAATTATGCAGAAAACTTTCAGAAAATCACTTCCATTCTGGAGATGTAAAACCTCTATTAACATGTACTTATTTAATATAAGGGTTATTAGCAAACCTCCACTAACATGCTGCAAGTGAAGAGTTTGTGAAACCTCCATCTTTCTTAAAGAAATGATTGTTATATTTTCCTGTAAGAGGAATTGATTCTCTTTCATGGGAGACAAGAAAGATTTAATATATTGATATAAGATATTTATACGATCATAAAATGTTGCATCTGACAGCCTGTACAATTTCAGTTAGTCTCTCATTTGTGAACTTGATCAAAAATGAAATGATTTTTCATTGTATCTCTGAATTAATGTTGGCAACATTAGTTCAGAGATACGATAAAAAATCATTTCATTTCAAGAATGAGAGACAAACTGAAATTTTACAGACTGTCAGGTGCCACATTTTATGATTGTATTACTATCATATATCAATTTATTAAACCTTTCTTGGATAATAAAATGTCTATTTTTGAGGAATATAGGGCCTTTATTTTTTTTAATTTTTCACTCTCAACTCAGCTGAGCATTTTAAAATGAGGTGAGCATGAATTTGTTTTTAATTGTGTGTATTTTTTTTATTTCTATAACCAAGTGAAATTTCATGCTCAGTTGAGTTGAGCATGAAAAAAAGTTTTATAACTTTTGGGCCAGAGCTCTAGACAAGAGTTTGCTTTTTTTTTTTTTTTTCTATGAAAATGTATTGATATTTTCACTTTCTCCTGAAAACTGTATTTATGGATGGGTTTTTAAAAAAATCTGTCCTTTAAAATAGCGATGTCTGGGGGGCGGGCGTCGGGCGGGCATCGGGCAGTGGGCGTTGGGTGTCATCCAAGGTTAACCTTTTTTCAAAGTTATATGTTACCTTTATTCTTCAGTGGATTGCTTTCATATTTGGTAGGGATGAAGAGGAGGACCAGAAGGCATGTCCTGTGCAAGAGAGGCAACTCTCACTTTCTCCATTATGTACTTATCACCCTTGACACCCGAGGATTGCCTTTTGGTTAACCTTTTTTTTCAAAGTTATATGTTACCATTATTCTTCAGTGGATTGCTTTCATATTTGTTAGGGATAAAGTGGAGGACCAGTAGGCATGTCCATGCAAGAGAGACAACACTCACTTTCTTGGTTATATTATCTCCTCTGAAGCCAAAATCTTGTGCAGACCATAACTCCCATACTGTTTGAGATAATTTGATAATATTTGGTAGGGTCATATATCAGGTCAAGTAGGAGAGTCACATGCAATGGAAGGACAACTCTTGCTTTGTTATTTTTTCAAGTTATCTCCCCTCAACAAATTTCTAAGCAAAAATTCTTATGCACTCCATAACTTCTTAATGGTTTGAAATATTTTGATATTTTTATAGAGACATAGAATCAGAAGAGGTGTCAAGTGCAAGAGAGACAATTCTCTCTTTCTTTGTACTTATCTCCCATGAAACTGAAATCTTGTGCAGGCCGTAACTCCCATACTGTTTGAGATAATTTGATAATATTTGGTAGGGACATATATCAGGTCATGTAAGAGTGTCACATGCAAGACGGTCAGTTGCTTTATTCTTTTTCTTGTTATCTCCCCTGAAAGAATCTTGTGCACTTTATAACTTCTTAATGGTTTGAAATATTTTGATAATATTTGGTAGAGGCATAGATAAGGACCAGTAAGAGTGTCACTTGCAAGAGAGACAACTCTGACCTTCTTGGCTTCGTATTTACCTCTCCTGAAGCTGAAAGCTTGTGCAGCCAAAATTGATTTTTGGACGTGTTTTTCAAAAATCCATCCTTTAAGATAGCATCATACTACCCAGTCAGAATTCTACGTAAATCTATATCGGGCCGTCATCGGCCGTCAGGGTAGCTGACGGGCCGATGACGGCCCGATGTAGATTTACGTAAAATGCTAGCTGGGTAGGTTTACCTTTTGGTTAACCTTTTTGAAAAACCTGTCCATAATGCCATTAGGCATTTTTCTTGTTTGGTTACTTTTTAGAACATATCTAAAGTTTCTATAGAAGAATAAAAAAAATATAGTCAATTATTTGTAAGTCAATCAAATGAGTTAAACCACTTGGAGTTTGTATATTTCTTCCTCAGTTATCCGAGGTTTTCTTGTGAGACAGCGATCCAGACAGATGGCATTACTTCAAGAAAAGTGCAGTAAAGAAGTCGCTTCTTTCTGTGATATGGTGGCAGAGAAATCTGCTACACTAGAAATGACACTTAGACAGGCTTGTCATGAAGATGAGTACCAGTATCAACTCTCACTGAAACAAAAGCAGTAAGTATTGTCTCCCTTAGTATATTTTTAAAGGGAATGGATACACTTTCAGGGGAGGCAATTCTGTCAACTTGTTTACCTCCATTCTATAAAGGGGTCTACTTTAAAAGGAAAGAATTTGCTCCCTGTGGGAGCAAATTCTTTCCTTTTAGAATAGACCTATTTTTAGAAGGAATTAAGTGTGCAGGAAGGCAAAACAGGAAGTCAAAAAAGTTGTCTTCCTTGTATATTGGAGGAAAATATACCAAGTATATCCAGTCCCCTTAAAGCAAGCAATCCTTGAAAACAGAGTTATAAATGTGCGATATTTTTCTCAACAAAACAGAGCTCAACAATTCATTGTTACTAGTGGAGCTTTGAATGAAATGGCAGACCCTATTTTAGTGCCCCTGAAGATGGCCATGTAGTAATGGCATTCTCCATGCATGCATTCATGCATGTGTTTGTATGAGTGCATCTTTATGTATGTTCACACTATTTTTGTCCATCTTCTAACTTTATTATGTAGGAAGAGATGTTAAGGACTGGATACACTCATTAGATTTTCTGCCAAGGAAGACAAGTTTTTGTGATTGTTTGCATCCCTGCACACCAATACCCGTCTGATAAGGGGTCCACTGTGACAGAAAATAATATGCTATCCTTGGGAGCAAACCTTTTCCTTTTAGAGTAGACAAGGCAAAGTCATTTTTACAGAATTGCTTTGAGGGTGGTTGGGTGTGGCGAAGGTATCTTGTATCTTCTGTCACCGGAGTGTCCAAGTGATATTGGCTTACAGTTGGGCAAGGCCTGCTGTCCTTGTAGCATGTAAGGGTAGAGAGGGACCGTTTTTATTTCTTCTGTTTCTTCACTTTCATTCCTGTTCCTCTTTCTTACCTTTTCCTGTCTTTCATCTCATCTACTATCTCCTCTATCTCTTTTCTCCCGTTCTCTGGGAGACGACACAAAATGACCCACAAGGGTTTACGTGTTGTTAAACCCCAACTCAATCAAAAATGCACACCAAAACCTCTCTAACAAGGGGTCTACTGTGAAAGGAAACTTCCTTTGGGAGGAAACTCTTTTCTTTTAGAGTAGACCCCTTTTCTGAAGCGAGGCACTGTCATTTTAACAAAATTGCTTTCCCTGTATCCATTCCTATTGAAATAATTTGACAGAAGTAGCCCAGACAAGATCCTGTATTATATGCATCCTGTATTAGATGAGCCAGCGCATAACAAAACCTACAAAATGGCATGTGCGCCCAGCAAAGACTCAGATCAGCCTGGGCATCCGCCCAGTCTGATCAGAGTCTTTGCTGTCCACATAAAGAAGCATTACGAAAACAAGCCTATTCAAGTATACTGAAAATTTTACAACCAAAAAATTGAAAATTTTCAGATAAAAATTCTGATATTTTTCTTATTTCTGCTCAAAAACATAGATTGTGGGTACTCGTTAGAATTGCCTCGCCGAGGCGGTTCTAACGAGTACCCACAATCGATGTTTTGAGCAGAAATAAGAAAAATAATGTATACCCTTGTAAACCCCACTTTTACTATATAAAAGTGGGGTTTAAGGGGGTCAACATTATAAAGGCATGTTTTCGTGATGGGCTTGGGCACAGCAAAGACTGATCAGACTTGGTGAATGCCCAGGCTGCTCTGAGTCCTTGCTGGGCACACATGCCATTTTGTTGGTTTTATCGTGTGCTGGCTCTTATGCAATATCCAACTCCCTACTATATAGGTCAAGGTTACTTTTTTTATACATTGCTTATGTGAATCTGTGGAGTAGGTTGTGTCAATCTTGTAACTTTGTGATGCCTGAAGGAATTTAGAAATAATTTGACAGGATCATGTGTAATGTAAAATATTTCTGTCTTCAAGGTTGTGTTGCCCTTTTATCTGACTTATGACATTACACATATGAAAGGATTTTCATATAAATTGACATGAATCCTATAACAAGATCATGTGTCACATAATACAGTCGACTCCTGTTATCTCGACCTCGCTTATCTCAAATAACCGCCGGCCTCGGTGGCTCAGTTGGATGCGCCATCTGACTGGAGACCAGGAGGTTGTGGGTTCAACCCCTGCTGAGGTCGGCAACATTCTTTAGTGGAGATTGATCATGAAATATTTTCTATGGTCATTCTCTCCCTTCCGCTGATTCAAGAAGGGCAGTTGTCAGTTTCTGATGAAAGAATGTGCACACTACTGGTTAACCGCTTAGAGGAGTAAGCCTGCCCAGTAAACATGTGGTTAGGTAAACTGGCTGTGCTCGACATGACCTCATTGGGTTGACTGGGCTGTAAAACCTCAACACAAACAAAAATCTCGAATAACCGTTTATCTTGAAGTGAAAATCTGGTCCCTGTTTTAACATGGAAATGTACCAACAGGCAACAAAATATTGTGGAAAAGAGGAGAAATTGCTCCTTAGGAGCAATTTCTCCTCTTTTCCACAATATTTTCAATGTATCTCTAACTTATGAGTCAAATTACATATTCATTCTGTTAAAGGTGGTTGTTCGATTAATTGTTTTCCTCAGTACTGCGCAAATCTGATATGTCGAAGTTCGGATATCTCGAAGTTTTTCATAGAGTCCCTTGGATTTCGTGATAACAAGAGTCGACTGTATACCTGACTCCTTGTTGTAAATGAACTGTCAGTATATCTCTGTAGTGTTGGTTCATGATGTCCTGCTTACAACTCTTGTGATACATGAAGCAGTTTTGAAATCATTTGACAGAAATGTACCTCACACCACATTACGAAAACATGCCTATTCAAATATACTGAAAATTTTACCACCAAAAAAATGAAAATTTTCAGATGAAAAATTCTGATACTTTTTATATTTCTGTTCAAAACATAGATTGTAGGTACTCGTTAGAACCGCCTCGGCGAGGCGGTTCTAGCGAGTACCCACAATCTATGTTTTTGAGCAGAAATAAGAAAAATAATGTATACCCCTGTAAACCCCAGTTTTACTATATAAAAGTGGGGTTTAAGGGGGTCAGTATTATATAGGTGTGTTTTCGTGATGAAGTTCACATGTTCACCTCGTTTTCTGCCTTGAAACTCAAGATCATGTGCTGTAATCACCTCTGGCTCACAACTTTATGGTATATGAATGGATTTTGAAGTAATTTGGCACAAACATGAGACAAGAATCATTGCATCAGATATCAAAAACAGCATTTCGCAGACATTTCCCAGCTAGCATTCTATGTAAATCTACATCGGGCCGTCATCGGCCTGTCAGCTACCCTGACGGGCCGATGACGGCCCAATATAGATTTACGTAGAATGCTGTCTGGGTTGTCCCTTTGAGTGACACCTTCTGTTTGAGAATTATGGCTATATGACAGTGACACGATTGATTGTTATTGGGCTAAATTTGTTTTAATAAGTGGATAAAATATTAAGTAGTTTTGAGTGGTATTTTTCAGGATCACTGATAACCTCAAAGCAGCACAAGCTCATTGGTAACTCTTGGCCTCTTACTTAAGGGGACTGGATACCCAGGTGCTGAGGTTATAAGACTTTTTTCATGCTCATTACGAAAACACGCCTATTCAAATATATTAAAAATTTCACCACCAAAAACTGAAAGTTTTCAGATAAAAATTCTGATATTTTTCATATTTCTGCTTAAAAAATAGATTGTGGGTACTCGTTAGAACCGCCTCGCCGAGGCGGTTCTAACAAGTACCCACAATCTATGTTTTTTAGCAGAAATAAGAAAAATAATGTATACCCCTGTAAACCCCAGTTTTATTATATAAAAGTGGGGTTTGAGGGGGTCAAAATTATATAGGTATGTTTTCGTGATGCAAGCTAGTGGAGCATGAAATTTGCCCCGTTAATAAATATCAAACATGAAAACTTCTCTGCTAATAAAAATGAAAATGCCAGTTTTTGTGGGCTTTCTTTTAAATTTACTAGCAGAGAAAATTTCATGCTTACCTGAGTTGAGCAGGAAAAAAGTTTTATGACCTCGTTCGGGCCTGGTAGATTTTTCACCTTTTCCAATTATTTCACTTTTTCAGCTCCAGATGTGACCTTTGAGATAAAATTCTAACCTTTTACAGTACACCCCTTTTCTGAAGGAGGCAAAACAATTTTGACAAAGTTGTCTCCCATGAAAGGGTATCCACATATGTGATCTTGGCCCTTGAGTTGGATTCTTGGCAGTTTTTTTTATTTTTTTTTTTGTGTGTGCTTTAAGAATGTGGGAAAAAAAATCCACGGGAGGCAAATTGAATGAAATGTTTAGATTTGTTTTCTTTGAAATATAAGAACAAATGTCAGTAATTTATCATCTGTTGGTTTAAACGAAAAAGTTAAGAGATCGTTTTATCTTGTTTTTTTTTTTTGTTTTTTTTTTTTTTTCAGAATAGATGAAATTACCAAGTCTCTGGAGTCACTGGACACAATTATAGATGACTACGAAGACGCTAAGAGTTTACGAGGTACCGAGAGTAAAATCTTGGAGCTGGCTGATGAAGATGACAGCTTTAAAGATCTTTATGATGATGCTTTCAGCGTACAAATAGCAAAAGGTAAGAATTATATTGAGCATTAGAGTCATGCCATGTTAACCCTTGTCATGCTGAATAAATTAAGATGCCATGTCCACTTCCAATTTTCAGCTAATCAGATTACTTGATCCAGGTTGTTGATATAAATTTATATACTGAATAACAAACAGTGCAGATCCAGATCAGTTGGCTTCTTAGAAGCCAACTGATCTGGATCTACTCTGTTTGCAAAGGCAGGGTATGTCGGGTTCAGCAGGACAAGGGTTAGCATGTGTCTTTGGGGACAGTAAATGCTAGATCAACCTGTCTAGGTTTTCTTGTCTTGCATTGGCTCATATGCTGTGGGTACTCATTGGAAGCACCTTGTAGTATCCTTGCAGTATCCAATGATTTCTGCTCAACACAGCAGCAAATGCATTTGCTGTTTTGTACAGAATCATTGGATACTGAAAGGATACTGCAAGGTGCTTCTAATGAGTACCCACAGCATATGAGCCAGCTAAAGACATAAAAAACCTACAATAAGACCTGTGTAACTAGCGAACACTCAGATCAGCCTGTGCATCCACCAGTATGGCAAGGGTTCTCTTTTATCACTCTTTGGATAGCCTGGAGGCTGCAGAAGGCACATGCAGTCAGCAGACTCTGATCAGACTGCCTGGATACACGAGCAGATCTTTCACTGGTTGCATGTCATATTGTAGGGTTTTGTCGTGCACTGGCTCATGATTTCATGGAGAAATTAAGAAAAACATCACTATCTTTTGGTTTAAAATAAAAGTGATTTATATGAAGGTATGGTTAATTAAAATTTGTATGGCAAAGTCTGTAATGTGTAGCTCTGCTGGCTGATCAGGATCTTGAGTGCTCAAGCATACCCTGAAAATATATTTCTCATGGCACAGTTCAGTAGAGTCATCTGATGGTTTATTACCCTTAAGCATCCTTAGCTATTAATTGTAATGTATATGTCATTGTAGTGTTGAGTTATTAGTTCCCAGATAGTGGATCACCAGGACAGACTTTGTAGCTGGTGTTAACCCTTATTCTGCTGAACCCGGTTGTACCATGTCTTTGCAAACAGTGTAGATCCAGATCAGTTGGCTTCTCAAGAAGCCAACTGATCTGGATCTGCACTGTTTGACATTAAGTATGTGAATTTATTGCAACAGTCTGGATCAGGTAATCTGATTGGCTGTAGGCGTGGCATCTTAATTTATTCAGCATGACAAGTGTTAAGTGTTTTGTATCCCCATACATCATCATAGTGCAGTTCTTATTTTTATTTTCCTTAGCATCCTTGTACCCATTCTGGTATCTTAGAAAATCAAGTTGAAGAGTCTCAATGAAATCACATTACAAAAACAAACCTATTCAAATGTACAGAAAATTTCACCTCCAAAAACTGAAAATTTTCAGATAAAAAAACTGATATTTTTCATATTTCTGCTCAAAACATAGATTGTGGGTACTCATTAGAACTGTGTCAGTGAGGCAGTTCTAATGAGTGGCTGAGGCAGTTCTAATGAGTACCCACAATCTATGTTTTTGAGCAGAAATAAGAAAAATAATGTATATCCCTGTAAATCCCAGTTTTACTATATAAAAGTGGGGTTGAAGGGGGTCAAAATTATATAGGTATGTTTTCATGATGAAGACTCCAGTTTTAGTTTTATGCATTCTTTGTTTCCAAGAGCAACCTTTATAGATCATATTTGGGTTCACCCTATATCCAGTTATTGTTCTGTCTGAAAAATCAGGATCTTTTGATATCTTTAAAAGTACTGTTGATGCCTTTGTGAAACTTGACATGATAGGAGATACTAAGGTCATTGTGCACATCATTTTGATCTGTTGGCAGTGCCCCAGATAATTTTTTTGGCCTTTGAGTATTTAAGCATCATTTTTTAAAAAGATGAGTAAAACAGATTAAGCATGCATGCTTAATGGGAAAGTTTTTAAACAAAGAAATTTTACTCAATAATTAAAAGTGAGTTTATTCATTATGTCAGTGCACACATCAAACTACATGACAATGGGATTTGCCTAAGATTTGAAGAAGGGGCTTTAATCATTTAGCTGTGTGTCTAAAAGATGCAGTAGGATGGTAGACGGCTCCTGATCTGATGTTGCACTGTTTGCTGTGGACTGTTTATCCAAAATCTTAGGGTCATCAGGCTATAGGAGGTCAAAAAAGACCTTCAAAATCTGAATGTAATGAAAAAATAAAAGAAAAGAAAGAAAAACAATAATGATAATGATAATAATAATACACCACAACCTCTTTATAACACTATTGTTGGGGTCCATAGCATAAACTGTGTTAGTTAAACAACCGTGTTATATCCAAACAAAAATGTATAGATTTATGGTCATTTTTCAAATATAATCTATGCATTTTGTTGATCCATCTTTGAACTGTGTTATATCCAAAACAGTGTTATAATGAACTGTGTTATAAAGAGGTTGAAGTGTAATAAACAGTAATAATAATAACAACAACAATAATAATAAAACTGATAATAAAGAGAGGAGAAAAAAGAAAGTTTGTCCCAGCTGTGAATTGAACTAAGGGCCTTAGGATGTCCAGTCATTAATGTTACCATTGCACTAACAAAATTGGCGGGAAAATGGCTGATGAATAGAGCTTATGATAGGTCTGCCACAAACTTTCATTACGAAAACACGCCTATTCAAATATATTGAAAATTTTACAACCAAAAAAAGGAAAATTTTCAGATAAAAATTCTGATATTTTTCATATTTCTGCTCAAAACATAGATTGTGGGTACTCGTTAGAACTGCCTCACGGAGGTGGTTCTAATTAGTACCCATAATCTATGTTTTTGACCAGAAATAAGAAAAATAATGTATACCCCTGTAAACCCCAGTTTTACTATATAAAAGTGGGGTTGAAGGGGGTCAAAATTATATAGGCATGGTTTCATAATGGTTTTTGGTCTGCCGACCCAAAAATATTATCACTAAACAAAGCACATTGACTAAACCATAAATTTTAACACCCCTTTAAAAATCTGTTTGAACATTTTCAAACATACGGATATTGGAAGTAATACATGTATTATGATACATTGTGTATTGTTGTGACATAATTGGGTCATTGTCAGCTCTTAGATCATCTTACCAGCATAACTTACTTAAATTTACTACACCCAAATCTTTTGTTTCTGACATTCTGAAATTGCATTTGAAATAGGTGAAAAACGCTATTTCATAGAATGGTTCCCAGCTATTCAGTAATACAGGCTAAGCAGCACGCAGATAAATTGTACTTACCTATTGTTGGCCTTGTTGGCTTCTCATCAAGTGACCTTCCAACCATGTGTTTTTCTGTCAAGTTTGGATAGAAATTTATGGACACCCTACTGAATATATGTGTTATAGATTTTTATTTCTGAGAGATAATTCTGTAAGTTTCTTACATAATAAGTGACTTAGAACAATATTTGGTGCGAAACTAACTCTGTCGGTTGTGAAATTACTGAAAAGCAGAGCATAGGTTGGATGACTGTTGAGCACCAGTTTTGATCCCTGCATCCCAATATTTAGGGTAAATACAGTAAAATGGGTTAATGTTGTACATGCTGCTTTGGTCTTTAGGACTTGGCCCTGGTCCTTCTGAACCTGGATATGTCCTGCCTTTGCAAATAGTGTCGATCCAGATCAGTGTCTGCACTGTTTGTAATGCAGTATTTGAATTTATATCAGCAACCTGAAATAATCTGATTGGCTGACAATCAGAAGTGGGCATGGCATCTTAATTTATTCAACATGACAGGAGTTAATAGGAGTAGCTAACTAATGGAACTGCCTGCTTAAACTTCATAACAAAAACTGGGACCATTTTCAGAAACAGAGTTTTCAGAAACAGATTTGTTTCCTGGTAGCCCAAGTCCAAATTGTTTTTACCAATTTTTTGCAAAGTGGGAAAACATTACTACCCATTTTTTTAATGCATGTCAAAGCACAGATATGGTCAGATTTAATCATCTGAATGTGCAGATCATGTTCATCTTTGCAAAAGGCTCTCAGAGTATGGTGCAGGCCAGAAGTTCCCAGTAATTTATATGATGACCTAATTTTTAACCATTTTCCACCTATTTTCATACCATTACAAGTTGCACCCCAGCTGACAGAGCTTGCATCAGTTACAATTAGCAACATGAGAAATCCCCCTGTGTGCAGTAGGCACATTTTCAATCCACCAATCTGATTCTATTTTTCATTTCATCCGTGACACACATAGTGGCATTGCAATTCCCAGCATTGCAATGAAGTGCCAAGCCCTTTTGCTTTTCTAAATTTCTATAATATAACAGACCTAATTCAACAGCTGAAAATGCTGAAACAATGAGGACACATCCCTATGTTTACTATGTGCTTTTGTCTCAAACATTGGCATGCTTGCAAAAGTCTAGCTTTCCTCTTGGAAAGATGTACAACCATTCTTTCTGAATCAATGTGATTTCCTGGAGAAAAAAATGTTCTGAACTGGATAAATACTAACTTCTTGTCATGTATTATAAAACTGACCTCTTCCATGATTGAAACAGTGTCTTGGACAGTTTGCTCACACTCCTGTTATGTGTCAGCAAGAAGCAAGGAATCATCTATGTTACCAGAATGTTTGTGGCCTTTTTTTCCTCAGAGCTGCATAAACTCGCTTCATTAACTTTGTGGAAAGTCTCGGCACCTTTCCTATTCAATTAGCGAAACAGGTGTACTCATAAATTTGACCTTTCCCTTGGGTCGGGTGTGGCAGCGGGCTGGAGGGTTTAAACTTCCTATATATGGCATAGTATGGATGTGCTTGCCGAACAGCCCCCTTTTGTGAAAGGTCTCACTTTTCTGACATCCCGGTATATGCATATATTTTTCAATGAGAGATTTTTCGAGGCTGCTTGTTCTCTTGGTATTTAATGAATTGACTGTGATATTTGTCTAACTACCAGCAATAACTGGGTATAAAAAATCAAAGGGCCATATATGAATAGGTCAACATTTACGACGATCGAGTATATGAAAGGGTCCGTTTTTTCAAGGGCCAGGAATATGAATGGGGTAGGTTTCGAAATACTGGCTCCCACACCCATACCACAGTTACCTCCAAGTTACCCCACAAGACCCTTCCAAACAAATTGAAGCAGCTTCTTTTCTTCTTTTCCACAGAAACAGAATAGTAAGCATGTCTGAGGTCTACACTAGCCATAAAGTAATCTTTCCTTACAAATTTAAGAGTAGTTTCAAATGAATCCATTTAATAATGATGGTATTCTATATATTGATTTATGTAGTTCTTTCAAATTCAAGGTCATTTGATACTCTCCATCTCTTTTTGGTCTGGTGAAAATTGGAGAAAGAAACTGATTTTTAGCATAATCAACTTTTTCTAGGACATTCGTGTCTAACAGTTTTTATACGCCCATTTGAAAAACGGGACGTATTGTGTTACGGGGTATGGCGTCCGTCCATCCGTAAACTTTTTCGTTTTCGGCTAACTCCTCCTACAGTTTACATCCGATCAAGCTGAAACTTGGTATATAGTTAGACCATGATGTGGCGCAGCGCATATTTTTTTGGGGTTACAGTCCACCAAATGTTTGCAGAGTTATGCCCCTTAGAAAATTTCTGTAAACTTTTCATTTCCGGTTAACTCCTCCTACATTTTACATCCAATCAAGCTGAAACTTCATATATAGTTAGACCATGATGTGGAGCAGCACATATTGTTTCGAGGTTACAGTCCACCAAATATTAGCAGACTTATGCCCCTTTGAAAATTTCAGTTGACTTTTTGTTTCCGGCTAACTCCTCCTACAGTTTACATCCGATCAAGCTGAAACTTGATTTGTAGTTAGACCATGATGTGGAGCAGCGCATATTCTTTCAAGGTTACAGTCCACCAAATATTAGCAGAGTTATACCCCTTTGAAGATTTCTATTAATTTTTCGTTTCTGGCTAAATCCTCCTACAGTTTACATCCAATCAAGCTGAAACTTCATATACAGTTAGACCATGATGTGATGCAGCACATATTGTTTCGTGGTTACAGTCCACCAAATATTAGCAGAGTTATGCCCCTTTGAAAATTTCAGTAAACTTTTCGTTTCCGGCTAAATCCTCCTACAGTTTACATCCTATCAAGTTGAAATTTTATTTGTAGTTAGACCATGATGTGGAGTAGCGCATATTGTTTCAAGGTTACAGTCCACCAAATATTAGCAGAGTTAAACCCTGTTGAAAATTTCTATTAATTTCTATTATTTTTTGTTTCCGGCTAAATCCTTCTATAGTTTACATCCAATCAAGCTGAAACTTCATAAATAGTTACACGATGATGTGGAGCAGCACATATTATTTCGAGGTTACAGTGCACCAATTTTTGCAGATTTATGCCCCTTTGAAATTTTTTGTAAACTCTTCGCAGCATATTGTTTAGAGGTAATAGTGTGCAAATTTTATTTTATAATAGGTATATTTTTTGCAAATAACTAAAGTTTTGGTCATATGGGCAAGATATTGATTTTTTTTTTCTTCTTTTATTAGATTTGCAAGAAAAGGTTGCCATTAATAAATCTTTATGAATACATAATTCTTTTTGGATTTTTTTTTTTTTGTTTTAATACTCTTCTGATTTGGCTCCCATGAAGAACAAAAATAAAATCAGTATTAAACAAGGTACAGGTTTACAAAAAAATTTCTTGCAGCATTTTTTTTTTTTTTTTTTTGGTTGTTTATTTTTGTTTTGTTATCGTTTGGTCCGATATTGAAGTATAGGAAAAACAAATCAGCCAAAGACTCATATGAGCTTACAATATAGTTATGCTTCTGTGGTGTGTCCTCCGTCAGAAAGCACTTCTCCCTAGAAGCAGCAAACTTCTCCCTATTTTCCCAGGAGGGAGAAGTCACTTCTTCCTTAATTCCTGGGCCATCTTGGCCGCTTAGGTTACAGTTCACCAAATATCAGCAGAGATATCCGGAGCACTGAATTATACAGGAGCCAGTTTTTGTGCTACATCTTTTTACTTGCCACGGGCGTATAATGCCCCGCTTGGCGGAGCTCTTGTTGTATCTCTTTGACAATAATGTCCTCTTCAAATTTAGAAAAATATGTCGGTTTTGTGACCATAACTTGGGGGTTTGTCACTAAATTCTAAATGACAGTTACAAACAACGTCCTAAGTTCTTTGATCATCAGTTAGCTTTCTCCAACTTTCTTCAAGCATTGAAAGCCTATCTGCTTTAAATTTCTTCTTGTTTTCTGATTTATGCAGACAGTGACGGTTTCAGGTCCCCTCTCTGTAGGAGTTCTGACCCTTCCTAGAGCCCCTTTGACCTCATGTTGCGACCAGAGGGGCCCCTGCTGCGATCTCTGAATACGTTCCTGCCGATCATTTAGCATTTAAATATCTTTGATATCTTTGATCATAAAGTCCCCATACATTAAAAACTGTTGTTCAGTAAATGCATTAGTTGAAGAACATAAATAATGTAAGCTTGGATGCATGTCCCTCATGTGTAGCTCGAGCTGGATCCTTACTACATGTGTTCATCCATATGTTTGCTTTGCCAAGCAAAGCCAAGGAGGCACTGCCCCACTTCATCTCACTTTCAAAATTCAACCTCCCTTTGTCCAGCAGTTTAGCCATATTACATCCTGCTTTACATATGGCGTTCTGGGCCCAGTTGTTCAAAACTAACGATGTCGTTAGTTAACGATTCGTTAAAATTTTGATCGTTAAATATGGCATATATGCTAATATTTTTGCTGAAAAAATGTGAGTAGTTTTTGCAGTGCAAATGCTACTCACATTTTTCAGCAAAAAATATCAGAATATTTTATATTGAATCCGCTAAAACAGATAACAAAATGACCCTTAACGAGCTCGTTAAGTTAACGACACTTTGAACAACTGGGCCCAGAATGCCACACATTTTAGAATCTTCAGTTTGTGTTTGAGGTTTTAATATCAACCACACACCAGCATTTACTCTGGCTTCTTTGGGAGCAAAAGAGTTTTCAGGCCAGTTGATGCCTTTAGATAGTTCATTATAAATGTCATCTGGCATCCCTGATGAACATTTTGTTGATCATGTCAGCAATTTTCAGATTCACTTCAGGATCAGTTTTATCAGCTTTTTTGAACTTCTTGATAATTGAGGAGAAGATATCCTCCTTGTCTTCTTCCACCTCTTCAACAAAACACTTTTCAGTGTCTGAGGAAATTGAAAAAGTCTTGAGAATGTTCATTCTCTTGTTCATAATCATAACAATAATAATCTTCATGATAATAATGGCCTTGTGAATATTGAGCGTCTTCTTCATACAAGACATCAACACTTTGTGACAATTTTTCTACCTTCTCATTAGTTTTTGTTATATTAGAGTTCATCTCTCTAAGAATGAGAAGACACTCTTTGTTAAACTGCGAAGATGCGAGGGGTGGGGTAATATTCTTGGAAGGAGTCCTGGGCCCAGTTGTTCAAAGCGTCGTTAGCTTAACAAGCTCGTTAAGGATCATTTCGTTAACTGTTTTAGCAGATACAATATACAATATTCTGATATTTTTTGCTGAAAATTTTTTTTTTCAGCATATTTGCGTATCACTTGACGTAAATTTTAACGAATCGTTAACTAACAACGTCGTTAGCTTTGAACAACTGGGCCCAGATGTTTTTTGGCTTTGCTGCACTGGCAGGACTAATGGAAGCATTTCCTTTTGAGGATGTCGCAATTAATAGGGGCACTTTTTGTGGTGGAATATCCTTCACTGGGGCCACTGACAATGTCATTGTCCTTTTCTTGCATCTCCCTGTTGTGCACAAGAATCTCTACCATGCTTCCAACAAATAGTGGCATGTTATTAGTAAAACGTCACCCGTTTTGTTTATCAGATGAGCCAGGTGAGAATTAGAAACCAGTTGTGCTTGCTACATAAGTGAAAGTTGGACAAGGGAAAACCTGGTTTCTAAAACTAAACTATGTACATATATACCAGCATAAACAAGAAAGTTTTTCCCCAGTTTATTGCTTCTTTTTAAAAGAAATCAGATAATAAACCGTGACTAAAGATTACAGAGCTTAAATTAAGATGAACTCTTCTATGTTCAGAGCATGACACATTATATATGGCTCTGTAAAAGGTGAAAGACTGAGCAAACTATATCCGCTCAGTATGAAAGTCAAAGGTATACGGATGAAATTAGTCACGTGAGGCATGCATCTCATCTGTGAATGGAATTGTTATGATGTAAAAGAATTAATATGTTGTTGGATCCTATCTAAACTCAGAAAATTAAACACTACATCTTAGCCCTTGACAAGCTCTTGGCAAAAGTATCTGACAACAGTTGTTATTATTTCAGCAAGACATAAAATTTCATTCCATCAGGAGACAGTTTGGATGTAATGTTTTGAATCATTTTTATACCCTGCCACACAGTAGTGGCGGGGTATTATGGTTTCACGTTGGACTTCCGTGTGTCCGTCCATCTGTCCGTCCGTCATCTGTCCGTCTTTCATCCGTCCGTCTGTCTGTCTGTCCGTCTGTTTTTCATTTCTGGATGATAACTTGAGTAAACATCAATGGATTTTCACCAAACTTGGTATGTGCATTGATATTGTGGAGATCTGGTTTGGGATTGCTAATGGGCAAATTTCATCAAATTTTTACGGAGTTATCTGCCTGAGACATGCCCATATTTTCGTTTCCGGATGATAACTTGAGTAAATAATAAGGGATTTTAACCAAACTTGCTATATGCATTAACATTAAGGAGATCTGGTTTGGAATTGCTAATGGGCAAATTTCGTCAAATTTTTACGGAGTTATCTGCCCGAGACATGCCCATATTTTCATTTTCAGACGATAACTTGAGTAAATAACAAGGAATTTTAACCAAACCTGCTATTTGCATTGACATTAAGGAGATCTGTTTTGGAATTGCTAATGGGCAAATTTCGTCAAATTTTTACGGAGTTATCTGCCCGAGACACGCCCATATTTTCGTTTCCGGACGATAACTTGAGTAAATAACAAGGCCTTTTAACCAAACTTGCTATATGCATTGATATTATCAAGATCTGGTTTAGGATTGTTATCTGTCCATTGATATTATCAAGATCTGGTTTAGGATTGTTTTCTGTCCCTCCGTCATATTCTTTCCAGACATTTTCGCAATGATAACTTAAATACATAAACAAATAATTGCTATGGTGGGGTGTTATGCTTGCGGTGCTTTTATTTTTTTTTCTTTTTACTTTTATTTTTTTTATTTTTTGTGTTTTTATTATTTAGTATGTTTTTCTTTTTTTTCTTTTTGTTTTCATTGTGATAAGAAAATAATTTAAAATGTAGTATTTCAATATTTGAATTTAGCAGGTCAAATGCAGTCCCTTTGATAGGATTTAGGTGTAAATAGATTGTTGGGGTAATTACTGGTACTGATTGCAGTCCCATATGCTGTGGCCACCAGAATCATGCACACTATTGATTTATTGGCTGAAATTTGTGAATCAGAACATGTTTTCCTTCCTGCCTGCCAGAAGGTTATTACCATGGCAAAGATAAAAATTTTAATAATATTCTGTATTCATTATATTACACCAAGCAGATTGTAGGAAGATATTATAAGGAACAAAAACAAAAAAGTAAAAACCTTTATTTGTATGCATTAACGATTAGCATGCTGGGTTAAAATTTCAGCAAACAACATTTTAAAATGTTTTTTTTTTTTTTATTTTTCTCAGAAAAATATAAAATATGGATAAAACATTTCATGCAAACTGTCTCATGATAAATAGGATTTGACATTTCATGTAAACTCTCCTGTAGAGAAGTTTGCATGAAATGCCAAATTCTGTTTTCTGGGATTAGAAAATAGAATTGACATTTCATGCAAACTGTTTCCTAAGGAGAGGAGAGTTTACATGAAATGTCAAATCCTATTTTCTGGGGAAAAAAAAAAGAGAGAAAGTTATCACCTGCTGATTTTGCCAGATTTTATGTGTTCATAAGTGCTTGGGAATAGGATTTTTTGCATGAATTGAGGTTGCATGATAAATAAAAATATCAGCGCACAACATTTTAAATTTTTCATGCTAACCGTCTGCTAGGGAGGTAGTATGCATCAAATGCTGAACCCTTTGTTCTGTGAAAAAATGAAAAAAAAAAAAAAAAATGTGATCAGTTTGTCATCTGTTGATTTTTTTCCCAGATACCTTGTGCAGCAATTTTTCTTCATATTAACCCTTGTCCTGCTGAATAAATTAAAATGCCAAGCCCACTTCTAATTTTCAGCCAATCAGGTTACTTGATCCAGATTGTTGCTATAAATTTGCATACTTAATGACAAACAGTGCAGATCCAGATCAGTTGGCTTCTTCAGAAGCCAACTTATTTGGATCTACACTGTTTGCAAAACACGGTATATCCGGGTTCAGCAGGACAAGGGTTAAAAAGAATGCTTTTAATCTTTAATCTGCTGAGTTTGAATAGCCATTGTCAACAATTCAGAGTATTTTTTTTTTTTTTTTTCAAAGAAATTGACTTCATCAAGAATGTCTCCTGTGACAGTTAGAATGAAATGTCAAGACTTATTTCTGAGGAAAAAAATGAAAAAATGTCGGTATGTTTTCTGCTCATTGCATGAACAGAATACTAAAGGCTAATCATTTACATGCTGGTGGTGAATTGTAGAGGAAGATGACTCATAAGCAGTTTCTTTTCCTTATTTTTTCCAGGGAATAGGGGTTGACATTTAGTATAATTTTCTTTGGTAGACAGTTGACATGAAATGTCAAGCCCTATTTTATGGGGGAAAAATAGGAAGATGTTTTATATGTCTGCTAAAATTTTAATTCAGCATACAAAGTGTTTATTATTTATATTAACATTCAGAAAAGCTACATGACATGAATCTAGTGAGTAATTGTTGGAAAGCCATTAAGATATATTACTTTCCAGTGAAAACAGCAGCCCTTTGTGCCCTGTCAATAAACAGTTGCTCATGATTTAGCTGTTTGGGTCTAATGCCTCCTGACATCCCTTCAATATATTGGTTTTCCCCACTTGCTGCTGAGTCTGAGTGATTTCAAGTGGATGAGTCCATTAGTTATTGTGTATTGTGTTAGACTGAGTGATGTGATGTGAAATAATGTCAATTTCTCAAGTGGAATGATTTTATACCATGCATAACAGCATGCAAAATTTTGCGGATTTCTCTTATTTACTGATCTGAATGTAAGTGATTGAAATTATTGTTCACTTTAATAGTTTTCATCCGTTCTTTTTATATGTCCATGCAAGTTACTCATCCATTATTGGGCATATCTATTGATTTTCAGTGTCAATTTTGTTAACAAAACACAGAATGACAAAGAGACAGAATAATGTATCTGGCTTGTTCTCTTAGATATCATTTCTTTTTATTCAGCGATAATGGCATTTTTTTTTTATTTCTTGTCAAATTTGACTGGCACAAAATGACGTAGAATATTTTATTTTTACTGTAATTTTTGCCCTAAGTATTGGGACTGACAGGCTTAAGCAAACAGTGTAGACCCAGATCAGACACTGCATTATGCAGTGTCTGATCAGGGTCTACTTTGTTTGCCAACTCATCCAAAGGTTTTTTGGACTCATCGACTAATAGTGAAATGTACTGGTTCAAATTTAGGACAAGTATGGTAAGGAGTTTAATAGGCAAGTTCAGCAGATGATCTCTTTCTTATTTTTCCTAGAAAATAGGATGTGACTCTTCATGCGAATTGTCTCTTTCAGAGCCAGTTTGCAGGAAGTGTAGGATCTGATTTTCTAGGAAAAATTAGAAAAAATATTTCGAAATGTTGTCTGCTGAAATATTTACCCAGCATGCAAAGTGTAGTCACTGAGCCATATAATTTTGACAGTATCCAATTTCAAAACAATAACTGTCAGCCTCTGAGAGAACACACACGTTTTCCAATAATGCATATAACCCATAGAGCTCCTAACCAGTGTGTGCACACATTTCACATAGCTCCAGATGAGAGGGGGTATTGGCATAATAATTTTCTTATTGCTCCCTAAGAGCGCCATCATGAAAACATGCCTTTATAATTTTGATCCCCTTAAACCCTACTTTTATATAGTAAAACTTGGGTTTACAGGGGTATACATTATTTCTCTTATTTCTGCTCATAAACATAGATTGTGGGTACTTATTAGAACTGCCTCACTGAGGTGGTTCTAATGTGTACCCAGAATCTATGTTTTGAGCAGAAATATGAAGAATATCAGATTTTTTTATCTGAAAATTTTCATTTTGGGTGGTAAAATTTTCAGTATATTTGAATAGGCATGTTTTCCTAATGATATGTTGTGAGTACTCATTAGAAGCACCTTGAAGAGACACTTCTAATGAGTACCCACAACATATGCTTTTGTGGAGAAATGAGAAAAATGTTAGTATTTTTTCATTGTAAAAATTGCCTTATCTGAAATTATGATTGCAGTCTAGTCAGGTTCCTGATTGTTTTTTTTTGCTCATTCAGCTGTAATTCATAGCTCTGTTTTTTTTTGCTCATTCAGCTGTAATTCATAGCTCTAGATAAGAAAGGATATTGACATAATATTTTTCCTATTTCTGCATGAAAACATATGTTGTAGGTAGTCATTAGAAGCATCTCATTGAGGTGTTTCTGTTTAGCACTACCAACATATATGTTTTCATGTAAAACTAAGAAAGAACTTTAGACTGGAGCTATGATGAAAATCATATTAACCCTAAATAAATTGACACCTTAAATCCTTACCATGCTTGTCAAGTCCATTCTACCACCTGTTATGTGCCAAACAGCTGTTGGATGAGTGGCCCTGATCAGATGCTGTGTTCTGTGGTGCATAGGTCTAGATAAGAGTGATATTTTTTCTTATTTCTTCTTGAAAACATATGTTGTTGTTACTCATTAGGAGCTCTTTGCAGAGGGACTTCTAATGAGTATCCACAACATATGTTTTCGTGGAAAAATAAGAAAATTATCAATACTTTTGGATTGAAGAAAAGCATCATCAAGAGATGTTGTGGTGTCTGATCTGGTTCTACAGTTTGCTTAGGCCTCTCTGTCCCATTACTTGGGAATATGGTACACTACATGGATAATGGACTTTCTGAATATACAAATTATTGATATTCATTACTAAAACATGCCTATTCAAATATACTGAAAATTGTACTACCAAAACAAAGAAAATTTTCATTTTCAGATAAAAAATTCTGATATTTTTCATATTTCTGCTCAAAACATAGATCGGCGAGGCGGTTCTAATGAGTACCCACAATCTATGTGTTCGAGCAAAAATAAAAGAAATAATGTATACCCCTGTAAACCCCAGTTTTACTATATAAAAGTGGGGTTCAAGGGGGTCAAAGCTACATAGGCCTGCATGTTTTCGTGATGTTTCTTATTTTTACCAGAAAATAAGGCTTGACATTTTATCTGAACTATCTGAATTGTCCTCCTAGGAGATTATTCAGATGAGCTATTAAGCCATGTTTGAACCTCAGGAGAATATTTTAATATTTTGTCTGCACCAGTTTAAATTTTCCTGTTATACGCTGACCTAACCTGACCTTAAACTAATGTCATTTCCTTTTCTTGCTATCAGATTTCAAAACAGTTTTGTTTTTATTTGCTACTGTTTGCCATAATAAATATTTGGACAGAATGCTTGAGCAAACAGTGTAGTCCCAGTTGAAACTGCTAAATTAGTGGTCTGATCAGTGTCTACACTTTCTTCAATTTATTTCTCCACAAAAAACTCTGACTACCAATCCTGAATTTTAGTGGAGAAAAATGATTTGGATATATGATCACATACTGTAATAACTCTAAATAGTGAGACAGACAGGCCTGAACAAACAGTGTACCCACATTGGTTTCAGCAGAACACGGCATCTGATCAGTGTTTACACTGTTTGGCACTCATCCAGCACTATTTTAGACATATCAGCAGGTAGTAAAATAGACTTTTTTCAAACTTCAGGACAAATAGTGTAAGGAGTTAAGGTATCCCAATACATAGGGTAAATATGGTATGTGTATGTGTAGATGTTCTGATCAATCACATATTAGGTGTAAAAAAAAAATAGCAGTGTTTCCACTAACCTGACTGACCCTGTTTCAAACACCCAACTCTACTATTTTTTATCAGAAAAGATGCAAAATAAAAAAGTAAAGCACCGACCCTTATCAAAATACCTGCATTTTCATAAAATTACAGGCACAACCCTGTTCTTTTCTGGAGAAAAAATAGAAAAATTAAAAAAGTTTCTCCTGCCTACTGACCAATTTTTTTTTTCAGCATGTTAGTGGAAACAGAGCTTTTTTTTTGACGCCTTAACTAATATGGCTTGAATCAGTAAGGGAGTTTAATATACTTGGTAGACATAGTCATTTTTGCAAGGGAGACAACTTTTATGACTTCCTGTATGCGTTCTTGTGCACCAAGCCCCTCCTGAATAGGGGTCTATTCTGAAAGGAAAGAATTTGGTCTCCTTGGGAGCAAATTCTATTCATTTGGAATAGACCTCTTTTCAGAATGGGGACAAAACAAAGTTGCCTCCCTTGAAAGTGTATCAATATATTCCCCTTAAATATAATTTCAAAGACCTTGTTTTCTGATGCATAAAAATTAAATAACCGGAAGTTTTTGAGTATAAACAGATGGACGGAAATGATTGAAGGGTTTAGAAAGATGAGTTTAACAACCCTTTTAGCGCCAAGCAAAATTTGTAGCAGACGACATTCGAAAAATTTTTTTTTTTTTTTTTTTCAGAGAAAACAAGTCTTGACATTTCATGTGAATCATCTGCCAAAGATGATTCACATGAAATGTCAAGACCTGTTTTCTCTGAAAAAATAAAAAAAAAAAGAATAAAAAGTCATCTGCCGCAGTTGTGACTGGCTTGTTGATGGTGAAGGTGTTCAGAAGAGTGTGAATTGTGTAAATATTACATACCAGTAGCTCTAGACAAGGATATCCAGATAAAATGTTTTTTCTTATTTCTCCACCAAAATGTAATGTAGGTCAGGGGTACACTCCTTAGAAGTGCCTCATAGAAGCACTTCTAATGTGTGTATCCAAAACCTGTTGTTACACATAAAGGTTTCATGGAAAAACAAGAAAAATATTGGTACTTGGTTGGAAAAAAGCACCTTATCTAGAGATATATGATTGAAGAGCCATTTTTGGCTTGGTGCATATGTACTGTATCCTGACAAAAACCTTCTCTTCGCCATATGCAAACTGTAATGACCAGACTAGCCTAAACATTGGTACAGTCTGGTCAGAGTGTGTAGTCCAGTGGGGTGCTCTTAATAAACCCTTGTCCTGCTGAATAAATTAAGATGCCACGCCCACTTCTAATTTTCATCCAATCTGGTTACTTGATCCAGATTTGTGCTATAAATTTGTATACTTAATGGCAAACAGTGCAGATCCAGATCAGTTGGCTTCTTCAGAAGCCAACTGATCTGGATCTACACTGTTTGCAAAACAGGGTATAACTGGGTTCAGCAGGACAAGGGTTAATATAGTTTTAGGAAGGAACGACTAGTCCATAATGGATAGTTATCCTTTGCTTTTGTTATTCACTTACTTCAAATAATAAGCATTCATGTTTTTTCGTATTAGCATATGTTTTTGGTACAAGTACTTCACCAAGGTGCTTCATTCAAGTATCCAACACATATGTTTGCATGGAGATAAAAGAAAAAATACCAAGGTTTCTTGGTTGGAAAAAAAACAACACCGTATCTACCTAGACATATGCATCTACAACTAGTTGAGTTGCAGCTTGGAATGTGTGTGCCCAGCATTGTCAGATCAGCCACTACACAGTCCAGTCTGTGTCCACACTCAAAGATCTAATGTTTCTTCAGGTGAATCAGACCTTAGCCCTTCACTTGCTGAACACGACATGACCTGTCTTAGCAAACAGTGTAGATCCAGATCAGTTGCCAACTGATCTGGATCTGCATTGTTATTAAATATGCAAATTTCTATCAAAAACCCGGATTAAGTAATCTGATTGGCTGGAAATTAGAAGTAAGAGTGGCATCTTAATTTATTCAGCAGGACAAGAGTTAAAATGCAGCTGAGCAAGCTTATGTCAGCTTTTGCTGGTACACATGTGCAAGGGTACAAAATCGATCATCAGTTTCTATTATGCCATTAAAAATATTATTTGTGTTGTGGGAAACATTTTCCATAGCTCCAGATAGGGTATTAGAAAAATATTTTTCTTATATCTCCATACAAATATATGTTGTGGTACTTATGAGAACTGTCAGCCTTGGTGGCTCAGTTGGCTGCGTCTCTGACTGGTGATCAGGAGGTCGCGGATTTGAGCCCAACTTGGTACGGCAGTATTCTTTCATGGAAATACATGAAATATTTCTTCGGTCATTCTCTCCCTTCTGCTGATTCAAGCAGTGCAGTTGTCAGTTTGTGGCAAAAGAATGTGCATAAGTACTGGTTAACAGCTTAGAGGACTAACCCTGCCCAGGAAAAGTGGGGGTTAGGTAAACTGACAGGCTCAACATGACCTTGAAAGTGTTGATTGGGCCATTAAAGTACAAACCAAGCAACTGATAACAAGCACCTTGGTGGAGCACCTCTAATGCAGAGTACCCACAACATACAACACATAATATATGCTAATTTGAAAGAATATCAATACTTATTTGTTTGAAACAGTTAACCCTTGTCCTGCTGAATAAATTAAATTGCCATGCCCACTTCTAATTTTCAGCCAGTCAGATTACTTAATCTGGATTGTTGCTATAAATTCACACACTTAATGGCAAACAGTGCAGATCCAGATCAGTTGGCTTCTGAAGAAGCCAACTGATCTGGATCTACACTGTTTGCAAAGGCAGGGTATACCTGGATTCAGCTTGACAAGGGTTAAGTACTGGTAAGTTGGTATATGCAGCTTCTGGTAAACTGCTATATTGAATGCCATTACGAAAACACGCCTATTCAAATATACTGAAAATTTTACCACCGAAAAATTGAAAATTTTCAGATAAAAAATTCTATTTTTTTTTCATATTTCTGCTCAAAACATAGATTGTGGGTGCTCATTAGAACTGCCTTGATGAGGCGGTTCTAAAGAGTACCCACAATCTATGTTTTTGAGCAGAAAAGAAAAATAATGTTTACCCCTGTGAACCCCAGTTTTACTATATAAAAGTGGGGTTTAAGGGGGTCAAAATTATATAGGTATGTTTTCATGATGTTTATGGCTGTTACACTCAGGTGGATGAATTGTGAATCTTGGTTCCTTGTTTTCTTGTCAAAAAAACAGTTTGAAAACAGATAAAAAGTAATGAGACTTCAGTTTGTATATCTAATAAATAAGGAAATTCCTCACTGGATTTTAGAAGTATGAGACAGGTATGAACAGGGTTATGTTCAGAATAATCTCAGTAAAATTTTCTCACTGAGATAAGTTTAATGCAATCTATAGCTCTAGATTAGAGAGGTTTCTTCCTTATTTCTCGAGAAAATGTATGTTGTGGGTACTTCTAATGAGTACCCATAAAATAAGTTTTCATGAAGAAATAAATAAACTTACAATACTCTTTGGTTTAAAACATATTTGTTAGCTACATACATTTTTACAGAGAAATAATAATAAAAAAATCATCTCCATACTCTGCTTTTCTGGAGTCCTGGTTTTTTCTGCAGAATTATCTCAAATTATTTTTCTCAAAAATCTTGTTAGTAAATCTCTTTAATTGGAATATTTCATTAGTTATCAGAGGCTTTCCAGCTACATGTACATGACTACAGCTAATAGGAATTATCAGATATATTTTTTCCTTGAAAACTTTTGCATTGTGGGTGCTCATTATTAGATGTGCCTTGGTGAGATGCTTCTAATGAGTACCTACAATATATATTTTAATAGAGAAATTAGAAAAGTATCAATACTCTTTGCCTGAATAAAGTTTCCTTATCTGGGACTATGCATGTATAAGCTATGCAGTTTGAAATTCTATTCCTGCGGCAGAAGACTTTTAAATTTTTATTAATGTAGCAACATAAGTAAAAGGTGTGAACCATCCAGCCACATGGCTACAGCTTCATCATGATCAGTAGTCTGTTGCAGACATTTACATGCTTTTCCAATCACTTAGCCAAATATACGTTTATGTGGGTCATTTCATAATATTGATATCTGGCAGTATAATTGAGAACCTTCACATATATACACCTCAACGGTTCGTTATAACACGGTTTTGGATATAACACAGTTCAAAGATGGATCCCAAAAATGTATAGACTATATTGAAAAATGACCATAAATGGTCATTTTTCAATATAATCTATACATTTTTGTTTGGATATAACACGGTTGTTTAACTAACACGGTTTATGTTATAGACCCCAACAATAGTGTTATAAAGAAGTTGTGGTGTAGTTCAATGTTTAAATGTTTAAATATCCCATGTTTTCTCCTGAAATACCAAGAGTACCAAGTCATTTTGGTGCTGATAAGATCAACAAGGTGATTCCATTGATGAGTATCCTCATGAGTTTTAGCATTACGAAAACATGCCTATTAAAATATACTGAAAATTTTACCACCAAAAAATGAAAATTTTCAGATAAAAAAAAATCTGATATTTTTCCTATTTCTGCTCAAAACATAGATTGTGGGTACTCATTAGAACCGCCTCTAACGAGTACCCACAATCTATGTTTTTGAGCAAAAATAAGGAAAATAATGTATACCCCTGTAAACCCCAGTTTTACTATATAAAAGTGGGGTTTAATGGGGTCAAAATTATATAGGCATGTTTTCATGATGGTAAAAAATAACAAAAAAAACAAAAGTATCCTAACCTGCCGTCTATGCAGCAATGAAAAGTATCCCTCGCCAGAGATGAGGCAACTACTTATTCGTGAGGCACCTTAAGGGAACTTGGAATAGTATGAAGATTTTGGACATGAAAAGCAAGATTCTTATGGGACTGCACATATCTTTGGTAGTTTTATATATGGAGCAGAATATTTCTAGAACAGTTTTTCTCTTGTTGTGCAGTCTTTCAGTTTTCTTTAACTGCAATCTTAATTACTGAACAACCCTCAAAGCTTCTATTTAGTACTATGAGAATTCATAACAGCTTGTCTGCCTTGAGAATTAATCTTCAGATTAATTTTGTTGTTTTTTTTGTACTTTTCTTAATTAATTCTAGCTAAAAGTGTATACCCTAAGATCTTATTAGAAACATTTGCGGAAATGCTGAAACATATATTTTCTGGGGAAATAAGTACATTATTTAGCTTACTGAATCACAGAAATTCAGAATATTCTTTCTTATTTTCTGAGGGGCTTCTGATCCAGTACATTTGGTTTTTTGGGGAAAATTAGAAAAATGTTTATGTGCATATAACCTTATCTAGAATTATGTATTGTCTGTTAATTGTGACTGGGAAAAGTGAATTGATAGCTTTAGCATACCATCTTTTACATAGCAACAGATTAGCATACTATCTTTTACATAGCAACAGATAAGGCACTTTTTTCAACCGAAAAATGCTGATATCTTTCTTATTTCTCCACAGAAACATATGTTGTGAGTACTCATTAGAAGCGCCTCGGCGAGGCGCTTCTAATGAGTACCCACAACATATGTTTTCTTTGAAAAATAACAAAAATATTATGTGAATACCCCTCTTATCTGTCGCTATTTTTTACCCTGAATATTTGGCCAGATAGGCCTGTGCAAATAGAGTTTACCCAGATCAGGCACTGCAATATGTGGCATCTGATCAGGGTCTACACTGTTAACCACTCATCTGGCAATTTTTAGACATATTTTTAGCTCACCTGAGGTATGCTCAGGATGAGCTATAGTGATCACTTTTTGTCTGTCATCTGTCCGTCCATCCATATGTCAGTCAATCCATCCATTAACATTTTCAAACAACTTGTCCTCTGAAGCCAGTTTTGCTGAAATTTCATATGGAGCCTCCTTAGTGGGGAAACGAAAGATTGCTAAAGTGGTCATGGTCCGTTGACTAAGATGGCCGCCATGCCTATATATGGTAAAAACCTTTAAAAATCTTCTTCTTCAGAACCGAGGATGCCTTGGGGCTGAATCTTTGCACAAAAATCATCGGGGGCGTGAGGTTTACCAAAGTATCTAAAATGATGATCGCACATTGACATTTGACCTTTTTAAGGCGAGGTCAAGTTTGCATCCCTATGCATTTGTATGGACCCCATACATATGTATGGGAAAAATGTTGAGAATTTCAAACAACTTCTCCTCTATATAGCTTCTGGGTCAATGTTGCTCAAATTTCAAATGGAGCCTCCTTAGGGCAGGGGAACAAAAGATTGTTAAAATAGTTGCGGTGCATTTACCAAGATGGTAGCTATGCCCATATATGGTAAAAACCTTTAAAAATCTTCTTCTCCAGAACCAAATAAGCCCTGAGGCCTAATCTTTGCTCAAATCATTGGGGATGGAGGTCTACCAAAACTGCTAAAATGATGGTCCTACAGTACAGCTCAGGTGGTTTTTCAAAATCCCCCCCGAACCGGTGGGGTTGATCTTTTAGCCCACTGCGGATCTTCCTGATACCCCACTCCAATTCCCACCGCAATGGATTTTTCGTCCACCGCGTTTCCGCCGAGTTCCCTCCGCAAAACCACCCACTTACCTGTAGAACTCCGCGGTGGGCAAAAGTTTATCCTGGCGAGCTCGCATTGAAAGATTAGTGACGTCAGAATGATTGACAGCTCCGAATTTTCCGAGTTTGCATGGGGAGGAAATCGGAACCTTTATTTTGCTTACGCACATTCGGCTTATTTGCCGCTGAATAAATACAGAAATATTTCTACCTAGAGATTAAAAACAAAAAAGAAAAAAAAAGAAAAGAATTAATGAATAAAACAAGAAATAAAAAATAACGTATTTCTGTTTGTTTATTTCTTACCTTGTACCCGGGTACTTAAAGGGGCGCTTCTGCTATCTTAGAGGCTTTTATTTGGAGACCAACGAGCATCGTCCCGAAAGAAAAAAAAAAAAAAAAAATACGAGTAATGCCACGTAGGCGGACGCATTAATCTCCGATGGTCAGGATCGTGAATTCGATCCTCACAGATTGAGCGATTTATCATGAAACACATGTATTTGCTACGGTCATTCGCTCCTTCCACTGCTTCAAGATTGGCAGTTACAAGTTTCTGGTGGAAGGGTGTCAGTGTACTGGTTAACCACTTATTGTATAAGCATGCCCCCCTCTGTATTGGCGCGATTCATAAAAAATGCTCTTCCCCATTCCATTTCGCAGTTGGATGCGCCGTCCGACTGGAGACCAGGAGGTCGCGGGTTCAACCCCCGCCGAGGTCGGCAACATTCTTTCATGGAGATTGATCATGAAATATTGTCTACGGTCATTCTCTCCCTTCCGCTGATTCAAGAAGGGCAGTTGTCAGTTTCTGGCGAAAGAATGTGCACAATACTGGTTAACCGCTTAGAGGACTAAGCCTGCCCAGTAAACGTGTGGTTAGGTAAACTGACCGCGCTCGACATGACCCCATTGGGTTGACTGGGCCGTAAAACCTCAACACAAACAAACAAACATTCCATTTCACACAGATCAGACTCGTAAATCAATTGCAGTTAACTCCCTTTTAAGTCAGTTAGTTAGCTCCCTTAAAACAGTAAAACCTGCAGTGTGAGTACCTTACCTCGCATTTATCATGGTACAAATGAATACTATATTACGTTATTCTCTCTCAGTATAATACATTAATAGCACTATATTTATTGGCTTATACAGCAATCTTCAGAACTTTCATTTCCATGTAAAGGGTTCTGTTTTGTGGCTTCAATATGCGATATGCAAAACCAAGACCGTAATTTATTTAACGAGTAAAAGAAGACGCATTGTATAAACTTAGCGCATCGGCGGGAAAGCGTCTTCTGGGCTAATTCAGCAGACGACAGATTGAATTTGTTTTCTTTTTTTTTCTTTTCATTACCAAGAAAACAGGATTTGACATTTCATGCAGTGGAAACAATTTGCATGAAGTGCAAATAATGTTCTCTTGGAAGAATGAGAAAAATATTTCAAAATGTCGTCTGCTGAAAATTGTACCCAGGGTGCTTAGCGTTAAGGTTTGCACAAACAACTCGCGCATGAGTCTATGCATGGCAAAACCTACAATAAAATTTGTATGAAGAGACGGATCAGCCTGCACACTCTGAGACTGCACATCAGCAGATCTCAGTAGTCTGATCAGAGCCTTCGCAAATCGTAAGTACCCCCTATGATCACTGGGTGTAACAAAATGTGCGATGAGCGAAGACTCGGGTCAGTACGCGCCTGCACATTCTGATAAGAGCATTCGCTGATCGTATTTACCATCGATAGCCGGGCTGTCCAAAGCGGAATAAACAGTGCGACTGCAACAGCACATTCTGTTCAGACCCTTCGCTGATCCTACAGTATGCAAGAAGCTTGCTTTATCTAGTGGGTCGATGCACAGACTAACCTGAGTCTTTGCTGGTCGCACGTACATTGTAGTATTGTAGGTTTTATCCGGTTCAAAGTTCGTACGTTGTAAATCATACTTCAGACATGATAACTTTGTACCGACATAATTTTTATTTGAACTGGAGTTAAACTGCCCAGTCAATACTATTCATCGAGCCCGCACACTTTTCCGGGCGGGCTTATTCATAAGCTATTAATCATTTCAGCAGAAACTGACAACTGCCCTTCTTTTCTTTCCTATACTTTGACGATAGAGCCTACTTTTGGAGTTATGGCCCTTTGAACACCGAAACTATTTTAGTGATTTCTGTAATATTTTTGTGTCCGCTCTGTAACTTGAAAACTGTTTGCGATATTTTCTTGAAACTTAATTAATTTATTAACAAATTTATGGTACTTGCTTGATGTAAGTGCAGTGGTGGGGCATGGTGAAATGTCTGCAGCCCTTTTATTAGATATTTAACCCTTGTCCTGCTGAATAAATTTAATTGCCACGCCCACTTCTAATTTTCAGCTAATCAGATTACTTGATCCGCATTTTTGCTATGAATTCATATACTAATGGCAAACAGTGCAGATCCAGATCAGTTGGCTTCTTCAGAAGCCAACTGATCTGGATCTGCACTGTTTACAAAGGCAGGGTATACCTGGGTTCAGCAGGACAAGGGTTAACAGGTTGAAATATTGGGAAAGGGTGCCTCGGTGGTGTAGTGGTAAAGCTGCACGCCTCGTCACCCAGGGGTCATGAGTTCGATCCCAGGCTTCTTTCATATGGGACTTTAAACCAAGGTCCACACCTCCGTATGACCTAGCTACTTGTGGGACGTTAAAAACTTCACTCACTCATTTGAATTGTCATTAACTTCTGTGGCCCCTTGTGTTTGTAAAGTGTGTTTTTTGTATGACAGACACCCTTTTTGCTTGGGCTGTCTCATTGATTCAATGCCTCTTTGATAGCAGAAGCGCCCCTTTAAGTAAATTTATATTGACACGTACGGTTGCTGCACGGAGTGAGAATTTCCCGGCCTTTTACCACAGTACCTCATTTATATTGAGCGCGTGCGGTTGTTGCATGGGAAAAGGCAGTTACAGGAATACCTACCATAAATACGTTCGTGGATTCGGGGCAGGTGTTTGATTCTCTTTGTGATTTTTGAGTGTTTGTTTTGTTTTTTACGGCGCATTAAGTAAAAATGACTTGTTGGCTGGACCAAACTAAGCCACAGAATCTGGTCCTTTTTCATATGGAGCTTTGTTGCGGCCCATGTTACCTGCTCGAACAGTGAATGGGGCTACCGGGGTTTTCTGTGGACCAAGGGAACACTCAAATATATTTCAAGGAACAGGGCAGCATTGGTTAATATTTCAAGAGAACAAGGGAATAAACATAATTTTGGGGGATCGGAAAGTGGCAATTTGGAAAACTTATCCTTTTCTATGCATTGGCCATACGCATTCGTTATTGTCCGTCGGCAATCGCAGTGTTTCGATGCTTTATTAATATTCAAAAGGATGCTGATGAGCGAAAACTGACTCAAGCAGGACGTACAAATATTGCAATTTATGCGCCGAATTTGCGGTACGTTTTGTGTACATAGATACCAACAATTCTGTACGCTCATGGTGAATGGGAATGCTTACAATCAAAATTCGTTAATTGCTGTCACACATTGAGTTGAAAAGACTGATTTGATCAGGTCGGCAGTTTGGTCCTATTCAACCGTGCATGCCGAAAAAGTAGGACTGGCTTAAGCCACGCCCCTTTGGAAACAGCTTTCTCACTTCATCGCGGAAACACCGCGTGGCCCCCGCGGCTGTTTCAATTGCCTGTCATAATCGCATCGAATTTTACCTGTTCGAAAGTAATTTTATCAAGCGATTTTTACTGCAGGAATACAGCGGATCCACTGGCCCGGGTGAAACCACCATGGGATACTAAAATTTAATCCTTCCCACTCGAATCCACTCCCCACCGGCTCGGGGGGGATTTTGAAAAACCACCTGAGCTGTACTGTATGTTGATGTTTGACCTTTGAAATTTGCTTCCCCATGCATTTGTATGGGCCTTATACATTTATATGGGAAAAATATTGAGAATTAATATTTTGGACATCTCCTCTAAATCCCATGATCCAGCTGAGTTGAAACTGGATGAGGAGCATCGGGGCGTCTAGTAGACACAAAATAACTAAAACCAAGCAGATTGAAAATCTAAGGTGGCTTCCACAGCTGCCATCTTGAAAATCAATTTTTGACATCTCTTTCCAAACCTTTGGGTGATTTGAGCCAAAACTTGTTCTGTAGCAACAGGACAACCAGGATTGAAATGAGCTAAAATCGTGTCGATCGGAAATCTAAGATGGCTGCCACAGCCACCGTCTTGAAAATCTGTTTTGAACATCTTCTTGCAAACCACAAGGCAAATTAAGTTGAAACTTACAATGTAGCAACAGGTTGAAGTTTAGATGAAAAATAGCTAAAATCCTGCCGATTTGAAATCCAAAATGACCGCCATAGCCGCCATCTTGAAAACCAAATTTTGACCTCCACCCAAACCATTTAGCGATTTGAGTTGAAACACACTGTAGCAATAGGATGACCTAGATCAAATATAGCTAAGACTGTGCCGATTGGAAATTTAAAATGGCCACCACAGCCGCCATCTTGTTTTTAAATGTCTTCATCTCTGAAACCGCTTGTTTTATTTGGTTGCCATGGTAAAATTTTAAAGTAGGAAATTTGAGAAGCACCAGCAGGGAAAGACGATCCTGTGAATCACCATCAGGGAAAGAACACCATGTGAAGCACCAGTGGGGAAAGAAGATCCTCTTGCATATCAGCAGAAAAAGAAGAGCCTGTTGCACACCAGCAGGGAAAGAAGACCCTGTTGAGCTTTACATAGGACCCTGTTGAGCTTTACATAGGACATCTACGCTACGTAGATGGGAGTGGCAACATACAATTGAAATACCTCTTTTCCCATCATTTCCATACTTATTCAATGAAGATGAGTGCTTGGCAAAACCTTGCTTTCTGGCCAAGGTAAATAGATTATAAAAAGTATGACCCTTGAGAGCAATGAACACATACATACCATCATCATTATTGGATTTTTGATTAACGTGCAGGTACAGGGGCAACATCCACATCAGTGGGTCCCCTTCCAGATAGCTGGCTTGCTGCACGCATGGCAGATCTCACACCAGATCTCCACATATTTCTGTCATGAGGGTTGATAGCCGAGAGCTTCCACTCTCTGCAATCCTTCTCTGTCAGCTGCTTCCATGTCATCTTTGGCCTCCCAGGCCCTCGCTTTCCCTCAACCAGTATATGAAAGGCTGTCTTGACTGCACCATTAGAGCGTTCCACATGTCCATACCAGCATGTACATACACAAAGATAAAAATAGCTGAAGTGTCTAAAACTTACAATATATGATTGAAGTAGCAAAAGCTTTAAGTTACAATCAAAATTTTATTCTGCGAGGGTTATCTTCCCTTGCCCCTATGCTGTATACATGTATATAATTATGATATTGTTAAAGACTTTCTCTTCAGAAATCAGTTGGTCAATTTCCACCAACTTTCATGTCAATCCTACTGTTGAAACGGGATTGAGAGTTTGTTCAAATGGTCACGCTCGATTGACTGTCATGCCCATATATGGTAAAATAATGGTAATAAAAAACAACACGTTCTTCGTCTTCAAAACCAAGAACTGCTCAAATGATGATCCTTTCATTAGTTGCAATAATAGGATTGGAAACATGTTGCATAACATCTGCATATCTGCAGTGGCTATTTCACTCAGGTGAGTGAGCCGTGACTAGTGGGCCTCTTGTTTTAAGGAGTGAATGTGTCTGAATACTCTGTGTAAATATAGTTGACTACTCTGTGTAAATACAGTTGAATACTAATCAAACTGATTCTAAAAATATGCATGCTAAAATCATTGTCTAATACCTTATTTCTTGCATGCCAGAAGCTCAGGATGGGCTATTGCAATCACTTGCCATCCGCCATCCTTCAGTATGGGTACATTTGTTGGGGACTCAAGACCTACCAAATTTGTTCAAATAATGATCATAGGTTGACCTTTGACCTTTTTGCCACCAGGTCAAATTCACATCCCCATGCATTTATTGAAATAGCATTTTCTGAAAATGTATGAAAGACTTTAATGGCTTAAACTTACAAAGTATAATTAAAGTAGTTTGTATTTCTAGTTACAGTCAAAATTTTGTTCCCGGTGGTTATCTGCCCTTGCTGCTGGGCTATATAGATGTAATCTTGTAATCTTTAGATGTCTTCTTCTCTGAAACCACTTGAGCAATATTCACAAGATTTCACATGGAATCTTCTTTCGAAGTAATTATTCGAATAGTTCTGCAGTATTGAACATATATGGTTAAAAAACTTTAAAAGCTACTTCTCCAGAACTAGCTGAGTCTAGGTATAAAGCACCAGGGACTCAAGGTCTACCAAATTTGTTTAAATGATGGTCTAAGGATGATAGACCTTTTTATGGCAAGGACAAATTTGCATCCCCGTACACTTATATTGAAAAATTTTTTCTCAAACTGTATTAAAGTCTTATAGGATGGCCTTTGACCTTTTTATGGCATGGTCAAATGTTTCCTCTAGTTGTGGCAATACTGGAAGAATGTGGCATATGACATCCGCAGATAATCAATAGCTGTTTTACTCAGATGAGCGAATTGTGGTGCATGGGTCTCTTGTTTAAATAATGGATTTAGACAATGGTTTCATGTTTTCTCTGGTTATAAAATTACATCAAGAATAGTTTCAAAGATCTGCTCTATTGCATATGGTTCCTATTAATAAGGAATTTATCAGATAATGTCAGGAACATGCAATAAAGATTCTGACTTTGTTGAATTTCACAACTCCAGGTAAGTTGATAATTTCTTGGGTTTTTTCACTCAGTTCTTCACTGAAATGGATGTTTTGGGATTTTATAAGAATCATTTCCAGGCAGTTCTGATGATAATCCACAACATAGATTTTCATTGATGAAAATACTGACAACAGAGACAGTAATTCATCAGAACCTTGTGAGCTGAGCTTGTGGAAGTCATTAAATTTCCAGAAGCAATTAGTTGATAGGAAGGTGAAACCCATAGTGTTGACTGATTATATCACGAACTTGTTAACCCATGTCCTACTGAACCCGGATATACCCTGCCTTTGCAAACATTGTAGATCCAGATCAGTCGGCGTCAGAAGAAGCCAACTGATCTGGATCAGCACTGTTTACCATGAAGTATGTGTATTAATAGGAACAATCTGTATCAAGCAATCTGATTAGCTGAAAATTAGAAATGGGTGTGGCAGCTTAATTTATTCAGCAGGACATGGGTTAATTTCAAACCAGTCATTGAAGAAGGTAAGTTGACTTTTCCAGAGACTGGTATATCACAAAAAAGCACAAATACAGTTGACCCTCAATATCTCAAACACTGATAACTCAAACTACTGCTTAAGTCAAACTTAATAAATAGTAATATTTGTTTAAAGATTATTACGAGGGCTGTTCGATATGTAATGTGTATTGTGTATTGTCTTAAAAAGAACCAACTCAAATGATCAAAGTAACTTTACATCCCTTCAAAGTATTCTTCACAGTTGAAATACATAAATCCAGTCTGTAAATCCACTTCTGAAATGCGTCACGGTGGGCTGATTTTGGTAAACCTCTGAGACACTGGCTGACAGTTGAGCCAAGAGCTTGCCTGTAGTTATATAGAGGACCAGATAAGAACTTTTCAGTTTTTGAAAAAGGAAATTGAGTCGCAGGGGCTAGATCTTTAGAGTTTGCATGGTGATGGGTGTGGCAAGATGGTTACCTTCTCCGACTTAAGAAATTTATTTACAATTCTAGATGTATGTGCTGGAGCAATATCATGCAGTAGATAAACATGTTGAAATGCTGTCACTGGGAGTCTTTTCTAAAAGTATTTCTTGAGCTTTTTTAGTAAAAAAGTAATATAGACCTTTTGGCACCAGAACATGTATGGCTACTGTTGCTAATATAGCATGATGGACTGATGAACATCTGGAGAGACTTGCTCTTGCACACTCTTACCACAATGGGAAGTCATGTAGCAAGTTTTGGTTAAGTTCTGCCCAGTGGTTTAGGAGGAGATAGCTTGATGGATGGACCGACAGACAGTGACCTTTTGACCCCACCCAAAAGTCACATGGAGCAGAGTGAAAAATGATGTTGCTCTCACACACTCTTTCCACATAGGAAATTCATATAGCAAGTTTGGTTAAATTCCACCCAGTGGTTTAGGAGGAGATAGCGTGATAGATAGATGGATTGATGGGTGGATGGAGGCATTTACAATATCCCCATAGCTTAAGCTTGGGGATAAAAAGGGTGGAAAATACATACAAAAAATTCTTTTTTGTGTGTTTAAAAAAAAGAGGCATTATATAATGAACTCGCGTTACAACGACAGCATTTGTTCCCAAAGATGTTGCCATCAAAATGAATTTGTTGTTGTAAAGAATCCTTAATGGACAGAATGATATGTAAGAAAGGCCTTGTTTTATTCTTATTTCCTCATAGAACGTTATGTTTTGGATATTTGTTAGAATTGCCTCTCTGAGGCAATTCTAATAAATATCCAAAACATATATTGCTTGGAGTTTTAATGTAATATTCTTGCATAATATCTCCATAACTGTCATCTCCTGTGGGCCCCTGTAGCCTAGTGCATAGGAGAACTGACTTTTAATTCATTAGGTTTCTCACCGCTGTGGTTCGAGCCTCGCTCGGGTCACATGTGAGAAAGCCAAGTTCTGCTTACAGATGGTCAGGTGGTTTTTCCCCGGGTTTTCCGGTTTTCGCCCAGCTTTGATGAATGATCGGCTCGATATAAGTGAAATATTCTTGAAAGGGCCGTAAAAACCAAATGAAAAAAACAACAAAAAAAACTGTCACCTCCAGCGCAGGTTTCATGACAGTCAAATTGTCAGCATAACAAATTTTGTCATTGTATTGAGTGTAGGTATAAAGAGGGTGATTATATCACAGGTTGGGATTGTTTTCAAAAGCTAAAACAGGCATCAGCACTAGGCTTAAGAATAGGCGACACTACCAGGCATTTTGTGTGTACTTCTTATATGAGTCATTGTCTTGTGAGAAACACTTCTAATGACAAATTACACAACAAATGGTTTCCTGGCAAAATAAGAAAAAAAAAAATGCATGGGAAAGTATTCATTAGAACTTTGTGTTTATCTATACTCATAGCTCTAGATAAGAGTGGGTATCAGGAAAATATTTTTCTAATTTTTCAACAAAAAAAACATATGTTGTGTGTACTCATTAGAAGTGCCTCACCGAGGCACTTCTAATGAGTACCCACAACATTTGTTTACATGGAGAAGTGAAAAAAAAATATCAACACCTTTTGGTTGAAAAAAAGCCCCTTATCTGAAGCTTTATATACTGTAACTGCACTATTTGCCCAAAATATTGTGACACTTAACCTGTGTCATGCTGAACCCTGATATATCCTGCCTTTACAAACAGTGTAGATCCAGATCTGTTGGCTTCTGAATCTGAAGAAGCCAACTGATCAGGATCTGCACTGTTTGTCATTCAGTATAGACCTTTTTAATGTTATTGTTTTCATCCCTGCTACTGACCATGTGATTACAATGTTATGTCACGTGACCAAAAAATGTGGATGGCAAAAACATTTCGGTTCCATTGATGCCAATTGATTCAAGCCAAATTTTACTTGGAAAATAAATCACTTTTGGTTGATATTTAATCGTAAATTTTATCTAGTGTTTTAAAATACAGCTTTAAGAAGCAATCTGTTTCCACCCCCCCCCCCCCCCCCCCCCCCCCCCCCCAAGACAAATACAACTGTTTCAATGATATTTTTCCGATTTCAGCAGGCACACGCGCAAATGTAATATTGCTTTATGATGACCATTTTTACACCTAGTTTTAGCTACTATAAAGCCAAAATATATGTTGATATTTGTGGTTTGACATTTAAATGATCACTTGATGAGAATCTCTTCTGAAAAGAAACTTTTGATGAATGAAACTGCTTTATTTTTCTGAATAAACATCGGCAATTATACTGTCTGGTAAACGTAAACAACAACTTCCTTCCATCCAGTAGGAACGAGGCTAGAACCTACTCTGCGTTAAAGACCAAGAGGTTTCGAATGATGTTTATTGTGTGACGTAGTGTTTAAAAAGGTCTATATGAATATATGTCAACAACCTGGATGAAGTAATCTGATTGGCTGAAAATTAGAAGTCAGGGCATGACATCTTAATTTATTCAACATGACAAAAGTTAAACTCGTTAGCATTATTGCCCTTTGTACTTCTGAATTTACCCTAAGTATTGGGACGCCTTATCTACTAACCATACTTTTCGCAGAATTTGAAGTAGTCCATTCTACTACCTCTTGATGTGACTAAAATAGTGCTGGATGAGTGGCAAACAATTCAGATCCTGAAGAGATGCTTCATTCTGTGGTGTCTGATCTAGATCTACACTGTTCGCAAAGGAATGTCTGTCCTAATACAAGGTTATTATGGTACTTGTTGAGGTGTCTAAAAACTGCCCCATGTGTGGCAAACAGTGTAGAATCTGATCAGAGGCCACATTCTGCAGCATCTAATCTGGGTCTACACTATTTTGCTTAGGACTGTCTGGCCCAATACTATACGGTATGCCATATGTGAAGGTGATAATATTGGGAGTATCTCAGATTTGACTTAGCATGCTTGGTAAATATTTCAGGGGATGATGTTTTGAAAATTTTCTGATTTTTCCCAGGAAATAGGCTTTGGTGTTTCATACAAATTGTCTCATTAGTAGAAAATTTGCATGAAATATAGAAGCCTGTTTATTTAGAACTAGATTATTCAGTCGATGGCACATCCCCACGCTTGGTGCTTAGCTAAAAATGTTTGCTTATTGCATGATGGACAGATTGAAAAATAATGTTGCTCACGCACACCCTTTCCACAAGGGAAAGTTATGTAGAAATTTTGATTAAATTCTGCCCAATGGTTTAGGAGAAGATAGCGTGACAGACAGACAGACAGACAGACACAGAGTTACCTTTAGACCCCATCCAAAGGTCCCATTTGGCAGTGAAAAATTATGTTGCTCTTACACACCCTTACCAAGTTTAGTGTAGCAAGTTTAGTTAAATTCCAGTGATTTAGGAGGAGATAGTGTGACAGATGGACAGGCAGAAGGATGGATGGACAGAGGCTTTTACAATATTTCCTTCCCTAAAGCTTGGGGATAAAAATAAGAAAAATATCATCAATTTGTTGTCTGCTGAAATTGCCCAGAGAATGGTAATGTTAATTACAGTATTTAGTGAAGAAGACTGGTAAATCATAGATATAGACTAAGTTATTTTTGTAGAAATTTAACCCTTGTCCTGCTGAACCCGGATATACCCTGCCTTTGCAAACAGTGTAGATCCAGATCAGTTGGCTTCTGAAGAAGCCAACTGATCTGGATCTGCACTGTTTGCCCTCAGTGTTTGCCATTAAATATGTGAATTTATAGCAACAAACTAAGTCAAGCAATCTGATTGGCTGAAAATTAGAAGTGGATGTGGCATCATAATTTATTCAGCATGACAAGGGTTAACAAGCTGGATTGCTATCCAGAGTTCAAGAATGCTAGTATTTGATGAAAGGCCTGATAAAACAGTTGCTCAGTCACACAGATCAGTGGAACTGAAGCTTCTGCCATATGCTGCAAAATGTTATCTCTTTCAAGTTCTAACCCTGCAGGCCAGAATGGAATACCCAAAACCGAATACCAATAATACCTTTACACAGAGTATAGGTCCAGATGAGATGGCCCATATAACAAAAACATATGTTGTGGTACTCATGATTAGAAGGGCCTCTTGAGCCCCTTCTAATGAGTACCACAACAAATGGTTTTATGGAGAAATGTGATAAAAAATAAACTTTTGGTTGAAAAAGAGTACCTTAATTCCTGAAGCTATGATTGAATTATTGGATAAAGTGGAGTGTAACAATGGACACCACCCAGCTAGCATTCTTTATAAAACTATAACGGTCCATTATCGGCCCGTCAGGATAACGGACCGCTATAGATTTATAAAGAATGCTAGCTGGGCAAAGACCCATATGACTGTGGATGGGATGATGATCTGACATATAGCCCAAAATAAAGCACTCTTTTTCAACTGACAAGTACTGTCGTTTTTCTTATTTCTCCATGAAAACATGTTGTGGTGCTAATTAGAAGTGCCTCACTGAGGCACGTCTAATGAGTACCCACAGCATATGTTTTTTGTGGGGAAATAAGGCTCTTTAAAGATCTGATTTTACTGATTTTTATACCCCGCCACACAATGGTGGCGGGGTATTATGGTTTCACGTTGGACGTCCGCGTGTCTGTCCTTCCGTCGTACGTCTGTCTGTCCATCCGTTTTTCATTTCCAGGTGATAACTTGAGTAAACATCAGTGGATTTTCACCAAACTTGGTATGTGCATTGATATTGTAAAGATCTGATTTGGGATTGCTAATGGGCAAATTTCGTCAAATTTTTACGGAGTTAACTGCCCCAGACATGCTGATATTTTCGTTTCTGGACAATAACTTGAGTAAAAAACGAGGGATTTTAACCAAACTTGCTATATGCATTGACATTAAGGAGATCTGGTTTGGGATTGCTAATGGGGAAATTTTGTCAAATTTTTACGGAGTTATCTGCCTTTGACAAGCCCATATTTTTTGTTTCAGGAACGATATCTTGAGTAAATAACAAGGGATTTTAACCAAACTTGCTATACATATTGACATTAAGGAGATCAGGTATGGAATTGCTAATGGGCAAATTTTGTCAAATTTTTACGGAGTTATCTGCTCGAGACACGCCCATATTTTCGTTTCCAGATGATAACTTGAGTAAATAACAAGGCCTTTTAACCAAACTTGCTATATGCATTGACCTTCTGGAGATTTGTTTTGGAATTGCTAATGGGGAAATTTTGTCAAATTTTTACAGAGTTATCTGCCCGAGACATGCCCATATTTTTTTTTCCGGATGATAACAAGTAAATAACAAGGCCTTTTAACCAAACTTGCTATATGCATTGATATTATCAAGATCTGCTTTAGGATTGATATCTGTCCATTGATATTATCAAGATCTGGTTAAAAATTAGGATTATTATCTGTCCTTCCGTCATTTTCTTTCCAGACATTTTCGCAACAATAACTTTAATACATATACAAACAAATAATTGCTATGGCGGGGTATTATGCTTGCGGTGCTTTTATTTTATCTGCTGTTGTGTATGCCAAAATTGTCCTAAGAAATACCTCAACACCAGAAGCATCTAGTAGTCTATATAAGGGTAAAAGAATGTTGCTTATATCATCCTAACATCTTACTTAAACAGCTAAATTGCAGTTTCATTCAGCATAATTAAGTCATAGCTCCAAATAAGTTGGGGTATCCACATAAATATTTCTCTTATTCCACAAAAACATATGTTTTGTCTACTCATTAGAAGCTCCACTATATATGTTTTCATGGACATATAAGAGAAATGAGCCATGGCCAGCGCATTACAAAACCCACAAAATGGCATGTGTGCCCAGCAAAGATCAGCCTGGGCATCTGCCCAGTCTGATCAGAGTCTTTGCTGTCTGCATGAAGAAAGCTTGGGTCCTTAGCTACCCATTGAGCTCACAGTGAAGACTCTGATCAGACTGGGCAGATGCCCAGGCTGATCAGAGTCTTCGCTGGGCGCACTTGCCATTTTGTAGGTTTTGTCATGGGCTGGCTCAAATATCAGTAGCTTCGGGCTGACAAAGGGGCCTTATCTGGAGCTTTGGCATCTTGGCATTTCTGTAACAGAATGATTAAATTCACAATTTTTTTTATCCTTCTATGTTGAGACTAGCTGAACATCTGTTTTCAGTCCCAGCAGAATTACAGATATTTGTTTTTAGTAACAGTACTTTACCTTGATCCCTTTGCAGCTGAAAGAAATATTTTGTCATTAATTAACCATAATGTGTCTTTTTTAAAAGCCAGGCATATAATGCTTGTTGCAATTATAGCTGGCTACTGTGTGCCAACTAATTAGCAGCAATTGCAAAGAAACTGGAAATTCAGGCTCACTTCTAATTTTGAACTTTCTATCTCCATGCAGTATATGGAGTTGATTGACACAGTCAAAGATACCTCTCAAAGGCCACTGATATTAAGCAAATCACCTGCCTTTAAAGGACAGTATTTCAGTTCTATTAACCCTTGTCATGCTGAACCCGGATATACCCTGTCTTTGCAAACAGCATAGATCCAGATCAGTTGGCTTCTGAAGAAGCCAAATGATCTGGATCTGCACTGTTTGCCTTAAGTATGTGAATTTATAGCAACTATTTGGATCAAGCAATCGGATTGGCTGAAAAATTAGAAGTGGGTGTGGCATCTTAAATTATTCAGCATGACAAGGAATGGAAGTTTATCTGTATCAAGGAAGCACTTGTCTTGAGCAACAACATTTTGGCTTTCCCATAGGCGCTTGCTTAACACAGGTTTCACTGTAATTTTATTGCAAAACATTATAGGTTGTGGCTTTCTTTTTTTCCAAAGGCAACGTTTAGGAATTTTAGTCTCTTATACTGAAGCACTGCAAAAGTGTTTTCTGCTTCCTTAACTCTTTGCACGCTGGGTAATTTTGCATGCTTTTTTGTCATCAGTGGATTTTTTTTAATTAAGTTTTTCAAAAAATCTTTCAGGAATACCATCAGTGTGTCAAAGAGTTTGGATCCGGATCAGGCCAGGCATTTTGTCAGGCCTGATCTGGGTCCAAACTGTTTGCAAAGGTTATCATCAGACGATAAAGGCTGCCAATCTTTAAGGAATACCATCAGAGTGTCAAACAGTTTGAATCCAGATCAGGCCCGATGTTTTGTCAGGCCTGATCTGGGTCCAAACTGTTTGCAAAGGTTATCAGCAGACAATAAAAGTCACCACTCTTTAAGGAATTCCATCAGAGTGTCAAACAGTTTGGATCCAGATCAGGCCCAACATTTTGTCGTTCCTGATCTGGGTCCAAACTGTTTGCAAAAGTTATCAGCAGATGACAAAAGTCGCCACTAGCGGGGAAAGAGTTAATACACACTGAAATGACAGACACCCAATATTTACTTCAAACTTTTTTTTCTGCCCTTACATGCCATGAAGAAGAAGCAAATATTAAGTCTTATCCTTGTCCATCCATATAATGTTAGGCTCGTTTCTTTACACTGGTTGAGCCAAGCTAACCAAATTTGGTGAAACCAGATGTCTTATTATAATGGTATGACATGCACAAATTAGGTAAATTGTTTCCAGTTGTATTTTGAATTTTCTAGATTATTTCTCAGAACAGATAAGGCTTAATATTTCATGTGACTCATCTGCCAGGTGATTCACATGAAATATCAAACCTTATTTTCTGTGAAAAAATATTTAGAATGTCGTCTTCTACTATTTTACTTGGTGCTTTGACTCTTTCCCCTTGAGTGGCAACTTTTGTCGTCTGATGATAACCTTTGCAAACAGTTTGGACCCAGATCTTTGCAAAATGTCGGGCCTGATCTAGGTGCAAAATGTTTGACACTCTGAGATATTCAGGAAAGATTTTTTTGAAAAACTCAATTTTAAAAAAATCCACAGATTACCAAAAAGCATGCAAAATTACCCAGCATGCAAAGAGTTAAGGGTTATTTTCATGCTTGATGGTCTCTGACTTTGCTCCTTTGATAACTGCAGTAAGCTGGGTTTCCCATAACATAACACACTTCCATTTTTTTTTTTTTTTGCATTTTTTTATAGACTGCACATTTGCTTCTTAGATGCTTCTGCAGTGAATGTTTTAACAGATGTGCAAAAATTTGCCTATTTGCAGACAACATTTTACAAAACTTTGATTGAAATTATTTAAAATTTCAATTAAATTATAATATAGACAGCTTGAATGAAATATCAAGTCCCCTTTCCTTGCAGGAAAAAATATACGCTTTTTTCAATCCAAAAGTATTGATATTTTTCTTATTTCTCCACGAAAACATATGTTGTGGGTATCATTAGAAGCGCCTTGCCGAGGCACTTCTAATGAGTATCCACAACATATGTTTTCATGGATAAATAAGAAAACTATTAACCTGATACCCACTCTTATCTAGGGCTATACAAAACCATTATACTTGTTTTATTGCGAAGTTTTATGCTGATTACCAAGAGCAAGCAAATGGCTAAATAGACAAGCATGGAACATCTGGGAACCATAAAAAAACAAAACACAACAAAAAAAAAAAGTGAAAATTGCCATGGTTGCTAATTGGTTTGTCTCCATTGTCTTCGTCATGTTTTAAGTATTTCACTTCCTAGATAAACTTTTTGCCTGCTCAAGATGACATTTAGCAGACAAAAAAATCAATGTCTTTTTTATACCCCGCCACACGATAGAGAGGGTGGGGGTTGGGGGGGGGGGGGGGGTTGGATATTATGGTTTCACATGGGCTGTCAGTGTGTCTGTCTATATGTCTGTTTGCCCTTCCTTCCATCCCTCTGTCTGTTTTACATCAATCCATATTTTTGTTTCCAGACAATAACTTGAGTGAATGTCAATGGATTTTCAGCAAACTTGTTGGTATGTGCTCATTGATATTGTGAAGATCTGGTTTGGGATTGCTAATAGGCAAATTTGTCGATTTTTGACAGTTATCTGCCCCAACAGGGTTCAAATTTAACTTTTTTGACAGCTTGCTAAAATTAGCAAGTGGCATTATTTTTTACTTGCTAAACCGTTCAGCCAACTTGCTTTTTCACACTTATAAACACTGTTAAATGTGGCTTTAAACCTTAGCACTTTGGGTAAAAATTTCAGCAGACATTTTAGAATATTTTTCTAATTTTTCCCAGAAAAGAGGTTTTGACATTACATGCAAATTGTCTCCTATGGAGACAATTTGCATGTAATGTCAAAACCTCTTCTCTGGGAAAAATAAGAAAAATATAATCATTGCTTTTGGAAAAGAAATTGCAAAACTTCAGCAACAATGCCTCAGGTTCTGCCAATTAAAGAGAATCTTTCCAACTTGCTAGAATTAGCAAGTGATGGAAATTGCAGCTTGCTTTTTGAGGAAATCAACCAGCATTTAGCAAGTTAGCAAGTGCTAAAATTGATCCCTGCCCAACATGTCTGATCTGATTTTTCATAACTTGAGTAAATATCAATGGATTTTCACCAAATGGTGTATGCTTTGATATTATAGAGATCTGGGTTGGGATTGCTAATGGGCAAATTAAATTTCGTTAATTTTTGACAAAGTTATCTGCCCGCAACACATCCATATTTCCGGATGATAATTTGAGTAATTATCAATGGAATTTCACCAAACTTGGTATGTGCATTGATATTGTTGAGATCTGGTTGGTAATGCTATTGGGCAAATTTTTTCAATTTTTGACAGAGTTACATGCCCATGACACACCCCTATTTTCGTTTCAGGACAATAACTTGAGTAAGTCTCTACGGATTTTCTCCAAACTTTATGTGCATTGAGATTGTGGAGATCTGGTTTGGGATTGTTATTCACCCAGGGTACATTTCATCAATTTTTGACAGAATTATCTCCTTATGACATGATAATAGCGGGGTTTTATAGTTTCACAGTTTTATTTTGTGTGTGTGATTTGGCCTTAAGGCCATACCAAATTAATTTGTAGATTCTCATCCAAAATTTATGAAAAATTGGGGTGGGTGGAACATTTTTATTTTTTATTTTTTATTTTTCAGCAGGCTTTGACAAGCAATCCAGTGTTGGAAGATGAATTGACTAGACCATGAAATTGCATTGTTTAATGAAATAAAATTATAAACCATTGATTTATTAGTTTTATTCAATTCAGAAACAAAAAAAGGTGTAAAGATGTTGACTAGAAACTGATGACTAGTAGGCTGTATTCAAAAATGCTGTGAGAGGTTAATACAAAATGAATACACCATGTGTTGGATTGTACTATGGAGATGGTCTGAAAGATGTACCTGACTAGATATTTAAGGATTTGAAGAAAACCAATCTTCATATATATTAGTATAAACATACAGAAAGTTTCCCCACACTAGTTATCCAGTGGCGGCTTATGATCCAAACTACCACTTCTAAATTCTTCGAACAAGTCGGCAAGCGTCAAATTTTCTGCACATCTAACGCCAAACCAATCTTTGACGATCTCTGCTCCTTTACGAATTCGAACAACCACGAACATATTTGCCGATTGCCGGTGGTTTTCTATCAGTATATCGCCGAATACGGTAAACTTTTGCTAGATTTCACACACCAAAAAATTCAGGATTTTATTCCGGAAATTGATCAGGTAAACAACAGGTAGATGCTCGATATCGGATATTGTACGTAGAATTAAGCGTCACAGCGACGCGGATGACTCTGCCGGACGAAATATTCGCACCGAAATAATTCGGCTATTTTTATTTTTTTTTTTCGTGAAATAAAAAAAAATCGGGCGGGCAGTTTTGACCACGGGCGGGCGGGGATGAGAATCTACAAATTAATTTGGTATGGCCTAAATTGTAATAATGAGAAAATATAAATATCACATTTGCTGCCTGCTAACTGTTGTTATTCAGCATATAGAGTAAGGCTAACATTTGCTAATATACAGAAAGTACTTCTGAAAATCTTCAGAAATTAATTTCCTTCTGCAAACTTTTCTTCTTGATGGCTTTTAGAGCAGAATGTAACTTTATTGAGGATAAACTCAGGCCACATGTGGGTGGCGTAAGAGCATACTATACAAACACACAAACAAATGGCATGTAATAAACAGACATGTACAAACATGAGCAAATACAACAATGAAAAGGAAGCAAAAGCATCACATTACCATGCCTATGCAAAATAATAAGATTTTTACGGCTTTAAAAATGAAAAATTTGATGGAAAATGATAATATTCCTCCCATCCCCACCCCAAACACAGACCGTGGGTCCCACCATCTAGGCAGTTCTAAGAAGTAGCCACACTCCACGTTCGGAGCAGAAACAAGAAAAATGAGATCTGTTATGAGTTTTGGCTATCTGGTCACCAGACTTTCCACTGTTGTTCTTGCTTAAGACCGGTACCCTATTTTTCTTAAATGTTCAGATGCCCTAACTCCTGAGCATATTTGTCTTAACCCTTGTCCTGCTGAACCCAGATATACTCTGCCTTTGCAAACAGTGCAGATCCAGATCAGTTGGCTTCTGAAGAAGCCAACTGATCTGGATCTGCACTGTTTGCCATTCAGTATATGAATTTATGTCATCCATCTGGATCAAGTAATCTGATTGGCTGAAAATTAGAAGTGGGTCAACAGTGGCATCTTAATTTATTCAGCATGACAAGGGTTAAAATTTGAACAAGCTCATTTCACTACATGTTGATGTGTCTGAAATCTGCTTGATGTTAGTGTACAATTTACTTGGGTTACCCTTGCCATGCTGAATAAATTAAGATGCCACACCCACTTCTAATTGTCAGCCAATCAGATTCCTTGAGCCAGATTGTTGATATACATTTACATTGTAAATGGCAAACAGTGCAGATCCAGATCAAGAGGTAGTAGAATGAATTTTAGGACAAGTATGGTAAGTAGATTAGGTGTCCCAATGCTTAGGGTGAATACAGTACGTCTGTTGTGGGTTTCTGCAAGACAATGGGGACGGTTGGATGTGGCAAAAGTGTCATGACATCTTACATCACCGGGGCATCCAACTGATATTGGTTTACAGTTGGGTAAGGCCTGCTATCCTTGTAGCAGGTAAGGGTAGAGGGGGACTGTTTATATTTCTGTTTCTCCACTTTCATTCCTGTTCCTCTTTCTTCCCTGCCCCTCTCTTTCATCTCCTCTACTATCTCTTCTATCTCTTTTCTCCCTTTCTCTGGGAGACGACAAAAAATGACCCACAAGGTCTGATGTGTTGTTTGAAAACCCCAATGCAATCAATCTGCAAGACAAATGTATCATACCTCTAGATCAGGTTTTGTTTTTGTTTTTTGTTGTTTTGTTTTTTTTTCTCTCAATCAAAAAGTATGAGTATATATCTTTCTTATTGCTATATGAAAATATATATTGTGGTACTCATTAGGAGCATTTCTTCAAAGACATTTAACCCTTGTCATGCTGAATATTTTAAGATGCCACGCCCGCTTCTAATTTTCAGCCAATCAGATCACTTGATCCAGATTATTCATATAAATTCACTTACTGAATGACGAACAGTGTAGATCCAGATCAGTTGGCTTCTTCAGAAGCCAACTGATCTGGATCTACACTGTTTGCAAAAGCAGGGTTTATCCGGGTTCAGCAGGACAAGGGTTAATGAGCACCTACAACCTATGTTTTTGTGGAGAAATGCAAAAAATTTTTTCCTGATACCACTTCTTATCTGGAGTTTTGTTTGTGTGGAATGAAAAAATAATACATGAAGCTAATGAGAACTTTAGCAGTGACATTTATGACAAAACAGAGACTGCTGTCTGCCTCATTTAGGCTTCTGTAATAACCCTAAGTATTGGTACACCTTATCTTCTTACCATACTTAGCTAACATTTTAAATAGTTCATTCTACTACATCTTGATGGGTTTAAAATACTTATGCATCTATGGCAAACAGTGTAGACCCTGATCAGATGCTGCATTCTGCAGCATCTGATCTGGGCCGTACCCTGTTTGCAAAGGCCTATCTGTCCCAATACTTAGGGTTATTATGGTAATTGGACATTTTATATACAGTAATTATTGTAATTATCCTGAATGTAATTCTTTACCATTACTTGTCCTAACCCTTTTCTTGCTGAACATGACATACCCTGTCTTAGCAAATACTGTAGATCCAGATCATTGGCTTCTGAAGAAGCCAACTGATCTGGATCTGCACTGTGTCATTAGATGTTTCTATCAAAAGCCCAGATCAAGTAATCTGATTGACTGGAAATTATAAGTGGGCATGGCTTCTTAATTTATTCAGCAAGGGAAGGGCTAACACTTCAGGGGACTCAACACACTTGGTACTTTATCTGCCATTTTTGACAAAGCTGAGTCAGGTCAGGGCTCCTGACTTTGGACCATGACATACCAGTGTAACGGTTTGTCTTGCCCTCTGGGTTTGAATCCTGCTAGAGGCAAAATTTAGCTTATATGACTGTACCGCACTTCATTGCACAGAGCCTTTAGTTATCACTTCTTCATCATCTCAGTTTGACTTAACCCTTGTCTTGCTGAATAAATTAAGATGGCACTCCCACTTCTAATTTTCAGCCAATCTATTTACTTGATCCAGGTTATTGATACAAATTCAGATTCTGAATGGCAAACAGTGAAGATCCAGATCAGTTGGCTTCTGAAGAAGCCAACTAATCTGGATCTACAATGTTTGCAAAGGCAGAGCATATCCGGGTTCAGCAGGACAAGGGTTAAACACTGTTGAAAGTGAAGTAAGTCACCAAGTCTGATCAACATTATCCGTTTACAGTAAACCACTTTTCAGAAGGGAGATAAAAACAATTTGACAGAGTTGTCTCCTAGAAGTGTCCAGGGCCCAGTTGTTCAAAACTAATGACACCATTAGTTAACGTATTGTTCAAACTTTGATCATTAAATATGGCATATATGCTAATATTTTTGCTGAAAAAATGTGAGTAGCTTTTGCATTTGCAAAAGCTACTCACATTTTTTCAGCAAAAATACCTGAGAATTAGATATTGTACTTACTAGAACAGTTAACATTTTGACCACTAACGAGCTTGTTAAGCTAACGACGCATTGAACAACTGGGCCCTGGTGGCCAAGTGATTAGCATTCCAAACTTCGGATCATGAGGTCCCGAGTTCAAATCCCGTTTGAGGTGGCATTCAGCTCATGACTGTACGGCACTTCATTGTACAGAGCCTTGAATTATCACCCTTCCATCATCTTGATATCACAAATAATGATGATTATAAAGGGATGCAAAACATACACCAAATCATCTTCAGGGTGGCCTCCCTTGAAATTGTATCAACTCTCCTTGAACAAGTCCATTCGACTACCAAGTGTTTTTATAAAAAAAAAAAAAAAAAAATCACTGCTGGCTAAATGGCAATTTAAGTGTAGACATGGATCAAACATAGTATGGTAAATGTCCTAAAATTTCAAACACTTTATTCCATACATTTTTGGTCCAAACTTTGCTTTTTGTGCAATTATTTCCTAAAATACATAGTGGAATGGCAAACAATGTAGACCCTGATCAGACTGCTGCTTTAGGAGCAGTCTGATCTGGGTCTACACTGTTTGCATATGCAATTTTTTTCAGATACTTTGGTGTAGGAAATTTTAGGACATTTACCATTTTGTCTACTGTCCCATTTCTCTGACTCCTGTTTTCTTTAGAGGATATTTCATCGGGCTCAGGCAGTGTTGCCCCTGTGAATATTTTAGATAATTTTTGGGTGTGGTAAATATCCTAAAATACTTTTATGTCCTAACTTTTGATTTTTTCGAAGTTATTTTTTAAAATACTTAGTGGAATGGCAAATAGTGTAGATCCTGCATATATATGATCAGACTGTGCCTTAAGGATCAAACATAAGTCTGATCTGGGCCTGCTCTATTTGCATATGGCATTTAATTGGCAAATTTGGTGTACTAAATTTTAGGATATTTACTGTAAACACGGTATAATACCTCCTTAGAGAAAATGCAGTGCCTCTGGGCTATTATTTGAAATAATTGCGGTTATCTTCTGCATACAAAGGAAAAAAATCCATTTTGCTCATTCACTTGTCATTATAGAACATTCTTTCCAAAGCAGTCACATGGTAACTTAATTAGTTAATGATGGAATAGAGCTGTGACAAATAAAAAGATTCCATTATTGCAAAGCATGGAATTTAGTGTATACCAAACATAACAACAAAATTGTAGCAGACAACATATTATTTTTTTTTATTTTTTTTTTTTCAGAAAAAAATAAGATTTGACATTTCAGCTGAACAGTCTGCCTAGCAGATTCACATGGAATATCAAGTCTTATTTTCTGTAAAAAATAATATTAATTTTACAACCTTGTCTGCTACAAATATGTTAAACAGTTTGAGGGTAAACCAAGTCTTGATATTTTTAGCTCACCTGCACACAACATGTTCAAGGTGAGCTTTTGTGATCACCCTGTGTCCATCCATTGCTGTGCATCTTCCGTCGTCAGTCGTCAACAATTTCTTTGATTGATATCTCCTCTGAAACTACTGGACCAATTTCCACCAAACTTTACAGATATGTTCCTGTTATGCCCTTTTACCAAAATTTCTAAATTGATTCTGCTCTGCTGAACAAGATAGCTGCCAGATCTATATATAGAAAAAATTTTAAACAACATCTCTTAGGTCAGTTGCCTGATTTTGGAAATATTTTCACAGAAATGTTCCTCTTATTCTCCTTCACCAAAATTGCTAAAATAGTTCCACTACAATGATCAAAATAGCCTCTGAGCTAAAAGTAGAAAAACAGTCCCACATCTCTGAAACAACCAGTGATCTCCTCACTTTTGCAAGCTATGTAATATCTGGAGCTCAGATGAGGATCCAGGGCCACAATTGCAGTCTTGTTTCTTATTTTACCACAAACACATGCCTACCTCGGTGGCTCAGTTGGATACGCGTCCACAACTGTGAGCCGGCAACATTCTTTCGTGGAGATTGATCATGAAATATTTTCTACGGTCATTCTCTCCCTTCCGCTGATTCAAGAAGGGCAGTTGTCAGTTTCTGGCGAAAGAATGTGCACAATACTAGTTAACTGCTTAGAGGACTAAGCCTGCCCAGTAAACATGTGGTTAGGTAAACGACCATGCTCAACATGACCACACTGGGTTGACTGGTCCGTAAAACCTCAACACAAACCACAAACATATGCCTAATATAGTACAACTGGGGTTTACATGGGTATACATTACTTTCCTTCTTTCTGCTCAATAACATAGATTGTGGGTACTTGTTAGAACTGCCTCATTCAGGCGGTTCTAACGAGTACCCACAATCTATGTTTTGAGCAGAAATATAAAAAATATCAGAATTTTTTATCTGAAAATTTTCATTTTTTGGTGGTAAAATTTTCAGAATTTTATGAATAGGCATGTTTTTGTAATGTTGTGGACATGTTGTAGATATGTTGATAAGATGTTTTCAAGGAGAAATAATAAATATATCTCTGGATACTGCTCTGTCTGGATCTATGATAGTCTCTGGGTAGACAAGATCTGTGATAATGGTTGTGGTTTTAACCCTTATCCTGCTGAATATTTTAATTAGCCACACCCATTTTTGACTATCAGCCAATCAGATTACATCATATAATATTTTCGTTCAAATTCACAAACTGAATAACAAACAGTGCAGATCCTGATCAGATGGCTTCTTCAGAAGCCATCTGATCAGGATCTACACTGTTTGCAAAGGTAGGGTTTGTCATGAACAGCAGGATAAGGGTTAACCCATTGTAGACTAAATGAACTCATCCACACTATATACTGGAAGATTCTAAGTTTGATTATAGGTATGTTAGGCTATTCCTAAAGCAAAATGGTTGAACTATTTACAAGCACTGGAGACTGATCAGACGCTGCATTCTTCGGCGTCTGATTTGGGTCTGTACTGTTTGCCAGTTACCCTTTTAGGGGTCTCCAGACTACAATGGGTTAGGGTTTACAGCCTTTTAACAGTGTTTCAGTTATCTTGGGCTGGCATTGTGTATGTTTGTGCTTTTTGAATTGACCATAAATAGACACATACAGCGCTGCTGTCCATATTTAACTATGCCACCCTGTCCACTTTATACTTAATGATTATCCAGGGCAGTTTTAGTATGGTCACATTGGCAAGAGTGGGGATTGGGATTGAAAGTGGGGATTGTAATCATGATTGGTTCCTTAAGTCAGACACTTTAACCATTAGGCAACTTAGGTTACTCGGCAAGTCAGGCACTTTAACCAGTTAAGCAACTTGAGGTTACTCTGAAATAAATTTTAAGCTGTAAAATTATGAATAAAGTATGTTTTCACTTGTTGAGGCACAATTAATGTTCTCGGAAAGCTTCTGTAGCAACACTTATGTTATAGCAAGGACAAACTTTGACATTTGAGTCTCAGTGTGGAAGAATTACTCAAACCTTTCTAATACTTTAACCCTTAAACTGCGAATCGCAACAACTGTTGCCGCTTTGTCATCTACTTGTGATTTTAAAAGTCATTTTTGCACACAGTATGGACCAGATCAGACTGCTCCTCAAGGAGCAGTCTGATCAAGGTCCACACTGTTTGCCTGTATGCAAAAATAGGTTTGAAAAGTTTACAAGAATATTCAGCTGATGGCGTAAACAGTCGACATTTTCAGATGCAGGTTTTCTTGCCATTTTAAGGGTTAATACAGTGCTATGGGTTAATTCAGCAGACAACAAATTGATGTTTTTTTCTTATTTTTCCCAGAAATAAAATTTGATATTTCATGCAGTAGACAATTTGCATAAAATGTCTAATCTTATTTTCTGAGAAAAATAAGAAAATTAGTTCAAAATTTCTTAAAAAAAAAAATTTTAACCCTACATGCTAAGCACGAAAACAAACAGCCACTGCTGGACAGGTCAGCTATGTGTCTGCTGCCTATATTGTATATACTTAGACACCTTAACACTTACAATGCTATGCGCAAATTCAGCAGACGACAAATTGACTATATTTTTCTTATTTTTCCATGAAAATAGGGTTTAACATTTCATGCAAACCGTCTATAAAGGATTTAGGAGACGGTTTGCATGAAATGTCAAATCCTATTTTCTGGGAAAATAGAAAAACTATTTCAACATGTCGTCTGCTGCAATTACCCAGCATGCTAAATGTTAATTTCTTACCATACTTGTCCTAACATTTGAACAAGTCCAGTTTACTAGTTGTTGATGTGCCTAAAACTTGCATGACATTACGAAAAGACGCCTATTCAAATATATGGAAAATTTCAACTCCAAAAAAACAGAAAATTTTCAGATAAAAACTCTGATATTTTTCATATTTCTGCTCAAAACATAGATTGTGGGTACACATTAGAACCGCCTTGACGAGGCAGTTCTAACGAGTACCCACAATCTATGCGAGGCAGTTCTAACGAGTACCCACAATCTGTGTTTTTGAGCAGAAATAAAAAAATAATGTATACCCCTGTAAACCCCAGTTTTACTATATAAAAATGGAGTTTAAGGGGGTCAGAGTTATATAGGTATGTTTTCGTGATGATGACTGGTAATTATTGTAGACCCAGGTCAGGTGATGCTGCATCTGAACCAGGACTACACTGTTTGCTGACAGGCCTGTCTCTATAAATACTTAAAAAAAGGGTAGGAGTTAACAGCTTATGAGACTAAAGCTAAAATTCTTGTGTGTGCATGTTTTCCTCATTTTGTCCTAAAACCCCTCCCTTGGGATTGTGGGAGTTTGATTGCTTTGTCCTCCCCCTCATCACAGGAATGAAAGCTGAGTTTATCTTTTATGCATCTTTCTGCTGAGTCACTGCTCCAGATAAGGCATTTTTTTCAACACAGAAGTACCAATATTTTTTTCTTATTTCTTCTTGAAAACATATGTTTTGGGATGCATTGGAAGTCCTATGCCAAGGTACTTCTAATGATTACCCACAATATATGTTTTCATAGAGAAATAAACAAAAACATGTGATTACCCAGTTTTATTTGAAGCTATGTGAATTATGCAGTTTTGGATGTAGTGTCATAGTTTGATGGTCATTCTGATTGGTTTTGACCCTTGGTATTCTGGCATTTTAACCCATTGTAGACTGAATAGACTCCCCCACACTATATATTGGAAGAGTCCAATTTCAATTTTAGATATGCCCGGCTATGAGATTTAGAATTTTCCTAAAGAAAAATGGCTAAACTATTTGCAAACAGCAAAGACCCTGATCAAACGCCACATTCTGCGGTATCTGATCTGGGTCTGCACTGTTTGCCAATTACACTTTTAGGGGTCTACGGACTACAATGGGTTACTTGGAACAATGTATATACCAATGGTTTTCTATAGGAAAACTGGTTTCTGATTTTGCTAAAGTGGGTAGGTAGATGAGTGGGTGGGAGGACTGGTGGGCAGCTCCCTTTTCTTGTGCAGACTACTTTCGAGGGTTGAGCGCAAGACTAGCGTAAGTCATATGGTTGTTTTTCCCCAAACCTAATCTCCTCACCATGAAGGCGTTGTGAAGATTACAACATTTTTTTCTGTAAACAATGGAAATTTAGGTGCCATTGCTCGTATGAGCAATGGCACCTAAATTTGCATTGTTTACAAAGGGGTCCAAGTTGCCCCTAAACAAGGGTTTCAAAAATATGTTTGAGTTACCATAGTCTTGCGCTCAACCCTCGTTTTGTTGTCAGTGTTTGAAATATTTTCCTGATACTTCAAAGAATTATGGAATGAGGTTGACATGCTGTGTTAAGTACTTAAATGACAACTCTAGCAGTCTTACCTTTTCCAGCTATCTCTGGTATCAGTATAATGTGATTGGTGGTAGTATCATGCTACTACAGTAAGACTATGGTGTAATATAAGGACATGTACCTTGTTTTACCATATCAAACTTGAGCAAACAGTGTTGATCCAGATCAGAATGTTGTGGAACATGTTGTCTGATCAGGGTCTACACTGTCAGGGTTCATACACGTCAGGGAAATGTCAGGGAAATTTAATTTTTTTCAAGGTCAGGGAATTGTCAGGGAATTCTGTGATGTGTCAGGGAAAAATGAAATTTTGCAAAAATGTCAGGGAAATGTCAGGGAATTTTACATTTTAACCTGATGAAGCTGGAATGTTTGGCCCCGATGTATCTTTTTTGCTAAATTCAAAAAATTTTCGGCTCCAATACTGTCAGGAAAATTTGAATTTGTGTCAGGAAAATGTCAGGGAATTCTGGTCTGTCCTAAATGTATGAACCCTGTTTGCCACACAGCCTGCTATATTTACCGCCCACTCTTTAGCAATAGGGATATTGTGAACACCTCCATCCATCTGTCTGTCTGGGCCCACAAATGGGCATAATATTGGGTAGGCATATATTGGGTATATTGGGTACTTATACATAGAGTTTGCTTTATTCCCTCCCTAACAATGATAAAAATGAGGGGGTCTTGTTGGGTATTTTTTCTACTGTTGGGTTACTTTCACATTTTTTGTCCATGGAAATTTAACATTGAGTACCCAATAAGTGTCCATCTTTGAGGACATCCGTTACTGTTCATCCATCCGTCCATCTATCTGTCATGCTATCTCCTAAACCACTAGGCAGAATTTAACCAGACTTGCTTTGTGACACCCACATGGTGAGGGTGTGCAAGTGTAACATTAGCATGGAGCATGGGGATTTTGCGGTGGTGTGCCATCCACTGCGCAATCTAGTTAGACATGTAAGCAAGCAGTAAAATGTAGTTGATCAAAGGACAAAGGTGACAAGGTAATTGCATATACAGGTGACTATGGTAACAAAACATTACTGGCTTAATGAATATATACAGCAACCTTTCTACAACAGCTACTTTAACGCTTAGCACTCTGGGTAAAAATTTCAGCAGACGACATTTTGAAATATTTTTCTTATTTTTCCCAGAAAACAGGATTTGACATTTCATGCAAATTGTCTCCTAAGGAGACAATTTGCATGAAATGTCAAATCCTGTTTTCTGGGAAAAATAAGAAAAATATCATCAATCTGTCGTCTGCTGAAAATGCCCAGAGAGTGGTAAAGGTTAATTTGAGAAGTGTAAAATTGATAGACAGGTTACTCATGTTTTAAAACAGCAGTTCAGGGAATCAGAAAAGTTAGTTTTATAGAAAGTGGCTTTTAACGTTTAATTGTGTTGCAGAGAGGTGGGAAAATTTGGGAAGTAACCATTAATTGGAGTTCCTCTGGAATCTCAATTGGCCTTGGTAACTCAGTCAGATGGGCGTCCGACAGGTGTTCAGGAGTTTGTTGGTACGATGCTGGCTGGGTCCAGCAACATTCTGTCATGGAGATTGATTATGAAATATTTTCTTCGGTCATTCTTTCCTTTCTGCAGACTCAAGAAGGGCAGTTGTCAGTTTTTGGTGAAATTAATGTGCACAAATACTGGTCAACCTTTTAAAGGACTAAACTGCCCAGGAAAAGTGGTTAGGTAAACTTACTGGCATGACATTAACCTAATGGGTTTACGGGACTGTAAAACCCCAACTCAACTCAACTCCACTGGAATCTATAATAGCAGGGGAGCAGGATGGTGATTACAGTACATGTATATGTAACAACCCTTAATCTGCAGTTTATTTCTTTATTTTCAGGTGATGTGAGTACAACGAATGACCCAGATATGAATGGACATTACCCACCACCCCACTACCCTGCAGAGTCTTCCAGACCCCCACCCTGTCCCAGAGAAATGTATGGTCAGGACATGTATTCAACTATAGGTGAAAAACAGGTAGGAAGTGAGAGTTTGGAGGTCATTTAAGTCTGATCAAGCTCTTTACTGTCAACATAGAATTACTGTATAATATATCACTGGAGGTTTAGTATTCTCGCCCTTCTGCTGCTTCAAGAAGGGCAGTTGTCAGTTTCTGGCAAAAGAATGTGCACAAGTACTGGTTAACAGAATAGAGGACTAAGATTGCCCTGGAAAAGTGTCAGTTGATTAACAGACTTGTGTGTGTGTGTGTGTGTGTGTGTGTGTGTGTGTGTGTGTGTGTGTGTGTGTGTGTGTGTGTGTGTGTGTGTGTGTGTGTGTGTGATTTGAACATCTGAACATAATAATCACATTGTGTTGCACTCATGTCTGGCTTATAATTTTGTTCTGTACAAATGAAATTTAAAATAATTTGACACCTATACATATATGAAGACACAGTAAAACCTCAATGGCTCGAACCTCTTTGGGACCATGGAAATTTATTCAAGATTAGGGTGATTAGAGCCCCTGAAGGTTAATCATGGCCCCAGGTCAGAAAGCAAATGGTGATAATTTAGGGAAGTCTTTTTGACATTCTATACAATAGTGGTACAGCACAACCTCTTTATAACACTATTGTTGGGGTCCATAGCTTAGACCGTGTTAGTTAAACAACCGTGTTATATCCAAACAAAAATGTATAGATTATATTGAAAAAATGACCATTTATGGTCATTTTTCAATATAATCTATACATTTTTGGATCCATCTTTGACCTGTGTTATATCCAAATCCGTGTTATAACGAACCATGTTATAAAGAGGTTGTAGTGTATGTTGAGTGTACTCATTAGGATTGCCTCAATGAGGCAATTCTAAAGAGTACACACAACATACATTTTCATGATAAAATAAGAAAATTCCCTTAAATATCCATAAATAGTTGCTCTCTTGGGCTGTCGGAAGGATTTCCTAGGAACTCAAAAAGGAGTTTGAATTAGCCATGGTAAATGAACCATCAGCGTTTGAGCTATGGAGGTTTGACAGTACTTAGGAAAGGCCAGAGTTATGAAACACAGCCATTACAAAAACATGCCTATTCAAATATATTGAAAATTTTACAACCGAAAATGGAAAATTTTCAGATAAAAAATTCTGATATTTTTCATATTCTGCTCAAAACATTAGATTGCAGGTACTTGTTAGAACCGCCTGAGTGAGAAGGTTCTAATGGGTACCTACAATCTATGTTTTGAGCAGAAATAAGAAAATTAAAATGTATACCCCTGTAAACCCCAGTTTTACTGTATAAAAATGGGGTTTAAGGGGGTCAAAACTATATAGGCATGTTTTTATGATGTTTCCCAAGACACCAAAAGAGGAACAAACAATGATAAGACACAATTGTACAACTGCAAAAAGAACTGCAACAAAAGTCAAACATAAGACTAAATGTTGCATCAGATAACAAAGGCATTTGTCGCTGCCATTGGCTGTTCTTATTTGCAGTTTTCTTTCTGAAATAAAGATTTGTACTGTTTTAAGTTACAGTAAATATCCTAAAATTTCAAACCATCATGAAAACATACCTATATAATTTTGACCCCTTAAACCCCACTTTTATATAGTAAAACTGGGGTTTACAGGGGTATACATTATTTTTCTTATTTCTGCCCGAAACATAGATTGTGGGTACTCATTAGAACTGCCTCGCTGAGACAGTTCTAATGAGTACCCACAATCTATGTTTTGAACTGAAATATGAAAAATATCAGAGTTTTTTATCTGAAAATTTTCAGATTTTGGAGGTGAAATTTTCTGTATGTATTTGAATAGGCGTGTTTTCATTATGACTTTAGCCCATATTTTTTTGGCCTTAAGTTAAAATGCTTTTGATATAGTTGTTTCATAAAATACTTGGTGGAATGGCAAACAGTGTAGACCCTGATCAGACTGCTCCTTCAGGAGCAGTCTGATCTGGGACTGCGCTGTTTGCATATGCCAGTTTGTCAAAAACTTTGGTGTTCAAAAGTTTAGGACATTTACTGTATAGAACATTTACTGTACATTGTAGAGAACCAGCTATTGTGCAACAAGAGTTTGATGTATCTATACGGAGGCAGTTTTTTTTTGTTTTGTTTTTTCTGGGTGTTTTCCTGCATGTATGTGGGACATGTGAAATTTTTCTTCTTAACAATCCCCATTTCAAGGAATTGGCAAAAGTTTTTATAACAGTCCATTTGTCTCAGACTGTAACTAATCAGTTCCATGAACATCCTCTTTGCAAATAACTTACGAGGGATGTTCGAAATGAATTGCTTATTTCTATCTGGAGACTTCAAATTTCAAGTTAGCCCAAAAGTACTCATTTCATGCCCTCGAAGTACTCCCCATGGCTAGAAATGCAAAGTTTCAGCCGATGTATCCACTTCTTGAAGGCGTCACGGTACGCTGATTTGGGCACAGTAATAAGGTACTGATGAATGGCAGATCCAAGTGCCTGTCGGGACTGGTATTTCCGCCCAGCAAGGAATGCTTTCAATTTCGGAAACAAAAAGAAATCACATGGGGCAAGGTCTGGGGAATACAGGGGGTGAGGCAAAACAGTTACTTTTTCTTTCTTCAAAAACGCAGTAACTATTGCGGAGGTATGAGCTGGGGCATTGTCATGTAGAAGACGGACATGTTTAAAACCAGTGGCAGGGCTTCGTTTCTGATAATACTTTTTCAGTTTCTTCAGTACTACGTCTTTGTAGTACTTTCTGGTGATGCTTTTGCCCTTTTTCACTGGCACTTTTATTGCGACTCCTTCACCAGAAAAGAAGATTGCATACAAAACCTTCTTTGTACTCAAAGAACGTTTGGCAATTATTGGGCATTTGCTGTGTTTAGTGGCCCAGATCTTATTGCTAACCTTTCTGACGGGCTCAAATTAATGGACCCAGGTTTCATCACCTGTGATGACATTGGCAAACTGCTTTTTGTCATATTTTGGAAACATTTGAAGCAGCTTTTTGGCCACTTTAACCTGTTGCCTCTTTTGCTCGTCAGTCAACAGATGTGGCACCCATCTGAAATCTTTCTGACTTTCAAATGCTTCTTCAAAATAAGGTGAACCGTTGAAAGTGATATGCCTACCTTTCGTGTAATATTTTATCACGAACTGTAAATCTGGCATCTCCTTCAATGATTTCCTCTATTTTGGAAACAATTTCTTAACGAGATGCAGATTTTGGCCTACCTGATTTTGGTGCATTTTTGATGGACTCTACACCAGACTCAAATTTCTTTTTCCACCGCTGAACTGTGTCATAAGGTCCAAAAGCAGTAGAAATTTCAGTCATCAGCTTCTTCAAAGAACAACCAAGTTTTGAGCGAGCTTTGATGTAAGCCCGTATTTCATCTTTTTTGTCGACGCTTCTACCAACCATTTTTACTGCAGTGGTCAATGACTGCATGTATTCAAATGGCAAATTTTATGTCTTACACTTAGTCTAACATGTACATTTATACACCATTATGTAGATATTAAATAACCCTATACAGGTATGTATTGGTTTTTATCGTGCCCCACGTGGATATCGAGCTAGAGGACAATAAGCAATTCATTTCGAACATCCCTCGTACTCACTTTTATTTGCAAAATAATTCATTTCATCACATTGAAAGAGTTATGAAATGCCAGCTCTCTGCAGTTTTAAAATTTCAACACCATGTCTATATTATGCTTATGGTTGGATGGATTTTGGAGAAAAAAAAAATACCATCAATACAAGTAGAATATGATATTTACTCAGTATCTCCTTACCATACATATCCTATAATTTGAACAAATCCTTTTCACTTCTGGACTGAGTGACAAATGGTATAGAGCCTGATCAAATGTCACATTCTGAAGCATCTGATCTGGTTCTACACCATTTGTTCAGGCATGTCTGTCCCAATATTTAATGTTATTATTGTAGTGCACCTACATACAGTTTTTCTCTTAAATGGAATAGTTTGATCAGGGCCTACACTGTTTGCCATTCAGCAAGCATTCTTAGAAGCATCATTAGGTAGTCTAAATTAATGTATTTGTTCAAACTTTAGGATAATTAATTAAGTATAGTAAGAACTTAACCCTTGTCCTGCTGAATACAGTAAGATGCCACACCCATTTCTAATTTTCAGCCTATCATATTATTTGATCCAGGTTGTTGATATAAATTCACATAATAGCAAATAGTGCAGATCCAGATCAGTTGGCTTCTTCAGAAGCCAACTGATCTGGATCTACACTGTTTGCAATGGCAGAACATATCCGGTTTCAGCAGGACTAGGGTTAAGTTGTCCAAATATTTAGGTTTATAAGTATGGTAAATCAGAAACTAATGAGAATAAGTGCACTATGAATACTTGTGATCCCATAACACTCTTTATGTTGATATTTTTCTTATTTCTCTTAAATGTAAGCAAAAAGAAAAAAAGAAAACCCATATTTTGTGGATTCTTATTAGTATCCATTTGAAGCATCTCACTGAGATATCTTCAGCAGGCTTTCAAGCGGGCCCTACTTTTCCCTATTTTTTGTGCTCCTACTTTTCCCTACTTTTTTCTGAAAATGCCCTCCTATCCCTACTGTTTTATAAGAAAATGGAAAAATATATGTAAAAAAGGTAATATAGTGTTTTCAATGAAGCTTTACTAATTCTGGTTTGTAGTTATACTGTCAGATTGCCTGTTTGTTTGTGTTGAGGTTTTACGGCCCAGTCAACCCAATGGGGTCATGTCGAGCGCGGTCAGTTTACCTAACCACCAGTTTACTGGGCAGACTTAGTCCTCTAAGCGGTTCACCAGTATTGTGCACATTCTTTCGCCAGAAACTGACAACTGCCCTTCTTGAATCAGCGGAAGGGAGAGAATGACCGTAGAAAATATTTCATGACCAATCTCCACGAAAGAATGTTGCCGACCTCGGTGGGGGTTGAACCCGCGACCTCCTGGTCTCCAGTCGGACGGCGCATCCAACTGAGCCACCGAGGCCGGCTTCAGATTGCCTGTACAAAGTTTTATTATACTTCCTGCAAAACAAAGTTTTAGCGGGGTATACTGTTTTCTGCATGTCCATTATTCTCTCATTATGCCCTACTTTTCCTCCTTATAATCCCTACTATTTCCCTGCTTTTAGGCAGAGGGACACTTGAAAGACTGCATCAGTGGACATTCATTCTCAGAATCAGAAGGATTTGCAAAATGTTTAACCTTTACCCCTCACTGAGCAAATCTAGCAAGTGACAAATTGATATTTTTGAAATGTCAAAATCTATCTTCGATGAAAAATAAGAAAAAAGTTTCAAATGTGATCTGCTTATATTTTTTCCACCCTGCCAAGCATTAAAGGAATATTATCCCCACACTTTAGCAATGGGGATATTGTGAAAGCCTCTGTCCATCCATCCATCCATCCATCTGTCATGCTATCTTCTCCTAAACCAATGGGCAGAATTCAACCAAACTTGCTATATGAACCCCCCCCCCCCCCCTACCCACAAGGGCATTATTTTTCTGTCCGTTCATCTGTCACACTATTAGCAACATTAGCACAGAGCGTGGGGATTTTGCAATGGCCTGCCATTGACTGCACAATCTAGTTATTGTATTGAAAGTACCTGTCTGTCCCAATACTTAAAGTAATTACAGCAGCCTATGAAATACAGACAAAATTGATCTGATATGCATTCAGTTTTACTGTATTGATTTTGTATACTTACAGCTACAGCAAGAATACAGGAGAGCACCCCCACCCCCACCAACACGAGCCCCAGATACCAGACTTACTTCAGTTGGAGTAAGTATATTTGTTCTGACTATGTAAAAAGTAATCATTTTATGACCCTGACCTACATTTCACAGTCTAGTGACTTTGTTAATAGCTCACCTAAGCACGAAGTGCTCAAAGTGAGGTATTGTGATCGGTCTTTATCCGTCGTCCGTCCGTCCGTGCATCCTCAACTTTTGCTTTAAATGACTTCTCCTCCAAAACTGCTAGACAGATTTTAGAATAATTTCACAGAAATGTTCCTTGGGTGACCCTCTACCAGAATTGCTCAAACTGTTCCAGTCCATTGCACATCTAGGTTACAGGAGCTAAAAATAGATTTTTATCGCACCTGCTTGTAGCAGGGTGCGATATAGGCGTCCGATTTTCTGTCCGTCCGTCCGTCCGTCCGTCCGTCTGTCAACATTTATGTCGACGTTCAACATTTATGTCAAAGTTAGTATTCTAATCAACTACAAGACTAAACAACCATCAAACCTTGCATGAAACATCTCCCTGACCTCCTGACTTTGCAACATAGGCGTCCGCTTTTCCGTATGTCTGTCCATTCGTCCGTCCATCTGTCAACATTTATGTCGAAGTTCGATATTTAAGTCAAAGTTAGTATTTTAATCAACTACAAGACTAAACAACCATCAAACCTTGCATGAAACATCTCCCTGACCTCCCAACTTTGCGACACAGGTGCCCACTTTTCCATTCGTCTGTCTGTTCGTCTCTTAACAGTTCTGTTATGTTGAAGTTCGACATTTATGTCAAAGTTAGTATTCTAATCAACTACAAGACTAAACAACCATCAAACCTTGTATGAAATATCTCCCTGACCTCCTGACTTTGCGACATAAGTGCCCGCTTTTCCATTCGTCTGTCCGTTCGTCCGTCTGTCTGTCTCTTAACAGTTCTGTTATGTCGAAGTTCGACATTTACGTCAAAGTTAGTATTCTAATCAACTACAATTCTACAACAACCATCATTCCTTGCATGACACATCTCCCTGACCTCCTGACTTGGCAGATATGTTGAACCAGTGACCTTGACCTATATTTTGTGCTCCATTGACTTTGACACAATTTACGTTGACATTCCAGAGCTTCTCAACTATAAGGCATACAGCTACCAAACCTTGCATAGTGCTTCTTCTAGATGTACAGACTTGGCAGGTACCTTGACCCGGTGACCTTGACCTATATTTTGCGCTCCAGTGACTTTGACATATTTTGCGTCGACGTTCGATATCTCCTCAACTATAAGGCCTACAACCATCAAACCTTGCAAAGTGCTTCTCCTCAATGTACTGACTTAGCAGATACCTTGACCTGGTGACCTTGACCTATATTTTGGCTGCAGTGACTTTGACATAATTTACATCAACGTTCCAGATCTCCTCAAGTGTAAGACCACTAGCCACCAAACCTTGCATAGTGCTTCTCCTATATGTACTGACTTGGCAGGTATCTTGACCCGGTGACCTTGACCTATATTTTGAGCTCCAGTGCCTTTACACATTTTACGTCAACGTTCAATATCTCCTCAACTATAAGGCCTACAACCATCAAACCTTGCATAGTGCTTCTCCTCAATGTACGGACTCTGCAGGTACCTTGACTGGGTGACCTTGACCTATATTTCACGCTCCATTGACTTTTACACCTTTTAGGTCACCCTTCCATATGTCCTCAACTGTAAGGACTTCAACCACCAAACCTTATATAGCACTTCTTCTCGATGTACTGACTCGACAGGTACCTTGACCTGGTGACCTTGACCTATATTGTGCACTCCAGTGACTTTGACACATTTTATATTGATGTTTGGAATCTCCCCAAATATAAGACCTACAACCACTAAACCTTGCATAGTGCTTCACCTCATTGCCCTGGCTAGGCAGGTACCTTGACCCAGTGACCTTTACCTATATTTGACACATTTTACGTTGATGTTTGACCACCATACCTTGCATTGTGCTTCTCCTTGTACTGAATTAGCAGGTACCTTGACCCGTGACCTTGACCAATTTTTCATGCTCCAGTGACTTTTACACATTTTACGTCAACGTTCCATTATCACTGGGCTGTATGATACGAAAAGTCAGTGCTGAAGATATAGCCATTAGAGGGAATGGGACTGGCCTGGAATATATGTGCCCCACTAGGCACTTTGTCTACATTTTTTTCAACCCAGTTTTCCAAGTAAGCACTGCTAAGAATGAAATAAACTTATTTAATAACCACATTCTGATTGAGGCTCCTGTGACTTTTGCGCCAGCAGGTGCGATGACGCTGTCCGCGGAATTCTTGTTTTAACTGAAAACTTAAAAAATCTTCTTGTCTGAAACCAGAAGGCCCAGTCTTTGATATTTGGTATGTAGCATCATCTAGTGACCTGTACCGAAATTGTTCAAATTATAGCCCTGGGGTCAAAAGTGGCCCCGCACCGAGGGTCACTTGTTTTACATAGACCCATACAGGGAAAAACTTTAAAACGCTTCTTGTCTGAAAGCAGAAGGCCCAGGCCTTTGATATTTGATACATAGCTTCACCTAGTGGACCTCTGCCAAGATTGTTCAAATTATTGCCCTGGGGCCAAAAATGGCCCCACCCTGGGGCTGATATGTTTTACATAGACTTATATAGAGAAAAACTTTAAAAATCTTTTTATCTGAAACCAGAAGGCCCGGATCTTTGACATTTCATACATAGCTTCACCTAATGGACCTCTGCCAAGATAGTTCAGATTATAGCCCTGGGGCCAAAAATGGACCAGCCCTAGGGCCGACATGTTTTACATACACTTATATAGGAAAAAACTTAAAAAATCCTCTGGTTTGGAAGTGCAAGGCCTAAGCCTTTGATATTTGGTATGTAACATTGCCTAGAGGTCTTTTGACATGAGTGTTCAAATTATGCACCTGGGATGAAAAGAGGACCCACCCACAGGGGTGGGGAGGATGGGGGTGTGCGGTCACTTGGTTTTACATAGAGCAAAAAACCATTGGCAATGATTAGGCCTAGGACTATCAAACTAATATGGAGGATGGACCTGAAAAGTTAATGACCTTTAAGTCAAAGGCCAAGGTCACCGTGACCTTAGGTACCAGAAAAGCTTATAATTCTGCAGTGCTTATGGTTAGGATCCTCAAACTTACTAGAGATGTTGGTCCTCACCAGTAGATGACCCTGAGGACAAATGTCAAGATTACCAGGACCTTTAGTACTAAAAAGCTTGATAACTTGGCAATGCTTGGGGATAGGACCCTTAAACTTAGAAGGAATGTTGGTCCTCACCAGTAGATGACCCTGGGGGCAAAGGTCATGGTCAAGGTCACCATGACCTTTAGTACTAAAACGTTAATAATTCGGCAGTGCTTGAGGCTAGAACACTTGAACTTAGATGGGATGTTGGTCTTGACCACTAGATGACCCTAATGGTAAAGGTCAAGTCACAGTGACCTCTAGTACAAAACAAGCTTTTAACTGGCAATGCTTGGGGCTAGGACCTTCAAATGCTGTTGGGATGTTTCTTATGACCAGACGATCACCAAAACCTTTAGAACTGCATCTCTGTTAGCAATGCTATGTATAACATGATTCAGGTGAGCGATATAGGGCCATCATGGCCCTCTTGTTTTTTCCATCAGCCCTGGCTTATAGCTCCATTCCTGTTTAACCCCATGACCTACAGTCATCAAACCTGGCATACCTTCCCCCCTTACAGAGACTCAAAACAGCACGGTACAATGGCGCAGTAAATTTTGCCATTCATTACATGAATTTTTAAGTTATTCTGCCATATTCTTCTGTTATTTTTGCACCAAAAAATATCTTGTGCATACAGTTGCTGTGAGGATGGGAGGCATGTAATAACATAGAGATTCAGAATTGCTAAAATTGTTCCTTTCCGATATCCAAGATCATTAGATAGCCACCATGGCGGCCATCTTGAAATTCTTCAAACGACATCTCCTCCGAAACTGTAAATTGGATTGAGCCAAAACTTGATGGAAAGCATCAGAGTGACATAGAGATTCAGTATAGCTAAAATCATCCTGTTCTGATGTCCAAGATGGTCGCCACAGTGGCCGTCTTGAAATTCTTCAAACAACATCTCCTCCCAAACCGTAAGTCATATTGAGCTGAAATTTGATGGGAGGCATTGGAGTAACATAGAGATTCAGAATTGCTAAAATTGTTTGGTTTCGATATTCAAGCTGGCCGGCCATCTTGAAATTCTTCAAACAACATCTCCCAAACAGTAAGGTGGATTTTGCAGAAACTTGATGGGACGCATTGGAGCTACATAGAGATTCAGAATTGCTAAAACTGTTCCTCTCCAATATCCGAGATGGCCACCATGGTAGCCATCTTGAACTTCTTCAAAAACATCTCCTCCCAAACCATAGGTCAGTTTGAGCTGAAACTTGATGGGAGGCATTGGAGCAGCATAGAGATTCAGAATTGCCAAAATCATTCCCTTCCAATATCCAAAATGGCCACCACAGCCACCATCTTGAAAATCTTTAAACCACTTCTGATCCCGAACCCTGTCAGATTGAGCCCAAACTTGGTGGGAGGCATTGGGGCCTCATGGAGATTAGGAATTTCTAAAATCTTTCCGCTCCAATATCCAAGATGGCCACCATGGCAGCTGTCTTGAAAATCTTCTAACAATATCGCCTCCCAAACTGTAAGTCAGAGCAACATAGAGATTCAGAATTGCTAAAATCGTTTCTTTATAATATACAAGATGGCCACTACGGTGGGCTTCTTGAATATTTTCAAGCCACATCTGCTCATGAACCATAAGTCGGATTGAGCCCAAACTTGGTGGGAGGCATTGGGGGTGGGGATGGGGGGAGGGTAATGGAGATTTGGAATTGCTAAACTCATTCCGTTCCAATATCCAAGATGGCTGCCATTGTGGCCATCTTGAAAATGTTGAAACAACATCTGCTCCAGAATGGTAAGTCAGATTAAGCTGAAACTTGGTGGGAGGCATTGGGGAGACATGGAGATTCAGAACTACTGAAATTGTTCATTCCAATATCCAAGATGGCCACCACAGCAGACATCTTATAATTCTTCAAACAACATTTCCCAATCCGTAAGTTCGATTGAGCTGAAACTGGATGGGAAGCATCAGAGTGACAGAGATTCAGAATGACTAAGATAGCTCTGTTCCAATATTCAAGATGGTTGCCATGTAAGCCATCTTGAAAAGCTTCAAACCTCATCTGCTCCCAAATGGTGTCAGATTAAGCCTAAGCTTGGAGAGAGGTATTGGGGCGATATAGAGATTCAGAATAGCTAAAAGCATTTGGTACAATATCCAAGATGGCTGCCACAGCTGCCATCTTGAAGATCTTTAAACAACATCAGATTCTGAATTGCTAAAGGCAATCTGATCTGATAGCCAAGAAGGCCACCATGGCACAATATAACACATCACGATCAGCCTAATCCAGATGAGTGATTTCTGGCCCACTTGGGCCTTTAGATATGGTATAAGACTGTTTAAAGTAAACCCCGAAAAATACTGGCCTTGGTGGCTCAGTTGGATGCACATTCCACTGGTGATCAGGAGGTTGCAGGTTTGACCCCTGCCGGTTCGGCAACATTCTTTCATGGAGATGGATCGTGAAATATTTTCTGGGGTCATTCACTCCCTTCCACTGATTCAAGAAGGGCAGTTGTCAGTTTCTGGCAAAAGAATGTGCACAATACTGGTTAACTGCTTAGAGGACTAAGCCTGCCCAGTAAACATGTGGTTAGGTAAACTGACTGTGCTCAACATGAGACCCCATTGACCTCAACACAAACTAACAAGACCCCAAAAAAGTGTTGTATCCAAACAAAAATGTATAGATTATAGAAAAATAACCCTTTATGGTCATTTTTCTATACAATGTATATGTATTTGTTTTGCTACAACAGGGTTGTTTTGCTGACATGGTTTTTGCTAGGTTGAGGTGTATGTACAAAAATGTGATTAGAATCATTGGAACAGAAGTTTATAAAACACCTTATCAGTAACTGTTTAAATTGTTTGTGCATTGTGCAAACATCAGCATGAAATACCAATACAGCAGGAATACCATGCCACAGACCAAGATAAAGGAACTAGTCAGAAATTTTTCTTTTTATTTATGCACCAAAGCATATATTGTTGGTACTCATTAGAATTGCCTCACTGAGGCAATTCTAATGAGTACCCACAATATATGCTTTGGTACAAATTTATCAAAAATATATCCTAAATAATCACCTTAATTGTCAGCTTATCTGAAGTCATGTTTGATTTGGCTGCAGTTTTCAGCCATTCTTGGGACCAAGTGTTGTGTCTGGTCTGTCAGTTTTCGACATAATTGAATGACATGGCAGGCTGAACTAACTCTTAATGCTAAGCACGCTAGGTAAACATTTCAGCAGAAAACATTTTGAAATATTTTTCTTATTTTTCCCAAAAAGAGAATGTTGACATTTTATGCAAATTGTCTCCCTTGATTTGCATGAAATATCAAAGACTATTTTCTTGGAAAAATAAGAAAAATGTCATCAGTTAGTTGCCTGCTGAATCTGCCCGGAGAGTTGTAAGGGCTAAGGGAATTGGATACATGCACTTACCCTAGTGTATTTTTGGCCATTTTTGTCAAGGGAGACAACTTTTGTGACACCCTGTTAGCTTTCCTCTGCACCAATCCCCTTCTGAAAAGGGGTCTACTCTAAAAGGAATAAATTAGTTACCTGTGGGAGCAAATTCTTTCCTTTCAGAGTAGACCCCTTTTCAGAAGGGATCAAAACCAGCTTTGGCAGAGTTGTCTTTCATGAAAATGTATCAATACACCTTAAACCCTTGAGAAATTTTCCTGCAAATGTATCCAATCAATAGAAATATATTCCAAACTTTGCTACCATATTTGCTGGAAATATTCAGACACCTTACAGAGGACTTGTTATGGAGGAGTATTGGTGATAATTCTGGGATAATATTCTCCAGTTCTCCATAAAAGCATATGTTGTGGGTACTCATTAGAAGCGCCTCGCGGAGGCGCTTCTAATGAGTACCCACAACATATGTTTTTATGGAGAAATAAGAAAAATTATCCCAGAATTATCACCAATACTCCTCAACAAGTCCTCTGACCTTAAGTCCTTACCGCACTTGTCCTTAAATTTGAACTAGTCTATTATACTACCTGTTGATGTGTCTAAAAGACAGCTGGGTGAGTGACAAACAGTGTAGACCCCGATCAGATGCAGTATTTTGCTGCATCTCATCTAAGTCTACATGGTCTGCCCAGGCCTGTCTGTCTGAATACTTAGGATAAAAATGGTAGACTACAGTTCTGCATGTTTTTCTTAGGAATTAACATTATTACAGTTATTTCTGCAATAAAAGATGAAAGCCATACCATGAGAAAAGGGTGCTTTTGCGACTTGTGCAAACAAAGATCTAGATCAGACAGTATCACTGCAGGGACTTTTAACCCTTCTTTTGCTGAACATGACATGCCCTGTCTTAGCAAACAGTGTAGATCTAGATCAGTTGGCTTCTGAAGAAGCCAACTGATCTGGATCTGCACTGTTTGTCATTAAATAAGTAAATTTCTATCAAAAGCCCGGATCAAGTGATCTGTTTGGCTGGAAATTAGAAGTGGGAGTGGCATCTTAATTTATTTAGCAAGGCAAGGGTTTACTGAAGCACTAGATACTGGAGAATGTGGACATGTTAAGCAAAGGTTATAATTACCTTTTGCAGGTTTATTGGCTTATCAAGGTCTTTTCTATGTGTACATGCCTGAAAATGCATTTTCTCATGGCACAGTTTAAATGCTTTATCTAATACATGTATCCCTTTTATCTGTAACAGTGAAACATACAAACTAGAAGTGAGTGATCAAAAGATCAAAGCTTTCTTTCTGGTAAAAATATGGTTCATCTTTAGCTCTAGGTAGGAGGGGATATCTGGTAAATCGTTTGCTTATTTCTTGATGAAAACATACATTTTGGGTACTCTTATGACTTGAAAGTTGTAACAAAAATAAAAAGCATTGTAAGCTGAAAAAATTTTCCCGCCTTTTGTGGGATTCGAACCTGGACCGCTCGGGAGAAAATCCAATGCTCTAACCACTGAGCTAAAGAGTTGACATTCTGCTGCAGTTGTAAGAGATTGAATATATACGTACAAGCTATGCAACATCAGCCAAGGCAGATAATCGAAGGTAGGAGTGATAGGCAATAATACTACTCCTTCTTCATGGAAGTTATCATTTATGATGACATGAAGCCATTTTCAGAAAAGTAAAGTATGATCCCGGATGAGCCCCCATCTTACAACATGAAAGTAGTAACAAAGTTATAAAGCACAGCTGAAAAATTTTCCCACCTATTGTGGGATTCGAAACCGGACTGCTTGGGTGAAAATCCAATGCTCTAACAACAGCCAAAGAGTCCACTCTCTGATGCAGTTGTCGGAGTTTAAATATATACGTACAAGCCATGCAAAATCTGCCAAGGCAGATTCAAATGTGGGAGTGATAGGCCGTAACTTGTAATGAGGACCCACAGCATATGTTTTCATCAAGCAATAAAATAAATGTCAATACTTGTTGGTTGAAGAAATAAAGGCTTATCTGGAGCTATTTTAAAAATTAATATCTTATTTTCCAGTCCACTTCATCAGCTACCTATGATGATATTACAGTTGAGGATCAGTATCCACAATACCATCAGTATACACCGAGCCACCAGTCTCCACATCATGTACAGAGCCACCAGTCACCACGACATACTACAAATGGCTCACCACAAATGAGATCCAAGTTTCCACATGAGCCACAGAGCCCAAGTCAGGTTGGAAGTCGGCCATTCTCTTATGGAGCTAATATTATGTCACCAAAATTAAAACATGTTGACATGAATGGACAGTCTAAACAGTCATATCCAAATGTGCCTCCGAATCAGAGTGAACAGTTCTTTCCACAGAATATTCAGTACCAGGAGAGGATAACTGAAAGTCCTGCAGTATCTTACGGGAGACATGAATCGGCATTTGCTCCTCAGCCTAAGCGGCCCCCACCCTCTGGTCCCCCTCCACCACCACCCTCGCCACCCTCGGGGCATATGCAACCACCAGCGCAACCCTCTGGCCATATGCCAAACCTAAGAATGCTGCAGAGACATTCAGTGACAACACTTGAAGAAGGTGCTAGTAGACCAAGAGGGGCAGGGTCTCCAGTTATGGCTCAGAAACTTTCTAAACGTAGTAAATCAGTGCCGTCAAATCCAGATGAAGACATTACACTTCCCTCACCCCCACCCCCTCTGTCTGTCAAAGAGAGTTACCTAGCTAATGTAATTGCAACAAATAGGCCCCCATCACCTCCATTGCCACCACCACCACCAGAAATGATGTACCCAATGAGAAATGAGCCCCCTCCCCCACCCCCTCCCTCAAATATGCCATATAACCAAAATCAGACCAGTTATAATGAACAAGTTCAGTTTGAAGGACATCGTGTAGCTGGAATGTATCCTGGAGGAGGCACTAAAGCCCCTCCCCCTCCACCAGTAACCTCAATACCAAAGCTGGAAACCAGTCCAGCACATATTGGAAGTAGTTCTGTATTACCTTCAAAAGCCAAGGGAACCAGTTCAGTATTACCATCGAATAAGGATTTAGGAAGAGCACCGCGGGACCAATCACCAGGAATGATGGATGAGATAAATCGGGTCCAATTAAAGAGAACAGGTAATTTATATGTACAATGTCTTAAAATTGTTCATAATAAAATTTCTGACAAAATGCCTATCTGAACAGTGCAGACACTGTTCTGTTTGCCTTTACACTAAGTATTTTAAGAAACAACTGCACTAAAACAAAACAACAAATTTTAGGCAAATAAAGTATGGAATAAAGTGTTCAAAATTTTAGGATGTTAACCGCTTTGAATGCTAGAAGAGTACCAAGTAATTATGAACTTTTACAGTTACATTTGGAGCTATAGTCTAATTTACCGTTTCTGTGGACATGCATTTCAGGGCATGGAACAAAACTGATGCAGTTTTCAATTACAAATGAACTGCTTATAAACAAAAGCAAAAAAAAAAAAAAAAAAAAAAAAAAAAATCCTTTATTCCTTCATTGTAACAGTCAGAAAATCATGAAACTATTTTTGGATGGCATTTTTAATGTAGTCTTATTGAATACCATAACATCATGTTAGCCTAATGCTGATGATGTCATAAGTGGACAGTGATGTAATTCAATTACATGGAATTTTATTTTTTAGTATAAAAATACACAAAATTTTAGATGCAGTATCCACCAGTAGTTTGTCCAAATTAAGATTCTGACTCAGACTATAGTGAATTGATTCACAGTGTTGGAATTACTCTAGTGGTATTCCTTTTCACTTGTGAATTGATTCACAATATTGGAACTACTTTACTGGTATTGCTTGTCACTTATGAATTGATCTGCAATGTTAGAACTACTTTACTGGTCTTCTTTATCACTTGTGAATTGATCCGCTATGTTGGAACTATTTTACTGGTATTCCTTGTCACTTGTGAATTGATCCGCAATGTTGGAACTATTTTACTGGTATTCCTTGTCACTTGTGAATTTGATCTGTAATGTTGGAACTACTTTACTGGTATTCCTTTTTACTTTTGAATAGATCTGCAGTGTTGGAACTACTTTACTGGTATTCCCTTTCATTTTTGCAGTGATCCACAATGTTGGCATTTTTTTACTGGTATTGTTATTTGTGAATGATACACAATGTTGGAACTACTTATATGGTATTCCTTGTCACTTGTGAAGTCATTCACTATATTGGAACTACTTTACTGGTATTTCTTGTCACTTGTGAATTCATTCACAATATTGGAACTACTTAAATGGTATTCCTTGCATCTAACATTTTGATGAACTCTGCTAAACTCTAATATTAGAAGATTTTCTTTGTTTCTCCATGATAAAGTATGGGTGCAGGGTCTGTCACTCTGCCTTATGGCTGTCAGAAAAGTATGGTCTTGAACAATCTTGGTTGTATTATAAATTAAGCAGAAATATTGTTGTCCATTGAAATGTTACTGCATACATCTGAAACACATTGGGACAAATCTAATTGTAATTGAACATATGAATAAGTACTGTACAGCATAGCTCTAGATAATAGGGGTAAGAGGAAATCAGTTTTCATATTTCACCAAAAAAAATATATGTTTTAGGTACTCATTAGAAGCACCTCACTAAGGCACTTCTAGTGTGTATCCACAGCATATGTTTTCGTGGAGAAAAAATGGGTTACAGCATGACAAAACCTACAATAAGACTTGTGCAACCAGCAAAGACTCAGATCAGCCTGCACATCCACACAGTCTGTTCAGAGTTTTCGCTGATTGCATTTGCTTTCTAAAGCCTCCAGGCTATCCAAAGTGAGATAAATGAGAACTCTTGCCATACTGGGTGATATAAGTCTTAGCTGTTCACACAGGTCTTATTGTAGGTTTTGTCATGTGCTGGGTCAAATATTTACTTGATACCTCTCCTCTTATCTAAAGCTGTTGGTTCATCCATTTTTGGATGGGCACCTTTAAAATAGCGATGTCCGGGCAGATGGGCATCAGGTAGGCGGGTGTCGGGTGTCGTCCGAGATTTACCTTTTGGTTAACAGTTTTTCAAAGTTATATGTTACCTTTATTCTTTGATGGATTGCATTCATATTTGGTAGGGATGAAGAGGACGACCAGTAGATATTTCAATATCAGCAGCACCTTGTCAGGCTCTGCATTATTTGCAACTTATCTAAGCATTTTTACACACAGCAAAAGATAGTAAATGGACATGTTCAAATTTTAGGACATGCATGGTAAGAAGTTAACCCTTGTCCTGCTGAACCCGGATATACCCTGCCTTTGCAAACAGTGTAGATCCAGATCAGTTGGCTTCTGAAGAAGCCAGCTGATTTGGATCTGCACTGTTTGCCATTAAGTATGTAAATTTGTATCAACAATCTGGATCAAGTGATCTGATTGACTGAAAATTAAAAGTGGGTGTGGCATTTTAATTTATTCAGCAGGACAAAGGTTAAGCTGTCTGAATATTTAGTATAAGTACAGTAGCGCTGCATGTAAGGTCAGTTTTACTGATGATGTACACTGTGACCTCTTTTATTAGATAGTTCATTGTTTTGTTCACAATGTTGGATATAAGACGGTTAAAGGTGGACCCCAAAAGTGTTGTATTCAAACAAAAATGTATAGATTATGTAGAAAAATGACCATGAATGGTCATTTTTCTATACAGTCTATACTTTTTTTTTGATACATCCAGACAAAAATGTTTAATTTGTATAGAAAAATGACTGTATATGTGGTCATTTTCTACATAGTCTATACATTGAGTTTGGATACAACACAGTTGTTTAGTTAACGTGGTTTTCATATTGGATCCCAGCAGTAGTGTTTTTAAGAGTTTGTACTGTACTTTGACCATGTTAGGTAAACAGTTTTGATTTTTAGAAAGCTGAATACTTGTTTTAACAGGAGATACAGGCTATATGTATGATCCATCTGCATCTGTGATTCAACAAAATGAAGGCCAGAGTTCGCCAAAATTTGGAGGTTTCAAATTAAGATCAACACCTGGTGTTAAATTATGGGACAAATCTTCAAGTGGTAAATTCTGTGGTGCTTTATGATTTACTTGGTCTTTGGACTTTGAAATCTACCATTTGTTTTCATTTTGCTACATTGTAATTTTTATACTTGTTCATTATGAAAACAAGCCTATTCAAATATACTGAAAAAATTTACCACCAAAAAAATGAAAATTTTCAGATTAAAATTCTGGTATTTTGGTATGTCTGCTCAAAAAAATAGATTGTGGGTACTTGTTAGAACTGCCTCAGCGAGGCAGTTCTAAGGAGTACCCACAATCTATGTTTTTGAGCAGAAATAAGAAAAAATAATGTATACCCCTGTAAACCCCAGTTTTACTATATAAAAGTGGCGTTTAAGGGGGTCCACATTATATAGGCATGTTTTCGTGATGTGGATATCTTTTTCTTGGTTTGCTTTGCTTTGTTTTTCTCTCACCTTACTTCTAAGGTTATCATTCCTAGTAAACTTCAAAAATAGTGAATATGGTAGAATTCTGTCTTTCAACAAATTGGTGGGGACATTAAATTTCACATGTTTCTTATGCCACATTTTGCAGATGACACTTAATAGTATAAATGTGTTATTTTAAAAACATGAAAGTGAAATATGAAGTTGTCATTTCATACCATGTACTTCACATTTTAGACTCATACTTCATAATTCAAACTCAATACTTCAAATTTCACTTCTATTTTCACTTATCCACATTTCACATTGCTGAATTATACAATGTGAAAAAATGAGTTTTGACATTTGAAATGTAAAGAGTGAAATATGATGCCCACACCCATCTTAGTACTGTCTCTGGTAGTACTATACATTAGTTTCTGTCTAAAAAAAAAACATGTTATTGTGCCACCCTCTGTAATGACAGAAGATAAGTTCTGCATTACTGTGAAGTGTTTTTAACCAGAACCCCAGTGAATAGGGGTTTTCAGAAGACAAGTTATTTGTATACCAAAGCAGGTAGTGGTAAAGGTTAAAGGATTTGTAATGTGCTTGATTTGCTTACATTGTTGTGTAAGTTGACACCGTTTTGAAACGTTTTTGTTGAGCTTTACATTTTTAAATTGGTTTGAAGTGAAACTGCCAGTGAAAGTCATCTTACCATTTGTCCTAAATATTTGGACAGACAGGTCTGTGCAAACAGTGTAGATCCTGATCAGATACCACATAAGGTGCTATTTTTTTCACTTGATATTTTTCTTAATTGTCCATGAAGACATATGTTGTGGTACTCATTAGAAACATATGTTGTGGTACTCATTAGAAACATATATTGTGGTACTCATTAGAAGTGCCTTGCATATGTTTTGAAGGAGGAATAAAAACAAACAAAAAAAAACAAAAAAAAAAACTTTTATTTGGTGCTATGGTTGCAGCCAATAAACTGCTTAATATTACCTTTAAAACTTGCTAGATGAAATAAGCAAACAATAGAGAGTGAAATCTTTTCTTATTTTTCCCATGACTAAAATTTAATACACTAAGTTTCTTGACAAAATGGCACATGCAAACAGAGCGGACCCAGGTCTGACTATCCTTCAGGGATTACTGAATCCATCAAGTATTTTGAGAAATAGATTCATAAAAAGTAATAATAATTGAATAAAATATAAGCAAAATAGTATGGAATAAAGTGCTCAAAATCTTAGGACGTTTATGTTACTTGACATCATTCATCTGTTTAATTTTGTGCTACTTAATATAGTAGAAGGGAAGTAATTGAAATATTCTTTGGTAAAGTGACATGCATGCATAGTTTCCCTTACTTCTGTGCTGAGCTATGATACATGGTTTGGAGAATGCATTTTCCACTCATCAGTATGAATCAGGCCAAATAGGCAGTAAAATGGACTTGTCCTAACTTTAGGATAAGTATGGTAAAGAGTTAAGGTGTACCAATATTTAAGGTAACTATGGCAACTGCAGCTAATTGCTTGCCTATAACAGTAGATTTTATTTGGAATATTGGAAGGTTGTCAAACTCTCAAACAGATCACTCTGGCCAGCCTCGGTGGCTCAGTTGGATGCGCCGTCCGACTGGAGACCAGGAGGTCGCGGGTTCAACCCCCGCCGAGGTCGGCAACATTCTTTCGTGGAGATTGATCATGAAATCTTTTCTACGGTCATTCTCTCCCTTCCGCTGATTCAAGAAGGGTAGTTGTCAGTTTCTGGCGAAAGAATGTGCACAATACTGGTTAACCACTTAGAGGACTAAGCCTGCCCAGTAAACGTGTGGTTAGGTAAACTGACCGCGCTCGACATGATTCCATTGGGTTGACTGGGCCGTAAAACCTCAACACAAACAAACAAACAAACAGATCACTGTTAACTGATTACCATATTTATCCCAAATATTCAGTCATTTTAACTCTTAACCATACTTACCTTAAAATTTGAACAAGTCCATTTTACTACCTCTTGATATGTCTAAAATATTGCTGGATGTATGGCAAACCATGTAGACCAGATCAGATTCCACATTCTTTAGCATCTGATCTGGGTCTATGCTGTTTGCTCAGCCATATCTGTCCACAATTTTTAGGATTATTGTGGTATGCAAAATGCTAAACATTAGAAATGTGGTTTGAACACTATTTTAAGTTTTAGCACTCTCCAAGCAATAAATAAAGAGACAGATTGTATTAAATATCAAACCCTGTTTTCTGAAAGAAAAAAGAAAAATCCCAGCTAGCATTCTTCATAAGTCTACAGCAGGCCGTTATCAGCCTGTCAGCTTCCTGTCACCGATAACGGCCCACTGTAGATTTATAAAGAATGCTTACTCGGGTAGCATCACAGGGGCGGAACCAGAGGAGGTTCAGCTCAGTTGAACCCCATGTTCACTCAAAATTTCATTTTCATGGGAAATTTTTGCTATTTTTATGCCCCCGCCATGAAGTGGAGGAGGACATGTAGTTTTACCCTCTATCATACATCTGTATGTCAGTTTGTCACACATAATTGTTCTGTTCATGTCTCCGCAGCTCCTCCTACAGTTTTCAAGATAATGGTTCGAAACTTGCACCGTAGTAAGGATATAGACGGAGCATGTGCATGAAGGTCACAGAACTCTGATTGAATTATTATTGTTAGAGTTACATACCCTTGATTTACATAGAAAATTTTGTCTTATACACGACATAGTAGGGTTCATGTTAGACTACTACTAGTCTGATAATAAGAGTGATCCCTTTTTTAGCTCATCTGAGCCAAAGGCTCAGGATGAGCTGTCGTGATCACTTGTCGTCTGTAATCTGTTTTTGTCTGTCTGTCCATCCACACCTTTGAACAGCTTCTCCTCTGAAGCCAATTTTCTTTTAACTTCATGTGGAACCTTCTGTTGAAGGGGGGATTGAAAATTTGTTCAAGTGGTCATGGTTCGTTAATCAAGATGGCCGCCATGCCCAAATATAGTAAAAACAATTAAAAATGTTCTTCTCCAGAACTGAGAAAGCTTTGGGGCTGAATCTTGGTATATGGCATCAGGGGTCTCATGGTCTACTAAATTGGTTCAAATGATAATTTTAGGTTGACCTTTGACCATTTTACGGCAAGGTCAAATTTGCACCCCAATACATTTGAATGGGGAAAATGTTGAAAAGTCTTTTTCTCAAAATGTATTAAAGACTAATGGCTGAAACTTACAATGTATGATTAATGTAGTAAAACTCTAATTGCAATCAAAATTTTGTCCCTAAGGAATTATCCGCCCTTGCCCCTAGGCAATATACATGTATAAAATTGTGAATTTTTTAAATGTCTTTTTCTCTGAATTCACTTGAGCAATTTTCACCAGATTTCATATGGGGCCTCCTGTCAAAAGGATATTGACAATTTGTTCAAATGGTTCAGCACCATTGAACAAGATGTCCGCCATGTCAATATATGGTAAAAACACTTAAAAATCTCCTTCTCCAGAACCAAGAAAGCTTTGAGGCTGAATCTTGATATATAGAATTGGGAACTCAAAGTCTACCCAGTTTGTTCAAATGTTTTTCGTAGGTTGACCTCTGACCTTTTTCATAGCACGTTCAAATTTGCACCCCAATACAGTTGTATAGAGAAAATGTTGAAAAATCATTTTCTCAAAATGTATTAAAGACTAATGACTGAAACTTACAATGTATGATTCAAGTAGAAAAACTTTTTAGTTACAATCAAAATTTTGTCTCCTTGGGATTACCTGCCCTTGCCCATGAGCTATATACACATATAAAATTGTGTAATTTTTAAAACGTCTTCTTCTCTGAAACCACTTGAGCAATTTTCACATGGGGCCTTTTGTCAAAAGGGTATTGACAATTTGTTGGAATGGTTCTGTGTCATTGAACAAGATGGCCACCATGCCTATATATGGTAAAAGCACACAAAAACCTTCTTCTCTAGAACCAAGAAAGCTTTGAGGCTGAATCTTAGTTTTGAGGCTGAAACTTAGTATATAGCATCAAGGATTCAAAGTCTACCAACTTTATTCAAATGATGATTATGGGTTGACCGTTGACCCTTGACCTTTTTACGGCAAGGTCAAATTTGTGCCCCCATACATTTGTATGGGGAAAATGTTAAAAATTCATTTTCTCAGTATGTATTAAAGAATAATGGCTGAAACTTACAATGTTTTATTAAAGTAGTAAAACTTTTATGTTACAATTAAAACTTTGCCCCCAGGGGTTTACCTACCCTTGCCCCTGGGCTGTATACATGTATAAAATTGTGTGATTTTCAATGTCTTCTTCTCAGAAACCGCTTGAACACTTTTCACCAGATTTCACATGGGCCTAAATTCTGTCCAAAGGGTATTGACCGTTTGTTCGAATGATTCCGCCTCGTTGAACAAGATGGCCATCATGTCCATATATGGTAAAAAACACTTAAAAATCTATTTCTCCCGAACCAAAAAAGCTTTATGGCTGAGTCTTAGTATATAGCATAAAGGACTCAAGATCTAACAAGTTTGTTCAAATGATGCTTCCAGGATAAACTTTGACCTTTTTACGCGAGGTCAAATTTGCGTTCCCATACATTTGTATAGAGAAGAAGTTGAAAAATCATTTTCTCAAATATATTAAAGACTATTTGCTGAAACTTACATTGTATGATTAAAGTAGTAAAATTATTTAGTTAATTACGGTCAAAATTTTGGGGGCTATCTGCCTTTGCTCCTGAGTGATATACATGTATAAAACCTTGAAATCTTTAAATGCCTTCTTCATTGAAACCACTTGATCAGTTTTCACCAGCTATCTCATGGGCCCTCTGTCGAAGGGATGTTGACAATTTGTTCAAATGATTCCATGCCATTGAACAAGGTATCTGCCATGCCCAAATATGGTTAAAACACTGAAAAATCTTTTTCTCCAGAACTAAAATAACTTTGAGGTTGAATCTTGGTATACAGCATCGGGGACTCAAGTCTACCAAGTTTGTTCAAATGATGATACTAGGATGACCTTTGACCTTTTTACAGTATGGTCAAATTTGTGTCCTAGTTGCTGTGGCAATACTGGAAGAATAGTGCATAGCATTTCAGATAGGCAATAACTGTTTTTATCAGGTGACAGAATCATGGTCTATGGACCTCTTGTTTGTTTGTTTGTGTTGAAGTTTTACGGCCCAGTCAACCCAATGGGGTCATGTCGAGCGCGGTCAGTTTACCTAACCACACGTTTACTGGGCAGGCTTAGTCCTCTAAGCGGTTAACCAGTATTGTGCACATTCTTTCGCCAGAAACTGACAACTGCCCTTCTTGAATCAGCGGAAGGGAGAGAATGACCGTAGAAAATATTTCATGATCAATCTCCACGAAAGAATGTTGCCGACCTCGGCGGGGGTTGAACCCGCGACCTCCTGGTCTCCAGTCGGACGGGGACCTCTTGTTAACCCTTGTCCTGCTAAACCCGGATATACCCCATCTTTGCAAACAGTGTAGATCCAGATCAGTTGGCTTCTTCAGAAGCCAACTGATCTGGATCTGCACTGTTTGTCATTAAGTATTTGAATTTGTATGGACAGTTGGATCAAGTAATCTGATTGGCTGAAAATTAGAAGTAGGCATGGCATCTTAATTTATTCAGCAGGACAAGGGTTACAGATAGTCCTCTTAATGATGGCATTAGTCTGTTTGGTAGAGTCTCCGGTACATACTGGCTTAATATCCTTAAAATTGAGAAAGGAGACTATACTAGCTAAAATATTATACTGTACTTTTAAGTGGATCCCCGCCGGGTTGGCAACTTTCTTTCCTGGAGATTGAACATGAAATATTTTCCATGGTCATTCTCCCCCTTCCAAGAAGGTGAGTTGTTAGTTTCTGACAAGAGAATGTGCACAAATACTGGTTAACGGCTTAGAGGACTAAGACTGCGCAGGAAAAAGTGTGGTTAGGTAAACTGATTGGCTCGACATGACCTTAATGGGTTGACTGGGCCGTCAAACCTCATCTCAATCAGTCAATGTTCATTTTAATGTAAATAGATGGTTTTGTTGCTATAGTATTCATTTTAACACCAAGTGGCTAGGTTAGGTTTGTGTCTCTACAACTTCTCCTACAGTTTTCAAGATAATGATTTGAAACTTGCAACAAAATAAGAATGTGCATGAAGGTCACAGAATTTTGATCAAGCTTTTATTGTTAGAGTTACATACCCTTGATTTACTTAGAAATATGGAAGCTTGTACATATGGCGATGTAGGTTTCATGTTTCCATATTTACTTCTCCAACAGTTTTCAAGATAATGATTTGAAACTTGCAGGAAAGTAAGAATATGGGCTGGGCATGTGCATAAAGGTCACAGAACTCTGATTAAAAATTTTTTTTGCTAGAGTTACATTCCCTTGATTTACTTAGAAATTTTGACTCAGACACATGGCATATAGTAGGACTGTGTCTCTGCATCTTGTACAGTTTTCAAGATAATCATTTGAAACTTGCAGCAAAGTAAGAATGTAGGTTGGGCATGTGCATGAAGGTCAAAGAACGCTGATCAAACTTTCATTGCTAGAGTTACATACCCTTGATTTACTTAAAAATGTTAATAAAATCACTCTTCTTTGCGTTTTGTTCAGAATAATAGAGCTACAAAGCCCAACTGGCAGTAGTGGTGGCATTCATCCCCTATAGTGTATTTACCCTAAACATTTATACATCCTTACACAAAAAGTCACTCTTTACCTTATACTTCTCTTAACATTTTAACAAAAATATAAATGAAGTAAAATGAGCCCATTTTATTACTTGTGAATGTACCAAAAATTACAGTGTAGACCCTGATCAGACACTGCATTCTGAGGCTGGCCTGTTTGTTTGTGTTGAGGTTTAATGGCCCAGTCAACCCATTGGGGTCATGTCGAGCGCGGTCAGTTTACCTAACCACACGTTTACTGGGCAAGCTTAGTCCTCTAAGCGGTTAACCAGTATTGTGCACATTCTTTCACCAGAAACTGACAACTGCCCTTCTGGCCTGTCCAGATATAGAGAGTAAGTATGGTAATTTGATTGAATCGACCCCCTGCCCAGTCACACCCCACCTGCCCTGCCCTACCCCGCCTCTCAGAAATTTTGAACCCTCTACTAAATAATTCTGGATCAGCCTCTGCATCAGTTTGCTGTTTGCTTAAATACATGTATGTATGCAGCATGCTAAGTCTTAAATGAAGGATGTCTAAAATCTAATCATTTCTAATGAAATATGAGATTTAGATTAAGCTTTAATATGCCAGTGGCAAAATTTGCAGATGACCAAAATGTGATATTTTATTTATTTTTCATGACAGTGTGTTTTTAAAAGATATTTCCAGTTTTGGGTTAAAAATAGAAAATATGTTTAAATCCATTTTAGTTTGGTAAGACCCCAAAAAGGTACAGACAAACAGTGCAGGCCCAAATCAGATGCCTCAGAATGCAGAGTCTGATCAGAGTCTCCACAGTTTGCAAATAGTTTAGTTTATAAGAATATCTAAATCACATGGCATTATGAAAACACACCTATTCAAATATATAGAAAATTTTATCTCCAAAAACTGAAACTTTTCAGAATAAAAACTAAGATATTTTTCATATTTCTGCACAAAACATAGATTGTTGGTACTAGTTAGAACCGCTTCGGCGAGGCGGTTCTAACGAGTACCCACAATCTATGTTTTGAACAGAAATAAGAAAAATAATGTATACCCCTGTAAACCCCAGTTTTACTATATAAAAGTGGGGTTTAAGGGGGTCAAAATTATATAGGTATGTTTTCGTGATGGCCTGACATATGTATGTTTGAAATTGGACTCTTCCAGTATATAGTTAAGGGGAGTTTATTCAGTCTAAAATGTGTAATTATACCATCTGCTAATTGAAGAATTAATATTGATTGCAGTTGGAAGGTAATGACTTTCGTGGAAATTTGTGATTTTTGATTAAATATTTATGATCAGTTTTTCTGGCAGTAGTTCTTTCATGCTTTTCATACTGGGTAAAAATATTAGCAGACAACGTTTTGGAAATACTTTTTCTTATTTTCCCAGAAAATAAGATTTGATATTTCATGCCAATTGTTTCCTCAGGTGACAATTCAAACTATGAAAATAAAAAGTGATCAGTTTGCCGTCTGCTGAATTTGCCTATGAGTGCTTAAGGTTAACCTCTGTAGAATAACATTGATTAAACCTAATATATTTATGGTACGAAAGTAAGTAAACACAAAAATTATCTCCCTTTTCAGGTCTTAAAGCTCCACAGGAGGAGCCATCCCCACCCCCACCACCTGCACCAGAGCCAGTTGCTGACATACCACCGGTTCCTCCACCCACTGAGCCACAAGGACCACCTGTTCAGCCATCACAGCCACTGCCATCTGTTGTGAGCATGTTTGAGAAGAAAGTGGAACAACTGGTTAAACCAGACAACAAATTTAAAAACAAAGGTAAATGCTACTGTTTTTCTTTTACATTGCAAAACCTTCTGTGAGAAATATCCTCAAGTTAACCCTTGTCATGCTAAATAAATTAAGATGCCCTGCCCACTTCTAATTATCAGTCAATCAGATTACTTGATCCAGGTTGTTGCTACAAATTCTCATACTTAATGACAAACAGTGCAAACAGTGCAGATCCAGATCAGTTGGCTTCTATGGAAGCCAACTGAACTGGATCTACACTGTTTACAAAGACAGGGTATATCTGGGTTCAGCAGGACCAGGGTTAACATATTTACCCTAAATATTCAGACCCTGGTTACACTAAATTTCCTTATTTCAACAAGTTCATTTTGCTACCTGTTGATACATCTGAAAACTGCTAAATATAGGTGAACAGTGCAGACCCTGATCAGACACCATATTCTGTGGGGGGAGGGGTATCTGGTCTGAGTACACTGATGGCTTAGCTAGGCTGATTTTCTGTATACTTGGGGTAAATATGGAATGCATGGACATCTGCCACATATTTGGATTCAGGGTGTTTTTATCATAAGTCTGCTAGCCCATAATTACACAAATATTCAGAATACTGTATTCAGCCTAATTACGGCACATGCTCCTATAAGGGCACAGTCAGGCAATTTAGTATTTAGATTACAGCCAGTGTACTTTTATCTACTTTTTTATAAAAACATATGTTGTTAGTTCACATTTGAATTGCCTCGACAAGTTCAAATGAGTACCAACAACATATGCTTTTATAAAGAAAATCAGAAAAATATTGCATAAGTATCATTATATACGCCCCTCATGAAGTTAAAGTGTACCCATATTAGGAGGATATTTTACTACAAGTTTTTCTAGTGATTTGTTAAAGAAAAAAACTTAAGCGCACAGTGCAGTAATTTGGGAGAATATGGTATTTATTCCTTTCAATATTTTTCGTAAAGTGCTAACTTAGTCCATTTTGGTGTCGAAAAAGTCCTGCCTGATTGGCAGAAAAATATTTGTTCATTGATAGCTCTGAATAAAGCACTTTTTCAGCCAAAAAAAGTGATCCCTGCAGGCATATGACGTAAATACAACGTCGCCTCAACGTCGATGCAACGTCATGACGTTGCATCGACGTTGAGGCGACGTTGTATTTACATCATGTGCCCGCTGGGATATCACCCTTGGCATGCTGGGTAAAATTTTCAGCCGACAACATTTTGAAATACATTACGAGAACACGCCAATTCAAATACGTTGAGAATTATACAACGAAAACAGGAAAATTTTCAGATAAAAAATTCTGATATTTTTTATATTCCTGCTCAAAACATAGATTGTGGGTACTCATTAAAACCGCCTCAGCAAGGACCCACAATCTATGTTTTGAGCAGAAATAAGAAAAATAATGTATATCCCTGTAAACCCCAGTTTTACTATATAAAAATAGGGTTTAAGGGGTCAACATTATATAGCATGTTTTTGTGATGTTTTTTCTTGTTTTTCCCAGAAAATAAAACTTGACATTTCATGCAAAATAAGAAAAATATGAGTTTGTCATCTGCTGAATTTGCCCAGAGCGCTGTAAGAGTTAAAGCTTCCCATAAAACATGTTGTGGGTAGAGACATCAGAAATGCCTCATTTGATTATGAGGGGTTAGCGGATATGATGGTGCATAAATTATGACGAGGTATACCATAATAAATGTATTCTAGCAGACAGTCCTCAACAAACAGAGTAGACCCAGATCAGACCAACATAATACTGCATCTGATCAGGATCTACACTGTTTGCCATTCTTCCAGCAGTATTTAGACACATCAACAGTTAATAAAATGAACTGCAGATACTGCACAATGTTCTACTCCTTGTAACAAACTTGTTATTGCATGTTTACTTCCTAAGGCATAAGCAGTATGAAATAATGAAGAATGAATGAACGATGAGTAATCTAAAATTTTTAAATAAAACAGGAAATTCTAGGACAGGAAAACCTTGTCAGAGGAAATTGTACTGACACTGAAACATTTTGTTGAGAAAAAAAAAAGCAGAAAAAAACCCCACTCAAATTGAAGGTTCTAGTGATAAACTCGAAAACAAAAAGTCTGATTATTGAGGCAGATGGTGGGAAAAGTAACTTTTTCACAGGGACAAACAGCAACAGCCCAGTTTCTTTTTTATTTTAAATCTTAAGAAGAAAATTACCATATTTACCATAAGTATTGGGATACCTTATCTTCTTACCGTACTTGTCCTAATATTTTAAATAGTCCATTCTACTACCTGTTGAACTGTCTAAACTATTGCTGTATGTATGGCAAACAGTGTAGACCCTGATCAGATTCTGTGTTATGCGGTATCAAATCTGGGTCTACACCGTTTGCAAAGGCCCATCTGTCCGAATACTTAGGGTTATTACAGTAGTATTTTTTTGTTATTTTTCATAGAAAATAAGGTAGAAGCATCCTGGGCCCAGTTGTTCAAAGTGTCGTTAGCTTAACGAGCTCGTTAAGGGTCATTTCGTTAACTATTTTAGTGGATTCAATATACATTATTCTGATATTTTTTGCTGAAAAAATGCGAGTGCTAAGCTACTCACAGTTTTTCAGCAAAAAATTTCAGCATATTTGCGTATCACTTGATGTAAATTTTAAGGAATCGTTAACTAACGACATCGTTAGCTTTGAACAACTGGGCCCTGGTGGCCAAGTGATTAGCGCTCCCAACTTTGGATCACAGGGTCCTGGGTTCGAATCCCACAAAAGGCGGAATTCAGCTCACGACTACGCCGTTTCATTGCACAGAGCCTTGCATTATCATCCATCCAGCGACTAGATATGACTTTAATAAATTTGAAACAACATAAAAATCCAAGCCATCATCATCATAAAAAATAAGGCTTGACCTCTCATTCAAATTGTAGCCTTTGGAGACAATTTGAATGAAGTCTTATCTTCCATAAAAAATATTTAAAAAAAAAAAAAAAAAAAAGTACAGGTGAGCTTATAGTATAGGAATGGTCTGTCCTTTCATTGAAACTTTCACTTTCAAACATGAATATCTCCTAGGCTAGCTAGTCAATTTTGATCAAAATTTATATATTAAACAATTTTAATCTCAGACTTAAATTGATAATTAGTTTAGCAAAAAAATAAAAGGAATAAGTAGAGTTTTAGATGATGAGAAGAATGTAAAGGGTATTGATATGTTTTGGCTTCAGAAATGTGCAAGTCTATGGCCAGGCATATACTCTGCAAGGTGAAAAATGGGGAGTTTTTAGGCCTTACACATGAAGAAACCATGCGCACAACAACACCATTCCCTCCCCTGACCATACTACTTAATTACCCTCATCTTTAGTTTAATTCACTGTTTGTGAGCATGATTTCTGGTTATTGTGCAAAATTTATGCAGTTCTCAATAACAAATGTACCACTTATAAATGGAAGAACATAAATTATAATGTTTTGAATTTACCATTACTTCATGTTTTCCTGACAATTGTCAGAAAATCCAACTTTTTTGAGTGGCATTTTAACATTGTAGCGTCTTGGATGCCATTTTGTTATTAGCTCACCTGAGCAAAAAGTCCTCAAGGTGAGCTTTTGTGGTCAATCAATGTCCATCGTCCATTGTGCGTCCTTGACTTGCGTCGTCAGCTTTGTGGCGTCAACAATTGCTTTAAAAGCCTACTCCTCCTACACCTCTGGACCAATTGACTCTTAACTTGGTAGGAAGCATCTTGATACTTGAAGATCAAAAATAGCCAAACGTTGATTGGAAATCCAAGATGGCTGTCATCTTGAAAATCTATTTTTGGCTTCTTTTCCTGAACCAAAAGGCCAATCGACTGGAAACTTGCTAGGAAGTATTGGGTCAACTTGCAGATAAAAAATAGCTAAAATGTTTCAGATCTGAAATCCAAGATGGCCACTATGTTGGCCATCTTGAAAATCTATTTTGCACTTCTTCTCCTGAACAGAAATGCCAGTTGACTCCAAACTTTGTTGGAAGTATTAGGGCTACATGTAGATAAAAAAAATCTAAAATTGTTCACGATCAGAAATCCAAGCTGGCTGCCATGACAGCCATTTTGAAAATCTATTTTGCCCTTCTTCTCCTGTACTGAAAGGCCAATTGACTTGAAACTTTGTAGTAAGTATCGGGGCAACTTGCAGATCAAAAATAGCTAAAATCTTTCCGATCTGAAATCCAAGATGGCTGCAATCTTGAAAAATCATTTTGCACTTCTCCTCCTGAACAAAACAACCAGTTGACTCGAAACTTAGTAAGAAGTATCTTGGTGACTTGTTAATCAAAAGTAGCTAAAATTGTGTCAATCAGAAATCCAAGATTGCCGCCATAGAGGCCTTGAAAATCTGTTTTGCTCTTTGTCTCCTGAACCTAAAGGCCAACTGACTCGAAACTTTGTAGGAAATATCTGGGCAACTTGCTGATCAAAAAATAGCTAAAATCTTTCAGATCTGAAATCCAAGATGGCCACCATGGTGGCCATCTTGAAAATCTATTTTGCCCTTTGCCTCCTGAACAGAAGAGCCGTGACTCGAAACTTTGTAGGAAATATTGGGGAAAATCATAGATCAAAAATACCTAAAGTCATACTGATCAGAAATCCAAGATGGTCTTGAAAATCTGTTTTGCCCTTTGTCTTCTGACCTGAAAGGCCAGCTGACTCGAAACTTGGTAGGAAGTATCTTAGTAACTTGCAAATCAAAAACAGCTAAAATCATTCCTATAGGAAATCCAAGATGGCCAGCTTGAAAATCTATTTTGAACTTCTCCTGAATTGACTCGAAAATTGATAGGAAGTTCAGGGTGACTCGCTGATCAAAAATAGCTAAAATCGTTCCATTCAGAAATCCAAGATGGCCACCATCTTGAAAATCAATTTTGTGCATCTTCTGAACCAAAATCCAATTGACTTGAAACTTGGTAGGAAATATGGCGGCTACTTGTAGATCAGAAATAGCTTAAATAGTTTCTGATCGGAAGTAAAAAATGGCTACCATGGCAGCCATCTTGAAAATCTATTTTGGTGCTTCATACCCTGAACCAAAACACCAACTCACTCGAAACTTGATAAGAAGTATCAGGGTGACTTGTAGATCAAAAATAGCTAAAATCATTATGATTGGAAATCCTAGCAGCCATCTTGAAAATCTATTTTGAAATTTTTCTTCTGAACCAAAATGCCAATTGACTTGAAACTTCATTGGCAGTATCAAGGTGACTTGTAGATCAAAAGTTGCTAAAATGGTTCTGATTAGATATGCAAGATGGCCGTCATCTTGAAAATCTGTATTGAACTTCAACTAAAAGGTCAGTTGGCTGGAAACTTGTCTGGTAATCAGGTGAGTGATACAGGGCCATCTTGGCCCTCTTGTTTTCGAATTTCACATAAGCGAAGAACACTATTGACATCATAAGTGGACAGTGATGATATTCAATTACTTGCGCATGGTTGATTAACTGGTATTGATATACCTATAGAAAACAGTTACCGTATTCGACCTAATTACCGCACATACCCCTATAAACACATAGTCAAGCTAATCCACAGTCTTCAAATTACTGCCAGTGTACTTTTTGTCAACTTCCTTTATAAAGGCATATGTTGCGGGTACCCATTTGAATTGCATCGACTTGTCGATGCAATTCAAATGAGTACCCACAACATATGTTTTAATAAAGAAAATCAGAAAAATATTGCATAAACATCACCAAATAAGGCCTTTGCTGATATTTGTTTCTAAGGGTATTCTTAGTAGGTAGAGTCATATTGTACCACAAGTTTTCCCAGTAAAACCTAAGCGCATTGTGCAGTAATTAGGTCAAATACGGTAATATTTTTTTAATGTAGATACATGTATAGTGTCTAGTTTGTTTAATTAGGACTCTGAATCAGGCTATAGTTTAAAAAAGAAAGAATGCACAGTGCTGAAGCTATAAAATAGAAATAAAAATAGATGAAAATCAATGAATAGAAAATAATATGCTTTTATCAGACTGTAAAAATGTTTCTAAGATAAGATATTCATTCATAAACTCTTCCCTTTTATCTGTTTATACTGAATGATCAAATTCCACTGCTGCCAAATTTAGATCAGGGCTCCAAGTTTCAGTGTTAAATAAATATACTGATAATTTTCTCATTTCTTTGTGGAAAATTCATGTTCAGGAATTATCTCAAAGATGATTTAATGAGATTTTAGACCTTGTATTATGCCTTGAATAAATATTTTGCTTCGAACCACTGATGGTAAATGTTCTAAAAATTTGAAAAAGACAAAAAATTGAAGCATCAATTAATCAGTTCTATTCAACATTAAACAAAGGAAAGTATCCAGTTTTGCAAAGGGAGGCAATTTAATTGCCTTCCTTTGAAAAATGTGTTACTTCCCTTTGTGATTTATTTATGTTTTTCATTTTGAAATTGAGGTTTTTCGGTACAAATTTTTAGAACATTTAACATATTTTTATAAGACTCCATTTACCCAAAGCACAGAAGGTGAAGTTCTTTGAAATTTAATGCTATCTAAGTTTAGAATCAGCTGACAGAAGCCAGATAGGCTCATCAGCCTGTGTTTACAGACCTGAAAGAGGTTCATTTACTTTTTGGGTTATTGTATGTGCCTTGGCAGAAACAATGTTTGCATTACATAACAGGTTAACTGGGATACACAGTTCTGAGAACAGCTGTTATTAATGGGTGTATGTTTCATCTTTATCCTAATTAGTGCTGTGGGAGATTATTTTTGGAAAGTACCATATTATGTCCAAGTATATTTATCCTCCCCTTGTAGCAGGCAGCACTATAAACTTTTTATAACCCTAAAAAAGTTGAAGGGACTTCTGAACCTGGGTATGCCCTGCCTTTACAAACAATGTAGATCCAGATCAGTTGGCTTCTGAAGAAGCCAACTGATCTGGATCTGCACTGTTTACCATTCCGTATTTGAATTTATATCAACAACCTGGATCAAGTAATCTGATTGGCTGAAAATTAGAAGTGGGCGTGGCATCTTAATTTATTCAGCAGGACAAGGGTTAATGCTTTTGTTTTGTTTGTCTGTTTGTTCGTTTGTTTGCCCTTGTGTGTAAGATATCTCTAAGCTAATTATTTGAGCTTTGGCTTTGATATTTTAAGAAGTTCAAGACGCAACCATCTGCTGGCAAGGTGATGCCGGCCACAGTATTTTGGGACGCAAAAGGCGTTATTATGTTGGACTTTTTACCCAAGAGAAGTACAATAACTGGAGTGTACTATGCAAACTTGTTAGACCAGCTGAGAACCGCCATCCGTGAAAAACGCCGAGGTAAACTCTCTAAAGGTGTTTTGCTGCAACAGGACAACGCGAGAGTCCACACTTGCAAAGTTGCAATGGATGCTGTAGAGCGAAATGGATATGAAATAATACTACATCCTGCCTATTCGCCTGACCTAGCTCCTAGCGACTTCTTCCTATTCCCAAACTTGAAAAAGGATATCTGTGGACTTCATTTCCAGTCTGATGAAGAAGTCGTGACAGCAGTTGAGGAGTGGGTCAATGGAAAGAACCCTGACTTTTTTCAATTCTGGGCTGATGGCACTTGAACACCGTTGATCTAAGTGCATCAAACTAGAGGGAAAATTACGTCGAAAAAGAAGAGGTGGATCTCAACCGGAAATAAGTTAGGCTGGTTACTTATTGACTCACCCTTGTACTACAACGTCCAGAATTTAGTGGATGAGTAGCAAACAGTGTAGAATCTGGCCCAAGCTTATAAAACGTTTTTCATGCTCAACTCATCTGAGCATGAAATTTGTGTTCTGCTAATAAATCTCAAACTACTATTAATTGTAAATTCTTTCTTGCTAAACATAACTGAGCATGAAAATTTGTCTCCTAATAAATATGAAAAAGCCAACTATTGTTGGCATTTTCATATTAATTAGCAGTGAAAATTTCATGCTCAACTGATTTGAGCATAAAAAAAAGTTTTATAACCTTCGAGGCTGATCAGATGCCATATTCTGCAACATCTGATCTGGGTCTACACCGTTTGCTCAGGCCTGTTGGTTCCAATTCTTCGAGTAAATATCATAACTTGATAGAAATGGGGAGGGGGTATTCACCCATTTATGCTAGTGTCTTATATATAAAAGGGACATTAGCTATCAGTGTGGATCCAGATTAGATGCCACAGAATGCGGCATCTGTTCAGGGTTCACACTGTTTACATTAGATGAAGAAATTTATGATAAACATGGTAAAAACAAAACTAACCAGATACCCCTTCTATTGGAAATGGACCTGTCCAAAGAGTTAAGGTAGAAGAATCCACTTGGCATAAAAAGTTAATCAGAGAAATATGGCATCAAAGTGCAACAAAAAATACATACCGTATTTACCATATGTATTCAGACAGACAGGCCTGAGCAAACACTTTAGACCCAGATGAGACGCTGCAGAACGCAGCGTCTCATCTGGATCTACACTGTTTGCCACTCATCCAGCAATTTTTAGACACAACATCGGGTAGTGATTTGTACTGGTTCAAATTTTAGAACATATATGGTAAGGAGTTGAGGTGTCCGAATACTTGGGTAAATAGGGTACTCAGGTATGGATGATGGCATTCTTTTTCACATTCTTTGGTAATGGTCTGCAGCTGGTAAACAGTTCTTACAGAATATAAATTGTATTGTCATAAAGTCCCTTGTGATAAATCTTTTTTTCTTATTTCTGCATGTAAACTTAGGTGGGGCTCCTTATGCTGGTAATCAGGGAACACCCTGATTTGGATAGTCTAATCAGAGCCCTTGTTGCTCACTAACAGAATCATTTTATACTGTATATTATTAACCCATTCTAGACTGAATGAACTCCCCCACTCTGTATCTTGGAAGAGTCCAATTTCAATTTTAGGTAGATGAGGCTATGAGATTAAGATATTCCTGGAGAAAAATGGCTGAAGTATTTGCAAACAGTGAAGACCCTGATCAGATGCAGCATAGTGCGGCATCTGATCTGGGTCTGCACTGTTTGACAAATACCTTTTTAAGGGTCTCACGACTACAATGGGTTAATCAGCTAAGTAATTATTGTTCTAATATGTGCCAAACAGCCTGCATCGTACCAATGCAATGTATGGCATGATTTCTATACGGTTTTTGCATAGGCTTTATACAAGGGCTAGTACTAAAAGTTACGAGGATAAAAACCGAGGGGTTCAGGAGGGCTAATATTTTACGGTATTAACCAGTCAATGAGACTTTAAACACAGCACAAAGTTGATCAATAAAAATGTCATGAAATGGATGTTTTCATATTGGCCCTGGTACAGTAAGTGGTATCGGCCTTTGGATGGCTGTATTAGCCCTCGGCTTTGCCTCGGGCCAATACAGCCATCCTCAGGCCAATATGACTGCCCTCAGACCTGTAACAGAGCCAGTATGAAAACATCCATGTAAAAACATTATAACACTAGGACCTAATCAGTCTCAATGTGCAGGCTGATCTGGGCCTTTGCTGTTCACATGGCATAAGGGCTTGGGCTCTTGTTGCATTGCAGATCATAATCATATGTTAAGGGCATTGGATACATTTGTTAGATTTTCCACTGTTTTATACAAGGGAGAGAACTTTTATGACTTTCTGTTTGCACTAATGTGACTAATCCCTTCTGAAAAGGGGTCTACTCTAAAAGGAAAGAATTTGCTCCCCATGGGAGCAAATTCTTTCCTTTCAGAGTAGCCCCTTTTCTGAAGGGAGGAGAAGGGATCTACTCTAAAAGGAAACAGCAGTCTTTCCTTTTAAGAGTAAACCCCTTTTCAGAAACATAAATTTGAAAGAATTATCTCTCCCTAAAAGTGTATCAGCTCCCTTTTAAGCCCCTGTTTCTCATTCATAGCTGGAATGAAAATATGTTTACTTTTCATGCACACACCTTATGCATCTTGGTAAATTAGATAGCTACTGTATTTACCTGTGATGTACCCCACTGGCACCTCTCAGGGAGGAATAATTAATGCCAATAGTACTGTTTTATATTAGACTAGAAAATTCTGTGCACCGCTTAGCATAGTAGTACTGATGTAGATCGAGCGTGGATTCTTTGCTGCACTAACCCATTTTAGTAAGGAATCCCCCAAAAGATTGCAGCATCTGATCAGGGTCTACACTGTTTGCATTAAAGGCAGGAATTTCTATAAATCATAGTAGTAATAAAATCTAACCAGACACCCAACTGTTTGAAATAGACTGGTTCAAAGAGTTAAGGTAGAAGAGTCCACTCCATGTAAATGGGTTAATATAATTATGTCAACACTGATGTCAAATCGTTCATTTATATTGCATAGCAAGTATTTAACCAAGAAAACCAGTCACAGAGACATAATAGCAAAATCTATCATTACTAAAACATCTCGATAAAAATAAATAGCCCTTTACCAAATAGACCAATTGCATGACATTTAGGTAGGTTAGACTTTCTTCCCTTCTTTTTGCCCATCAAACCATGAAAATATATAGGAAGGCAAGCATTACGAAAACATTCCTATTCAAATATATAGAAAATTTTACCACCAGAAAATAAAAAAATTCAGATAAAAAAATCTGATATTTTTCATATTTCTGCTCAAAACATAGATTGTGGGTACTCGTTAGAACCGCCTCATTAATTTCTGCTCAAAACATAGATTGTGGGTGCTTGTTAGAACTGCCTCATTGAGGCAGTTCTAACAAGTACCCACAATCTATTGAGGCAGTTCTAACAAGTACCCACAATCTATGTTTTGAGCAGAAATAAGATAAATAATATATACCCCAGTTTTACTATATAAAAGTGGGGTTTAAGGGGGTCAAAATTATATAGGCATGTTTTGGTGATGTGCTGGTTTAGCAAAGTAAAAAAAATAATGTAACTTGGAAGATCAGAAAAAAAGGTATTGAGATGAATGGTTTGATTAGAAATACCATATTTTTCTAAATATTGGTACAGAAAGGCGTTACAAACAGTATTAACCCAGGTCCAATACCATAGAACATCTTGACTGATCATGGTCTGCACTGGTTACCATTCATCCAGCAGTTGTTAGACACATCAGTATATAGTATAATAGTCATGTTGAAGTTTTAGGACAAGTCATTACGAAAACACGCCTAGTCAAATATACTGAACATTTTAACCAGCAAAAACTGAAATTTTTCAGATAAAAATTCGGATATTTCTCATACTTCTGGTAAAAACATAGATTGTGGGTACTCGTTAGAACCGCCTTGGCGAGGCGGTCCTAACGAGTACCCACAATCTATGTTTTAGATTGTGGGTACTCATTAGAACCGCTTCGGCGAGGTGGTTCTAACGAGTATCCACAATCTATGTTTTTGGACAGAAATAAGAAAAATAATGTATACCCCTGTAAACCCCAGTTTTACTATATAAAAGTGGGGTTTAAGGGGTCAATATTATATAGGCATGTTTTCGTGATGATGGTAAGGAGTTAAGTCATCCCAATATTTAGGGTAGGTATGGTAGGATAAAAAAGTGATACAGAGAAAAGTCCACGCTCAGTTTGAGTTTGTTGTACTTCGGTACATTTTATCTAAGGTACATCTTACAGATTAGTATATGTAGCAAGGCATCTCAGACAAATATTATCAGATTCAGTAGCTAAACAGTGTATAGTGTTAATACAGTTTCTAGGAAACTTATATGGTGATATATACTTAAAATTTCAATTAATCTGTGTGTGCTGGATTAAAAAATATTAAGGATCTAGCTCATGAAAAAAATCTGTAAGAAAGTGAAAGACCTTTTATTTTAGAAAATATATATATAGTTAATTCCAGGTGAGATATTTTGTGGAACATAGTAGTAACTTTATGGCACAGGTAAACTAAAAGAAGGGAGGAAAGTTTTGGCATTCTCTTCAGGTTATTCACTTTGACATTTCGTCATTATTTTGCACTCCTCCTATTGCGTAGATAGGTAGGTTTATTGTGGGAATCATTTTTTTTACATTTAGAAGTTTAGATTTTCATAATTTTGAAAAGAAAAAAATGAAATGTAAAGTTTAGCTTCATGTTGATTTTATACAGTTATAGTTAACTTTGTGAATAAGCTGTCAAAATTTGCCATTTTTTGCCTTTCATAATTATATAGTGTTTTTAACACAATAACAAGATCTTTGGCATGGTTTTAATTATCTTACTGACTGTAAGACTAAGAAATAGTGTAGATCAAAGTCAAATAATGCATTCTGCAGCATCTGATCAGGGACTACGCAATTTGCCAGGAGTTTCAAGAAGCATATCAGGTAGTAAATTATTTATCGTATTCGACGTAATTACCGCACATGCTCCTGTAAGCACACAGTCAAGCAATTCCGTAGTACATTGTATTCAGATTACAGCCATTGTAAATTTTGTCTACTATTTTATTAAGGCATTTGTTGTGCGTACCCATTTGAATTGCATCGACTTGTCGATGCGATTGAAATGAGTAACCACAACATATGCTTTGTAAAGAAAATCAGTATAAAAAAAAACACAAAACATCGTATAAGAATCATTAGATAAGTACCCTTCGCTGATCTTTTTTTAAGTGTAATTTTTGTGTAGGTGGATACGTTTTACCACAAGTTTTTCTCTGTAATTGTGAAAAACCTGAGTGCACGGTGCGGTAATTAGGTCGAACACGGTATTTAAAATTTCAAGACAGGTATGGTAAGGCATTAAGGTGTCCCAATATTTAGGGTGAATATACAATATGTTATTGTTCTTTTTTCATGATACATGTAGAACAGGGTGTGGCACTTGCAGACAAAGGTGAAACTGTTTCTGTAGATTCCTGGTTTTCAGATAATCAGTAATTTAGTAAGTAAACATGGGATTATTATGGAAATTTGTGATTTTTGAGACCTAGCACTTCATTTTCAAACATCTCAGTCATGAAGATATATATTATTTGGAGATACTGAGATGATTCTAAGGAAATGTCAGCACATTAGTTCTGGTAGAGCTATTAACCATAGCTTCATTATGAAAACACGCCTATTCAAATACAGATAGAAAATTTCACCTCCAAAATCTGAAAATTTTCGAATAAAAAACTGACATTTTTCATAGTTCTGTTCAAAACATAGCTTGTAGGTACTCGTTAGAACCACCTCGGCGAGGCGGTTCTAACGAGTATCCACAATCTATGTTTTTGGGCAGAAATAAGAAAAATAATGTATACCCCTGTAAACCCCAGTTTTACTATATAGAAGTGGGGTTTAAGGGGGTCAAAATTATACAGGTATGTTTCGTGATGGTCTGTAGCCCTAATTAATGCTTAATATACTGGGTAAAAATTTCAGCAGATGACAAATTGATATTTTTCTTATTTATTCCTCAGAAAATAGATTTTGTCATTTCATACAGATTGTCTTCTAGGAAGGCAATTTGCTTGAAATGTTAAAATATATTTTCTGGATCTGTTTGTCATCTGCTAAATTATCCCGCCGGCCTCGGTGGCTCAGTTTGATGCGCCGTCCGACTGGAGACCAGGAGGTCGCGGGTTCAACCCCCGCTGAGGTCGGCAACATTCTTTCGTGGATATTGATCATGAAATATTTTCTACGGTCATTCTCTCCCTTCCGCTGATTCAAGAAGGGCAGTTGTCAGATGCTGGCGAAAGAATGTGCACAATACTGGTTAACCGCTCAGAGGACTAAGCCTGCCCAGTAAACGTGTGGTTAGGAAAACTGACCGCGCTCGACATGACCCCATTGGGTTGACTGGGCCGTAAAACCTCAACACAAACAAATCTGCTAAATTATCCCAGTTAGTGGTAAAGGTTAATATATATATATATATGATGGAATAACTCTTTGCATGCTGGGTAATTTTGCTTGTTTTTTTGTTTTTTTTGTCGTCAGTAGATTTTTTTTTTAATTAATTTTTTCAAAAATATCTTTCCGAAATACCATCAGAGTGTCAGACGGTTTGGATCCAGATCGGGCGGGTTTTTTTATGGGGCCTGATCTGGGTCCAAACTGTTTGCAAAGGTTATCAGCAGACAACAAAAGTTGGGGAAAGAGTTAACAATAATGTCTTTCTTTATAGGTTATCGGTGGGTGATCTTTACCATATTTACCCTGAGTATTCAGACAGACAGACAAACAAACCTGATCAAACAGTATACAATTACCATATTCAACCTAATATTACTGCACTGTTCACTTAGGTTTTTCAGAATTACTGGGAAAACTTGTAAAATATGTATCCACCTACTAAAAGTACACTTTAAAAACAAGATCAGCAAATGACTTATTTAATGGTGTTTATGCGATATTTTTGTGTGGTTACCAATTTCTTTATAAATGCATATGTTGTGGGTACTCATTTGAATTGCATTGACAAGTCGGTGCAATTCAAATGAGTACCCACAACATCTGGCTTTATGAAGAAGTAGACAAAAAGTAGACTAGCTGTTATCTAAAGACTGGAATTGATTGCCTTTATAGGGGTATGTGCAGTAATTAGGTTGAATATGTTAATGTAATGACCAGCTGTTGAAGAATGTGGTGTCTGATTGTTGCCACTCATCTGGTTTCATTTTTACACACATCAGCCAGCTGATGAACAAGTAGTAAATTAGGTTTCTTCATTTTATAGGACAAGTATGGTAAGGAGTTGAGGTTTTCAGGTATTTTATGGTAAATCAGTATTTTACATTATGAGACATTTTGTGAAAAACAATGTTTTGATACAGCAACCACAGCAAATAAAAGCTTATAGGCAGACAGGCAGACAGGCCTGAGCAAACAATGTAGATCCAGATGAGATGCTGCAGAATGCGGCATCTCATCAGGGTGTACACTGCCTGCCCCTCATCCAGCAATTTTTAGACACAACATCAGACTGTGTGAATTGTACTTGTTCAAATTTTAGAACAAGTATGGTAAGGAGTTGAGGTGTCTGAATACTTAGGGTAAATACAGTAGTCCTGCCACCTATAGGAAGCCAGGTTACTCTGTTAACCCTTCTCTTGCTGAACACGACATGCCCTGTCTTAGCAAACAGTGTAGATCCAGAAGAAGTAATCTGATTGGCTGGAAGTTAGAAGTGGGCATGGCATCTTAATTTATTCAGCATGACAAGGGCTAAGGGTAAATACAGTAGTGCTGCCACCTATAGGAAGCCAGGTTACTCTGCTAGGACACCATAGATCTAGATAAGGTGCTTTTTCCAGCCAAAAAGTATCACTATTTTCTAATATCTCCACAAAAACATTTATTGTGGGTATTCATTAGAGGTGCCTTGCCAAGTACCCACAACCTTTTTTCATGAAGAAATAAGAAAAACAAAACAAAAATTGTTTGTGCCATATGGGAGAGAAATGGGAAAGATATTTTTGAGAATAGCAGAGAGCTTGTTAATAGACTGTGTGATTCAGTTGTTTTTTCCCTTAGAGTATCTGGATCTTTGTTTGGAACTCAAAATATATTTTTAGAAACTGGCTGTTATTTTCAATTACTCATACACCTGTAATCATAGATAGAGATCTTTGGTATTTAGTTTGAAGAGTTCACTGACGTTTTTTAATTGAGATATAGGGTGTGTTGATGCAATTTATGGCTGGAATGATTTCCTGGAATTCCACAAAGTAAAATTTCTTACATCCACCTTTTGTCTATTTTGCCTTTCCAGGTGTATTGTGTCAACCTTAAAGTGATGACAGTTTTTTTATTTCTCCCGGTAAATCAAAGGAGACAATTTGTGTGAAATGTCAAAGCTGTTTTTTTTTTTTTTTTTTTTGAAAAATAAGAAAACTATTTCAAAATGTTGTTTGCTGAAATATTTACTCAGCACCCTATGCATTAAGGTGGAACTTGGGGTTCTCATTTACTCCAAATATAGAGTCCTGGACTCCTAATTTTGTAGTAGGGACCTCTATTTTTCAGCGAAGTTTAGCAAAACTACATTGGCGTAGGGATTCCTGTTTTCAAAATCCTAGTGAGAACTCTGGAAATTGACAATGTTGATGATGTTTTGTCAGAAGTTATATCTTTATTTGCACATGTATGACTGCAGACCACTGGGTTGAAAAAATGCCTTATTTAGGGCTGTTTTTTTTTCTTTGCATTCCGAAAACATGCCTGTTCAAATATGCTAAAAATTTTACCACCAAAAAATGAAAATTTTCAGTTAAAAAATTGTGATATTTTTCATATTTCTGCTAAAAACATAGATTGTGGTACTCGTTAGAACTGCCTCAATGAGGCAGTTATAACAAATACCCAAATTCTATGTTTTTGAGCAGAAATAAGAAAAATAATGTATACCCTTGTAAACCCCAGTTTTACTGTATAAAAGTGGGGTTCAAGGGGGTCAATATTATATAGGCATGTTTTGGTGATGATCGAGTTTTTAGCAGTTCCATACAGTTTTGTATCTGTGACTAAATATCATATATATGACATTTTTTTTTTCATTCATTCATACTCTTGTTTCACGGAGACAATTTACCATGGTAACATCAACAGGAGTTCTCCTATTTTATCACTTCAGTCCATGAAAGTATTGAATTTCTTTTATTTGCTTAGGGTAATCAAAGCCAACATGTATATGGTAAATGTCAGAGCCAACATGTATACGGTAAATGTCCTAAATTTTGAACACTTTATTCCATGCTTTTTTGGCTTAATTTTGTTATTTATGCTGCTGTCTCTTAAAATGCTTAGTGAAATGGCAAACAGTGTAGACCCTGATCAGACTGCTCCTAAGGAGCTTGTCCGTCCAAATATTTACAGTTAATACAGTTGATATGAAAACCACAAAAGTGTCTGCAAACCAAACATCATTATAAGATTGAAAAGTGCAGAATGAAGTAGCCATGCATTTAGAGCTAATGACTTTTAGGCTGTCTCTGGCTAAAGTGGGTTGAAGCACATTATGTCACCTGTGAAGACCCAGATCAGCATGTGCAGCTGTGTAGTCTGATCAGGACCTCTGTTCATCAGTACATTCTACAATACTCAGGCTTGGTCCAGGCAAGCAATTAAGGCACAGGTGCCCAGGCTGATCTTGGCATTGATTGTTTGTCCATATGACATTTATGCTAAGGCCTTTTTTACATGACAAATCTCACATTTGGATATGGTTTTTCCTCTCCCAAATTAAAGTGCAAAACGATTAAGGTGCAACTTTGGGAGAAAGGAACTTTTCTCTGTACATTATTGTTAGAAAGTGTTGGGTAAGAGGGATGTTTAGGTATGGTATTTTTTTCTTATCTTCATGGATCTTAATATTAAAGATGCTTTTATCTGTCCAAAAGAATTGATATTTTCTGTTATTTCTCCATGAAAACAAATGTTGTGGGTACTCATTATAAGTGCCTCAGGGAAGCACTTATAATGAGTACCCACAACATATTTTTCATGGAGAAATAAGAAAAATATTTACCTGATACCCTCTCTTATCTAGACCAATATATCTTTCTGTGTTTACTATATTTACCCAAAATACTGGGACCTTAACTCCTTACCAAATTTGACCTAATAATTGAACACATCAAGTTTACATCTAAAATGGCTGAATGAGTGGTAAATAGTTTACACCCTGATCATGTGGATCTGACGCCACATTTTGACAAAACTGCTTTTGCTCCCTTCTGAAAAAAGGCCTACTCTAAGAGGAAAGAATTTGCTCCTAGACTGGCTCCAGTCTCCAATGACTAAATATTTTTCTCATAATCCTGTTTGATAATCCGCTAAAATAAAACCAAAAAAATATCATTACTATAAAGGATGGTGACCAGCCTTTATAGTCATGATATTTTTTTGGTTTTATTTTAGTGGATTATTAAACAGATTATAAGAAAAAAAACAGTTAGACACTGGAGACTGGAGCCAGTCTAATTTTGCTCAGGCCTTGTGGAAGCAAATTCTTCCCTTTTAGAGTAGATCCCTTTTCAGACGGGACTTGAGGTGTATAAAAGTAAACTGTAAGTCACAAAAGTTGTCTCCCTTGTAAAAAATGGCAAAAAATGTACCAAGTGTATTCATTCACCTTAAAATTTGACTTTCCCGTCCTGGCCCTCTGATCAGTTGAGTAATCTAACAGTTATTTTATGTTGCTTCTGTTTTTCTGTTGGGATTGTGCAGAAAGTGGTAACACTTCAAGAATCTTAGGATTGTGCAGGAATTGTAATGATTTGTTGTGATGGGAGATACATGCTTCAAGAGGGAAAACATACCTTCTGAATGGAGTGCCCATCAGATTAACCCATTGTAGTCGGGAGACGCGTAAAAGGGTAATTGGCAAACAGTGCAGACCCAGATCAGACACCTCAGAACACGGCGTCTGATCAGGGTCTTCACTGTTTGCAAATAGTTTAGCCATTTTTCTCTAGGAATATGTAAATCTCATAGCTAGGTGTACCTAAAATTAAAATTGGACTCTTCCAATATATAGTGGGAGAATCTATTCAATATACAATGTGTTAAAAAGCATATTTGTACAGTTTGATCAGAATCTTTGCTAGGCACTCTGTGGAGATAGGAAAGGATGTGGATATTTGGACTTGAGTGCCCATCAGATTTAAAAGCATTGTACAGTTTATGGCTCAATATTTTATTCAGAAACAGTTTGAATGAAATATAATGAGCCTTATTTTCTGTGAAAAATAAGAAAAAATATTAGTAATTTGTCATATTTGCCCCATGAATGTTAAGATTAAAATATATTCGTATGAGACCTACAGTGCAATTTTATTTTTTCCTGTGGCATGAGAAAAGTGAATTGTTTGACAAAAGAGTTATTATGACAAAACTTGCTGAGTCATTATTTGATATTTCCTACATCCATAAAAGTAAGAAAACCAGAAGAAAACAAAGAAATTATTTTTCACTGTTACATTGTTTTTATAGTGTGAATCTAGAATTTTAGCAATGATGACTTTACTGACTCTAGCCAAGATGCTTAAGTCTTTCAGACAAACAAGGACTAATTTTAGTAACAATTTAACCCTTAGCGTGCTGAGAAAAAAAATGAAACAGGTCTGTAAGAGTGGGTACCCCTACTCGAGAAGTCATTACTCCCTTAATTTTGCCTCGATTTATCTGGAATTTTCACATATAATATGCCGATTGTAGATGGCCATTTTACCGGCAAGAGGATGGGCACGTGACTAGAAAGTCACGTGACAGTCACTTGTAAACCGGGAACCGTGTAAGACACTTTAAAAAAAAAATAAAAGTTACAAGAGACCAGCGCCTACTGTGTACTATTGCGAATGAAACGAGTGACATACACAGCAGGCCTCCTAGCAAAACCTATAAAACCTATAATAACCTATAATTTTGTGCCAAACCTATAAAACCTTTATTTTGTTCATAAAACCTATAAAAAGCCTGTATTTTCATGAAAAAACCTATATTTTTCACTTTTTGAACCTTCTTGCGACTCAACCCTAACTTTTCTTCAAAATGCACTACTATGTTTTATTTTTAGTCCCATAAAAAGTGATGAAAACTGTCAAGAAATTGTAATTTTTTTCCTCGCTCGCTTCGCTCGCTCAGACTTAGTAAAATTCAGATCAACTTTATCTGAGTAATTGTGGCACAAAAATTCATCAAATATTTTTTCTTCAGTTTTAAATCTTTATATAAGTTTGGAAGACTCTTTTTTTAACCTGTATTTTTATTGAAAAACCTTAAACCTATATTTTGAGTAAGAAGAACCTATATAAAAACCTATATTTTCAAAGTGGGCCACTAGGAGGCCTGACACAGGTTCTACTGTTATTCCTACTTCTTCCTCACTGGAAATGATTTAAGTGTTATGGGCTTTTTCTCCAGGAAATCGTGATCAATCTGTTGAAGTGAGTGCTGAAATTAATGGCAGCTTCAAATTCGATATTCTCGGTCTTTATTAGTGTGGGTAAAATCCAGCACCCGACTATCTAATAAAAAGTGGCATGTTTGTATGAAAGTAGGTTCACTCCTGTATGAGAACACTTGCTCTGAATGGTTGCATGTGGTGTATAGTAAGTATGGCAGGCTTTAGAGTTGGCAGACCCCTCCCAGGGCATATAGTCGCCTACAGCAGTGTAAAGGTTAATTGTCTCCTTAAAGGGAGACAGTTAAATTGTAGCTAATATTAATCCTTTGCAAAATAGCTATTTCCCACAAAAACACATGATTTCATTTTGAAATTAAGAATTTACTAGTAGAAGACCTGAGTAACAGTGTAGACCCAGTTAAGACACAACAGAATGTGGTGTCTGATCAGGTCTACACTGTGTGCCATTCCTCCTGCAGTTTGTTAGACACATCAAATGGTAGTAAACTGCTTAACCCTTGTCCTGCTGAATAAATTTAGATGCCACATCCACTTCTAATTTTAAGCCAATCAGATTACTTGTCCGAATTGTTGCATTAATTCACATACTTACTGGCAAACAGTGCAGATCCAGATCAGTTGGCTTCTTCACTGTTTGCAAAGGCAGGGTATATCTGGGTTCAGCAGAACAAGGGTTAAGTTACTCAAATTTTTGGAGAGTTACAGTTTCCAAAAACTGTTAGCGTAAATTTGTGACCTGCTTCTTTTTTTTTCTTCTCATTACATTGGCATCAAAACGTGACAGCAGTCTAAAATTACAAAATTACTCAATGGGAAGCTCTATTTGATAATCACAATGTGCAGCACTCATTTTATAAAACACTGTTTTGTTAAACATTTAAATAACTGCTACCACCGGAAGGAACTGTGGTGCTGAGTGAAAACAATCTTACCAAATAGTTACCCTAGATATTGGATGCCTAATTACTTATTGTACTTGCCTAAAATTTGACCAATCCATTCATTACTTGTTGATCTGTCCAAAAACTGCTGGATGAGTGGCAGACAGTGTAGACCCTGATCAGATGTCATATTCTGCAGCATCTGCAGCATTCAGGGGCATCTGATCTGGGTCTATAAACTGTTTGCTATAGTCCTGTCTGTTCCAGTACTTAAAGGGTAAATATCTAAACATTTACATTTGATTAAAACATGCTTGGTGATGATGTCTAAAAGATGGCAACTGAATATGGTTTTAGACCCTGATTTAACAGCACAGTCTACTGTAAATGGTTGCTCAGGCATATTTGTCCAAATATTTACAGCAAATTCAGTAATTATTCCAAATATTAGACTTTTCGCAAAGAAAAATTTCATTTTTAATCTGTTGAATATAGCTGTTTAAACTTTAATATGAATTTTTACATAGAAATGTGTGCCACAATGTAACAATAGCTTTATTTAAATGGAGAAAAAAAAACAGTTTTTTAACCATAGTTTTCAGGCACTGTTCTAAATCTGTTTTACTACTTTAAACATGTTACATAATCACATTTTGGCCCCATAGCTTTATTCTGACATCACCTGCATAGCTGTCAATGGGGACATCAAAAATAATGATGTCATGTCACTGCCCACAGAAGCATCATTTTCAAAACAAAGTAGCTGGCATCACTTTCCCTAGGATTTTCAGAGATCGAAAACTGATGCATCTGTCATATTTCTTTGCTTTTGTGCCTTTTCTGGTGCAAAATAAAGTTTTTATAGTTTTCCATACATAAACATTTTTGCAGAATCCCTTAAATGGAGTTGTAGACCCAGCTCATAAGACACGACAGAGTTTGTTGTCTGATCAGGGTCTAAACTATCCTTTGGGCTCAGTTTTCAACACCTGCTGGGAAAAGTATGTGCACAAGTACTGGTTAACCACTTAGAGGACTAACCCTACCCTGGAAAAGTGTGGGTAGGTTAACTAACTGGCTCAACATGACCTTAAAAGTGTTGACTGGGTCGTAGAACTCCAAATGAAATCAATTAAGTATTCATGACTCTGCAAATCTGGAAAACCATGTTTGATCCCTATATTTTTGCTATGATAGCTAGAGGTTTAAATGAAACATTCTCTACACAGAATGTTAAGAATTTCGGTGAGACTGGTACACTTGAAACTGCAACCATTCCATAAGAGGGTAACCTTTACCACAAATTCAGTAGAAAACAATTTGATGATATTTTTCTTATTTTTTACCAGTAAATTGGCTTTGACCTTTCATGCAAATTGTCTCCACAGGAGACAATTTGCATGAAAGATCAAAGCCTGTTTTCTGAGAAAAATAAAAAATATTTCAGAATGTTGTCTGCTGAAAATTTTACCCAGCATGCTAAGTGTTAACCCTTGTCCTGCTGAATAAATTAAGATGCCACGCTCACTTTTAATTTTCAGCCAATCAGATTACTTGATCCAGATTTTTGCTATAAATTTACATTCTTGATGGCAAACAGTGCAGATCCAGATCAGTTGGCTTCTGAAGAAGCCAACTGATCTGGATCTACACTGTTTGCAAAACAGGGTATATCCGGGTTCAGCAGGACAAGGGTTAATGATCTGTATATGAAAGTGTGGATTCTTAAACCACTAGACCACAAGATGCCTCAAGTACTGTGTGCTAGGTAATAGCAAGTATGATCAAGAGGATCAGTGGAACTGATAGTCACAAGTCAGAATGTTGTGACCGAAAACTGTCTTGGACCTTGTTTTCCTGTCAGTGACACAATTATTTAGTATATTTAGCTATCATTATATGTCAGATTGGCATATCCCAGATCAGACTGCTCCTGAAATGTAACAGTTAGATCAGTCTTCACGGTTTGCCTATATTTCTTTAATTTGGCTCATTTTAAAAGCCTCTGATCTGGGCCCATTTTTTCAAAACTTAACAAAGTTGTTAGCTATTAACACCACGTTAAAATTTCTATCTTGAAATATGGAAAATACATTCTTTATAATATTCGTAGTCTTCAGACTACAGCCAGTGTATTTTATTTATACTTCTTTATAAAGTTCGTAGTCTTCAGACTACAGCCAGTGTACTTTATGTATACTTCTTTATAAAGTTTGTAGTCTTCAGACTACAGCCAGTGTACTTTATTTATATTTCTTTATGAAGTTCGTAGTCTTCAGACTACAGCCAGTGTACTTTATGCATACTGCTTTATAAAGTTTGTAGTCTTCAGGCTACAGCCAGTGTACTTTATTTATACTTCTTTATAAAGTTCATAGTCTTCAGACTACAGCCTGTGTACTTTATTTATACTTCTTTATAAAGTTCGTAGTCTTCAGGCTACAGCCAGTGTACTTATTTATACTTCTTTATAAAGTTTGTAGTCTTCAGGCTACAGCCAATGTACTTTATGTATACTCTTTATAAAGGCATATGTTATTGATACCCATTTGAATTGCATCAACAAGTCAATGCAATTCAAATGAGTACCCACAACATATGGTTTTATAAAGAAAAGTAAAAAAAACAACAACACAAAAACATCACATTAGCATCATTAGATAAGTCCCTTGCTGATCTTTTTGTTTTTAATTGTACCCTTAGTATAGGTGGATACATATTTTACCAGGGGTTTTCCCAGTATTTTTGAAAAACCTAAGCACAGTGCTGGTAATTAGGTTGAAGACAGTATGTCAGATATTTCAGTCATGCAAGACTTATAGAAGCCTTTTCTGTTCATTAGTACAAAGAAGGGAGAAAATGGATATATTGTATCCCTCTACTCCCTCCCCACAGGTTGACTAAGGTACCTTGGTTGAATTTTTTTTTTTGGTAATTCTGTTTCTCATATTGCTTGAGAAAGTGATAAATAAGTAAGAATAGGATAATTAAGACAATTGAAGGTTAAGTGAAATTTCCAGATATCGGTAACACACTTTTTCAGTAAAATAATGTGGATTTTTTTTTTTCTGATTTCTCTATAAATAGAACATATGTTGGGTACTGGTTATAATTGCCTCAGTGAGGTGACTGAGAGCCTATACCTTGTACTTTATATGGAGCAACAAAAATGTTAACCTGGGTGACTTTGTGATTTAGCAAGCTCTAGATAAGACACATTTTTCATCATTACAAAAACATGCCTGTATAAATATACTGAAAATTTTACCACCAAAAGATGAAAATTTTAAGATAAAAAATTCTGATATTTTTTATATTTCTACTCAAAACATAGATTGTGGGTACTTGTTTGAACTTCCTTGATGAGGCGGTTCTAATTAATAACCACAATCTATGTTTTTAAGCGAAAATAAGAAAAATATTGTATATCCCTATAAACCCCAGTTTTACTATATAAAAGTGGGGTTTAAGGGGGTCAAAATTATATACATGTAGATATATTTTTGTGATGTAAAGAAAGTATTGTATTGATTAGTTTTCTTATTTTTTCATAAAAACATTTGCTGTTGGTACTCATTAGAAGTGCCTTCCTGAGGCACTTCTTATGTGTACCAGCAATATATGTTTCCATCAAGAAATGAGAAAAATATGTATCTGAAGCTACCTCTTATCCAGAACTACCATAATCTTAAGTAAGACAAATGGATGTGTAGTAATCTGCTGTCTGTCAGATGATGGGGTTAGCAGAAGCTGCCAGTGAATAAGCCAGGTGGAATATGTTAACCCTTGTCCTGCTGAATAAATTAAGATGCCACACCCATTTCTAATTTTCAGCCAATCAGATTACTTTATCCAGATTGTTGATATAAATTCATATACTTAATGGCAAACAGTGCAGAGCCAGATCAGTTGGCTTCTTTAGAAGCCAACTGATCTGGATCTACACTGTTTGCAAAGGCAGGACATATCCGGGTTTAGCAGGACTAGGGTTAAGAAGGCTGCATTTTGCTACTGTTGGAATTCTATCTTTTATATCAGAGAATCACTTACACAACCGGTCTCTTGTGCTTTTTGATGTGCCTGCTTTTAGCATGGCTGGATATAGGGATTCGGCTTTCTGTCCGTTCATCTGTCAATCCGTCAACATTTGCGTCAACCCTAACTTCAATTTAAATGTTCAGGTTCTTTTCCCAAATGATGATATTGGTATAAGCTTGCACTTAGGGATGACAACTCAGACAGCAGTATCCATAGTATCCATATTTGACCTCAACCTATATTATACAGCTCTCTGACTTTGTAAGTTTGCGTGGCGGGACATAGCCTCTGGCAGAATTCTTATTAAATTAATCCCTGTGCTCATCAGACAGAGACAATACAAGACCCTTTGCATGTCTTCAGTAGAATCACCTAAGATTACAGCTCTCTTCCCAGAAGCTACCCCAGTATACACACATTTATATTCACTATCTTATCAAGGGTTGGAAACTCAAATTCTTAAAAAATTCACTCTTCTTTTAAAACATTTTGATTGAGCAAAAAAATCACCAAACACAGCCTTCCTGAGGCACCAAAAGAGGAACTGGGGAACAAAAAAATGACACGATACAACAGCACAGTTGCAAAAACTGCAGATCGATGTATGGCTGTAGCAATTATCTCAGTAAATATTCCAATATGAAGGTTGTAATTTTCTCCTACCTTTGCCTATATGAGATAGGCTTTTTGCCCATGTGAGAAACTTCTACCTCACATGACCATGTGATTCCTCAGAACAATCCACTTCAAGGTGGGAGAAAAAGAATCCATCATGAGCCAGTCCATGGAGGATAAGGAAATCTCACCCTCGGGGTAGGAATTTCACCAGGGACTCAGCAAGCCTTGTCCCTGGTTGAAATTGCTACCCAGAGGGTGAGATTTCCCTATCCTGCATGGACACTCATGATGGATTCTTATAATCCCAGTAAATATTCCAGTATGAAGGTGCAATCATCCCAGTAAATATTCCAATATGAAGGTTGCAAATATTTGAGTATGAACATTGTAATTATCTCAGTTAATATTCCAGTATAAGGTGGTAGTTATTACAGGAAATATTCCTGTATGAAGGCTGCAATTATCCCAGTATATAGTCCAGTATGAAGATTGCAATTATCTCAGTAAAATGTTCCAGTACAAAGGTAGCAAATATTCCAGTAAATATATCAGTACGAAGGTTGCAATTATCCAAGTAAATATTCCAGTATGAAGGTTGCAATTATCCCTGTAAATATTCAAGTATGAAGGTAGCAGCTTTCCCAGTAAATATCTCGAAATGAACTAGCAACTATCCTAGTAAATATATTTCAGTATGAAGGTAGCAATTGTCCCAGTAAATATCTCAGTAGGAAGGTTGTGATTATCCTACTAAATATCTCAGTATGAAGATTGTGATTATCTCAGTAAATATTCCAGTATGAAGGTGCAATTATAACAGTAAATATTCCAGTATGAAAGTTGCAATTATTCCATTTTATATCTCAGTATGTTTGTAATTATCCCGGTAAATACCCCAGTATGAAGGTAGCAATTATTTGAGTAAATATTCCAGCATAATTAAGGTAGCAATCCCAGTAAAAATTTCAGTATAAAGGTTGCAATTATCCCAGTAAATATTCCAGTATGAAGGTTGCAGTTATCCCAGTAAATATTACAGTATGAAGAAAGCAGTCTCAGTAAATAAATTTAGTTTGGAGGTAACGGTTACAGTAAATGTTCCAGTAGGGATGTTGTGACAGTAAATACCCCAGTATGGATGTAACAATTATCCCAGTAAGAAAGTAGCAATGATCCCATAAATATCCCAGTTATAATGTTGGTAGCAGATATTTGCTATCTTCTGCTACACTATTATATTGTGTACAATAATTTTGCAATTTATTTTGCAAGTCCTCAAACATTGACAGTGATAATCCATGTTGCAAACAGCATTGTTGCATCCATTAAACTGATTTGCACTTTGATCATGTTTGATGGTTAAACATGTTTTTAGTGAGCTCGCAGCCTCATGGGGCTATCGGCGCAGGCCTGCGCGAGCAAGCTCTATGGTACAGCACACATACGTTTTGTTGCCGTCAATCCAAACTGGAAATAAACATTTTGTTTGCAGTTTGTCGGGTTCTCAATTAATGTGGCAGATCTATTTGTATTTGCCAGGACCAACTGGGAAAATGGGGTACCAGAATCCGGTACCAATATTTTAACGATATAGCTTGGGTCTTATACTTTTTTTTTGGGATGATATTTGGCTTTAATATTATTCAATTGTACTGTAACTGCAAAATGTGGTTTTTCAAAGCATTATAATGCTTTGCGAACTTGCCTATTAGGCATTGCCTATGTTCATATTAGAACATGATTAGCCAACATGATCACTGGCCAACAAATCCTGTTAAAACATGTCTGAACATGTTCAGTCATCAAACATGATCTAAATTTCGGCATGGGTGTCAGACAAATCCATTAACAAGAGTTCCGCAAGTTGGGCATCATATGCCCATTTCCAGAAGATGACTTGAGTATATACCAATGGATTTTCACCAAACTTGGTATGTGCATTAATATTGTGAAGATATGGTTTGGGATTGCTAATGGACAATTTTTATCAATTTTTGACAGAGTTATCTGCCCACAACACATCCATATTTTCGTTTCAGGACAACAATTTGAGTAAATCTCAATGGAATTTCACCAAACTTAAAGATATTTGCATTTATTTTGTGGTGATCTGGTTTGAGATTGTTAACCCTTGTCCTGCTGAATAAATAAAGATGCCACACCCACTTAAAATTTTCAGCCAATCAGATTACTTGATCCAGATTGTTGATACTAATTCACATTCTTAATGACAAACAGTGCAGATCCAGATCAGTTGGCTTCCTTAGAAGCCAACTGATCTGGATCTACACTGTTTGCAAAGACAGGGCATATCCGGGATCAGCAGGACAAGGGTTAATATGGGCAAATTTTGTCAGTTTTTGATAGAGTCATCTGCCTGGGACATGTTATCGTTTGATTTGTTATATGTTTTATTTAGTGGTATGGCACTTTATACACAGGTGCTTTTCTAGTAGCCCAATAATACCATATATACTCTAAATATTGAGACACCTGAACTCCTTGCCATAAAATTTGCACAAGGCCATTTTACTATCTTTTGATATGTCTAAAAACTGCTGGATGAGTTGCAAACGGTGTAGATCTTGATAAGACACGGTTCTGTGGTTTCTGTTCTGGGTCTACATTGTTTGCTCATGCCTGCATGTTCCAATATTTAGGGTTATTATGGTATCTGATTTTGAAGAGACAAAAATACCATTTATAATAGCTTTTGCATTAGAAATACAGACGTTTATGACATCAGGGAATTATGTTTATATAATTATGCATTTTTTGTACCAGAAAGCAGTTGCATTTTATTGTCTGAAAGCACTAATTATTTACCCTAAATATTGGGACCTTAACTACTCAGTACAAATTGGCCAAGAAAATCTGCATCTGAAATTGTCGTCTGTTTATGTCGTCTGCTGAATATTCTTGCAAACATTTCAAACCTATTTTTGCATACAGGCAAACAGTGTGGACCCAGATCAGACTGCTCATAAAGCAGTCTGATCTGGGTCCACACTGTTTGCAGAAATGACTTTTAAAATCACAAGCAGATGACAAAGCAGATGACAGTTGTTGTGATTGGCAGTTTAAGGGTTAATTAACATTCACCACTCTTTGGACAAATTCAGCAGATGACAAACTGTGGATTTTTTTTCTTATTTTTCCCATAAATAGGCTTTTACATAACAATTGCAAATTGTCTCCAAATATAATGAGATACATTAACATTACCACTCTTTGGGCAAATTCAGCAGATGACAAACTAAGGATATTTTTCTTATTTTTCCTTGAAATAGGCTTTGGCATTACAAATGTCAAAGCCTATTTTCTAGAAATATAAGAAAAATTATTTCAAAATGTCATCTTCTGGAATTGCTACCCATCGTGCTAAATGTTAACAGGTAACATTTTAACAAGCTCAATGGGCTTGCTGGTTAAATGTCTTAACGCTTAGCACTCTGGGTAAAATTTTCAGCAGACGACATTTTGAAATAATTTTCTTATTTTTCCCAGAAAACAGGATTTGACATTTCATGCAAATTGTCTCCTTAGGAGACAATTTGCATGAAATGTAAAATCCTGTTTTCTGGGAAAAATAAGAAAAATAACATCATTTTGTCGTCTGCTGAAAATGCCCAGAGAGTGGTAAAGGTTAAAGTTGTTGAAGGAATGATAATTGATTGTGTTGGGGTTTGATGACACGTCAACCCTTGTGGGTCATTTTGTGTCGTCTCCCAGAGAAAGGGAGAAAAAGAGATAGAAGAGATAGTAGAAGAGATGAAAGAGAGGGACAGAGAAGACTGAGGAACAGGAATGAAAGTGAAGAAACAGAAGAAATAAAAACATTCCCCCTTTACCCTTACCTGCTACAAGGATAGTAGGCCTTGCCCAGCTGTAAGCCAGTATCAGTTGGACATCCCAGTGACGTAAGATACACAACACCTTCGCACCACCTGACCACCCCTGAAGAAATGACAAACCATTCTGCAGGAATAGTTTGATCTGGATTTCAGCTGTTTGCTCTATACACCCTGTCCCAATACTGGACTACCTGGTGATGTTTAAAAGGTGTTGAAGTAATGGCAAACAGTGTAGTCTGATGAGTAATTTGATCTGAATCCAAAGTATTTGCTCTGGACAACCTGTCCCAATATTTAGAGTAAATATCACCCTTGCTGTTCAACAGGAATTATATTCTCAAGAGACCATAGAAGAGAATTTGAAGATAGATCTGTCTGCATCATGAGGCATGCATTCCTATAACACTGAAAAGGATACAATCTAAATTATTCAAAGATCTCATGAAACAAGTATTTAGTGCAGTTTTATTAGAAAAAAAAAATTTTATGCTTGACTTCATAATATCATAACCTTAACCCTTGTCCTGCTGAACCCGGATATAACCTGTTTTGCAAACAGTGTAGATCCATATCAGTTGGCTTCTGAAGAAGCCAACTGATCTGGATCTGCACTGTTTGCCATCAAGTATGCAAATTTATAGCAACAGTCTGGATCAAGTAACCTGATTGGCTGAAAATTAGAAGTGGGCATGGCATCTTAATTTATTCAGCAGGACAAGGGTTAAGTACATGTATTTGGACAAACAAACAGTGTATTTCCAGTATTTTCAGATACTTAGTGAGAGATTATCTCACATGAACTTCTTATGACACCCAGTATTTCCAGATATTTTGAGATATGTTTTGAGATTGTCTCATATGAAGTTCTTGTGACACCCAGTGTTTTCAGATAACTCATGTGAGATTATCTCACATGAAGTTCTTGTGACACCCAGTATTTTCAGAAAATTCAAGTGAGATTATCTCACATGAAATCTTGTGACACCCAGTATTTTCAGATACTTCAGATGATTATGAAGTTGTTTCTGTAAGCAGAGGACAATTTAGCACTGATGTCATAGCTTGTTTATGTTTTTTAGAATAATAGCTTGTTTATGTTTTTAGACCAAATTCTGTGTAGGTAAACATATCTGTGAGAAAGCAAACAATGATCATGTTTACCCTGGATATAAGTTAATTCCTTACCATACCTGACCTAAACTTTGAACAAGTCACTACCTGTTGATGTGTCTGAAAAATTGCTAGGGGAAGCATCTGATCAGGGTCTACATTGTTTACGCCTTATGTAGAATCAGATTAGACACTGCAGAATTTGGAATCTGTTCAGGGTCTTAACTGTTTGCTGCTTATCTAATAATATTTAGACACATCAAGGTAGTACTGAATAGACTTTTTTTCAAATTTTAAACCCTGCCATGCTGAATAAATTAAGATGCCCAGCCCACTTATAATTTTCAGCCAATCAGATTACTTGATCCAGGTGGTTGATACAAATTCACAAACTAAGTGTCAAACAGTGCAGCTCCAGATCAGTTGGCTTCTTCAGAAGCCAGCTGATCTGGATCTACACTGTTTTCAAAGGCAAGACATATCTGTGTTCAGCGGGACAAGGGTTTAGTATAGCAAGGAGTAAAGGTTAAATACCCAGTTTAAACAATATTTGTTCTTTCTATGGAAAAGAGAAGTAGCCAGACAATTGTCTTTTTTATGTCCCAATTATGTTATGAAAACCTATGCTGTGTGTATTCATTAGAAGTGTCTCAGCATGGAGCCTCTAATGAGTAAAGATAACTTTGGTTATTTGGAGAAATAAGAAAAAGAAACTTTTTTGTATTCACTGAGAGTCAGTATTTAGTCCTTACTAACCAACCAATCCCAGTAAACTTGTCATATTTTTCTCAGACTTATCAGTCAGTACTCAGACTGTTAGGAGAAAACTGCTGGAAACATTAACGCTCAGCATTCTGGGTAAAAATTTCAGCAGACGACACTTTGAAATATTTTTCTTATTTTTTCCAAGAAAATAGAATTTAACATTTCATGCAAATTTGGAGACAATTTGCATGCAATGTGAAATCCGATTTTCTTGGAAAATAAGAGAAAAAAAATAAAAATGTCGTCTGCTGAAGTTATTACCCAGCATGCTACGCGTTAATGCAGATTCACAGAGGATGAAGAGCAATCACATAACATCATAGGTCTAGACAAGAGTGGGTATCAGGTAAATAGTTTTCTTATTTCCCAATGAAAACATATATTGTGGGTACTCATATTAGAAGTGCCTCGGTAAGGCGCTTCTAATGAGTACCCACAACATATGTTTTCATTGAGAAATAAGAAAAATAGAGATACTTTTTGGTTGAAAAAAGCGTCTTATCAAGCGCTATGAACATTACTGTTATGATGAGTTTTTCAGATTTGTGCATTGAAGTAACACAGTTTTATCTAGTTTTTCATCAAGGTTGTGCCCTCAGTGCAGCTCCAGGTACGAGGAGTGTCCAACACAAATATTTTCCTTATTTCTCCATGAAAACATATGTTCTGGATACTCATTAGAAGTGCCTCAGCAAGGCTCTTTTAATGAGTACCCGCAACATATGTTTTCTTGGAGAAATAAGGAAAATATCAGCAGTTTTCAGTTAAACATTGTCATATCTGGAGCTATGTACTCAGTTCTTTTTTAGAGTCTTCAAACTTTGGTAGACAATGAGCTGTTGTATTGTGGGTCTGAGAATTGAATAACATGCTCTTTCTTTTATCTATACAATGTGTTTTGAACATTGAAATTATATGTTACATTTTTTATCAAGACAGCCAGTCTTCAAATTTGGTTTTCAGATACACAGTAGCTTAATTTTTAGCTCGCCTGAACAACGTTCACGTAGAGCTACTGTACTACCCTCGGCGTTGGTGGCAGCGTTGGTGTCCACAAATGTTTAAGTTTTCATTAAAGTTTTTAAGACCTCATTATTTCTAACCTTATCACTGATTTGATTCATCTTTGGTATGATTATGCGTAGTACCATCCCCACTACCTTTGGTCATGTCAAGGTCAAGATCACAGACTTAGAATTTTCGTGTTAAAATTTTACATCAAAGTTTTTAGACCTCATTATTTTTCTATTTGATTGAAAAGCATGAGTTCAGGCCAGCTGTCCTGTCTGGCGACAGGTCGTGTTAGCTCTTTTATGTTATTGGTTGAAAATGGAGATCAAAGTTGTGTATCTTGTTGGTCAAGATTTTGAATCACGGCCCCTGCCCATCGGGGCCTGCGAAATGATGGGCTGCCTGGTGCCTCCAGTGCAGAGCTGCTGTAAGTAGGTCCTGAGTTCATCACGCGATTGAGTCAGGTAACAGTCCCACAGATTTGGAGGCAATGTCTCTGAATGATACAAATAATGTTAACTTGGATATAAAATTGCAACTCAAGCAGTGGATTCAGAAATCAAGTGCAGTCAGAAATCAAATTCAGTTAGATCTGACTGCATTACTGTGACTCTGAACTGATAACAGTGACTTGATGGGTGACAATGTGCATGTAGTAGTGATAGGTTTATATGATAAACTTGTACTGCCTTGCGGTACTAGCCTGCTTTGTAGCTGACCTGAGCACGGAGTGCTCAAGGTGAGCTATTGTGATCGGTCAATGTACAATATCCCCCATCTGTCATGCCTCATCCGTCATGAAGGGTCAACAGTTTGCTTTAAATTAAAACCGACTCCTCCTACAACCCTTGGCCAATTGACTCGAAACTTGGTAGGAAGAATCGGGGTGACTTGTACATCAAAATAGCTAAATGCCATGGCTGCCATCTTGAAAATCTATTTTTCACTTCTTCTCCTGAACCAAAAGGCCAATTGACTTTTGGTAGGGAGCATAGTGGTGACTTGTAGATCAAAAATAACTTAAATCGTTCCGATAGGAAATCCAAGATGGCCTGCATGGCCGCCATCTTGAAAGTCTATTTTTGGCTTCTGCTCCTGAACCAAAAGGCCAACTGACTTGAAACTTGGTAGGAAGCATCAGAGTGACTTGTACATTAAAATTAGCTAAAATTGTTCTGTTCGGAAATCCAAGATGGCCACTATGAAAATCTACTTTTATCATTCTGATTGGAAATCCAAAATTGCCACCGTGACTGCCTTCTTGAAAATCTATTTTTCACTTCTTCTCCTTAACCGAAAGGTCAGTTGAGTCCAAGCTTGTTAGGAAGCATCAGCTGACTTGTAGATAAAAAAGAGCTAAATAGATTGATTAGAAATCCAAGATGGCTGCTATCTTGGAAATCAATTTTGCACTTCTTTCCCTGAATCGAAAGGCTAATTTATCTGGTAATCAAGTGAGCAATACAGGGCCATCTAGGCCCTCTTGTATAGAGATGGGGTAGATTGTTGGCTTGTCACACAGGTGGCCTGGGTTTTTATCCCTGACCAGCACATTGGTGATTAGAACTTTTTAACCTGTTACATCTGGCAATCAACACAAATAACCCCGTCAGATAGGCTTGGTGGCCCGACAGGCTTGGTGGCCTGGTACAGAGTGATTGCTCAAATTTTTCAAGAATGAACCTAAAAATGGGGGAGGAATATGCAGTAGTGATAGGTATATAATAAACTTATATTGCTTGGCATTATAGTGACAAGGTAGTGTTAGCCTGTCATGCAGGTGGCCTGGGTTCAATCCCTGGCTGCAGCATTGATGATTAGAAATTTTTCATCTATAACAATAACACAAGGAATAACATTCATTCGCTGTAAGGGTATTTAACAAGGACATGGGTTGTTTGGTTGATTAGGCTCACTACTTCATTTTTATTGGACAGGTTTTTAAAAAAAAAATCTGTCCTTTAAAATAGCAATGTCCGGGCGGGCGGGCCTCGGGTGTCATCCGAGGTTTACCTTTTGGTTAACCTTTCTTCAAATTGTATGTTACCTTTATTCTTCAGTGGATTGCTTTCATATTTGGTAGAGGAGGACCAGTAGGTGTGTCACATGCAAGAGAGACAACTCTCACTTTCTTCGTTATGTACTTATCTCCCCTGACGTCAGAGGTTTACCTTGTGGTTAACCTTTTTTCAAAGTTATATGTCACCTTTATTCTTCATTGGATTGCTTTCATATTTGGTAGAGATGAAGAGGAGGACCAGTAGGCATGTGTTATGCAAGAGAGACAACTCTAACTTTCTCCGTTACGTACTTATCTCCCTTAACATCTGAGGTTTACCTTTTGGTTAACCTTTTTTCAAAGTTATATGTTACCTTTATTCTTCACCGAATTGCTTTCATATTTGGTAGGGACAAAGAGGAGGACCAGTAGGCATGTAGGGTGCAAGAGAGACAACTCTCACTTTCTTCATTATGTACTTATCTCCCCTGAAGTCGAAATCTTGTGCAGGCCATAACTCCCATACTGTTTGAGATAATTTGATAATATTTGGTAGGTACATATATCAGGTCAAGTAGAAGTGTTGCATGCAGGAAGGATAAGTCTTGCTTTATGTACTTATCTCCCCTTAAACCAAAATCTTGTGCAGGCCATAACTCCCATGAGATAATTTGATAATTTTGGGGGGGACATAATATCAGGTCAAGTAAGAGTGTCACATGCAAGAAGGACAATATCTTTGTTCTTTTTTCAAGTTATCTCCCCTGAATGAATTTCTAAGCCAAATTCTTGTGCACTTCATAACTTCTTAATGGTTTGAAATATTTTGATAATATTTGGGAGAGGCCTAGATAAGGACCAGTAGGCATGTCCCTTGTAAGAGAGATAACTCTGATTTTTTTGTTACGTACTTATCACCCCTGAAGCCAAAAGCTTGTGCAGCCAAAATTGAATTTTGGAAGGGTTTTTCAAAAATCTGTCCTTTAAAATAGGGATGTCATGGCCGGCGGGTGTTGGGTCTCCCGAGGTTTACCTTTTCATTGACCTTTTGAAAAACCCATCCATAATGCCATTAGGCATTTTTCTTGTTTCTTTTTAGACATAATATATTTACTTTTAAAAATAGAATTGGCTCTATGAATCCTCAAATGAATGGAATATCAAATGGAAAATATGTTTTAACGCTCTAGATTTGAGGCTTATCCAGATGAATATGTTTTAATTATTATTACTTCTATACAAAAACATATGTTTCTGGTACCTATTAGAAGGTTCTTGACAGGCCATTTTTAATGAATACCCACAAAATATATTTTCAAGGAGAAATAAGAAAAATATCAATAACTTTTAATAGAAAAGAAGATGTGTTTGTGAAACATAAATATATGTCCCCCCGGCCAAGGTCAATTTTTTCTTTAAAGTAGGTCACAGGTCAAGGTCAAGGCCACAGGTCAAGTTTTTGTATGAGTGGGAAGCCCTAGTCACAAGGAACCTACATACCAAATATGAAGGCTCTATCTGAAACGGTTCAAAAGTTATGACCAATGTTAATTTTTTCTTTAAAGTAGGTCACATGTCAAAGTCAAGGTCAGAGGTCGGATTTTTTTATATGAGTGGGAAGCCTTTGTCACAAGGAACCTACATGCCAAATATGAAGGCTCTATCTGAAACGGTTCAAAAGTTATGACCAATGTTAATTTTTTCTTTAAAGTAGGTCACATGTCAAAGTCAAGGTCAGAGGTCAGATTTTTTTGTATGAGTGGGAAGCCCTTGTCACAAGGAACCTACATGCCAAATAAAGGCTCTACCTCAAACGGTTCGAAACTTATGACCAATGTTAAAGTTGTCCACCCAACAGGGGGTGGTCGGGTGGTGCAAAGGTGTCATGTATCTTATGTCACCGGGGCTTCCAACTGATATTGGCTTACAGTTGGACAAGGCCTGCTATCCTTGTAGCAGGTAAAGGTAGAGGGGGAATGTTTTTATTTCTTCTGTTTCTTCACTATCATTCCTGTTCCTCTTTCTTTCCTGTTCCTCTCTTTCATCTCCTCTACTATCTCTTCTATCTCTTTTCTCCCTTTCTCTGGGAGACGACACAAAATGACCCACAAGGGTTGACGGGTCGTTAAACCCCAACACAATCAATGTCCACCCAACAAACAAACCAACAAACAGACAGGGCAAAAATAATATGTCCCCACTATTGCTACCGGGGACATAAAAAATATTTTATCTAGAGCTGCAGTATTTTGAAGAAATGTCTTTTAATAATTTGTTGTCAGATGTTCACTCATTTTTAAAGTAAACCACAGCGCAGGATGCAATATTTAATTATTTGAATTAGAAATTTGTTTGTAAAACATTATGCCCCAACTATATGCTTGTCGATACAAAAACAAGCACAGTGTCTCAGTAGATCATCTACTTTGTGACCAGGAGGTTGTGCTTTCGATCCCTGGCTGAGTCATACCAAAGACTTTAAAACCGGTTCTAGCTGCCCTTTTACTTGGTGCTCAGCTTTATATACAGGTTGGCAATACATATACAGGTCAGGAAAAAGTCAGGAAAATTTTATTTTTCTTCAAGGTCAGTGAATCATGTATTAATTATGTATGCATATTTTTTTTATCAGTTCAATTGTTAATATCTGCATGAATTACTCATATTTGGCTGAAGATGAAACTGCACTGAAACTAGTTGGTAAATACATTTGAAAAGGACAAAGAAGTAGTCCAAACAAAATAAGAATATGAAATCTCTCTAAAACTACATCCTTGTCTGTTGTCACGAATAATGCCGTGAATAAGGAAGCAGACATTTGATCTTGAGGATATATCGAGGGTTTGTTATATAACAGGGTGTTCAATTGTTTTAAACAACATGTTTACTATGTTTCCATAAATAGCTTTATTTACAATGTTTCCAAAAATAACTTTCTGGAATGTTCAACATGTTTACAATAACATGATGTTTACGTCCTTGATTCTGGACTGAGTTGTTTTTGGAATGTCATGGAAGATTTAGAAGTTTCTTGATTGGAACTGGAAAATAAGAGATGCTTGTAGTAAATTCTTTTTCTAGAACCTTCTTTGATATTATATAAGGAGAACAGATTTTCATCTGGGCATCTTTGTATACTTTCACTGGAAATTATTCTATACTGGATTACTTTAGTATTTTATTCATTCTGGACTTAAATTCTGAATTCAGGAACATTAAATTGTGGGATCAGAAACTGATATTCAAAGGATTTGTTTTATAAATTCTCATGGATTATTTCAGAGGGACTTTGTGACATAAACTTGAAAGGTACTGTCTACTTACATTCTTTTGTTTTGAATCTTGTCTTATTTTTTTTGTGGAATAAATATTGTTAATAATTTAAAACTTGTTGCTGGTTTCACTTTCATTTCTTTCTCGTTACGCCTGGCTCGTAACAGAAATTGGGGGCTCGTCCGGGATCGAACATTTTCTTGAGCTAAAACAAGTTTGAGCTTTTTAAAGAAAACAAATATTGATTTTTAAGGAAAAAAAATATTTGTTTGCTATAAAACAAGTACTGACTTTTAAAAAATCTCAGTAAATATAAAAATATTTGTTTCATAAAAAGCAAGTATTGACTTTTGAAAAATATCAATAAATAAACTCTGATTGAAAATCTACTTGATAAAACCAGCAAAAAGCAATCATGTCATTTGACCTTCAAGCTTTTATCACTGCGCCTTCGCAGGAGCTGTTAGATTTGGCCAAAAAGTCTGATTTGTTGGATATTGCTGCTCACTATGAATTGACTACCGTCAACAAGTCCATGTTAAAACAGGAAATAAAAAATATTTTGGTTCAATTTTTGGTTGATAAGGAAATTCTTGATTCTTCTGCTTTGTCTCTTGTTCTCGTAACTCAGACAGGTTTGCATATACGAGAGCTTGAAATTCAGAAGCAAATTGAGTTAGAAAAATTAAGATTAGAACAAGAAAGACAAATGCAGAAGGAAAGAATGGAAATGGAAGAAAGAGTGCAGAAAGAAAGAATGGAAATGGAAGAGAGGGAGAAAGAAAAAGAAAGACAAATGCAGATAGAAAGGGAAAAATTAAAATTTGATACAGAATTAAGAATGAAAGAATTAGAAATGCAAAATATGACGGTAAAACGGCAACCTTTAGACTCTGGCGTTCATTTTGACATTACCAAACACATCAGATTAGTTCCCCCTTTTCAAGAAAAAGAGGTTGACAAATATTTTCTTCATTTTGAAAAAGTAGCAGAAAATTTAAAATGGCCAAAGGAGCATTGGACCTTGCTTTTGCAAAGTGTTATAATTGGGAAGGCTCGAGAAATTTATACTCAGCTGACTGTCCAGCAGAGCTCCAGTTATGATACTGTAAAGGAATTTATTCTTAAGGCTTATGAGTTGGTCCCTGAGGCTTACAGGCAAAAATTTAGGAACTGTAAGAAAGAAAATGAGCAGACCCATGTTGAATTTGCTAGAACTAAAGAACAGTTATTTGACAGGTGGTGTTCTTCGAAAAAAATTGGCTCTGATCATGAAAAACTTAGGCAGCTCATGCTTGTAGAAGAGTTCAAAAGGTGCATAAATTCAGACATTAAGTCCTTTTTAGATGAGAAACAGGTTGAAACTTTGGAAGCTGCACCTAGACTTGCAGACGATTATGCTTTAACACATAAAGTTTCCTTTATTAATTAGTCAAATCCCTCTAGAAGACCATTTTTCCCACATTCAGGATCCAAACATAGTCCTAGTAATCCACCTGGTAGTCATAGCCAAACAATTACTCCCAAACCCAAACCTTCTGGTGAAAATAAAGATCAAAATCCCTTATCTCAACCAATTTGCAATTATTGCAAAAGGACAGGTCATATTATATCTGAATGTTTACATTTGAAAAGAAAGAAAGAAAAACAAGAGGGGCTTAAACCTACTGGCCTTACCTCTTTACGGTCAAAACCACAGTCATGTGTTAAGGAGGAAGATCCTATCCAGACCGAAAGGCCTGAGACTGATTCTGTTATGGAGATTTATGAACCATTCTTATCAGATGGTTTTGTGTCACTAAATAGTGACTATGCCCAGTCTACCCCAATTAAAATCTTACGAGATACTGGAGCTTCTCAATCCCTTATTTTAGCAGATACTCTGCCTTTTTCTGAGAAGACTTCTTCTGGGACAAGTGTCCTTATTCAGGGTGTAGAGTGTGGATTTGTTAATGTTCCTCTTCATAACATTTATTTATCCTCAGACTTGGTAACTGGTTTAGTGGCTGTTGGTATTCGACCTTCTTTACCTTTTAAAGGTGTTCACTTACTGTTAGGCAATGACTTAGCAGGAGATAAGGTTGTGGTAAATCCACTTTTGACTACTATACCTTGTCTTGATCAGCCACCTGATCCCATTGAACAGGAAATCCCTGATCTGTACCCATCTTGTGCTGTTACAAGGGCCATGGCAAAGAAAGCAAAACAGAATGATGGGGAAATTGATTTAACTGATACCTTTTTGGGTCAGTCTTTTACAGACGAGATTATAAATTCTCTTTCACCCAGCCTGTCTGGCAAGCAGACAGACTTAAGTGACAAGTCAGAGTCCAGTCATTACTCTTCAGTATTAAATGACCAAGGTCAAGGTCATGACTTGGTGTCAAGGTCACAACTTTGTAAGGAACAGCATAATGATCCTGAAATTTTGCCTTTGCTTGAAAGCGCTTTAGATGAGAAAGAAATAGATCAAGTCCCAGTCTGTTTTTATGTCAAAAATGACATTTTAATGAGAAAATGGCGTCCTCCTGATGTCTCAGCAGAAGACGAGTGGACTGTTAACCACCAAATAGTGGTTCCAAGGGTTTATCGCCCTGAAATTTTGAACTTGGCCCATGAGACTCCCATGTCAGGTCATTTAGGTGTAAACAAGACCTATCACAAAATTCTTAACCATTTTTACTGGCCAGGGTTAAAATCTGACGTTTCTCAATTTTGTAAATCTTGCCATACTTGTCAGATGGTAGGAAAACCCAACCAGACAATACCAAAAGCTCATTTACAGCCCATACCTGCTTTTGATGAACCTTTTAGCAGAATAATTATTGACTGTGTTGGTCCCTTGCCTAAAACCAAGGCAGGCCATGAGTATCTTCTCACTATAATGTGTGCTTCTACACGTTTCCCAGAAGCCATCCCACTTCGGAATATTAAAACAAAGAATATTGTTAAGGCTTTGGTAAAGTTTTTCACATTTGTAGGCCTTCCAAAGTCTGTTCAGTCGGATCAGGGCTCAAATTTCATGTCAGGAATTTTTCAACAGGTCATGCATGAGTTGGGAATTACTCAATTTAAATCATCACCTTACCATCCTGAAAGTCAAGGTGCCCTTGAAAGATTTCATCAGACACTGAAAAATATGATCAGGTCATACTGCTTTGACACTGAAAAAGATTGGGATGAAGGCATTCATTTGTTGTTGTTTGCCGTTAGAGAATCTGTTCAGGAATCTCTTGGTTTCAGCCCATTTGAGCTGGTATTTGGCCACACTGTGCGTGGACCTTTGAAACTTTTGAAAGAGAAATTTCTCTCAAATGATGACAGTTCTCTGAACTTACTTCAGTATGTATCAGATTTTAAAGACAGACTGTCTAAAGCTTGTGAGGCTGCTCGGACCAATCTTAAGTCAGCACAAAGGAAAATGAAACGCTGGTATGATGAAAATGCAAAAGAAAGAAAATTCATGCCTGGAGATAGGGTACTTGCTCTTTTGCCTATTCCTGGCAAACCTTTGCAAGCCAGATATTACGGCCCTTACACTGTAGATAAACAGATTAGTGATGTAAATTACATTGTTAACACTCCTGGGAGACGCAAACAAAAACAGTTATGTCATGTTAACATGCTTAAACAATACATAGATAGGGATAGCTCTTCTGTTACACCAATTAGTGTTGTTAGTTCAGTCCCTCAGGAACAAAGTGAAATGAACTCTGAAGACATGAACTTCATCAAATCTGATCCTGCTTCATCAAAACTTCAGAATTCTGACATTCTAAAGGATCTCGACCAGAAACTTTCACACCTAGATCCAGTCCAAAGAAAAGAACTGAAACAGTTAATTTATCAATATGAACACTTATTTCCGGACATTCCTACAAGGACTGACAAAATTTATCATGATGTGAATGTTGAGGACTCACAACCTGTCAAACAACATCCATATAGAATGAACCCAACAAAACAAAAATATCTTAAGGAGGAAATTCAGTATTTGCTGGACAACGATTTCATTGAACCAAGTCAAAGTGAATGGAGTTCACCTTGCATTCTTGTGCCAAAACCTGATGGAACATATCGGATGTGCACCGATTACAGGAAGGTCAATAATTTGAGTAAAACAGACACTTTTCCCATACCAAGAATGGATGACTGTATTGACAAAGTTGGAAATTCAAAATATATAACTAAATTTGATCTTCTGAAAGGATTTTGGCAAATTCCTCTCACAGAAAGAGCCAAAGAGATCTCAGCATTTGTTACTCCTGATGGATTATATCACTATAAAGTAATGCCTTTCGGAATGAAAAACTCTCCAGCAACATTTCAACGCTTAATCAACACCATAATAGCTGGAATCGAGCATTGCGATGCTTACATCGATGATGCCATCATATACAGTGATGAATGGAATCACCATCTTGGAACTATCAACGCATTCTTTGATAAACTAAGTGAAGCAAAATTGACAATAAACCTTGCTAAAAGTGAATTCTGTCATGCAACTTTAACATTTCTAGGACATGTTGTGGGTCATGGTCAGGTTAAACCTATAGAGGCTAAAGTTGAAGCTATTTCGAATTTTCCGGTGCCCACAGGCAAAAGACAACTGATGAGGTTTCTTGGTATGGCCGGTTATTACAGAAAATTCTGTAATAATTTTTCTGTCATTGCTGAGCCACTGACTAATTTACTTAGTAAAAGAATGAGGTTTAAGTGGACCAGTGATTGTCAGAATGCCTTTGATAAACTGAAAGCCATACTGAGAAGTGAGCCGGTTCTCTTGGCACCGAATTTTAATAAAGAATTCAAGTTAGCAGTAGATGCGAGTGATGTTGGTGCAGGTGGTGTATTACTGCAAGAGGATGACAATGGTGTGGATCATCCAGTTTGTTACTTTTCCAAAAAGTTTAACAAACATCAAAAGAATTATTCTACAGTAGAGAAAGAATGTTTGTCTCTCATTCTTGCTCTTCAACATTTTGAAGTTTATCTGACTTCTTCGTCCTCACCTATTGTTGTTTTCAGTGATCACAATCCACTGACTTTCATCCATAAGATGAAAAACAAGAATCAGAGGTTGCTCAGATGGAGTCTGTTGTTACAGGAATACAATCTTGACATCAGGCATATCAGGGGAAAAGATAATATTATTCCTGATGCCTTGTCCAGAGCATGATGTCTTGATCTGTGGTTTCCTGTAACTTGCTGTATACAAGATAATAATTGCCTTTATCAGTATTTTATTTTATGATAATTTTATGGCAAAAGAAAGCTTTATTACATAAATCTTTCTTTTCCCTGAAGAGGGGAAGTGTTATATAACAGGGTGTTCAATTGTTTTAAACAACATGTTTACTATGTTTCCATAAATAGCTTTATTTACAATGTTTCCAAAAATAACTTTCTGGAATGTTCAACATGTTTACAATAACATGATGTTTACGTCCTTGATTCTGGACTGAGTTGTTTTTGGAATGTCATGGAAGATTTAGAAGTTTCTTGATTGGAACTGGAAAATAAGAGATGCTTGTAGTAAATTCTTTTTCTAGAACCTTCTTTGATATTATATAAGGAGAACAGATTTTCATCTGGGCATCTTTGTATACTTTCACTGGAAATTATTCTATACTGGATTACTTTAGTATTTTATTCATTCTGGACTTAAATTCTGAATTCAGGAACATTAAATTGTGGGATCAGAAACTGATATTCAAAGGATTTGTTTTATAAATTCTCATGGATTATTTCAGAGGGACTTTGTGACATAAACTTGAAAGGTACTGTCTACTTACATTCTTTTGTTTTGAATCTTGTCTTATTTTTTTTGTGGAATAAATATTGTTAATAATTTAAAACTTGTTGCTGGTTTCACTTTCATTTCTTTCTCGTTACGCCTGGCTCGTAACAGGTTGAGCGCAAGACTATAGTAACTCAAACATATTTTTGAAACCCTTGTTTAGGGGCAACTTGGACCCCTTTGTAAACAATGCAAATTTAGGTGCCATTGCTCATACGAGCAATGGCACCTAAATTTTCATTGTTTACAGAAAGAAATGTTGTAATCTTCATAATGCCTTCATGGTGAGGAGATTAGGTTTGGGGAAAAACAACCATCTGACTTACGCCAGTCTTGCGATCAACCCTCGATATGAGCTACAGACACATTACACTCAGTTAAGGGTAAATGCCATAAAAAGAGGTAGAAAAATCCCCTAGTTATAAACAGCATTGGTGTCAAATATTTCTTTCTCATGGTTAGGAAAAGTGCCAAGTTGGTGATTGCATTTGTATATTCTTATTTTCACGGCAAATATGCGGCGGTAATTAAATTCTAAAATCTTAAAGAACAAAGATTTACTCCCTTAAAAATTTAGCATATTGCATCTTTAAAGGCTATGTTACGTTAAGACACCGCTGGAACAAACGATTTTCTTTTCATTGTATGTCTCATGGAATAATAAAAAAACAGAAGTATAGGTTTGCTTAAATAGTTTTGCAGAATGAATATAAACATTTCCTGCCGTTTTAACTATTCCTTTATTCTCTTTTCATGGACCCTATAGTCTATGCTCTTTTTAACCCTGCATTAATTCTGATTATACCAGTTCTTAACCCTTGTCCTGCTGAACCCAGATATACCCTGCCTTTGCAAACAGTGTAGATCCAGATCAGTTGGCTTCTGAAGAAGCCAACTGATCTGGATCTGCACTGTTTGCCATGAAGTATGTAAATTTGTAGCAGTAATCTGGATCAAGTAATCTGATTGGCTGAAAATTAGGAGTAGGCGTGGCATCTTAATTTATTCAGCAGGACAAGGGTTAATTAGGGCTTTATAATCAGGTTCAGTACTACTGTACAGCCATTAATGTCATAAAAGAAAAGAAGAATTAAAATGAATTTCATAGTTTACATTATATAATAAATGATTTATTTGACATTTCCAAAAGAGTAAATGAATGTTTGTTTTGTTTTTCTAATGAAGATCCCATGCAGGAAGAAAACACCACAGAAAAATCTTGTGATTAACTGCCTAATCATTAGCTTAAAACTGAGTAATATCAGTTAGGTCATTGGTACTGTCTACTAAAAGGCCATGGTTGATTGTTGAATGTAGAATTGATTAGAAAGAACAACACATGAATCAGCTAATCATTATATGGCTCCCTATCTCATTATTGTTTGGGATATGTTTGAAATATAAACTCTTGTTGCAACCGGTGCATAACAGTATCTGTTTATCATTATAGGCAAAGTTTGAAATGGGCCAAATTTGTCATGGACTGAATTTGTATGGACCAACTTTGTTATGGGCCGAGTTGTCCCTGGAATCCTCTGCCAAGGTTAATTAGTTAGGCAGGTTCTAGACAAAATTAATAGACATTTTGGTTGTCTAACTTTTTTACAAATTAATACATGTAATGAATAATGAATTCAGGGACAAATAAATTAATAATAGACTGATCATAATTATATGCATCACTCAGGACTGCATGTTGCCCCTAATTTTTGAGTGTCCAGAACATGGTTTGCGGGGTTAAAACTGCCAAAATGGAAAATCTGGAATAATTTTTGTGTACAGATTAGGTTAAGTTAGTATAGGTAATACAATATAGCTGATTCAAGAGCTGAAACCATATCTTCGATTATCTTTTCTAATGCATATACTTGGTACAGTTTGATGATCGAAGAAACACAGTGAAGGCATATTGCAGGGAGATGCAAAATGGCGGGTGGATAGGCTTCTGCTTCAGAAATTGGTGCAGACTAGCATTCCTTTTCAGTGTGGTTAAAAGAGACTTAGAACAACAATGTTGATCTGTAGTTCCTATGTTTGTTCAGAATGAGGTGTTGCTAAAAGGCAATGCTATAATTTCATATTGCTATGTTTGTGTATCAAACAGCGGATTTTTTACTGAGAATGTCTGTCATTAGTTTCACAAATCATTTTAACTTTATTATCAGTTTGGCACAAAGCTGGAAAGGGCAACATTCTTTTGAGATTAGAGGAAAATGGTAAAATATCATTATTTTGATGAGGTTAGCCCTGGTCCTGCTGAACCCAGATATACTCTGCCTTTACAAACAATGTAGATCCAGATGAGTTGGCTATATGATAGAAGTGGGCATGGCATCTTAATTTATTCAGCATGACAAGGTTTGAAGTAGATTTTGGTCATTGAAAAAAGTAAATTTTGTTTATGAGTGAGTTTGGCTATCCTACCTATGAAGCAAGTGATGCTAATTTGGACACACAGATATAGGTAGCACCTATTAAATTCATATTACAGTACGGCTCAGGTAAAAGAACCATTTTTTTTTTTCATTTCGCGGACCAATTTTACAATCCGCGATTTTCCGCCGAGTGGTTTGGAGTAAACCATTCCGAGTGAAAAAGTTTTACTCGAAGTTATGCGCTCGATATTCCGAGGACATTCAGCGGACCTCAGTGTACCCATGATATTCGGAGTGCTTGCGAGTATTTGCGAGTGGCGATAGATTATTCTGTACAGGTAAGTTTGACCACTCAGATCATTCTCTCAAACGACGATAATTAAACAAAAGTTGTTACAACTGCGAATACAATAAATACCCTCTAAACTAGTGCTGGCAGCAGCAGGATCAGACTGCAAAATGTGCCCACTTACATAAATAGTTCTGCTTCCGACGACCAACTCTGGGACTGATTTTTTTATGTTTCAGCTGCGAGTATCAAATGGCATATCCGAACAACAGCTGGTAGCCCCAATGCGCAAGACCGGCGACGTATTTGGCCCAAAGCATCGGATGATTTCTAATCGCCCCGTTTTAGTTTTGGATTAAGGGTGGTGGTCGCCCGAGTCTTCCTATATTCGTTTTCATGTGACTAGCTTATCCAGGTTGGCCCGTTTTTCTCGTGTCACTTTGCACGTGCTGCGGCTACCAAAAAATAGTTTGAACCCCCGAAACACTGCTGAAAATTCTAGAGATGTCGACCTAACTGTTTTAGTATTTTACACTGAAAATTATGCTGAACATTTCATGTGAATCCAGCAGACGATTCACATGTAACGTCACGCTTAATTTACAAAAAAAAAAAAAAAAAAAAAAAAAAATGAAAATGCCGTCTACTGAATATGCTAAGCGCTTCGATGGTTAAAGTAGGGATACATTTCATTTGACAAGGGAGACAGAAACGGACACGCTGGAATGTATCTACACTGCTCGGATCGAGGCCTGGACGGTTGATGATTGGACCAGGGTTAGGACTACCCATTCAAATCACCACTTAATGATGACGGTGACTTATGTCTCTTTCAACAACAACAACAAAAAAAAAAAAAAAAAAAATATTTGTCATATTGAGATGATAGAACGCGGCGTCTGGTCAGGGTATTCACTGTTTGCCATTTTTCTCTAGGAATATCTAAACCTCATAGCCGGATGTACCTAAAATGGAAGAGCTAGAAGCTTACAAGTTTTGCAAACTCTCTCTCTCTCTCACTCTCTCTCTCTCTCTCTCTCTGGAAAGCTCTTTCTTTTTACCCTCATGCAAATATGACGAGTCTCCTTTCGAGCTAGAAGTTGTTTGCACTGACTTTATTGGAAAAATGATATCGCACCGGCGGGAATCGAACATGATTCGATCCCCGCTTATCATGAAATACATGTATTTGCTACGGTCATTCGCTCCTTCCACTGCTTCAAGATTGGCAGTTACAAGTTTCTGGCGGAAGGGTATTCGGTGTATTGGTTAACTGCTTATTGTATAAGCATGCCCCCTCCCCACCAACCCCGCTTCTTTACTGGCGCGATTCATAAAAAAAAATGCTGTTCCCAATCCCCGACTCGTTAAAGCAATTGCAGTTAACTCCCTTTTGATAGTCAGTTGCAGTTAGCTCCCTTAAAAGAGTAAACCAACTGCAGTGTGAGGACGTTACCCCGCATTTATCAGGGTACAAATGAATATTAGGTTATGTTATTCACTTACAGTGTATACATTAATAACATTATCTTTATTGGTTAATAGAGCAATCTTCAAAACTTTCGTTTCCATTTAAAGTGTTCTGTTTTTGTGTCTTCAACATTTATGCAAAACCAAGACCGTAATTTATTAAACCAGTAAAAGAGACGCATGTATAAACATAGCATCGGCGGGAAAGAATCTTCAAAATGACATTTGTCCATAATATTATCATATGCCCTCGCGGACATTCTAAGCAGAGTCTTCCTGGTTAGAAACTAATACTAAGTTACGAGGACAAAGTGTCTTGCTCAAAGACACAACACTTGGTGCTCGAGCGTATCGAATTACCACTATCTGGGCTAATTCAGCAGACGACAAAAAAAAAAAAAAAAATCGTTATTTTTTTTTTTTTTAATTACCAAGAAAACAGGATTTGACATTCATGCAATGGAGACAATTTGCATGAAAATTTATCCTGTTTTCTTGGAAGAATGAGAAAAATATTTCAAAATGTCGTCTGTTGAAAATTTTACTCAGAGTGTTAGGCGTTATGGTTTGCACAAACAAATCGCGCATGGGTCTGTGCATGGCGAAACCTACGATGTCCTGTACGAAGAGACGGATCAGCCTGCACAATCTGTGCCTGCACAGCAGTAGTCTGATCAGAGCCTTCGCTTATCGTAGGTACCGCCTACAATCTCTGGGTTTAACAAAATGTCTTGTGCGACGAGCGAAGACTCGGGTCAGTCTGCGCAACTGCACATTCTGATAAAAACATTCGCTGATCGTATTTACCTTCGATAGCTGGGCTGTCCAAAGCGGGATAAACAGTGCGACTGCAACAGCACATTCCGATCAGAACCTTCACTGATTGTACAGTATGCACCTTCTTCGGACTCTGGGCTATCCAAGAAGCTTGCTTTATATAGTGGGTCGATGCACAGACTGACCCGTGTCTTTGCTGGTCGCACGTACATTGTACTATTGTCCGTTTTGTTGTCCGGTTCATTGTACGAACATTGTAAATCATACTTCAGACATGAGATTTTTTTACCGACGTAATTTTGATTTGAACTGGAGTTAAACGGCCCAGTCTACACTATTTCGGTCTTGTCGAGCACGCACACTTTTCCGGGTGGGCTTATTCATAAGCTATTTATCATTTCAGCAGAAACTGATAACTGCCCTTTTCTTTCATATACTTTTGACGATAGAGCTTACTTTTGGAGTTACGGCCCTTTGAACACCGAAAATATTTTAGTGATTTCTGATTTTTTTTTTTTTTTTTGTCCCCTCTGTAACTTGAAAACTATTTGAAATATTTTCTTGAAACTTATTAGTTTATTAACAGAGTCATGACACTTGCTTGATGTAAGTGCAGTCTGTAGCCCTTTTATTAGATATTCAACAGTATGAAATATTGGGAAATGGTGCCTCGGTGGTGCAGTGGTAAAGCTTCTCGTCTTGTCAACCGGAGGTCATGAGTTCGATCCCAGGCTTCTCAAGCCTTTCATATTGGACTTTAAACCAAGGTCCATATCTCCGTATGTCCTAGCTGTTAGTAGGACGTAAAAAACTCACTCGTTTGAATTGTCATTAGCCTCTATTGCCCCTTATGCGCGCAAAGTGTGTTTTTGTGTGACAGATACCCTTTTCACATGTGCTGTCTTGTTGATTCAATGCCTCTTTGATAGCAGAAGCGCCCCTTTAAGTAAATTCATATTGACACGTGCGGTTGCTGCACACAAGTGAAAATTTCCCGGTCTTTTACCACAGTACGTCATTTATACTGAGCGCGTGCAGTTGTTGCATGGGAAAAGGCAGTTACAGGAATACCAAATATAAAATACGTAATTCGTCGACTGGGGGCAGATGTTTGATTCTCTTTGTGATTTTTGTGTGTTTGTAAAAACGACCATGCCAGACCCACTTTTGTGGCCGGACTAGACTGAGCCAAAGAATCCAGTACTTTTCATATGGAACTTTGTTGAGGCCCATGTTACGTGCTCGAACAGTGAATGGGGCTACCGGGGTTATTTTTGGACCTAGGAAGCACCCAAATATATTCAGGGAACAAGGCAGCATTGGTTGATATTTTAAGAAAACAACGGAATGGACCTAATTTTAGGGGATCGGAATGCGGAAATTTGGAAAACACTTTTGGGACAATAAGACCTTTGTGATTAGTGCAGACTCAGATCAATCTGCGCATCCGCATGAGCGTGGACGATATAACCTTCACGCAGACTGTACTATATGAACGGAAAAATAAAGATATAAATAATTAAAACTATATTTATTAAAGAAATATCTAAATATCTTTATTTATTAAATAAATAAATATATAAAAATCGGACAGGTATTTAGTCGAATTACTCCGAGGAATTTCGCATCGTTTCGCGAGAAATATTGCCTCCGGGTACAATATTACCATTCCGAGTAACTTCGCGTAACTTCGCATAACACATACTTTCGGCGAACTTGCGAGTGGTGTCCGCCGAATATTACGTTTACTCGGTTTGATTCCGAGTGTTTTTGGGAAGTTCGCGAAACGCCGATATTCGGAGTAAAGAGTTTTTTGGTTCTTTTACCTGAGCTGTACTGTACATATGGTATTTGTGTTCTTGGTTGGTTTGGAGTTAAATAGGCCAGTCAACATCATTAAGATCATGTCAAGCCAGTCAGTTTACTTAACCACACTATTCTTGGGCAGGCTTTGTCCTCTAAGTAATTTAAACCAGTATTTGAGCACATTCATTTGCCAGAAACTGACAGCTGCACTTCTTGAATTAGCGGAAGGGAGAGAATAACCGTAGAAATATTTCAAGAGCAATCTCCATGAAAGAAAGTTGCCAGACTGAGTGAGTATCGAACCCTCGACCTCCTGCATACCAGTTACAATATGGTACCATATTTACCCCACAATATTTGCCCGCACAAGCAATGTAGACCCAGATCTGAAGGATAAACAATTTTCAAATGAATACTTCTTTTATCTGGATGCATGTTTACATTTGTTATGCACTCATTGACTTAACATAGTTCCAGATAAGGCATATTTTTAACCAAAATGTACAGATATTTTTTCTTATTTCTCCACAAAAACATGTGTTGTGGGTACTCATTAGAAGCGCCTCAATCAGCATCCTCAACGTAACTACCGGTATGTTTTTGTGGAGAAATAAGAAACTATTTATTTGGGTACTCTTCTTATCTGGAGCTCTCACTTAAGTAAGTTTACAGATGGGGTTTGCAGCTGATTTGCACACACCTACAGGTAAACTAGAGGCCCAGTGTAGGGGGGCCAAAATTACTATATTTACCCTAAGAATTGAGACAAAGAGGATGTAGCCGGTAGCAGTTGCTTTTCAGGGTCTACATTGTTTTCCACTCTTCAAGCAGATTTATAGAATTGCTAAAATCTTTCCATTCCGATATCCAAGATAGCCGCCATGGCAGCCATCTTGAAATTCTTCAAACGACATCTCCCAAATCGTAAGTCTGATTGAGTCTGATTGAGCTGATGGGAGGCATCACAGTGACACAGAGATTCAGAATTGCTAAAATCATTTTGTTCCAATATCCAAGATGGCCATGGTGGCCATCATGAAATTATTCAAACGACATCTCCCAAACCATAAGTCGGATTGAGCCAAAACTTGATGGGAGGCATCAGAGTGACACAGAGATTCAGAATTGCTAAAATAGTTCTGTTTCAATATCCAAGATGGCTGCCATCTTATAATTCTTCAAACGACATATCCCAAACCAGAAGTCAGATTGAGCCAAAACTGGATGGGAGGCATCAGAGCAACTTAGAGATTCAGAATTGCTAAAAATTGTTCCCTTCGGATATCCGAGATGGCCGTCATTGCGGCCATCTTGAAATTCTTCAAACGACATCTCCTCCCAGACTGTAAATCAGATTGAGCTGAAACTTGATAGGAGGCATCACAGTGACACAGAGATTCAGAATTGTTAGTCGTTCTGTTCTGATATCCAAGATGGCTGCCATGGAGGCCATCTTGAAATTTTTCAGACGACATCTCCTCCCAAACCAGAAGTCAGATTGAGCCGAAACTTAATGGGAGGCAACAGAGCGACATCGAGATTTAGAATTGCTAAAACCATTCCGTTCCGATAGCCAAGATGCCGCCATGGCAGCCATCTTGAAATTGTTCAAACGACATCTCCCAAACCGTAAGTTGGATTGAGCCAAAACTTGATGGGAAGCATCACAGTGACACAGAGATTCAGAATTGCTAAAATGGTTCCATTCCAATATCCAAGGTGGCCGCCACGGGGGCCATCTTGAAATTCTTCAAATGACATCTTGTCCCAAACCATAAGTCAGATTGAACCAAAACTTGATTGGAGGCATTTGAGTGTTATAGAGATTCAGAATTGCTAAAATCATTCCATTTTGATTTCCAAGATGGCCATCATGGTGGTTATCTTGAAATTCTTAAACGACAGCTTCTCCCAAACTGTAGGTCGGATTGAGCAAAATCTTGATGGGAGGAATTGCAGCAACTTAGAGATTCAGAATTGCTAAAATTGTTCAGTTCTGATATCCAAGATGACCGCCATGGTGGCCATCTTGAAATTATTCACAAACAACATTTCCTCCCAAACTGTAAGTTGGATTGAGCAGAAACTTGATGGGAAGCATCGGAGTGACATAGAGATTCAGAATTGCTTAAATAATTCCGTTTGGCTATCAAAGATGGCCGCCGGTGTGGCCATCTTGAAAATCTTGAAACCACATCTGCTCTCGAATCGTAAGTCAGATTGACCCCAAACTTGGTGGGAGGCATTGGTGCCACATGGAGATTTAGAATTGGGTTCTCCATGCAGTTTTATACTGATCAATTTGAAACTTTGCAGGCTTTTTTTTTTTTTTTTTTTTTTCATGTAGATGTGCATGTGGTTTTGGCATGATCATCAGTTTAAGTTTTTGCACTTTTTATGACTTTTGAACTTAGCCATTCTTGGGGCTTAAATACTATTAAAGTGCATTGCCATAGGTACTATGTGTGCGCAGCTCCTCCTATAGTTTTGACCGCCATGTCAGCCATCTTGAAAATCTTAAAACAACTCCTCCCAAACTGTAAGTTGGATTGAGCTGAAACTTGATGGGAGGCATCAGAGCAACATTTACTAAAATCATTCCATTCTGATATCCAAGATAGCTCCAATGGTGGCCATTTTGAAAATCTTCAAACCATGTCTGCTCCCGAATGGTAAGTCCAATTGAGCTCAACCTTGCTGGGAGGCATTGGGGTAAGAATTGCTAAATTTGGTTCCATTCCAATATCCAAGATTGCCGCCATGGTTGCCAGCTTGAAAATCTGTTTTCCATGGTCTGTTGACCATGGTCCGTCCCTCATCCATATGTCCCTCAGTAACTTTTCACATTTTCAATCCCTCTATCAGAATCATATCCATGATGGCCACCATGGAGGCCATCTTGAAAGTCTTCAATTGTTATTTGCTCCCAAACAGTAAGTCGGATGGAGCAGAAATTTGGTGGAAGGGACCAGATAGGCATGGAGATTTAGAATTGCACTAAATTGATTCCCTTCTGATATCCAAGATGCCCACAATGGCTGCCATATTGAAACTCTTCAAATCACATCTGCTACTAACGGTAAGTCTGATTGAGCTTAAAATGATGGGAGGCATTGGGGTGTTATGGAAATTCAGAAGTGCTAAAATCCTTCTGTTCCAGTGTCCAAGATGGCCACCATCTTGAAATTCTTCAAACTCCGTCTCCTCCCAAACAGTAAGTCGGGCTGAGTCGAAACTTGATGGGAGGACATGGAGATTCAGAATTGCTAAATCGTTCAGTTCCAGTATCCAAGATGGTGGCCATGGTGGCAATCTTGAAACTCTTCAAACAACATCAGATTCTGAATTGCCAAGATGGCCACCATGGCACAATGTAACATATCATGATCAACCTAATCCAGGTGAGCAATTTCTGGCCCACGGGCCTGTAGTTGTTCAAGTTTTGGGACAAGTATGGTGTTCCAATATTTAGGATTAATGAGGTACCAGATATTATCAGTTTGAGTGAAGATGTAACACAGCTTGCACTTTCCTAGAGTCTTGTCAGAGTCTGTGTCAGCCTCTGTGCCTCAGTCAGATGCGTGTCCGACTGGTGATCCCCACCCACATTCTTTGGTGGAGATTGATCATCAAATATTTTCTATGGTAATTTTGAGAAAAGGGCTCTCTCACATAACTCTAGTTAAGGTACTTTTTTTTTTCAAACAAAAGTATTGATACTTTTCTTATTCCTCCAGGAATACATATGTTGTGGGTTCTTATTAGTAAATGCAAATATAGAACAAGATAGATAGTTGTTGCTGAGAGAGAGAGAATGAGAGATAGAGAGAGATAGAGAGAGAGAGAGGGAGAGTCACTAAGCTCCAGATAAGTGGGGCATCTAGTAAATATTTTTCTCATTTCACCATGAAAACCTAAGTTGTGGAACCTGTACTCACTTTAAGCACCCACAACATATGGTTTCAGGGAGAAATAAGAAAAATATCAATACTTTTTGGATGAACAATCACTCACAGTGCCTTAACCATAGCTATAGGGAGACATCAGAATTATTACTCCCAGAGTGTTAGAACTGCAGGGGAGCACTAGTTAGCCATGTACTGTTCTGATATGTTTGGGTTATGAAAATAAGAACCCTTGTCATGCTGAATGAATTAAGATGCTATGCCCCAATTTTCAGCCAATCAGATTACTTGGTCCAAGTTGTTCATACAAATTTAAATATTTAATGGCAAACAGAGCAGATCCAGATCAGTTGGCTTCTTATCTAAATCTACACTGTTTGCAAAGATAGGGTATATCGGGTTCAGCAGGACAAGGGTTAATCTGTCTGCTGAATTCCTCCAGAAATACTAGTAACAGTGATTATACTAATTGATGGTCTGGTGCTCACAAAAAAATCATGGTTAGGAAGTTGATGGAGTAGCAAATTTATTTTTCTCAAAGTCTTCATGGCAATTTTGAAAATGTTTCAGTTGTATCAGACGGGCAAAGTATATTTAGATATCAGGGCCCAGTTGTTCAAAGCGTCGTTAGCTTAACGAGCTCGTTAAGGGTCATTTCGTTAACTGTTTTAGAGGATTCAAAATACAATATTCTGATATTTTTCGCTGAAAAAATGTGAGTAGCTTTTGCACTGCAAAAGCTACTCACATTTTTTCAGCAAAAAATTTCAGCATATTTGCGTATCACTCAATGTAAATTTTAACGAATCGTTAACTAACGACTTCGTTAGCTTTGAACAACCGGGCCCTGGTGTGTTTGGGTTTGTGGAAGAAAGCAGTATACACCATAACCTTTTTATAACACTATTGCTAGAATCCAAAGCAAAACTGTGTCAGCTAAACAACCATGTTGTGCCAAACAAAAATGTATACATTGTACAGAAAAATGACCATGAATGGTCATTTTTCTGTATAATGTATGCATTTTCATTTGGATACAACACTGAAAATGAATGGTCATTTTTCTGTATTAACCCTTAAAGCGCCAAGCAAAATTTGTAGCAGACGACATTTATTTTTATTTTTTTAATTTTTTCAAAGAAAACATGTCTTGATATTTCATGTGAATCGTCTGCCAAGCAGACGATTCACGTGAAATATCAAGACTTGTTTTCTTTGAAAAATTAAAACAAAAATATTTCAAAATGTCATCTGCTGCAGTTGTGATCGGCGCTTTAAGGGTTAAATCTATACATTTTCATTTGGATACAACACTTTAGGGGTCCAGGTTTATACTTCTTAATATCCCTTGTCCTGCTGAATAAATTAAGATGCCACTCCCATTTCTAATCTTCAGCCAATCAGATTACTTGAGCCAGATTGTTGATATACATTCACATACTTAATGGCAATCAGTGGAGATCCAGATCAGTTAGCCAACTGATCTGGATCAACACATTTTGCAAAGGCAGGACATATCTGCCAATGGGTCCAGCAGAATGTGCACAATACTGGTTAACCGCTTAGAGGACTAAGCCTGCCCAGTAAACGTGTGGTTAGGTAAGCTGACTGCGCTCGACATGACCCCATTGGGTTGACTGGGCTGTAAAACCTCAACACAAACAAAAGGACTAGGGTTAAATCTGAAACTGTATAATTATAATCAGCCATCTTAAAAAAGAGGTTTCAGTGTATTGCTGTCTCCCATTCTGCAAAATACACTAGATATTTTAAGTAATTAATAACTAAGCAACTTCTATTTAACCCTTTCATCCCTACAGACCAATACAGACACCTTTGCAAACAGTGCAGATCCAGATGAGACAGCTTGTAGAAAACTGTCTCATAAAGATCTCCATTGTCTTGATTATTTACTGAAATCGCTATTTACAGTAATGGGTGTGTCCAAATTAAGAAATGGAAGAGTCCATTTCAGAAATACAGACTGAAATGGTTAACACTTAATTAATTACCTGTTTGTACCACTGTAAGGGAGGGCTAGTCTGGCTCCCGTCTAACTGATTTTGAATCAGCATAAAAATGATTTATATTTTACAAAAATCTTGTCTTTTGGAATGTCCTTCTCTGAATTGGCTGCTCAATTATGAGTTTCTGCCAAATGATATGTGTAGAAAAATAGTCAAGGAGGAATATTTTACCTTTGGTAGATTAGAAAACATAATTCATGGTGTGGGGCCAGGCAAAGGGAGGGGAAGTTGCCCTTTATAAAACTGGTTATTTTCCTTCCACATTTTGCAGACTGATGATTTTTTTTTTTTCTTATTTTATTTTTGGTCCGTATTTTACTAGCTGATCTTTATAGAATATTAACACTTGCCATGCTATGGGCAGATTCAGCAGATGACAGTGATATTTTTCTTAGTTTTCCTAGAAAATAGGATCTGACCCTTTATGCAAATCATCTCCATGGGAGACAATTTGCATGAAGTGTCAAAGCCTGTTTTCTAGGAAAAATATTTCAAAATGCCATCTGCTGAAATTTTTACCTAGCATACAAAGTGTTAGTATAACAGTATTTTGCTTGTCAGTGAGGGAGTAACATGTAATTGCAATTTATATGTGCTGCATTTTCTTTGTGGGGAAACTAATTTTAGTTTCAAGGTTATTAGCTGTTAGAGATGTATTCTTTTTTATCTGAGATTGGCTCATCGGCATTGAAAGGATTGAATTGGCAGGTGCAGGCATTTATTTTCTGTAAAAACAGCTGAAGAGGAAATGCAGAACAATAGTGGAACAGGTCACAGTTTTATGGCAATAAAAGTTTGCAGCAAGATATGCTTCTATCAAATTAGAAATTTATTCTACTGTAGATGTCTTTTTATTTGCCAGAATAATATTTTGTAGAATATATTGTGCTAGGTATCCATAACTACAGATAAGGTTCTTTTTTCAACCAAAAAGCACTGATAATTTTCTTATTTTCTACGAAAACATATATTGTGGTACTCATTAGAAGTGCCTCAGTGAGGCACTTCTAATGAATACCCACAACATAATGTTTTTGTGGACAAATATGAAAAGAAAATTATCTGGATACCCCCTCTTATTTAGAGCTATGAATTATCTTATCTGGGAATTCAAATCTCTTACCAAAAAAATAAAAAAAATAATAATAATAAAAATACATCATAAAAAATAGAGTTTACTAGTAAACTCGCCATGTAACAGTATTGTTTCAGCATCATTGTCATGTGGAATCCATATGTGTTTTCTGTGTTGATAAGTAATTGCATACCATTTACCCTGAATGAAAATTAAAGTACATAACATATGCCTGAAAATAAGACTTTAATTATCATTTTACTTCTCATTGTAACTGAACATTTTTAATTATTTTAATGTTCTAAATCTCATTTATTATTATGTACATGTTGATCCTAATTCCTAATCTTAAATATTTAGAGTAAACAAAGCTCTAATCAGATATTTTTTTTTTTTTTTTTTTTTTTTTTCATTTCTCTAGGATACTATATTTTGTAGCTACTCATTAGAAGAGTCTCAATTAGTTTTTCTATGAGTACCACAATGTGTTTTCTTAAATAAGAAAAATGACACTTCCATATTTACCATAAGTATACTGACTTCTTAGCAACACTTACCTATATGCTATGGGCAAATTCAGCAGATGACATTTTTCCCTAGAATACAAATTGTCTGCTAAGGAGAAAATTTGCATCAAGTGTCGGATCTAAATATTCCAGGAAAAAACAGAAAATCATTCCAAAATGTCATACGCTGAAATTTTTACCCAGCATGCAAATTTAAGTGTTAACCCTTGTCCTGCTGAATAAATTAAGATGCCACGCCCATTTCTAATTGTCAGCCAATCGGATTACTTAATCCAGATTGTTGATATAAATTTACACACTTAATGACAAACAGTGCAGATCCAGATCAGTTGGCTTCTGAAGAAGCCAACTGATCTGGATCTACACTGTTTCCAAACGCAGGGTGTATCCGGGTTCAGCAGGACAAGGGATAAGTCAGGACCATACTGGTTCTTAGTCAAAAAAGTCCATTTTTCTGGCTGTTGATATGTCTAAAAGACTATTAAAATGAGTGGTAAACAGTGTAGACTGTAATCAGATACCACATTCTCATAGCTACAGATAAGAGGGGGTATCCACATAATATTTTTCTTATTCCTCCACGAAAACATATGTTGTGGTACTCATTAGAAGCGCCTCAGTGAGGCGCTTCTAATGAGTACCTTAGCATATGTTTTCATGGAGAACTAAGAAAGATATCAGCATTTTTCAGATGAAATAAGTGCCCATCTGTTGCGATGACATTCTGCAACATCTGATCTGGGTCTTATACACTGTTTGCTCAGGCCTCTAGAATTGTCCCAAGTGGTTAGCAATCCCAGATTTGGACCATGAGGTCCAGGTTTTGAATAATAGTGTTTCACTGGAGGCAGAATTCAACTCCTGACTTAACGGTGTTTCATTACACAGAGCCTTTCATCATGACCCTTCCGTCCTCTCAGTATGACTTAAATTATGTTGAAAGGGAACGCAAACACTAAATCAGCATCTATACGCTCAGGCCTTTCCCTCTTAACCTTTACCACTCTCTTGGCTAATTCAGCAGATGACAAATTGGTGATATTTTTCTTATTTTTCCCAGAAAACAGGTTTTGATATTTCATGCAAATTGTCTCCATTGGAGACAATTTGCATGAAACATCAAAATCTGTTTTGTGGGGAAAAATAAGAAAAAATATTTCAAACTGTCATCTGCTGAAAATTTTACCCAGAGTGCTAAGCGTTAATACTATAGTAAATAAAGCACCTTCTGCTAGAATGATCACCCTCTATTGGCATGCAGATTGATATCCTTAATATTCTTTCATTAACCCATATATTCCAGCCACCTATTGAGCTTTGATATTTCTGTGGCATTATTTTAATTATTATATGTGAGATGAGAACCATATTTCACAATACCATATTTACCCTAAGTATTGGGACACCTTATCTACTTGCCATACTTGTCCTAAAATTTGAAATAGTCCATTCTACTACCTCTTGATGTGTCTAAAATATTGCTGTATGCATGGCAAACAGTGTAGGTCCTGATCAAAAAGCTGCATTCAGCGGTTTGGTCTACATTCTTTGCAAAGACCTGTCTGTTTCAATACTTAGCGTTATTATGGTAGGTGTTATGGCATCAAACACAAGAAAAATACATTCTTTTTCCACATCACCCTACTGTATTTACCCTAAGTGTTCGGACAGACAGACAGACAGACCTGAACAAACCATGTAAACCTAGATCAGATGCAACAAATAGGTCATTTTGCCGTACATACAAAAATATTTTAGACACATCAAGAGGTAGTAAAATGAACAAATTTTAGAACGTAAGGTATGGTAAGGTGAAGGCCTGCTATTCTTGCAGCAGGTAAGGGTAGAGGAGGGATGTTTTTGTTTTGATTCTTCACTTTCGTTCATTTTCCTTTCTCCCCTGTCCCTCTCTTTCATCTTCTCTACTATCCTTTCTATCTCTCTTCTCCCTTTCTCTGGGAGACAACACAAAATGACCCACAAGGGTTGAAGTGTCATGAAATCCCAACAGCATCTGATCAGGTCTACATTGTTTGTCAGTCATCCAGCAGTTTATAAAGTAAAATGGACCTGTTCAAATTTAATCTTTGCATGCTTGGTAATTTTGCATGCTTTTTTGTCATCTGTTGATTTTTTTTTAAATTAACTTTTTCAAAAAAAAAATCTTTCAGGAATACCATCAGAGTGTCTAACAGTTTGGATCCAGATCAGGCCTGACGTTTTGTCGGGCCTGATCTGGGTCCAAACTGTTTGCAAAGTTTATCAGCAGACAACAAAAGTTGCCACAAGCGGGGAAAGGGTTAAAGCTCAAATCAAAACTTATTTTTTTAATTTTTTTTTCGTATAAATAAAGCTTGACATTTCTTGGGAATTATCTGCATGAAATGTCAATTTTTATTTTCTTTGAAAAATAATAATAATAAAACATTATAATGTTGTGTGCAATATTGCTTAGTGCTTTAAGTCCCCGCCAGGTCCGGCAATATTATTTTGTGGAGATTGATCATGAAATATTTTCTATGGTCATTCTCTCCCTTCAGCTGATTCAAGAAGGGCAGTTGTCAGTTTGTGGCGATAGAATGTGCACAAGAACCAGTTAACCGTTTAGATAGAACCAGTTAACTGTATAGAGGACTAAGAATGTCCAGGAAAAGTGTGGTTAGGTAAACTGACCGACTCGACATAAACATATTGGCTGGGCCGTTAAACTCCAAACCAACAATTAGTTCTTTAAGGCAAGTTATGGAGTTCAGGTATCCTGATATTTAGAGTAAATACAGAATCATTATAATGCCAGAAAAATATTTCTAGAAGCAATATGACAGAGTTATGTGTTAATTATGCAGAACAAATATTAGAAAAAAGGGCAGTTCAATTAAAAACATAGTTCCAGATAAAATGTTTTTTATCATTACAAAAAGATAAGATGTTTTTTATCATTATGAAAACATGCCTCTTCAAATATACTGAAAATTTTACCAGCAAAAAAGTAAAGTTTTCAGATAAAAAATTCTGATATTTTTCATATTTCTACTTAAGAAAAATAATGTCTACCCCTGTAAACCCCAGTTTTACTATATGAAAGTGGGGTTTTAAGGGAGTCAAAATTATATAGGCATGTTTTCGTGATGGTTTGTTTTTTGAATAGAAGATAGTGTTTGTTTCTTATTTCTCCACAAAAACATACACTATGGATATGCATTAGAATTGCACTTCTTCCCTTTTAATAGTTACTTGTACAATCCAGATAAATTTGACTGCCTTAGAAGCCTAAGTATTAGGACAGACATGCCCGAGTAAATAGTGTAGACCCAGAGTGTGGCTTCTGATCATGGTCTACACTGTTTGCCACCCAGCCAACAGTTTTTAAACATATCAACAGGTAGTGAAATAGACTTAATTATTTATTTACAGTTGTAGGACAAGTATGATAAGGAATGTGGGTGACCCAATATTTATGGTATTAAATACTGTATAATACTTATACTATATGGTGAGCCCATGACACAGAAAATTGATTATCATCACATGCAGCAAGTGGAGGAGGTGCGTGTGTGTGTGTGTGTGTGTATGTGTGTGTGTGTGTGTGTGTGTGTGTGTGTGTGTGTTGGTAGGGTGGGGTGGGTGGGTGCGGGCGGGAGAGGGGGGGTGGTGAAGGGGTAACCCTATGCCACAGCATTCCTGCTACATGTAGAGACACTTAGCCAAAGGTTACCTGGAATGATTCCAGCCACAGAGGTGGTAACTAATGCTGAGTGATCCCAGCTGTACTGAGCTTTTTAGGGTTGGAGGCATGACTTAATTAGAAAAGGTGATTATTCATTTGTTTCTTTCTTTTCAGGTGATACTTCAGACATTTCCAAGATGGAGTTAGATATAAGTAATATAGGTAAGTACACATAGGTGATGGAGTTAGGTATAAATAATATAGGTAAGTACACATAGGTGATGGAGTTAGATATAAATAATATAGGTAAGTACACATAGGTGATGGAGTTAGATATAAGTAATATAGGTAAGTACACATAGGTGGTGGTTAGATATAAATAATATAGGTAAGTACACATATATGATGGAGTTAGATATAAGTAATATAAGTAAGTACACATAGGTGATGGAGTTAGATACAAGTAATATAGGTAAGTATATAGGTAATTACACATAGCTTTAACCTTAAATACCATATTTATGATATGGTTGGTACAGGCAGACCTGAGCAAACAGTGTAGACCCAAATCAGATGCCACAAGCAGCATCTGATCAGGGTCTACTCTGTTTGCCACTCATCTAGCAGTTTTAAAACACATCATTTGTTTGAGTTGGGGTTGGAGTATTATGGCCCGGTCAACCCAGTTAAGATCATGTTGAGCCAGTCAGCAATTAACCAGTACTTTGTGCACGCACTTTCACCAGTAACTGACAGCTGCCCGTTTTGTGTCAGCAGAAAGGGGAGAATGCCCATAGAAATTATTTCATGATCATTCTCCACGAGGGTTGTGTGACTGAAATAGGATTAGAACTTAACCCTTGTCCTGCTGAACCGGATATACCCTGCCTTTGCAAACAGTGTAGATCCAGATCAGTTGGCTTCTGAAGAAGCCAACAGATCTGAATCCTCACTATTGTCATTAAGTATGTGAATTTATAGCAACAATCCAGATCAGGCAATCTGATTGGCAGAAAATTAAAAGTGAGCATTGCATCTTAATTTATTCAGCACAACAAGGGTTAAGACCTCTGAATGTGCAATCAAAAGCATTACTGACAGCACAATGGAGCCAGATGCAGACTGTATACTATGGAAGTCAGATCAATTATTTCAAATTTTAGGACTAGTATGGTAAAGAGTTAAAGTGCTCTATTAATTAGAATCAGTATGGCAGGCTGAGTTTAGAGTGAGTGACTGCATCCACCTCAAAAAGAGCTTGCCCTTTTCGAAGGGAGACCACACCAGCAAAAGAGAATTTGATGATACCCCATCTTGTCTGGAGCGATGTGAAAAACTATTTAACCAACCAAAAACAAAAACTTTTCTTCAATTAATCCTGTGTTAATTGATAACAGCAGCTGGTTGTAATTCAGGATCAACCTTATGCAAAAGCAGTTGTTAGTAAGTGGGTTAAAGAGAACAAAATATACAGAAGTACAAATCATTGCTGCACACCAAAAGGGGGTGGTCGGGTGGCACCAAGGTGTCGTGTATTTTACGTCACCGGGGCATCCAACTGATATTGGCTTACAGTTGGGCAAGCCCTGCTGTCCTTGTAGCAGGTAAATGTAGAGGGAGGATGTTTTTATTTCTTCTGTTTCTTCATTTTCATTGCTGTTTCTCTTTTTTCCCTGTTCTTCTCTTTCATCTCTTCTACTATCTCTTCTATCTTTCTCCCTTTCTCTGGGAGATGACACAAAATGACCCACAAGGGTTGACGTGTCATTAAACCCCAACACAATCAATTTGTAGTTAGCTTTAAGTTATTCGGTAACGTCCTAAAATTAATAAATACGGTAATATTCTAAAATTTTGAACACCAAAGTTGCCAATAAAATGGCATATGCAAAAAATGCAGACCCAGATCAGACTGCTCCTTCAGGAGCAGTCTGATCTGGGTCTGCATTGTTTGCTATTCTCCCAAGTATTTTAAGAAATAACTATGTAAAAAGTAAAATTAAGGCCAAAAAAGGAAATAAAGTGTTTGAAATTTTAGGACATTTACAGTAACCATACATGCCTGCACATAAAATGTTAGAAAAACTTTTATAAAAAAAAAAAACATTCTCCTAACAGAACTCCATAAGATGTTTTGGGTCACAGCTATTTTTATCGCACCTGCTTGTAGCAGGGTGCGATATAGGCATCCGATTTTCCGTCCGTCCGTCCGTCCGTCAGTCCGTCCGTCCGTCTGTCCGTCCGTCCGTCCGTCTGTCAACATTTATGTCGACGTTCGACATTTATGTCAAAGTTAGTATTCTAATCAACTACAAGACTAAACAACCATCAAACCTTGCATGAAACATCTCCCTGACCTCCTGACTTTGCAACATAGGCGTCCGCTTTTCCGTTTGTCTGTCCATTCGTCCGTCCGTCTGTCAACATTTATGTCGACGTTCGACATTTATGTCAAAGTTAGTATTTTAATCAACTACAAGACTAAACAACCATCAAACCTTGCATGAAACATCTCCCTGACCTCCTGACTTTGCGACATAGGTGCCCACTTTTCCATTCGTCTGTCTGTTCGTCTGTCTGTCCGTCCGTCCGTCTCTTAACAGTTCTGTTATGTCGAAGTTCGACATTTATGTCAAAGTTAGTATTCTAATCAACTACAAGACTAAACAGCCATCAAACCTTGTATGAAATATCTCCCTGACCTCCTGACTTTGCAACATAGGTGCCCGCTTTTCCATTCGTCTGTCGGTTCGTCCGTCCGTCTGTCTCTTAACAGTTCTGTTATGTCGAAGTTCGACATTTGCGTCAAAGTTAGTATTCTAATCAACTACAATTCTACAACAACCATCATACCTTGCATGACACATCTCCCTGACCTCCTGACTTGGCAGATATATTGACCCAGTGACCTTGACCTATATTTTGCGCTCCATTGACTTTGACACAATTTACGTTGACGTTCCAGATCTTCTCAACTATAAGGCGTACAACTACCAAACCTTGCATAGTGCTTCTCCTAGAGGTACAGACTTGGCAGGTACCTTGACCCGGTGACCTTGACCTATATTTTGCGCTCCAGTGACTTTGACATATTTTGCGTCAACATTCAATATCTCCTCAACTATAAGGCCTACAACCATCAAACCTTGCAAAGTGCTTCTCCTCAATGTACTGACTTAGCAGATACTTTGACCTGGTGACCTTGACCTATATTTTGGCTGCAGTGACTTTAACATAATTTACGTCAACGTTCCAGATCTCCTCAAGTGTAAGACCTCTAGCTACCAAACCTTGCATAGTGCTTCTCCAATATGTACTGACTTGGCAGGTATCTTGACCCGGTGTCCTTGACCTATATTTTGCGCTCCAGTGCCTTTTACACATTTTACGTCAACGTTCAATATCTCCTCAACTATAAGGCCTACAACCATCAAACCTTGCATAGTGCTTCTCCTCAATGTACAGACTCTGCAGGTACCTTGACTGGGTGACCTTGACCTATATTTCACGCTCCATTGACTTTAACACCGTGTACGTCACCCTTCCATATGTCCTCAACTGTAAGGCCTTCAACCACCAAACCTTATGTAGCACTTCTTCTCAATGTACTGACTCGACAGATACCTTGACCTGGTGACCTTGACCTATATTGTGCACTCCAGTGACTTTGACACATTTTATATTGATGTTCGGTATCTCCTCAAATATAAGACCTACAACCACTAAACCTTGCATAGTGCTTCACCTCATTGCACTGGCTTGGCAGGTACCTTGACCCAGTGACCTTGACCTATATTTGACAAATTTTACGTTGATGTTTGATAACTCCTCAACTATAAGGCCTACAACCACCATACCGTGCATTGTGCTTCTCCTTGATGTACTGAATTAGCAGGTACCTTGACCCGTGACCTTGACCTAAATTTCATGCTCCAGTGACTTTTACACATTTTACGTCAATGTTCCATTATCATTGGGCTGTATGATACGAAAAGTCAGTGCTGAAGATATAGCCATTAGAGGGAATGGGACTGGCCTGGAATATATATGCCCCACTTGGCACTTTGTCTACATTTTTTTCAACCCAGTTTTCCAAGTAAGCACTGCTAAGAATGAAATAAACTTATTTAATAACCACATTCTGATTGTGGCTCCTGTGACTTTTGCGCCAGCAGGTGCGATGACGCCTTCCGCGGAATTCTTGTTGTAGGTCAGTGGCAATACAGCAAACAGTCTTTTTACCCTTGTCCTGCTGAGCCCGGATATACCATGCCTTTCAAACAATGTAGATCCAGATCAGTTGGCTTCTGAAGAAGCCAATTGATCTGGATCTGCACTGTTTGCCATTGAGTATGTGAATTTATAGGAACAATCCAGATCAAGTAATCTGATTGGCTGAAAATTAGAAGTGGGCATGGCATCTTAATTTATTCAGCAGGACAAGGGTTAAGGATGACCAAGTCCATATTAAGGCAAGGCAAAATTAGTATATTGATAATTGGTATATTAGCACACCATCATTATCTGAAAGTAAGAAGAGGTGTTGGTAAAAGTAAGTAAAAGTAGCTCAGAGCAACCTGTATTTGACAATGGCCTCTTATGTACTAAAGTCTTGTCTTGTGCTGTTTAGCCTAAGCCATTGCAAATTTTATGTACAGGTATGTCCATTCAAGATGGTATGTTTAGTACCAAAAGTAGATCACAGCTTACACACTGACCACTGACTGACCTTTATATGTATAAAAAAAAAAAAAAAAAAAATTGTCTGGTGCATATCTACTACTATAGATCAGTGATCCAGTGATCTGAGGCTTCTAGTTCCCAGCTCTGTTATGTCATATAGAAAATTGAAACCAGACAAGGTTATATTTGTACCTATATATGGGGTAAGCTTTCCAGATTTGGCTTCTGTACTATCTGTAATGGTTTATTTGCTCTTCTCCTGAGTCCAGTTGTTCAAAGCATCATTAGCTTAACGAGCGCATTAGTGGTCAAAATGTTAACTGTTCTAGTAAGAACAATATGTAATTCTCAGCTATTTTTGCTGAAAAAATGTGAGTAGCTTTTGCAAATAACATTTTTTCAGCAAAAATATTAGCATATATGCCATATTTAATGATCAAAGTTTTAAGGATGCTTAACTAACTGCATCGTTAGTTTTGAACAACTGTGCCCTGGTGTCATTGGCAGGCTATAATCGGTGATTGTGGCTCTTCTCAGACATCTAGTCTTGATGTATGGGAACATCTTGTTTTCAGACACATTATGGAAACACGCCTATTCAAATATATTGAATATTTTACAACCAAAAAAAAAAAAAAAATTTCAGACAAAAAAATCTGATTTTTTTTTTCATATTTCTGCTCAAACCATAGATTGTGGGTACTCATTAGAACTGCCTCTGTGAGGCAGTTCTAACGAGCACCCACAATCTATGTTTTTGAGCAGAAATAAGAAAAATAATGTATACCTCTGTAAACCCCAGTTTTACTATATCAAAGTGGGGTTTAAGGGGGTTAAAATTGTATAGGTGTGTTTTCGTGATGAGCTCTTGTCTACTTGTACTCTCTAAGCTTGCACTATAGCCACTATATTATAAATAGAAGAGTTATCCCAGGAATTCTTTGGCAAGTGTTTCCTCTAAAAAAGATGTTTATACAATGCCAAATTAACCCTTAACTTGCTAAATTTAAGTGTAAGCATTGGATATTTTAACCCTGGTCCTGCTGAACTGGATATGCCCTGTGCAAACAGTACAGATCCAGATCAGTTGGCTTCTGATCTGTATCTGCATTGTTTGTCATACATCATGAAAACATACTTATATAATTTTGACCCCCTTAAACCCCACTTTTATATAGTAAAATTGGGGTTTACAGGGGTATACATTATTTTTCTTATTGGTACTCATTAGAACCGCCTCTCCGAACGAGCCATCGGTGTTCGAGCTATTGAGATTTGACTGTATATATATTTCTTTTTTTTCTGAAATTTCTTGGTACATTTTGGTTCATTTCTTTCAGACAAGTGATAATTTGACAAGTCCAATATTAAGCCCTGTTGCCAGGACTCGTATCACTAATATTTTATCTGCTTCATAATTTTGCCTGGAGCATACCATCTTCAACACTTGGCATGTTAGGTAACCTTTTAGCATAAAAAATTTAAAATATTATTTCTTGCATTCCCCAGAAAAATGGGTTTATGCATTTTGTCTTCTTAGAAGATACTCCTTAGGAGCCAGTATGTGTGAAATGTCAAACCCTTTTGTTTGGCAAATTAAAAAAAATCATCTATTTGTCAGCTGCTAGCTTTGCCAGATTCAGTTTGGCTTTTTCAAATGCCTGTTCAGGCAATAGGCATCAAATATACAGTTTACAGGTTTTTTTTTGGATACAGAAGTCTGTTTTTAAAACAATACCAAAAAAAAAAAAAAAAAATTGAATGCTATTTTTTGGAAGCTTTGTATGGAAGAAACAACTTTGCCTTACTTACCCTAAGCATTGGAACAGATAGGCCCAAGCAGGTTAACTGAAATAGCATTTACAGAATACTGTCGAACCTCAGTTGCTCCAACACCAATGGCTTGTTTACCATTGCTGATTGGAACTCATTTTTGAGTCCCTAGGAAATTCTTTCAGTAGCTCTAGGAGACTGTGAAAATTTTCTTCTTTTTCATGGAATTATGTGTTGTGTGTTCACTCAACATACTCTTATTGTATAGAAGATTGAATAGGCTTCCTAAATTATCGCCATTGGCTTCCTTACCTGGCACCCTGTGGTTCAAACTACCCATCATAGCAACAGAAAAGGCACTTTTTTCATCTGAAAAATGCTGATATCTTTCTTATTTCTCCATGAAAACATATGTTGTGGGTACTCATTAGAAGCGCCTCGGAGAGGCACTTCTAACCGAGGTGCTTCTAATGAGTACCCACAACATATGTTTTCATGGAGAAATAAGACAAATGTTATGTGGATACCCTCTCTTATTAGCTCATCTGAGCACGAAGTGCTCATGGTGAGCTATTGTGGTCAGTCAGTGTCCGTCCTCCGTCGTGCGGCGTCAACAATTGCTTTAAAAGCCTACTCCTGCTACACCCCTGGGCCAATTGACTTGATACTTGGTAGGAAGCATCGGGGTGACCTGTAGATCAAAAATAGCTAAAAGCATTCCGATTGGAAATCCAAGATGGCCACCATGGCCGCCATCTTGAAAATCTATTTTTCACTTCTTCTCCTGAACCGAAAGGCCAATTGACCCCAAACTTGCTAGGAAACATAAGGGTGACTTGTAGATCAAAAATAGCTAAAATCATGCCGATCGGAAATCCAAGGTGGCCGCCATGGCTGCCATCTTGAAAATCTATTTTTCGCATCTTCTCCTGAACAAAAAAGCCAATTGACTCCAAACTTGCTAGGAAGCATCAGGGTAACTTGTAGATCAAAAGTAGCTAAAATTGTGCCGATCCGAAATTCAAGATGGCCGCCATGGCCGCCATCTTGAAAATCTATTTTTCGATTCTTCTCATGAACCGTAAGGCCAACTGACTCCAAACTTGCTAGGAAGCATCAAGGTGACTTGTAGATCAAAAATAGCTAAAATCATGCTGATAGGAAATCCAAGATGGCTGCCATGGCCCCCATCTTGAAAATCTATTTTTTCGCTTCTTCTCCTGAACAGAAAGGCCAATTGACTCCAAACATGCTAGGAAGCATCTGGGTGACTTGTAGATCAAAAATAGCTAAAATCGTGCCGATCGGAAATCCAGGATGGGCACCATGGCAGCCATCTTGAAAATCTATTTTTCGCTTCTTCTCCTGAACAGAAAGGCCAGTTGCCTCAAAACTTGGTAGGAAGCATTTGGGTGACTTGTAGATCAAAAATAGCTAAAATCATGCCGATCGTAAATCCAAGATGGCCGCCATGGCGGCTATCATGAAAATCTATTTTTCGCTTCTTCTCCTAAATCCAAAAGTCAGTTGACTCGAAACTTAGTAGGAAGCATTTGGGTGACTTGTAGATAAAAAATATCTAAAATCATTCTGATCCAAAATCCCAGATGGCCACCATGGCTGCCATCTTGAAAATCCATATTTAGCTTATTCTCCTGCACCGAAAGGCCAATTGACTCCAAACTTGGTAGGAGACATTGGGGTGACTTCTAAATCAAGAATAGCTAAAATCGTGCCAATCGGATATCCAAGATGGCCGCCATGGCAGCTATCTTGAAAATCTATTTTTCGCTTCTCCTGAACCGAAAGGCCAGTTGACTTGAAACTTGGTAGGAAGCATTGGGATGACTTGTAGATCAAAAATAGCTAAAATCTTGCCGATCGTAAATCCAAGCTGGCCTCCATTTAGAGTTTGTTAAAAAAATCATGCTCCATTGACTGGCGTGTCATATATATTCTTCTTCAAAATTAAGAACTGCTTAAATGATGATCTTTTCATTAGTTGCGATGACAGGATTGGAAAAATGTTGCTTAACATCTGCATATCTGCAGTGGCTTTGTCACTCAGGTGAGCGACCCATGGCCCGTGGGCCTCTTGTCTGTAGCTATGGTTACCCATGTCTCCAAGAAGTTTCCTGATGGTCCCAAAGATGTTCAAGCCATTGAGGTTTGACAGTATTTACACCAGCTGATTGAATTCTTCATCAGACATCCCAGGAGTTGAATAATCTGAGCAACAGTGTGAGAAAACATACTTTCTGACACATTACTAAAACACGCCTATTCACGGGTAGTAATCTTGTCACTCATGGCCATTGTTATGCAAAGAAATAAGTGACGCGAATATCCGGACATGAGTAGCGCGAGCTAAAAAGGTGGGTATTTCAGGTGGGCTATCGACAATCTGGGGCTTTTGTCATCTAGGAGGGCGCCATTTTAAAAATGGAGAATGCTATACTGCGCGGAATTAAATTCCCTACAACCCAGCACCAAAATATACGTCAAAATATAGCTACGGTTCCTGGAATTTGTTTCATTCTGGCGACATTTGCTCAGAATTTGGTGCCATTTTGGATGACTTACCCATTAAGATTAATGTTTTCAGCCATATCTACATCTTGCGTAACAATTTGAATTGGACAGACACCATCATTTGGTATACGTATTTAACAATCATAACAATGCAAACCATCAATGCAGCCAACAAAAACAGAAAAAAGCTAAAGTTATAGGGCAGAATGAGCAGCGCATGCGGTTATGAGTGACCGGTTGTTTTATGAACGATGGGAGCAGCAAAATTGGAAAAAAGATGTATGTTTCAGCTCTTAAAACAAATACTTATTTCAAAAATATTTTAAAAAGTAAGCACTTACCTTGGCATTTAATGCCCCTACAGGTGCAGATCAAGGAGAATTCCCGAGGGAGTTTGATTTAATCATATTACCGTACATACTCTATGTATTCGGACAAACAGGCCTGAGCAAACAGTGTAGACCCAGATAAGATGCAGCAGGACACTGTTTGCCACTCTGTGAGTGACCCAGCAATTTTACAAACATTTAAAGGGAGTGAAATTTGTTGACTTTTTGAAGAGAAGTAGAAGGAAAAGTGTCTGAAATCTATCAGATTTATCCAGAATTTCCAATGTAAATGAAATTTCGAGTCAACCGGAGATTCGACCACACCCTCCGACCCCGCTTTGAATCTGCCACTGCACTTTATCCACAGGCAATGTCCTCAGCTATAGTTAGGCTCTTCTGTTTAACATAACGCCCACGAATGCTTTAAAATTAAATTAGTCTGCAGCTGGGTTAGGAGAAATACCCTTAACAATTAAGCAAAGAGAACATGCTATCTTAATATTTTTTATTCATTCCAAATGAAAACTAAGCTGAAGTTTCCATTCTGAGGGTTGTGCTTTTGCTTATTTTAAAATTGCTTCCCTTACACAAACGTAGTGTATACATACCCCATTTATAAGGAAACAAGAAGATGGGTAGTGCACCAATCAATTTTTAGGCAAATCATACACACTAAAGGGACTGCGCATGTGCCTATTCGAAGTTACGTCACATCTGATGTCACAAAAGTATGCAAACAAATTGTTGAGCATGTGAGCCTCTCTCTCTCTCTCTCTCTCTCTCTCTCTCTCTCTCTCTCTCTCTCTCTCTCTCTCTCTCTCTCTCTCTCTCTCTGTCTGTCTGTATGTCTGTCTCTCTCTGTCTCTCTCTCTCTCTCTCTTGGAAAGGACAATGTGATGCCTCTGAGTTCATTGTAATTGAGCTTATCTTGCTCTGTCTTTTATTGTCGTATGTATTGTTTGATGTTGTCTTTTATCAGTCTCCATGTGTCCATGTAAGGTCTTGTGTGTTATTTCCTGAATTTTTGTCTTACTTTTTCTCCTGATTCTCCTTGCAATGTTTAGCCCAATTGAACTGATAAGATCAGGTGCAGATATAAAATAGGACGAAAAATCCAATCTCTCTCTTTCTCTCTCTCACTCTCTATTTAACAGAGGTTCCGAGACTCTCATTTGCTGATAAATAGAATATGCTTTCTAAGAGCTTGACTCATCGGTTAAGGTACATGTAATAGAAGTTAGCATACATACCTTTATGACTCTCTGAGAAAGTTCAACAAAAGACAAAATGGCGATATATTACTTGTATTCTATTTTACAGAAAATAAGCTCTGCGGGTTTATGTAAACTGTCTCCTTAGGCATGAACTATCAAAGCTATTTTTTGGAAAAAAAAAAAAATCTCGTTCAAAATGTGGTCTGTTGAATTTTTTACCCAGCATGCTACGCGTTAAAAGCATAAACAAAAGGTTTACATACAGTTTTAGAGGCATAACTGACAGAAAATACATGTTTTGTCCCTGTTTAAAGCAGATATTTATATTGTGCATTCTTTTCTTCCTTGATATCTAAATGTAGTATTAGAATGCTAAATTTCCAAGATGTGTGAAATGAAGATACTCTCAAAATATTTTTTTTTTCTGTTCATGCAATCAGATTTTTTTTTGGAACTTTTTTACTGGAACTTAAAAATTTGTATCTGATAAAAGATGGAATGGTGCTAAGATCCTTTATAAATATTTCCAACAAGCACTGACTCGGAATCCCATTTTTTTTTAGCTCACCTGAGCAAAAGCTCAGGGTGAGCTATTGTCATCACCCTATGTCCGTCGTTCGTCGTCAACAATTAGTTTGTTAACACTCTAGAGGTCACAGTTTTGACCCAATCTTGATGAAACCTGGTCAGAGTGTTTGCATCTATGAAATCTAGGTCAAGTTCAATACTGATTTACTTGGGGTCAAAAACTAGGTCACCAGGTCAAATCAAAGGAAAAACTTGTTAACACTCTAGAAGTCATAGTTTTGACCCAATCTTGATGAAACTTGCTCAAAATGTTTGCCTCTATTAAATCTAGGTCAAGTTCGAAACTGGGTCACTTGGGATTAAAAACTAGGTCACCGGGCCAGATCAGCAGAAAACCTTGTTAACACTCTAGCGGTCACATTTTTGAAGCAATCATCATGAATATTGCTCAATATGTTTGTCTTGATGATTTCTAGGTCAAGTTCGAAAATGGGTCACTTGGGGATAAAAACTAGGTCACCGGGCCAAATCAGCAGAAAACCTTGTTAACCCTCTAGCGGTCACATTTTTGAAGGAATCATCATGAATCTTGCTCAAAATGTTTGTCTTGATGATTTCTAGGTCAGGTTTGAAACTGGGTCACTTGGAGTCAAAAACTAGGTCACCGGGCCAAATCAGCAGAAAACCTTGTTAACACTCTAGCGGTCACATTTTTCAAGCCATCATCATGAATGTTGCTCAAAATGTTTCTAGGTCAAGTTTGAAACTGGGTCACGTGGTGTCAAAATCTAGGTCACCAGGCCAAACCAGCAGAAAACCTTGTTAACACTCTAGCGGTCACATTTTTGAAGCAATAATCATGAATATTGCTCAAAATGTTTGTCTTGATGAGTTCTAGGATATGTTTGAAACTGGGTCAAGTGGGGTCAAAAACTAGGTGACCTGGCCAAATCAGCAGAAAACCTTGTTAACACTCTAGCGGTCACATTTTTCAAGCAATCATCATGAATCTTGCTCAAAATGTTTGTCTTGATGAGTTCTAGTTCGTTCAAAACGGGGTCACTTGGAGTCAAAAACTAGGTCACCGGGCCAGATCAGCAGAAAACTTTGTTAACACTCTAGCGGTCACATTTTTGAAGCAATCATCATGAATCTTGCTCAGAATGTTTGTCTTGATGATTTTTAGGTCAGGTTTGAAACTGGGTCACCTGGGGTCAAAAACTAGGTCACTTGGCCAGATCAGCAGAAAACCTTGTAAATACTCTAGTGGTCACATTTTTCAAGCAATCATCATGAATCATGCTCAACATGTTTGTTTTGATGATTTCTAGGTCAAGTTTGAAACTGGGTCACTTGGGGTCAAAAACTAGGTCACCTGGCCAAATCAGCAGAAAACCTTGTTAACACTCTAGCGGTCACATTTTGAAGCAGTCGGCATGAATCTTGCTCAAAATGTTTGTCTTGATGATTTCTAGGTCAAGTTTGAAACTGGGTCAGATGGGATCAAAAACTAGGTGACCTGGCCAAATCAGCAGAAAACTGTTAACACTCCAGAGGTCACATTTTTGAGATAATCATCATAAATATTGCTCAAAATGTTTGTCTTGATGATTTCTAGGTCTAGTTTAAAACTGGGTCACTTGATATCAAAAACTAGTTCACCTGACCAAATCAGAGGAAAACCTTGTTGATGCTCTAGAGGTCACATTTTTGAAGTGATCATCATGAATCGTGCTCAAAATGTTTGTCTTGATGATTTCAAGGTGATGTATAGTTTTCTGTCCAGTTTTTCCATTTAGGTCAGTTTCTCAGTAATTATTGGTCCTACAGAGTGATATTTGGTACTTGTGAAGTGTTTGTGTTTAGGTCAGTTTCTCAGTAACTATTGCTCCTACAGCCAGTGATACTTAGTACATGCATACATCTTAGCATGGCCTCTTGAGTGCGGTCATCCATATTTGACCTTGACCTTTATTTCACTATCCATTAGACATGCTACATTGTGCCGGCCTCGGTGGCTCAGTTGGATGCCCCGTCCGACTGGAGACCAGGAGGTCGCGGGTTCAACCCCCGCCGAGGTCGGTAACACTCTTTCGTGGAGATTGATCATGAAATATTTTCTACAGTCATTCTCTCCCTTCAGCTGATTCAAGAAGGGCAGTTGTCAGTTTCTGGCAAAAGAATGTGCACAATACTGGTTAACCGCTTAGAGGACTAAGCCTGCCCAGTAAATGTGTGGTTAGGTAAATTGACTGCGCTCGACATGACCCCATTGGGTTGACTGGGCTGTAAAACCTAACCACAAACAAACAAACATGCTACATTGTCTTACTTGTTAATCATTTTGAACTTTGATCAGAATGTTTACCTTGTTTAGTTCTAGATCAGGCTCTAAAAGTGCTATGTTGCTCAGGTGAGCATTACAGGGCCATCATGGCCCTCTTGTTTTGTTTTGTTTTCACTTTGTCAACTCTCTTCACTCATATTCTAGTCTCGTCACTCATATCCACACGCGCTGCTCATTTTGTCCTATAATTTTAGCATTTTTCCGTTTTTGTTGGTTGCATTGATGGTTTGCATTGTTATGATTGTAATACGTATGCCAAATGACGGCGTCTGTCCAATTCAAGTCGTTACGCAAGATGCAGATACGAGGGTTCTGCAAAAGGTTCTGTCACTAATAGGCTTCCTAAGTTTTATCCCAAGTATATTTTAAAATGCTTCACTGCACTTAAATCGTGCGTTGAATAGCTAACGATACCCATTTATTTTGTGCAAATTGCTTTCCAACTGACCGAGTTATTTCAAATTGAAATAGATGCAATCATATACACTGACCAATTACTTGTTACAATAAGAAACGACCAAGCAAAGGATGGTCAGGAGTCCACCTTTTACATGACAACGCCTCCTCTCATAAGTGTCTTTTCTGGCTTCTGAAAAGGTGAACGTTTTTAACCATCCACCTTATTCACCTGACCTGAGTCCCTGTGACTTCTTTTTATTTCCAAAGCTTAAGAAGATGCCTTCTGGAAATAAGTATACTTCTAGAAGTTCTCTTGGTAGCGCTATTTATCAGTGTCTCCAACAGATACCAAAAGAAGACTTTATCTGCTTTTCCCGACTGGGTAAAAAGGTTACAAAAATGTGTTTCAGTTAAAGGGGGAATACTTTGAAGGTTTGTAATAAAAATATGTTTGCTAAAACGTAGCACTGAAGTAATCTGAACCTAGTGACAAAACTTTTTGCAGGACCCTCGTATGGCTGAAAATATTAATTTTAATGGGTAAATCGTCCAAAATGGCACCAACTTCGGAGCAATTGTCGCCAGAATGAAACAAATTCCAGGAACCGTAGCTATATTTTGACATAAATTTTGGTGCTGGGTTGTAGGGAATTTAATTCCACGCAATTAATTTAATTAAAATAATGCCCTCCTAGACGATAAAAGCCCCAGATTGTCGACAACCCACCTGAAATACCCACCTTTTTAGCTGGCGCTACTCATGTCTGGATATTTGCATCACTTATTTCTTTGCATAACAATTGGCCATGAGCGACGAGATTACTGCCCATACTATTCAAATATATAGAAAATTTTACCTCCAAAAACTGAAAATTTTCAGATAAAAAACTCTGATATTTTTCATAGCGACTGCTCAAAACATAGATTGTAGGTACTCATTAGAAGTGCTTCTGTGAGGTGGTTCTAATGAGTACACACAATCTATGTTTTTGAGCAAAAATAAGAATAATCTATACCCCTGTAAACACAGTTTTACTATATAAAAGTGGGGTTTAAGGAGGTCAAAATTATATAGGCATGTTTTCATGATAATGTGCACCCAACAAAGACTTGAATCAGTCATGCATCCAGGCAGTCTGATCAGTCTTTGTTGTCCGCACAAAGTGACTTTGCATCTCCGGCTATCCAAAATGCACCAAATGATGCTTAGTCTGAATGTGCAGGCACATGTGACTCTTCCCTGGGCGCCCATCCAAAGGTACCTTTTCTGTGGTTGTGGCTAATATTACATGTATTACTTATTAGCACCAATTACTGTAGTCAGCAGTTGCAGATGAATAAAGAGGTTAATTATATTGCCTCTCAGAGAGGAATAACTAATTAATTGCACATGTTGTATAGACATATAACATACATGTACCATATACCATAACAACCCTAAGCGTTGGGGCAGACAGGCCTGAGTAAACAGTGTAGACCCAGATCAGATGCTGCAGAATGTGGCAGATGCCGCAAAATGCGGCATCTGGTCTGAGTCTAGCTGTTTGCCTATCATCCAGCAGTTTTTCAGAGACATCAACAAGTACAAAAATGTAATTGTTCAAATTTTAGGACAAGTATGTTTCATTAATTTTTCCTGCAGATGTCTTTTTTTCTTTAGAAAATAAAGTATAAATTCAACCTACCCACTGACATTTGAGTTGGTGTTTTATGGCCCGGTCAACACTATTAAGGTCATGTCAAGCCGGCCGGTTTACCTTACCACACTCAGGACCTGCTTAGTCCTCAAAGAGTTTAACCAGTACTTGTGCACATTCTTTGCCAGATACTGACAATTGCCTTTCTTGAATCAGCAGGGAATGACTGTAGTGTAGAAAATATTTCATGAATTTCTTGATCAACCTCCATGATAGAATGTTGCTGGATCTGGCTGGGATCTAACCATGATCTCTTGATCACCAGTCCGACACACATCTGACTAAGCCACTGAGGCCAGACCATCCATTGACATATGAAGTATACCATTGGGTATAGTGTGTTAAATCATTCTGTCCGAAATCATTCTGTCCGTTCAACCATCTGAATGTTAGTTAATTTTTGCATCAAAGCTGTGCAAGGGAAAAGCAAGGTTGGAGAACATGCAATGTGTCTGAAATAACAGATCTTGACAAGTCATGCGATTTGATGCAAACTTCATCAAAATTGAATAACAACTTAGTAAGTGAATGATGTTCAAAGATTTCAGAACTACTATCAAGGATGCTGCCTTTGTCCTGCTGAACCCGGATATATCCTGCCTTTGCAAACAGTGTAGATCCAGATCTGTTGGCTTCTGATCTGGATCTGCACTGTTTGCCATTAAGTATGTGAATTTATAGCAATAATATGGATCAAGTGATCTGATTGGCTGAAAATTAGAAGTAGGTGTGGTTTATTATTTCAGGTCCTTCTAATGAGTACAACAATGTTTTTGTGGAGAATTAAGAAAAATATCAGTACTTTTTATTTGAAAAAAAAGTGTCTTGCCTGGAACTATGCTGATATAGTTAAGTCATATCATAAGAAAAGGATCCTTATCTTATATATAGACAGTGACAAACCATATTTATCTGCTCTTCTGTGCAGTATGATCCTTGTGACCGTTATACCTGTGGGTACATTCTGCTGTTTCTAATGATTCTGTTATCATTAATTATTCTAATGATTCTAATGTTCTAATGATTCTGTTACAATCTGTTATTAATTATCCAACTATAAATGTGCAAGCCCTTATTTCTTGGAAAAAACATAAGTACCAGATAAGAGGAGGTATCCACATAATTTTATTTTACTTCTTCATGTAAAAAGATGATTTGGGTACTCGTAAGAAGCACCTCATTGAGGTGCTTTTAGTGAGTACCCACAACATAGGTTTTTGTGGAGATGTAAAAAAAAATATCAATAATTCACAGTAGAAAAGAGTATCTTATCTGGATTTATGTAAAAAAAAAAAATAAGAAAAAAAATTCTGCTTGTATTTAAATTCAACACCTTCAGAACTAAACAATATTGTAGATTGCAGGAGATATTGACAGATTGAAGTAAATTCTTGCCTAGTAGTTGTATATTCTTGCCCAGTGGTTGTAATTGATGTTTATAAACTAACTGGTTAAGGTTTGGAAAATATTTACTTTAGAGTCCTTGAAAACGGCTTGCCAATGAACAGGTGTACTAACACGTATAAGTACATGAATGTATACACTGTATTGTGATAAAAAAATCACTTTTATCCTGGCAAAAATATTCTTGTATTCCTTTTTAAGGCATTTTAACCCTAGCCTTGCTGAATAAATTAAGATGCCACGCCCACTTCTAATTTCCAGCCAATCAGGTTACTTGATCCGGGTTTTGGATAAAAATTCACATATTTAATACAAACAGTGCAGATCCAGATCAGTTGGCTTTTTCAGAAGCCAACTGATCTGGATCTACACTGTTTGCTAAGACAGGGCATGTCGTGTTCAGCAAGAGAAGGATTAATTTCTACAGAAGATGCTTAGCACTTTGGGTAAAATTTTCAGCAGACGACATTTTGAAATATTTTTCTTACTTTTCCCAGAAAACAGGATTTGACATTTCATGCAAATTGTCTCCTAAGGAGACAATTTGCATGAAATGTCAAATCCACATTTCATGCAAATTGTATCCTAAGGAGACAATTTGAATGAAATGTCTAATCCTGTTTTCTGGGAAAAATAAGAAAAAATATCATCAATTTGTCATCTGCTGAAAATGCCCAGAGAGTGGTAAAGGTTAAAGCAAGTGCAAATTGATGCATACTCAAACTTGCTGTCTTCTCTGATCTTACAGGTCTCAATGTTTGAAAAGTGTCAGTCCTATTTTTATTTTTTATTTTTTTCAGATCTGAGTATGCTTTATTTTCAGTCTTATGATTTCAGAATTTGTATTTATACTAGTCACTCAGTCTGTTGTTGTTTCAGATCCTTGTGTGTATATGAGTTCAATATACCAGTGTTCATTACAAAACATGCCTATTCCAATATATTGAAAATTTCACCACCAAAAGTGAATTTTTAGTTTTCAGATAAAAATCCGATATTTTTCATATTTCTGCTCAAAACATAGATTGTTGGTACTTGTTAGAATTGCCTCACAAAAGCAGTTCTAATGAGTACCCACAATCTGTGTTTTTGAGCAGAAATAAGAAAAATAATATACGTATATCCCTGTAAACCCCAGTATTACTATATAAAAGTGGGGTTTATGGGGCTCAAAATTATAGAGATATGTTTTTCTGATGTTTGATATAAGAGTCTGATATTTTTCAGATCTCAGTGATGTTCCAGGTTACACACCAATCACAAAATCCACACCAGTGTGGAAACGGGACATGATAGAAAAAAAGAACCAAGAAAAAATAGAAGAATATATTGTAAGTACCATATTTTGCCATAATATTGTGAAAGACATCATATCTCCAGCATGGACACATTTTTCAGCTAAAATATATTGATATGTTTCTTATTTCTACAGGAAAACATGATATGAGGGTACACATTAGGAGGCATCTAATGAGTAACCACAACATATTTTTGTGGAGAAAGAAGAAGAATATTATCTGGATACCCTCTATTATCTGAGCAATCTTGAACAAGCAATGTAGCACCGCATCCCCACCAAAACAAAAACTGCTCATCAGCAGTTTGATCAGGATCAGCAATATTTGCTGTTCAGCCAGAAAAGTTTAGACACACCACTGAATGGTCAAATGGACTTGTTCAAATTTTAGAAGGGCAGTAAGAAGTTATGGTATCCTAATTTTTAGCGTTAACCCTTAAAATGTCAAGAGAACCATCATCTGTTTATGTCGTCTGCAGAATATTCTTGCAAACTTATCAAACCTATTTTTGCATACAGGCAAACAGTGTGGACCCAGATCAGACTGCTCCTAAAGGAGCAGTCTGATCTGGGTCCACACTGTTTACAGGTCTACACTGTTTGCAGATCTGGGTCCACACTGTTTGCAGAAATGACTTTTAAAATCACAAGCAGATGACAAAGCAGACGACAATTGTTGTGATTGGCAGTTTAAGGGTTAAATAGAGTAAAACTGTACCATTGTATGGACCATATGCTGTAAGCTTCTGATCAAGAATAAGCCTCTTTCTTCTCATATTTGTCACTTAAAATGGTTGCAATTTGAGCCATTCATCTTAAGTTACAGATATATTGGCTCCCCACTTCAGGGTTGTGAGACGTATTGCTTTTGCAGTGGACCTCTGTTTGTCTGTCTGTCCATCCATCTGTCTGTCCTTCACAAAGTTGTGTCCTCATTGAAACTTGAAAATGACTCAAGATATCTTCATGAAACTTCAAAAATAAAGCAATATTGGATGATGTGCATAGCACAAAAACCATAAATCTTGGATATATATTTTCAGTAAAGCACTTGATCTGGGTCTGCTACGTTTGTCACTTATCCAGCAGTTTTTAGACACAAATTTTAGGTCAGGTTTGGTTAGTTAACCCTTGTCCTGCTCAGCCCAGATACACCCTGCCTTTGCAAACAGTGTAGATCCAGATCATTTGGCTTCTGAAGAAGCCAACTGATCTGGATCTGCACTGTTTGTCATTAAGTATTTGAATTTGTATGAACAACGGATCAAGTAATCTGATTGGCTGAAAATTAGAAGTGGGCATGGCATCTTAATATATTCAGCATGACAAGGGTTAAGGTGTTTGTTATTCTTGTACCTGGAGCTGAAATGAAGAAAGAACAAAAATATTGGAACTGGTTATTTTTGGTTGAAACAAAGCCCCTTATCTAGAGCAGTGCCTGAGAGATTCCAGTATTTCCAAAGTGACTTTAGATATTCTCTTTTGCAGGCAAAGAAAGCAAGAGAGAAAGAAGAAGCTGAAAAATGGAAGAATGTACCTGTCTGGAAAAGAAAACTGATGGAAGAGAAAGAAAAAGAGAAACAGCAAAAAGATGCTGTAGCTTATCAGCAGGTAAGTAATTAGTAGCCTTGTCAAGCCAATTAGCATGTCTGACTGCAAATCCAGGGTTCAAAAGTACAAATCCCAGCTGGGCTACATAATGTTGGAGAATGATAGGGAAATAATTTCTGTGGTTGTTCTACCCTTCCATTGATTTAAGAAGGGCAGTTGTCAGTTCAGCCCAAGAGAACTGATATGGACATATTTGTCCTCTTGATTATTATTTTTAGTTCACCTGAGCCAATTCGGCTCATAGATGCACTTATAGTATAGGCTTATAGTATATGTATCTGTCGTCCATCTGTCGCCTGTACGCCATCTCACAACAGTTTCAAACAACTTTTCTTCTAAAGACACGAAGCTGTTTCTTTCCCTATTTCACATACAGTTTCTGTAGGCAGAGGGAATGAATAATTGTGTTGGTTGTTTCAATTGGATGAGAACTGTGGTTGCTATGGTAAGGTATACAGTCAAATCTCTATGGCTCAAACTCACTGGGACCAGTGCAAAAAGCTAGAGTGATCCCTAGTTCGAGTCACTGAAGATTCATGAAGCTATACATGAAGCTTACGTATGACATATAGCAGCCGGTTTTTATCAGTTGCAGGTCAATGCATGAAGATGACAGAAACTTTATGCATATAGATTCTTCTATAAGTTTAAAACAGTCAATAAATTACCGATAATTTAAAGTAAATGGAACAGTCTACAAGCATCAAATAAGCAAGAGAATGATAAAAAATAAAATACCGATTTCTAATTTTATTCCGATGGCATTTTTTTCTTCATCAGCAAGACAGAGCATTATGTACAATGATCTAAAGTACCTTAAGCACTAGCATATTTGGTTACCGAATGACTAAAACAAAACTGGCATCTAATAAACTCTGATTAGCTCATATCGAGGGTTGAGCGCAAGACTAGCGTAACTCAGATGGTTGTTTTTCCCCAAACCTAATCTCCTCACCATGAAGGCGTTATGAAGATTACAACATTTCTTTCTGTAAACAATGAAAATTTAGGTGCCATTGCTCGTATGAGCAATGGCACCTAAATTTGCATTGTTTACAAAGGGGTCCAAGTTGCCCCTAAACAAGGGTTTCAAAAATATGTTTGAGTTACCATAGTCTTGCGCTCAACCCTCGATATGCTCTTTTGTTGCTGGGTCAAAAGTTCATTCAAGCACAAACCAGGTCTGTGTTCAGCAGAGCAAAAACTTTTGGATCATTTTACCCTGTATTCCTGTTCCATCTGGCTGTCCTCATCAGGAACAGGAATCCAGGACGAACTATTCACAGTTGTTTTGCTATTATCGATTGTTTTGCGTGCCAAAAACATAAAAAAAATAGCGTTTCATCATAAAAGAGTTGAACGTTTCCTGACTATATTGTATATCGTCATACAGTCACACACACTAATAAAAATAACAACAACAAAAAAAAATGCAGGTCTTCTTTCAGCGTGAGAAAAAAAAATGTGCCACAATGTGTGATGTGTCCCTATGCCACAAAAGAGCAGCGATTACCCATACGAGCCTGCACATTTGTGCAGCCTGATCTGTAATTCACTGTCTGCTGAAAAAAAAATGTACTGCAATATGAGAGTTATCCCTATGCCACATGAGAAGAGTGAATACCTGTATGAGCCTGGGCATCTGTGCAGCCTCATCTGGATTTTGCTGTCTGCTGAAGAAAATGTGTCGCAACATAAGAGATGTCACTAGGCCACATGAGAACAGCAAATACCTATACGAGCCTGCCCATCCACACAACCTGATCTTGACTTCGCTTTCTGCTAACAAAAAAAAGACGCAACATGAGCAAAGATTTGACTTAGAAACTTTGTGAGGATAAAATATCATTCAAGCCATCGATGGAACTTTTACATTAAAAAATGGTTCTAAGAACAGTCTTCTGAATTTTGAAGTTTGAGAGATCATTGTTCAAGCCATGCATGGTTGTTTTGATTAAATGATATAGAGAAGTGGCCAGAACAGGCAAATTTGTTCAAGCCATCCATAGTGTTCTAGCCTAGCAAGTTTGACCCAGTGAGGTTTTACTAGTTACCATTGACTTAGAATGGGAAAAGTGGAAATTGTCATTTACTGCTGTCTCTCTGCAGATATTTTGACAAAAGCTTTACAGAAATGTTCCTCGAGTTGTCCTGTGTTGCACATGAATTTTGTCCAAACTGCTGAATATGATTTGTTGCAATGGCAACCAAAATGTTAAATTTGCAAAAAATATTAAAAATATCTTCTCCTCAGAAACCAAAAGGAGGCTGAAGCGGAAAGTTTACAGAAATGTTCATAACATTTGCCTCTACAAAAACTTTTTTTATTTATTGCCATTGGTCAAGTGCTTTTGTTGGTATGGCAACTAAGCTGATAATTGGAAAGGTGGAAGTTGTCATTAATTGCTGTCTCACTGCAGATATTTGACAAAATTTTTATAGAAGTAGCCCTTGAGTAGTCCTCTACATTACATGAGTTTTGTCCAGACAGCTGAATTTAACTTGTTGCCTTGGCAACTGAAACATTAAACTTGCGAAAAAATATTCAAAATCTTCTCCTCAGAAGGAGAAGTTGAAAGTTTACAGAAATAGTCATAACATTTGCCTCTTCAAAAATTGTGGGTTTTTTATTGCCATTGCTCATGTGCTGTCATCACCATGGCCATCACGAAAACATGCCTATATAATTTTGACCCCCTTAAACCCCATTTGTATATAGTAAAAGTGGGGTTTACAGGGGTATACATTATTTTTCTTATTTCTGCTTAAAACATAGATTGTGGTACTCGTTAGAACCGCCTCGGTGAGGCGGTTCTAACGAGTACCCACAATCTATGTTTTGAGCAGAAATATGAAAAAATATCAGAAATTTTTATCTGAAAATTTTCATTTTTTGGTTATAAAATTTTCAGTACATTTAAATAGGCGTGGTTTCGTAATGAAAGTTTCCATAGACTTATAATGGGAAAAGTAGAAATTGCCATTTATTGCTGTCTCACTGCAGATATTTTGACAAAAGTTTTACAAAACAATGTTCCTTGAGTAGTCCTCTATGTTAAACATGAGTTGTCCAAACAGCTGAATCTATCTTTTTGGATGGGTTTTTAAAAAATCCATCCTTTAAAATAGCGGATGGGTGGGCGGGCAGGCGGGTGGGTGGGTCGGTGGGCGTCAGGTGTCGTCCGAGGTTTACCTTTTGGTTAACCTTTTTTCAAAGTTATATTCATTCTTCAATGGATTACTTTCGTATTTCGTAGGGATGAAGAGGAGGACCAGTAGATGTTTCACATGCAAGAGAGACAACTCTTACTTTCTTCATTATTTATTATTTAAAAAAACCTGTCCATAATGCCGTTAGGTGTTTTTCTTGTTCTATCTTACTGCAGATATTCTGACAAAAGTTTTACAGAAATATTCCTTGAATAGTCCTCTACCAAATATGAATTATTTCCAAATGGTTAAATTTTTTTTTGGTTGCCATGGCAACCTAAAACTGTGACAAAACATATAAAAATGTTAAAAAATCAACTCAGAAGCTCAATGGAAAGTAAAGCTGAAACTTTGCAGAATATATGTAGTTCAAAATATTAGCCTTTACAGCGGTTCACTCAGGTGAGCATTGTGGCCCATGGACCTCTGTTTTTTGTGTTTTCTCTGTGTAGTACACAAAGTTGCATGATAAACAATATATAATTAGAACCTTTGAATTTTAGGTGTATTTTTGGTTAATGGAAGAAATAATAAAAGTATGCTTTCTTACATTTGCCAAAATTAGGGCTGAAATTTGATGAATTTTCCACAAAGCATACAGTTTTATTGAGAAATACGAAAAAAATGCAAATACTTAAAAAAAAAAAAAAAATGCTTCTCTTAGTTTTGATTAGTGTTTTAATGTTTTTAAACCTCCAGACCAAAACATTTATCTTTGCAATCAGTGTAGATCCTGGCGAAGTAAGAAAACTGTTCCAAAACTATGCTAATGTTATACCATGGGACATGCTTTCTTGGAGAAACAAGAACAAATACCAATGTTTTTTTTTTACTTCTGGTATAATAACAAATGGGGAATAATAATTTATTGATAAAAAATTACTGTAATCTCTTTCATTTCAGTATGCATTGTATGCAGACATATATTAGTAAACAATGTGTTGAGAGATAGGTCTTGCCAGAAATGTCTAGAAACGTAAATGAACCTGTAACGAGAAAAACGATCTTATGCTATATGCATATAGCATAGCTACAGATAACAAGGGGTACCAGATAAATATTTTTCTTATTTCTGTATGAAACTATATGTTGTGGGTACTCATTAGAAGCGCCTTGATGAGGCGCTTCTAATGAGTACCACAACATATGTTTTCATTGAGAAATAAGAAAAATATTGACACTTTTTTGGTTGAAAAAATGCTTTATCTGGAGCTATGATTCTGATAGTGAAGACTGATCAGCCTGCACATCCTCACCGTCTTGTCAGGGTTGGTTTTTATCCTTGTGTCAGATTTTCTGGATACTAGATACTGTATCAGCAACTGAGCAAGCCCCTGATCAGTCTCTTTTAATACGCAGGCTGGTCTCCATTACCCCTATTTTTATATGGCATAAGGTTCCATTCATATGGAAAGGATTAATACATAATATGCTTGGAGAAAATTGCCTTAGAAAACATTTCAAAATATATTTCTTGGTTTTCCCAGAAAATAAGGTTTGACATTTTATGCAAATTGTCTCCATAGGAGACAATTTGCATAAAATGTCAAACCACATTTTCTGAGAAAAAATAAGAAACATGGCATCAGTTTGTTGTCTGTTGAATTTGTCCTGAGAGAGCTAAAGGTGAAGTTATGGCACAGAAATCATGGAGATTGGCCAAGTATAAGCCTCATCTTGAGGAAATGTACCTTTCCACGTAGCAGCATATACTTAAATGATCCACTGCATGAGTATAGGGCCATTGTGCCATTTGCAAACTGCAAATATCTTCTCTCTTTGCCTATATTTTCTGCAGTATCCTACAATTCTTGGCTCCTTGATAAAACTGTTCAAATTTGTAGGCTGATCTGGGCCTTCATTGTCCACATATTTGTTAAAGGGCCCTTCTCATATATTGGGGCTCAAATACTCCTTGTGCAGTCTGTAGACAGTTTTCATCATAACCCGGGTATGAAGATAACTTTTTATTTTCATCATGAAAACATACCTATATAACTTTGACCCCTTAAACCCCACTTTTACATCACGAAAACATACCTATATAATGTTGACCCCCTTAAACCCCACTTTTATGTAGTAAAACTGGGGTTTACAGGGGTATACATTATTTTTTCTTATTTCTGTTCAAAAACATAGATTGTGAGTACTTGTTAGAACTGCCTCACAGAGGCAGTTCTAATGAGTACCCACAATCTATGTTTTGAGCAGAAGTATGAAAAAAAAATCAGAATTTTTATCTGAAAATTCCATTTTTTTTTTTGGTGATAAAATTTTCAGTACATCTGAATAAGCTTGTTTTTGTAATGTATATAGTAAAACTGGGGTTTACAGGGGTAGACATTATTTTCTTATTTCTGCTCAAAAACATAGATTGTGAGGCGGTTCTAACGAGTACCCACAATCTATGTTTTGAGCAGAAACATGAAAAATATCAGATCGTTTTATCTGAAAATTTTCATTTTTTGGTGGTAAAATTTTCAGTATATTTGAATAGGCATGTTTTCGTAATGTTATTATTTTTGTTCAAAAATGTATGTTGGGGAAGCTCATGAGAATCACCTCATAGTGGGTAGGCAGATAGATATTGTTTTTCATATTTCTCCACAAAATTATATGTTCTGGATACTCATTAGAATAGAATACGGTAAATGTCCTAAAAATTCGAACACTAAAGCGTCTGACAAAATGACATATACAAACAGTGTAGACCCTGATCAGACTGCTCCTTCAGGAGCAGTCTGATCAGGGTCTACACTGTTTGCCATTCCACTAAATATTTAAAGAAACTGCTGCATAAAGAGCAAAATTTAAGCTAAAAGAGTATGAAATAAAGTGTTCGAAATTTTAGGAAATTTACCGAAGCCTCTTTGTTGTCCTTGATACTCTATAAGGTAACAATGGAGAGTATGGTAAATGTTCTAAACACTTTATTTCATACTGTTTTGGCCTAAAATTTGTGCAAATGTATCTGAAAATACTTAGTGGAATGGCAAACAGTGTAGACCCTGATCAGACTGCTCCTTCTGAAGCAGTCTGATCTGGTGATTTTATCAAATTTCCACACATTTATATTGACCACAAATCTAGAATGACCCAAATAGACAGCTTTGAATTCCATTTCTTTATAACTTGCCTATAAAAATAAAAAGTGAGAAAAATATTTTCTAAAAATAGAATTTTTCAAGTAGTCGACTATAACAAATTTTCCGATCATCAGTCAGAAGAGGCAAAAATGACAGATGATCGATTATAATTGATCGTCATTGGCAACACTACTGATCAGACTGTGTATGCTGTGCTTATCTGAATCTGCTGGACACAAGTCTAAAGAAGTATTTTCTCATATTTTGGCTCAGGTATGATGCACAGTGCCCTAATGCCATAAGCAACCGGCAAAGACCCAGATAAGCATGTGCTTCGGTGTAGTATGATCTGGGCATTCTTAATTAGTTGACATATACTACAATATCCATGGAGTCTGAAATAGGGCAATGAAGGCTCTGATAAGCATGCATGAATGTGCAGGCTGATCTGGCCCTACACTATCCTTTGCATAAGGGCCTTTTTAATATGTTTCACATCATATCATTTTCTGGCAAAATAAAACTAATATTTATGTATCTGGATTGTGTAAGATATAATAAAGTGCCGTAATAATCCTAAGTACTGGGACAGACAGGCGTAATCAAACAGTGTAGACCCAGAATGTGGCATCTGATCAGGGTCTACACTGTTTGCCACACATCCAGCAGTTTTTATAAACATATTCAAAGGTAGTGCAATGGTGTTGTTTAGAATTTTGGGGCAATTATGATAAGGATTTAGGGTGTCCCAATATTTAGGGTTAATATGGTAGTTTTGTTATGATATAGTTGATGCATAATATTTGAATGAGTGATGCATATGTTGCATTAGAAATGCATTCTGATGATGAGTGAAATTAACAGGCTGTTTGTACTGACAGCATGATGAGTGAGTTACTTCTTACAGAATTTATGTCTAAGAATGATGATGACCCTGAACACGTATCATCAGATAAGGCATTTTTTCTACCAAAACGTACTGATATTTTTCTTATTTCTCCATGAAATCATATGTTGTGGTACTCATTAGAAGCACCTCATTGAGGTGCTTCTAATAAGTACCCACAACATATGTTTTCATGGAGAAATAAAAATGTTTATGGATAAAACCCTCTTATCTGGAGCTATATAGAATATTTGTAGATTCATGGGAAAAAGTGCCTTATGTCATATGGGCAACCCCAACTCATTTGGATTTTCTGTGCGTGAATACCTGCCAGCCTGCACATATAATTGTAGATAAAGAGATATTATGTTGTTTTTTGCATCACAACATATGTTGTGGATTCTCATTGGAATTTCACCTCATTGAGGGATTCCATTAAGTATCATAGATACAGTCGACTCTCGTTATCTCAACATCCAAGGGACTCTATGAAACACTTCGAGATATCCATACCTCGACATATCAGATTTGCGGAACTGAGGAAAACAATTAAACGAACAACAACCTTTAACAGATTGAATCTTTAATTTGACTCCCAAGTTTGAGATATATTGAAAATAATGTGGAAAAGAGGAGAAATTGCTCCCAAGGAGCAATTTCTCCTCTTTTCCACAATATTTTATTGCCTGTTAGTAGATCTCTGTGTTAAAACAGGGACCAGATTTTCACTTCGAGATAAGCGATCATTTGAGATAAGCGAGTTCGAGATAGTGAGACAACTGTATTTAATAATATTTGGGGCAAAAATAACAAAACATAAAATATTTTATGGGTTTTTTTTATTTTTGTGCCAAAAATTTTAATTGCTCTATCAAAAGCCATGTGGCAGTTGCATGGTTGTACAGTTTTGGCTTTTGCTGTTTGGATATGCTTTAAGGTGGGTTTTGTTGTAATATGTCTCAATATGGTATTGAGTTATTAAAAAAAAGGTAATGATTCATCGATAGCTCAGTTTTATGTGCAACCAACTGGTGATCAGGAAGTCTTGGGTTTGATCCTCATAGGGTCCAGCAAGTTTCCATGGAGATTGACCATAAAATATTTTCTATGGTCATTCTTTCCTGTCTGTGATTCAACAAGGGCAGTTGTCAGTATCTGCTGAAAGAATGTGCACAAGTACTGGTTAATTGCTCAGAGGACTAAGCCTGCCCAGGAAAAGTGTAGGTAAACTGACCAGCTTGACATGACTTTAATATTGTTGACTGGGCCGTTAAACTCCAAACCAGCTTACCAACCAAAGATTCATAGACACTGAAAAATTGTCTGAATTTATGGATTTACTTTGAATGGGATGCTTTTCAGTGTTGATACTTTTGAACAGTTACTGTTTATATCCGTACCCAAGCTGTAAGAGTATATATTAACAGGTTTTAGTCTGGAGACCCCTAAAAGGGTAATTGTCAAACAGTGCAGACCCTTATCAGATGCTGCAGAATACACCCTCTTATCAGGGTCTACAGCTGTATGCATCAAATATAGGAATTTCTATAAAATGTAGTTATAATAAAAACTAACCTGCTGTTAGAAATAGACTGGTCCAAAGAGTTGTTGTAGAAGTGTCCACTCAGTGTAAATGGGTAAATATTTTCCTATTGTATATTAACAGGATCCCATAACATTGTCCCATGGTATGTTAGCAGTTCTCTGTTCTTCATACAAATATATATTTCTAAATGATATGTTTTCAGAGTAAACCAGGGCAGGTATGTTCAGCAAACTATACTTATGGGCTGAAGGAAATTATTGTGTTAACAAAATCTTATCTTTCTTATACCTAAGAATGCCCTATTGAATATTTCTGCAATAATCCTAGATTCTAAAATAATTTATATAAAAATTGCTAAGAATTTGGTCCATGCTCATAGCTATAGATTTTATCACAAAAAAAAAAAAAGTATTGATATATTCTTATTTCTGTATGAAAACATATGTTCTGGTTCTCATTAGAAGAGCTTTGGCGCGGTACTTCTAATGAGTATCCACAAGATGTGTTTTCATGCAGAAATAAGAAATTAACTCTTGTCATGCTGAATAAATTAAAATGCCTCGCCCACTTCCAATTTTCAGCCAGTCAGATCATTTGATCCAGATTATTGATATTAATTCACAAAGTTAATGGCAAACAGTGCAGATCCAGATCAGTTGGCTTCTTCAGAAGCCAACATCTGGATCTACACTGTTTGCAAAGGCAGGAAATATCCGGGTTCAGCAGGACTAGGGTTAAATATTTACCTGATACTCCCTTTTATCTAGAGCTGTGATGCTGATATGAACTAGAACGAAACATTGCAGTCAGGCTTAAGAAAATACGATGAATGTTTCCATTACTTTGCTGCAGTGCATCACTGGAACTTCTCCATGTTGCTTTTCACTAATTTGACAAATAGGTATCCAGTTATTAAATACATCATTGATAATGATGTAGATTCTATATTTATATGATCAGTTTTAAGGGTACATCATATCTCCAGATAAGGCCCTTTTTAGGCAAAAAGTATTGATATTTTTATATCAATACAATGCATATTGCTTTTGGCTTGTGCATCCGCCTGTTCTTTTTTCTGTACAAATCTTTTAAGCCATCACAAAAACATGCCTATATAATTTTGACCCCCTTAAACCCCACTTTTATATAGATAAACTGGGGTTTACAGGGGAATACATTATTTTTCTTATTTCTGCTAAAAACATAGATTGTGGGTACTCTTTTGAACCACCTCAGTGAGACAGTTCTAATGAGTACCCACAACCTATGTTTTGAGCAGAAATATGAAAAATAGCAGAATTTTTATCTGAAAATTTTCATTTTTTCAGTATATTTGAATAGGCATGTTTTCATAATGAAAATATCTAAGGAGTTAGGCTCATGAAAGTTTGCAAGCAGTTTGGAACCCATGAGAAGATGACCTGATTAAAGTTTGGTGAACTTTTGTAAACGTTTGATCGAATTATGCCCCCTTTTCAGACTTCCTTCCATCTCATTACGAAAACACGCCTATTTAAATATATTGAAAATTTCACCACCAAAAAATGAAAATTTTCAGATAAAAAATTCTAATATTTTTCATATTTCTGCTCAAAACATAGATTGTGAGTACTCGTTAGAACCGCCTCGGCAAGGCGGTTCTAACGAGTACCCACAATCTATGTCTTCAGCAGAAATAAGAAAAATAATGTATACCCCAGTAAACCCCAGTTTTACTATATAAAAGTGGGGTTTAAGGGGGTCAACATTATATAGGCATGTTTTCGTGATGTTTTGTCAGACTGTATGTCATGCTTTTGAGACTCCTCATATCTTTGGAAACATTTGTGCTCGGATTTTGAAATTTCATATATGCATTGCTTATGAAAAATTAACTGACCCATATTTTTTTTCTTTCCTATGAGATTCATGGTGGAGTTAAGCCTCTTTTCAGACTAAGGTATTTTAGCAAATGAAAATCTTGTAAGCAAAATATCTAAGGAACCACTTGAGTTAGGCTCATGAAATTTTGCAAGCCATTTGTAACCAATGTGTAGATGACCTGGTCAAACTTTGGTGTGATTTAATAAGTATTTGATCACATTATGCCCCTTCAGACTTAGGTATTTAAGCATAGGAAATTCTTTTAAGCAAAATATTTCAATAACCCATAGAGCTAGGTTCATGATAGTTGCAGGCAATCAGGGATCATTGTGTAGATGACCGGAATGATTTGTGAAATTTTATAAATATTTGTCCAAGTTATCCCACTTTTCAGACTTAGCATTTTAGCACCTTTGGGACATTTTGTCCCAGTTAACCCTTAAAATGCCAAGAAAACCTGCATCAGAAAAGGTTGTCTGTTTATGTCGTCTGCTAAATATTCTTGCAAAATTTTCAAACCTATTTTTGCATACAGGCAAATAGTATGGACCCTGATCAGACTGCTCCTAGAGGAGCAGTCTGATCTGGGTCCACACTGTTTGCAAAAATGACTTTTTAAATCACAAGCAGATGTCAAAGCAGACGACAGTTGTTGTGATTGGCAGTTTAAAGGTTAATCCCCTTTCTAACTGACATTTTGTATGGACAAGCATTAAGTTGGGGAGTTTTAGAAAATATATTTCTTATTCTTATTTCTTCATGACAGCATATATTGTAAGGACTCATTAGAAGTAATTTTAATGAGACCACAAAGTATATGTTTACATGGAGAAATAATAAAAAATATTTCTTCATAAAATTATGTATAATCCCTGTGCACCCCCTCCCCAATCCCCACACCCTCCCCCAAAGTTTTTACTTCAACAAAGGCAGTATTTCTGTTGCATTTCCTCATCTTTTGTTCATCCTGATTGATCCAGGTTGTTCAAATTCACATACTTAATGACAAACAGTGTAGATTCAGATCAGTTGGCTTCAGAATAAGAAGCCAACTGATCTGGATCTACACTATTTGCAAAGATAAGGCATATCCCTGTTCAGCAGGACCAGGGCTAATAATCCTCAGTCTTCAGAGACATTTGAAGTTAAATATATGTCTAAGTTATCCAGAGAATTATCTATAACTTCAGCCATAACATGTGAATGACTGGTACGGAGAATGTGCTAAAATGTACCTACCATTCTGTGCACTCTGTATCAGGGACATATCATTTAATCAATAGACCACAGGGAATATTTATATTAATCAGGGTAGACTCTGTTTATAAATAGCTCCAGATAAGCCGAGGTATCCACATAAATATTTCTCTTAACCCATTGTAGACTGAATGAACTTCCCCACAGTATATATTGGAAGATTCTAATGTCAATTTTAGGTATGTCAGGCTAAATGATTGAGATATTCTTAGAGAAAATGAACATTTGCAAACAGTGCCGACCCTGATCAGATGCCATGTTCTGTGGGTCTGCACTGTTTGCCAATTACCCTTTTAGGGGTCGCCAGACTACAATGGGTTATTTCTCAACAAAAACAGGGGTGTACTTCTTGTGAGTACCCTCAACATGGAGAAATAAGTGAAATGTTGATAATTTTTAGTTGTAAAAAGTGCATTATCTGGAGATGTGGTTTATAATGTATTTTACTTGCATGTAGCATATTGCTGAAAGATCCCCTTTCACCAGAAGACTGGCCCAGTATTGAAATGCTGTTGAAAAAGCTGTAAACTGCAGAAAAATCCCATTTTTTTCAGTCAGTATTAACCCTTGCCCTGCTGAATAAATTAAGATGCCAGGCCCACTTCTATTTTCCAGCCAATCATATTACTTGATCTGGGTTTTTGATAAAAATTCACATATTTAATGACAAACAGTGCAGATCCAGATCAGTTGGCTGATCTGGATCTACACTGTTTGCTAAGACAGGGCATGGCGTGTTCAGCAAGAGAAGGGTTAAAGAACAGTCTTTTGATTGTATGTGTGTGTCTTTGGGTTTTTAGTGAAGCCATGACATTAACATCTGCATTTTATTTGTGTTTTGTGCTTGCTGCATGTACTAATACTAACAATGTTATTTTAGGCTCTGGAAGAACAGGCTGAGAAGAAAAGAAAGGTATACCTATTTTCATGGAACTCTATCTAAACATTCTGTAAACATGTAACTGTGGTGGTTGACTAGTTACATATACAACATTACATAACATAAAACATAATATATATAGTGGCTGAAACTTATAGACTACTAAATTTACCTAAGAATTCAGACAGACAGGATACCAGCAAGGTGGCTAAATTCATTATGAAAACATGCCTATTCAAATATATTGAAAATTTCACCACCAAAAACTGAAAGTTTTCAGGTAAAATTCTAATATTTTTTCCACATTTCTGCTCAAAACATAGATTGTGGGTACTCGTTAGAACCCCCTTGCCGAGGCGGTTCTAACGAGTACCCACAATTTATGTTTTTGAGCAGAAATAAAGAAAATAATGTATACCCCTGTAAACCCCAGTTTTACTATATAAAAGTGGGGTTTAAGGGGGTGAAAATTATATAGGTATGTTTTCATGATGTGGTAGAGCATCTGCTTTGTGACCAGGAAGCTGTGGTTTCAAACTGTGGCGGAGTCATACTAAAGACTTTAAAAATGGTACTAGCTGCTCTTTCGCTTGATGTTCAGCATTACGAAAGCAGAGTTAGAATTGATCAGTCCATTGTCAGTATGATGTACAATGTAACTGAATTATCACATTATGTTTATGGGGCATGATGTTTCAGTGACGCAGCTCTCTAAAAGTGAGGATTGAGCTCCTTGCTACATCCAGATACTGTTGTGATATGGGCCCAGTTGTTCAAAGCTAACGATGTCGTTAGTTAACGATTCGTTAAAATTTACATCGAGTGATACGCAAATATGCTGAAAATTTTTGCTGAAAAAATGTGAGTAGCTTTTGCAGTGCAAAAGCTACTCACATTTTTTCAGCAAAAAGTATTAGAATACTGTATATCTAATCCGCTAAAATAGTTAACGAAATGACCCTTAACGAGCTCGTTAAGCTAACGACGCTTTGAACAACTGGGCCATGACTAACAAACAGACAGGTCTGAGCAAATATTGTAGAACTTAAGTCAGTCACCACAGAAAGTGGCTTATGATAAGAGACCTCACTGATATCGACACAGTTCCTCTACAGGAATATTGCACAAAGTTGAATGTCCCAGCAACCTGATCAGGGCCCAGTTGTTCAAAGCATCGCTAGCTTAATGAGCTCGTTAAGGGTCAAAATGTTAACTGCTCTAGTAAGTACAATATCTACTGTCCTTTAGACATCTCTTGGAAAGACGTTTTTTGCCTGGCGTTTTATTTTAAATGAAAATATTTTGTTCTTATTCACCGTATCTTATCAGAAACTATTTGTCTTTTATGTTTCTGTGATTTATTCTCAAATATTTACACAAAAATTAAAGTTACGGCCAAAAGTTGGTCTGACCTATGCCGTTTCTATAGTAAAGTGATTTTTTTTTATTTTTGTCTAAGAAAATATTTTTTACTGTTCTTTGCTGAATTTGAATTATTGATGTTTTACAACAATATTGTGAAAATTTCAGAAAAATTGAACAAGTGGAACTTGTTGAAAATTTGGCTCCAAGTTACCCACACTATAGATTTCTGCATGATTTGGCTTCATTTTTACTATGGGAAAAAGTGAAAATATTTGATTTTTTAAAAATCAATGACTAGAATAAAAATTTTTATACATAGGTAGTTACGACAAATGGTTTTGCATTAAATCATGACAAAAATTTGCAAACCTACTTCTTCTGTGTAAAGCGTCAAGCAAAAAACGACTTTCTGAAAGTTGTCGAAAGCACAGTAATTCACAGGCATTTTTGGTGAAAAAATGTGAGTAGCTTTTGCAAATGCAAAAGCTACTCACATTTTTTCAGCAAAAATAATTGCATATATATGCCAGATTTAATGATCAAAATTTTAATGATACCTTAACTAACGACATCGTTAGTTTTGAACAATTGGGCCCAGACTGCTAACATACAAAGGCTACCATATTTACCATAAATGTATGGAAAGTCATGCCTGAACAAACAGTGTAAACCAGATCAAACTGTTATAATGCAGCAGTATGATCAGGATCTCGATGCACCTCCACATAGCCTGCAGTTTTAGACATATGGCTAAGTAGTCGAAAAGAAATAAAAGGTATGCAAGAAAAAGAATCTGTCATGGGTGTGAGGGGTGGATAGAAATATCCGTCCCTCGCCATCACATTCTGGCATCACTTGGCACATTATGAAAACATGCTCATCAAATATACTGAAAATTTTTACCAACAAAAAATGTAAAATTTTCAGATAAAAAATTCTAATATTTTTCTTATTTCTGCTCAAAACATTGATTGTGGGTACTCGTTAGAACCGCCATCATTGAGGCAGTTCTAACAAGTACCCACAATCGATGTTTTGAGCAGAAATAAGAAAAATAATGTATACCCCTGTAAACCCCAGTTTTACTACACAAAAATGGGGTTTAAGGGGGTCAAAATTATGTAGGCATGATTTCGTGATGAAGCCTCAAGATGCCAGACAGTGGTCCTCAGGATGGATTTTTCTATCTACTCCTCACACCAAATGATAGATCCTTACATGGTGGCAGAGTTGTTAGTACTCTCAACTTTGGATCATGTTATCCTGGCGGTTAGCTCATGACTGTACACAGAGCCTTTCATTATCACCATTCCATCGTCTCAGTATGACTTAATGTTGAAAGAGATATAAAACACCAAACTGTCAGTGAAGTAGACATAGATCTGATGCTGCAGAATGTGGCATTTGATCAGAGTCTACTTTGTTTGCCACTCTCCTAACAGATGTAAAAACATAAATGAAGTTACGCAGGAAATGACACAATCACAAAACACAGTCTTCCCAAGGCACCAAAAGAAGGAGAGATGAGGAACAAATAATAACAAAAAAAACACAAAAAACACGACATATGAAACCCCAGACATATCAAGAGGTAAAATGGACTCGTTTAACCCTTGTCCTGCTGAACCTGGATATGCCCTGCCTTTGCAAACAGTGTAAATCCAGATCAGTTGGCTTCTGAAGAAGCCAACTGATCTGGATCTGCACAGTTTGCCATTCTGTATTTGAATTTGAATCAACAACCTGGATCAAGTAAACTGATTGGCTGAAAATTAGAAGTGGGTGTGGCACCTTAATTTATTCAGTATGACAAGAGTTAAATTTTAGGACAGTTATGGTAAGAAGATAAGGTGTCTGTATATTCAGAGTACGTTTGGCGACTTCAGTACTGGAGACGTTCACTGTTCACATATTGCATGAGGCAATCACATCAGGCTCTTAAACATTGTTTTTGTAACTAACACAGATTTGTGTATGTTCTTTAATGCTTAGCATGCTGGGTAAAATTTTCAGCAGACAGCACTTTGAGCTATTATTTTCTGATTTTCCTCAGAAAATAGGCTTTAACAATTTCCATGAATTGTCAGAACCTATTTTCTGAGAAAAATAAGAACAATATTGTCAATTTGTCAACTGCTGAGTTAGCTCGTAGAGTGGTGATGTATTTCCCTTTGTTTATTTCATACTGGTTTGTATCCATTGTATTTTCATGGTAATGAATTTTATCCAATGCATTTGCATGGTATTAAGTTTGATTCAATGCATTTCCATGGCAATGGGTTTTATCCAGTGCCTTTCTTTAGTAATTGGTTTATCCTTTGCATTTCCATGGTAATGGTTTTTATCCATTGCATTTTCTAAAAATTTTGATTATTGTTTTCCCGCAAAGAGTTACACTCCTAAAAATTATTCAAAGGATTTTTCATATGTACAGTAGCACAAATTTTGTCTCAAAATCGAAGCTGTTCATGCAAACTAACACTTTAAAATTCTCTAAAATTGGCAGGATTGTGATAATGGTTTATATAATTTATTCTATTGGCTTTAAAGACTGTCATGGTTGTTTCTTGTGTTTTCCTAGGAGAAAGAAGCAGAAGAAAGAAGAAAGGCTAAGATAAAAGAACAACAGGAGATGGAAAGACAAATGGAGGAGGAGCTAAAAAATGTCCCTGCCTGGAAGAAAGAGATTATGATGAAAAGGGGTGGAGCTATCAAAAACTGGGGCGATGAAAGAGAGGACATAAATGAACAAGTAGATAATCAACAGTGACCTTCACCTTGACCTTGTGACACTAACAGTTTGCTTACTAACAACAAAGCTGGAGTTGCTTAGGGCATATTAGCTGTTAAGTGGCAAGCAAGATGTTCTGAATATTTCTTGTTTTTCATAGAAAATAAGCCTTGACATTTCATGTGAATCATCTGCATGACCCAGTAAGCTTTCTTTATAAACCTATAGCGGATAACGGCCCGTCAGGGTAGCTGATGGCCCGATAATGGCCCGCTTTAGATTTATAAAGAATGCTAGCTGGGGAGGTGTATCTATACAAAAATAAAATAACTCACATGTTGACTTTTGATAAGGTACTTTTATTTTTAAAAACAAAAACATATTGCTGTTTTTCTTATTTCTCCTCAAAAACATATGTTGTAGGTACTCATTAGAAGTGCCTCGCTGAGGCACTTCTAATCAGTACCAACAACATATCGATGGCTCAGCGCAAAACTAGGCTAAGTCCATATTTTTCCAAAATTAGTTTTATTACAAATTCTGAACAAATGTCACATTCTCTATAATCTGTGAAAACATTGTGAATATATTCCAAGTATTTACATAGATATTTAATTTTTGAGAAAATATGCTAAGTCAAAATGTCATTATTTTCAGTGCAAAACTATATCTAAGTAGAGTTAGCTATAGTTTTGCACTTATAGTTTTGCAAAATTCAAAACAATTGTTAGTGCAAAACTATTACTTACTTGACTTAAAGCATTAGATTTAGATCAAAATTAAATGCTATTAAGCCTTGCAAGGACACCAGACATACATTAACATATCTTGGCTGGTTTTCCACCCCGGTGCAGAATTGTATATGCCCATTTCGCAGAAGATATACTTTGATTAAATCCTAAAATAGTATCATCTTAACTTAAAAATACAGTTATTTTCTCACTATATTGATTGTTTCTTTTTCAAAATTGGGCAAGGTTTTGCATAATACTTACATTACTTACATATATAAAAAATGTATCATTTTAAAAATTAAGAAATTATGTATGTCAATATCTGTGTAAACACACATAACGTACCTACTAAGGCATAACAGGAGCGAAGCCCGAGATGTGTCACCTTAATATAGGCTCTGTCTAGATTGTTAAATAAATGATTTAAAATACTATTAATTTTAATAATAACAATATAATACCATTATAGTCTTTTTAAGTGATATGATAATTAAACTAATAAGAATTGTCAATAAGCAGTGCTTATTTGAAAACAGTATAAACCCAACAAACATGGTATGATTTTAACACAAAATCTATATACTCTACACATTTAATAGATTTTTTTAGCATACATTGTAACAGGTATTTTTATAAAACATTAAAATGAATTTCTAATAAAATGTTTAGAAGACATAGAGAAATCTTGTCCTCTGCAAAAGCATCAGGTGTAAGTCAGTCAGGTAGCTGTGCTTTGCATGAAATTGTGATCATTACTGAAACGCTGTTAGACCTTTGAAAGATCTACTTGCAAGGATACTCTGAGACATATGTTAGTATGCCTGAGTTGATTTCCCATCTGAATACAGAATTGCCTGTCTACAAGAAACAAGTATATCAGAGTATACATGTAGGAGAAAATAGATTCATAACTTCTAACAATTCTTATTATCTCATTACACTGATTATTATTATTTTTTTTTTTTTTTTTAATTCAGCAGAAATTTGCATCTGGTGCCAAAAATGCATGATTAAAGCATTTTAGGAATTCTGGATGTCAATATATGTGTAAATATACACATCATTATGACACCTACTCAGGTGTAGTGGGGCAAAGCCGGAGTATGTCCCTTTTATAGACTGGGTCTAAATTGTGTGAAAGGATTAAAATTACCTTTATTTGGAGAATCCGTATCATACCATATAGAAATGTCTACTGCACATTAACAGTATACATTTGCATAAAGAACTATATATTTCCAGTGAAGTCAATATTTTATATCTGCAACATAAATGTGGCAATTATACATTCTACATATTTTGGTTAAGTCCAAATCTGCAATACAACAAGGTAACACTATTTTGTACAACTATTACTTATAGTAATCACACCATCAGTGGTATTAAAGTAAGTAGTACTTAGAACCTTGAGTTTTATGTAATGTATGCCTTTATATTTAAAATACTTTGTAAATGTAGTATAAAATTTGCTTCAATTAAAGGTAGAAATAATTTTTTACTCTATGTTTTCTACTCTTAAGTACATGTTGTTAAACAATATCTATAAAGATATTTAATTTTCCCTTCTGCACCAGCATACGGCTTTTATGTTTCACAGTTAATCTGTTATGCCAGAGCCTGTTCAAATTATCAGGGCTTCATGGAGCATGGGAAAGTGCTCACAACAAAGTTGTTGAGCCAGGGGTATCAAAAAACCAAACTGGTGGCAATACTTAAGAAGTTCTATGGGAGACATCATGATCTGGTCATTCCCTACAATGTGGCTGTTTCTAGAATTGTTTCTGCCAAATACGCGCCATAAGTAGACTTCCCAAATCCCGGGCATACGCTTCTACCAACATTTCCTTAGTTCAGGCCTATGGGCATGGTGGGCGAAGCTTGCTTACCAAGTAATGCTTACTGTCCGTGGACGCCTGTTTACACCCTTTATTCTGGGGTCCATATCTGTTGGTCTGAACATTCTGATTCATCATTCGTTTACAGATTTATGAGTTGGATTATGGCTTAGGTACTATGACCGCAACTACTTAATTATTTAACAAATGTAACATAAAAACCAATTTCATCCATACAGGTGCATCTTTTTTTCACATATTTATATTTATTAATTTAATGAATTGAAGAGAAAGACAGAGCAGATAGTGTGACCAGTATTTCAATACTTTTTTTTCTATTTATGTTCTATTAACAATGATTTTTTTTTTTGTCAAAATACAAACAAAGCAATTTTATATTATTCTGCTATGAAACAATAAAATAAATTTTTATTCATTTATCTTTTTATTTATTTAATCATTATTTATTAATCAAAAATAAAATAAAGCAGAGCTGTATGTAAGAGCTGACATGTTATTTATCTAGTTGAACAGACTGCCATGGACTTGGGACTTTTGCCAGTTGGGTCATCAGCTGCTGTTTATGCCAAATTAACAGATTCTGTTAATAACCATTGCAATTTATGCAGCTCTTTCAAAAATGTTTCAGATTCTGACATTGTCAAAGTGAAAGAGAAATATGAGTCAATCAAGAACAAAGTATTTGCTAGAGAAAACAAGCAAAAAGACAAACAAAAAGCACAAAAAATAAGGATTGAACTTTTGTAGATGCGTGCTTTGATCTGGAGGAAGTGCCGATGACTTCCAAGCCAAAATTTGAATCTAGCCTTATTACAAACATCATTTGAATATTTTTAACTTCAGTATTTTTGATCTGCAGTCATATCATGCATACTGCTACCTTTGGAATGTATCTGTTTCAGGAAGGGAAGCATATGAAGTGTCAAGCTGTATTTTTGAGTTTTTGGTTGCTAAGTCAAGATGGAAAGAAAAATCTTGTATTTCATTCAGACAGTTGTGTTTGTTTGTTCATTTGTGTTGAGGTTTTGTGGCCCAGTCAACCCATTAGAGCCATGTCGAAATTTATCCAACCACATGTTTTCCTGGGCAGGCTTAGACCACTAGGCATTTAACAATTACTTGAGCACATTCTTTTGCCAGAAACTGACAAGGGAGAGAATGACCGAAGAAAATATTTCATGATCAATCTCCACTTAAGAATGTTGCCAGACCTGGCGGGGATCAAACCCAAGCTAGATTTTTTTTTATTTATTTATTTATTTTAGGCCAATCTCAAAACTGCTAAAAAATTTGACCTGGATTTGAGCAGAACAAAATTTGTCCGATGTAAGGTCATTTATTTAAAATAGGGTCAAGTAATCCAACTACAGTAGCCATTAAGTATGACTACAATCGCCCAGTGCACTAGATCTGGCTTGACAGTTATGAAGGGCACTCACTACTTTGAATGTGAAAGATATTGAATTGTGCAAGACAAACTGCATAAAGAGTATCCAATGACAATGTCTGAGAATTCAAGTAAAAGATCTAACTCAAGTGTGATCCCATATGCTCCCACAGTTTATACAGCCGTTTCTCATGATTCACAGTACTCAGTGCAGCTGGATCAAACAGTGAAACATTCCTGTTTCCAGTCTCCTGTCTGACCTTCAGCTTTTGACCAACCCAGTGCTATTAGTCTCAGACCCAACCTTTAAGAATGGTCTGCAGAATAATTATTTGCTATGTATAATATTAAAACAATATATGTAGTAGGATGTACGTAAGAACACATACATGCAAATTTCTTTATAACACTCTTCCTTAACACTCTTCCTTACATTATAGGTTTGGATATGATACTGTTTGAAGATGGCTCTCCAAAATGTATAGATTATTCAGAGAAAATATGACCATCAATGGTTATTTTTCCTATGTAATCTTCACATATTTAATTTGATGCAACATGGTTGTTTAATAAAAACAGTTTCTTCTTTGGACCCCAATCACTGTGTTATAAAGAGGTTGTGGTGTATCTTTGGAACATTATAATAATTTATAATATATGATGTACATTTGGCGATAAGTACAATGGTATGCTCTCAAACATTCTTGTTATCTCAAACTTCAATATGTCAAACTACTGCTTAAGTTAATTAAATTATAGGCAATGTTATTTAGTTTTACTACATGTTCCTTAGATTTCAACTTCGTTTCTTTCAAACTACTAGCTTTTATCTCAAACCAAAACTTACAGTCCCATGGAATTTACGATAACAAGTCAACTGTATTAGGAATAAACTGAGAACTACTGACTGCGGAGTTTAATTTTAAATCTGACATGATGTTGAAACCATAGACCCTACAGGAAACTGCAATGTGTGAAATTTTCCAATTAGGCATGTTGTTAGTATAGAGCTTGCCCAAGTGTGTGCACAAACCCACATCTGAAGCCAGATGAGTCGGCTTCCAATGAGTCCTTCAGAAAACGTTGCTATAATGATACATTTCTTTTTTGAACAATGTTACTTTATCAAAATAATTTTCCTTACCTGAGTTTAAATGTGATTATACCATATTGTTATTGGGCAAATGCAAATTCTTCATGGCTTCACTGGCATGAATTCATACTTTGCAACTCACCCTCTAACAACATACATAAATAAGGATAAGGCATGGTCGGGAAAAATTATTTCTTGAATAGAAAGTTCAAATATTTACTATTGAATAAAATGGGAAAGTATACCTTTATTTGTTGCCAGAAAATTAATAATTTTATGATAAATCAAAATTAAAAATGTTTCTCAGTGTTCTGCATCTTAGTAATGTTTGAATCAGAAAATATAAGTGATAATTATTAAATTTCACTGTTGTTTTGGAAGTTTGAGCTATCATATCATCTAAATAGCCTTTATGTATTGAAAAGCTGTTAATTTAATTTTCAAAACAGGTTTGAGATTAAATTACTGAAATTTTTAACCTTGAGTTAGCACTGTTTTTAACACCATTCCTTCAACATTTCAATAATTTTGAGTGCAAAACTATATCTAACTTGACTTAGTTACAGTTTTGCGCCAACTTTTTTTCACTAAATAATCAATTTTCAGTGCAAAACTGTTACTATCTCAAATTCTTTATTTTTAACTGTTTATAAAGTATTCAACATGAAAATGACTATTATCATTAAATATAAAATATTTTCCAGCATACATTGCCAAAGAAAAAGTTACAAACCATAAAAAGAAAAAATAAGTAGACAGTTTTTTCACTCTCCTGTAAAATTTCACAAAACTGAGTTAGCCTAGTTTTGCACTAAGCCATCGATATGTTTTCATGGAGAAAAACGAAAAAAATATTTACTTGATACCCTCTCTTATTTAGAGCTATGAAAGAAATAATGAAAAATATTGCTCATTTGCAAATTTTGTCTTGAGAATTATTTTATGACTAAAGATACAAAAAAAAAAAAAAAAAAGGAAAACAAAAGAAAAGAAAACAAGATTAGACATCAGATTTTACTTGGCAAGAACTTGCCCTTAGTAACTGCATCTGCTTTGATTTTTAACTGCCTTGGCTGCCAGGCATTCTGGGACATTTGCTGTCCTGGAATAATTTGATGTTTGTGGATGTATTTTTTATGTCTTTAGTTGTTAGTTATTTGTACATGTTTGTATAAAAAAATCCCTGACAGTTCTGCAGCCTAATGAAGCATGCATTTTTATTGTTGCATTGTTTACATCCTTCTCCATCTAAATGAAGACTGTTTGTAAGAAACAACGGAAAACAGTTGCATAAAAAAGTAGTCCCTAGATTTCCCAAATTAATCCAGATTTGGGGAATGGTGTAGCCATCTACACCATTCCCCAAATCTTAACTCTTTCCCGGCTAGTGATGACTTTAGTCATCTGCTGATAACCTTTGCAAACAGTTTGGACCCAGATCAGGCCCGACAAAATGTTGGGCCTGATCTGGATCCAAATTGTTTGACACTCTGATGGTTTTCCTGAAAGATTTTTTTGAAAAAGTTAATTAAAAAAAAGAAAATCCACTGATGACAAAAAAAAAGCATGCAAATTACCCAGCATGCAAAGAGTTAATTAGTTTGGGAAAACTAGTTAAAAATAGCTCCAGATAATGCTGTTTTTTCCCACCAAAAAGTATTGAATTTTGTCTTATTTCTCAATGAAAATATATGTTGTGGGTACCGTATTTACCCTAAGTATTCGGACACCTCAACTCCTTACCATGCTTGTTATAAAATTTGAACAATTTACTACCCGATGTGTCTAAAAATCGCTGGATGGGTGGCAAACAGAGTAGACCCTGATGAGACGCCGCCTTCAGTGGCATCTCATCTGGGTCTACACTGTTTGCTCAGGCTTGTCTGTCCGAATACATATGGTAAATACGGTACTCATTAGAAGCCAGAGTGCTTCTAATGAGTACCCACAATATATATTTTTGTGGAGAAATAAGAAAAAATATTTATCCGGATTCTTCTCTTATCTGGAGCTATGACTTGTCTTGATCATTGAAAAGGTTCTGACTTTTGTCAGCAGTGTATATATAGGGTAAAATTTTAGGTGAATGACTGGCTGACATAAAAAGAGGACAAAGTTTTTCATAGACATTTTGTCATTGGCTCTTACAACTGTAAATTTTTCACCAGTGATATTAACCTTTTAGAAAGAGATGTGGCCAGTATGCCTGCACAAATAATCAAAGGATAGTCATATTCATAATATTTTACATGGTGAATTGGTGACTGATAGGATTAGAATTATTGTCCACAAAGTTTTCACTTCAGGGTAAGGTAAAAATTGAAAAGTTTGGAAATTAAAAAAAATGGCAAATACATGCACTAACCAAACCGTTATCATTCTAAAATCCTGTATTTTTACTTCAAATGTTCAGCAGCCTAAATTAGAGAGGCTTTGACATAAATATTTCTCTTTTTTCTCCATAAGAACATTGATTTTGTAGTTGTTACTCAGTGAAACATAAGAATCCCTGCAGCGTTTTTCTCTACACAAACATATATCGTGAGATAAATGAGAAATGCCTCAGTGAGATATGGAGAAATAAGAAAAATATCACTTATTTTTCTCAAGATGAGCTCACCTGTAGTTTGATATTTTTTTTTTTAATTTCAAAGAGAAAATCACAAATGTATAAAGTAAATGCTCTGAAAATTTGGACTGAAAAAAAAAAAAAATAATGAGACATAAATTTATTAATTCTCCTTAAAAATGAAGTAAAGGGAAGTAACAAATTTTGCAAAGGGAGGCAATTTAATTGCCTCCCCATGCAAAATTGGTTGCTTCCCACAAAGCTTCTTTATTCTTTTCTTGTTTGAAATAAGGATTTTAATGTTCAAATTTCAAGAGCATTTGTTGTAGGTATATTTTTTCTAAGTATGATATAGAGAGATGTTAATTTTATATTACCTCAGTCTGATAATTTTAATATGTCTTGCAAAAACTTGCATATTATGGGAGTTTCTCCATCTAAAATGACCCCACATTTCTTAAACAGTAGACAATAACGGATTGGAAATGGAGGGTGTCTCCTATATGGGTATAAAATAATCCTAGAAGGTACTACTTTTGTGTAAGATGAACTGTGTGGTCAGAAATACTTATTTATTTCTTGTAATAGGAATCTGCATGATTTTGGTCCTGTTTAGAATGGTTCATAGATGAATATATGCTCAAAATATTTGAGTGTTATGGTAAATTTCCTAAAAGATCGTACACCAAAGCTTTTGACAAATGCAAACAAATGCAGATGCAGATCTGACTGCTCCTGAAGGAGCAGTCTGATCAGTGTCTGCACTGTTTGCCGTTCCACTGTTTTGAGAAATCATTGCATAAAAAGCTACCTTATGGCTAGAAAAGTATGGAATAAAGTGTTTGCAATTTTAGGACATTTACCAACACACACAATTAATGATACAAAGGAGGAGTTCTCATGATGCAGAGTTTGCTTTTTGTTGTGCTTTTCAAGGAATTGTGAGCTTTAATAATTCATAACTCTAGATAGGTGAGTTATCTATATACCGTATTCGATCTAATTACCGCACTGTGCACTTAGATTTTTCAAAATTACTGGGAAAACTTGTGATAGAATATGTATCCACCTATACTAAGAGTACACTTAAAAATCTATAAGTGAAGGACTTATCTAATGATGCTTATGCGATGTTCTTATGTTTTTTTGTTGGTTTTTTTTTTTTTTGTTTTATTTTTTATTTTTTTTTTTTTTTTGTTGTCTTTATAATAGCATATGTTGTGGGTACTTATTTGAATTGCATCGACAAGTTGATGCAATTCAAATGGGTACCCACATCATATGTCTTTATAAAGAAGTAGACAAAAATTACACTGGCTATAATCTGAAGACTATGGAATTGAATTACTGTGTGCTTATAGGGGTATGTGTTGTAATTAGGTCGAATATGGTAAAATATGAGCCAGCACATGAGAAAAGGGTACTTATCACATAGGCAACCAACAAAGGCTCAGGCAAGCCTACTATAAGCAGTTTCGCCAGAGTCTTTGCTATATGCAGACGTGTCATCACGAAAACATGCCTATATAATTTTGACTCCCTTAAACCCCACTTTTATATAGTAAAACTGGGGTTTACAGTGGTATACATTATTTTTCTTATTTAGCTAAAAGCATAGATTGTGGGTACTTGTTAGAACTGCCTCAGTGAGGCAGTTCTAACGAGTACCCACAATATATGTTTTGAGCAGGAATATGAAAAATATCAGAATTTTTTATCTGAAATTTTCCATTTTTTGGTTGTAAAATTTTCAATGTATTTGAATAGGTTTGTTTTCGTAATGAGTAGTGAGGAAGCTTCAGGCAAAAAATGCATGTCTGCAGACCAAAATAGGGTACCGCTCGTGTGCTTTTGAAGACCCATAAACTGGAAAATCATAAAGTCCCTTTTTTGTGTCAGGCTTGTTTTATTTCTTGATGAAAACACCTTATTTCTCTATCTAGAGCTTTGTTGAATGAGTGGCTGATTTTGTGTCCTAACTTGCAGTTTGCATGTGTTGAGCAATTGGAAGATGAATGTGATTTTGTACTTTACAACCATTGTTCCAGATAGAGCAGTTTTTTCTGCCAAAACATACTGATATTTTTCTTACTTCTCCACAAAAGCAGTTATTGGTTTTCTGATGAGAAGCACCTTTAGAGTAGGTGAGGTGCCTCTAGTGAGTACCCACAACATTTTTTTTTTTTTTTTTTGTGAGATATAAGAAAAATATATATCTGGCTTCCCTTTTATCTGGAACTATATATATGTGCAATACTTTTACGAACAGTGTAAGTGTCCAAGCTCCTTAACCCTTGTCATGCTGAATAAATTAAGATGCTAGGCCCATTTCTGATTGTCAGCCAATCAGATTACTTAATTCAGATTGTGGATAAAAATTCATATATTGAATGACAAACTGTAAAGATCCAGATCAGTTGTCTTCTTCAGAAGCCGACTGATCTTGATCTACACTGTTTGCAAAGGCAGGCCATATCCAGTTTCAGCAGAACCAGGGTTAAATGTCTTGGAAAAGCATTTTCAATGTACATTTCAGACATGCACTATAATAAAGCTTTAATTGTATACATAGCTTTTACCAACTGCAACATCAGAAAACATCCTTTTTGACGTCTTCAGTGAAGATTCAGATCAACCTGCAGAATCTTCATTGAGCACATTTTAGATAGCCAAAGAATGCAAAGTTTCTTCATCACGAAAACATGCCTATATAATTTTGACCCCTTTAAACCACACTTATATAGTAAAAGCGGGGTTTATAGGGGCATTCATTATTTTTCTTATTTTTGCTCCAAAACATTAGAACTGCCTAATGCTGAGGCAGTTCTAACAAGTACCCACAATCTTTTGAGGAGAAATGTGAAAATATCAGTTTTTTATCTGATAATTTTCAGTTTTTGGAGGTGAAATATTCTATATATTTGAATAGGCATGTTTTCGTAATGTCATGCGAATAATGAACGCTGACGTGCAGGCTGATTTTGGTCTTAGTTGGGAGCACATGTCAAATAATATGTTTTCACACCTTGCATCTCATATAAATACAATTTGTTTGCTTTTACAACTTACAGTAATAATCATCTATTAATTGCTGTTTTAATGACACAATGAGACACTATACCAAGATCCATAGATATCTGAAAACAAAAATGATCAGTTCTTAACCCTTGTCATGCTGAATAAATTAAGATGCCGCACCCATTTCTAATTTTCAGCCAATCAGATTACTGGATCCAAGAGTTTGATACAAATGTACATACTTAATGACAAACAGTGCAGATCCAGATCAGTTGGCTTCTTCAGAAGCCAACTGATCTGGATCTACACTGTTTGCAAATGCAGGGCATATCCGGGTTCAACAGGACAAGGGTTAATGTAGGTAAATAACCAATCACAGCAAAGTGAAATCTAACAAATGCTATAGGCAAACAAGCACTTGACATGCTGGGTATAAATGTCAGCAGATGGCATTTTGAAATAAACTTTCTTACTTTTCACAGTAAATGCGAGACAAATGTTCTGTTAAATCCTATTTTTTGAGAAAAATGATAAAAACAAATGCTAATTGTCATCTGCAGAACTTACCCGAAGTGTTAACCCTTGTCCTGCTGAATAAATTAGGATACCACACCCACATCTAATTTTCAGCCAATCAGATTACTTGAACTGGATTATTGCTATAAATTCACATACTTAATGGCAAACAGTGCAGATTCAGATCAGTTGGCTTCTTCAGAAGCCAACTGATCTGAATCTACATTATTTGCAAAGGCAAGGTATATCCGGGCTCAGCAGGACAAGGGTTAAGGACACAAAGCAGCATTAATATTCATATAGCCTGGTCAGGGTTTTCGCTTTTTATATTTTAAAATTTCAAGCATATGTTTGCAAATCTGCCAGGCTCTGATATCATTGTGCAGATTTGTTTACATAAATATTTACCCTAAATATTGAGACACTACAACAGCTTAGCAAACTTGTCCTAAAATCTAAACTATCGTATTTACCCTAAATATTTGGACTCCTTAACTCTTTTCTTTCTTTCACCTAAAATTTGAACAACTCCATTTGACAACCTGTTAATGTGTCTAAAAAAAGGTGACTGAGTGATAAACAGTGTAGACCCTGATTAAATGTTGCAGCATCTGATCTGGGTCTACATTGTTTGCTCAGGTTTATCTGTTCCAATATTAGGGTTATAATGGTACTGGTAGTCTATTTTTCAACCTTTTTGAAAATCTGGAAATTGCTGGAATGTCTAAATAATGCCTTCCGCAATGTTTGCTCTGTGTGTACACTGTTTTGGCCTGCTGTATTTGTCCTACATAGTCAGATGCATTAATTTAACTTGTTTTAACCCATGTCCTGCTGAACCCGGATATACCCTGCCTTTGTAAACAGTGTAGATCCAGATCAGTTGGCTTCTGAAGAAGCCAACTGATCTGGATCTGCACTGTTTGCCATTCAGTATGTGAATTCATATCAACATCCTGAATCAAAAGCCAACTGATCTGGATCTGCACTGTTTGCCATTCAGTATGTGAATTCATATCAACATCCTGAATCAAATAATCTGATTGGCTGAAAACTGGAAGTGGGCATGGCATCTTAATTTATTCACCATGACAAGAGTTAAAGTATGAACAGATTTTTTTGATCACATGTTGATTTATTTGTAATCTACAGGGCAAGTGACAAATGTAGACCCTGATCAGATGGCACTTACACCAGTTTTTTATCTGAGTCTACACAGTTTACTTAGTCTTGTCTGTCCCAATACTTAGGGTCTGTATGGTAGATGCTGCTATTGCAGGTTCTGGCATAGCAAGGCATATTTGTATATAATTATAATTAATAAACACAATTTGCAAACTGATCTATATTACATTACCCAGCTAGCATTCTACGTAAATCTACATCGGGCCGTTATCGGCCCGTCAGCTACCCTGACGGGCCGATGACGGCCCAATATAGATTTACATAGAATGCTGACTGGGTAGTGATTTAATATGGTTCATACATTATGACAGATCCTTTCTGTAAGAAGTTTGAAGTATTTTATGTTTATATAACTTAGTGCAATTCTTAATTTGTAGTTTTGAACTTTATTACAGCCAGTTACATGCAAAATGGAAATCATCCTAAATTGTTCTCAGTTTTGTATATCATCTTTTATTCATTTATTTTGCTTTATCTGTATTTTTCAAAAATCCGATTATGATATTATGATGATAATATATATTATGATTTTGCTCCAAAACAACTTTTTCTTGCTTATATAAACTGTGATATAAATTAAAAAAGATATTCAAAAATATAATGAAAGATTTGTAATACTTAAATACATATACATCTATTCATTATTATTATTATAACTGATTTGACTTGCTTCCCTCCCTTTATCATTTTTCAGATTATGTCTTTTATAAATACTTTAATATTAACCTTTACCACTCTCTGGACTAAGTCAGCAGATGACAAATGGATGATATTTTTCTAACTTTTCACCTATTGGAGACAATTTGCTTGAAATTTCAATTCCTAATTTTTTTTTTTTTTTTTTTTTTTTTTGGAAAAATATAAAAAAATATTTCAAAATGTCGTCTGCTGAAAATTTTATCCAGGGCCCAGTTGTTCAAAGCGTCGTTAGCTTAACGAGCTCGTTAAGGGTCATTTCGTTAACTGTTTTAGCAGATTCAATACACAATATTCTGATATTTTTTGCTGAAAAAATGTGAGTAGCTTTTGCAGTGCAAAAGCTACTCACATTTTTTCAGTAAAAAATTTCAAAATATTTGCATATCACTCAATGTAAATTTTAACGAATCGTTTACTAACGATGTTGTTGCTTTGAACAATTGGGCCCAGAGTGCTAAGCATTAACATAGAGCCTTTAGATACACTACAAAATATACATTTCTTTTCTTCCATGATAACACGGTAAAGTGCAGGCCCCCATAGCCTAGTGGATAAGAGAGCTGACACTTAATCCATTAGGTTTCTCACCGCTGTGGTTTGAGCCTCGCTTGGGTCACATGTGGGAAAGCCAAGTTCTGCTTACGGATGATCAGGTGGTTTTTCCCTGGGTTCTCCAGTTTTTGCCCACCTTTGATAAATGATCAGCTCAATATTAGTAAAACCCAAATAAAAAAAAAACATTATAAAGTAAAACCCAAAGTATATACTGGTTAGTTAGTGATAACATTCTGTATACATTACATATATTATTTTTATGTACTAAATTTACTTTCAAAACAAATCTAATACATAGACTGTTATTTGAAATACTATACTTTAAATGCCTGTTACTTGTTTCAGATTTTAAATATGAATAAAATAGTCTTTATTTAGTAAAACCTAATTCATAAGACATAAGACATATTTTTATTGGTAAACTTATTTTCTCACATAGAACATTGGTATTGTTAGAATGCCAGCTCTGCATGGTGGTTTATTTATATTCCTGACCTGAGAAAGTACTTCAAACTTTTCTCTTGAAAGTCTTGATAAACATAAATCCATTGGCAGGATTTTATGGGCCATGCCATGTGAAAATGTGACTTCTGTAGACAGGGAAGGCTCAGATCAGCATAGCAGCTTGCACATCTGCACAGTCTGATCAGAGCCTTCGCTGTCCGCTAACAGAATCATTGGATATAACAGAATGTATGAATGGAGAGCAAAAGCCCAGATGATACTTTGTGCAAGTGCAGGATGATCTGAATTTGCACATGTTCGAAGGCACTTTTTCACTTGACCCAATATAAAAAGAAGACATCTTAAGGCTGATGGATGCAGGAACATGTGACACATTATATGGTAAATGTCCTAAAATTTCGACACCAAAGTGTCTGACAAAATGGCATATGCAAACAGTGCAGACCCAGATCAGACTGCTCCTGAAGGAGCAGTCTGATCAGTGTCTACACTTGTTTGCCATCACTCTAAGTATGCTAAGAAACAATTGCATAAAAAGCAAAAATTACATCAAAATAGTATGGAATAAAGAGTTCAAAATTTTAGAATATTTACCATAATTACTACAAGAAGTTGTTCTGAAAGAAAGTTGTTTCTTTTTATACATAGATTTAAGGATAATTATAACAAGAAATTGGTCTAAGAGAAAGTGATTTCTTTTTATACATGAAGAGATTATTGTGTGTGTGTGTGTGTGTGTGTGTGTGTGTGTGTGTGTGTGTGCATATTAATACAGAGGATCTGAAATCCATCTTATTGCTTGAAAACTTCTCAACTTTTTTATTTATACCTTCATACTACTTTACATGGCTTTTATATATGTATAGCTATCTTTTTTACATTGATTCATTTACAGGAATTTGATATTTATATACATAGATGACTCAAGCTTTTTTATGGCTTTAAAACATTTTTTTCTTTGCATTGATCAATAATATTGGTTGCTGTATTTACCCTAAATGTTTGGACAAACAGTAAATAGTATAGAACAAATCAAGCTGCAAAGAAGCAGTTTCATTTGGGTCTATACTGTTTGCCATTCCGTTGTCACACTTGAGACACATAACGAAGTTAGTAATGGAATTGTTCAAATTTAACCTTGGTCCTGCTGAACTTGGATATGCCCTGCCTTTGCAAACAGTGTAGATCCAGATCAGTTGGCTTCTGAAGAAGCCAACTGATCTGGATCTTCACTGTTTGTTGTTTGATATGTGAATTTGTATCAACAATCTTGATCAAGCAAACTGATTGGTTGACAGAAGTGGGTGTGGCATATTAATTTATTCAGCATGACACGGTTTAGGACAAGTATTACTGTAAAGAGTTAAGGTGTTCAAATATTTGGGATAAATATGGTGGGCTGTCTTAGTAGAGTGACCATGTTGACTAATGAGCCCCAAAAAGAGACAATGAACTTTATGGTATGTGAGTCCAGCAAAAGACTCGGAGTCGGCCTCGGTGGCTCAGTTGGATGCGCTGTCCGACTGGAGACCAGGAGGTCGCGGGTTCAACCCCCGCCGAGGTCGGCAACATTCTTTCGTGGAGATTGATTGTGAAATATTTTCTACGGTCATTCTCTCCCTTCCGCTGATTCAAGAAGGGCAGTTGTCAGTTTCTGGCAAAAGAATGTGCACAATACTGGTTAACCGCTTAGAGGACTAAGCCTGCCCAGTAAACGTGTGGTTAGGTAAACTGACCGCGCTCGACATGACCCCATTGGGTTGACTGGGCCGTAAAACCTCAACACAAACAAACAAAAGACTCGGATCAAAAGTACTGGGTTCAGCCTGCATATTCTGTGGTATTATCAGTCTTTGCTGCCTGATTGACAAAACCATGAATCCTAGGCTATCCTTATACACCACAATCTCTTTACTGTTATTGGGGTCCATAGCATAAACCGTGTTAGTTAAATAAATGTGTTATATCTAAACAAAAATGTATAGATTATATTGAAAAATGACCATTTTATGGTCATTTTTCAATAAAATCTATTCATTTTTGGGATCCATCTTTGAACCGTGTTATATCCAAAACCATGTTATACTGAACCATGTTTTAAAGAGGTTGTAGGGAAGTGGATAGCTGAGTCTGCAGTCAGTCTGATTAGATGCACAAATAAGGGGCATAGGGGTTCTAGTCATTTTTTTATGACAACATACCAGTGTGTTTAGGGATCTCATTGACTGGATTGTTATTCAAGAATATTTTGTTTTGAGAAAAAGGGGACAGTAAATGTCAGCATACATTGTTATAGGAGGTCTAGCAGCAGAGCATGGAAGGGATAGGTACCATTTATGACAAATTGTTTACTAGGTCAGTCTTTAGAGGCCCAAAATTCAAGGTCTTACAGCCCCAAGAGAAACATCACAGTCTTACAGATGTAAGGTTAATGAGCCATGTAGCACCACTGTTTGACCAGCCTAAACCCAACAGACTGACCATTAGCTGACCTCACCCTTCTAACCCCATAGGCGTTCCACAGTTTTGCAGTCCCATAAATTGATGACAATGACCCCAGATGCATTCTGTAGTGTACTATGCTACTAAATGCTTTCCATCACAAAATCATGCCTATATAATTTTAACCCCCTTATAAAGCCCTCTTTTATATAGTAAAACTGGGGTTTACAGGGGTGTACACTATTTTTCTTATTTCTGCTCAAAAAAAAAAAATAGATAGTGGGTAATTAGAACAGCCTCGATGAGGTGGTTCTAACAAGTACCCACAATCTATGTTTTGAGCAGAAATATGAAAAATGTCTGAATTTTTTATCTGAAAATTTTCCGTTTTTGGTTGTAAAATTTTCAACATATTTGAATAGGTGTGTTTTCATAATGAAATTTCGATTAATCATAATCTTGCAACCATACTTATTTACCCGAAGTATTCAGAGAGTTATGCCTAAACCAGGAACTCTCAACTGATCTGGCTTTTAGGATCAAATTGTAGGAAACATGACTGTTTGAAAGTGCTGGTATCATTGATAAGTCTATAATAAAACATCCTTCACAGTCGTATAGCAACACAGACTAGTTGATCTGTACAAACCCAGCAGACTGATCATTTTTTCAGCCCTACAGCCAGCATGATAAACTAACATGTTTTATAACCACACATGTTGATACCACTTCTATAGCCCCATAAACTGATCACTATCATTTATAATGGTCAAGGTATGCCATAGAATGGTTTGATCTGGTTTTATATTAGTCCCTCTTAGTGATGAAATCATCTTCTCATAGCTGCAGCTTATGAATATGTGTCAAGTATATAACTTTCATTTTCATATTTTTAGTTTACTTCATTTGTCCATAAGTAGTGCTTTACCAGTATTAGTTTAGTGTATTCATTTTATACATATTGAACATATTTTGACAATCAGCTTTAAATTTATGAGCCTTATTAAAAGCTTTAAATTTATGAGCTTTTCTAAGAAAATTCTACAAATTTGATTTGCTCTGGATTTCAGTTTGTACTCCCATACATTAATATATGCTTGAACAACTTCATGCCATAATGTGGTTTCATTACAGTACACACTATCATGATTATTATTATTATTACGGTATGACTATTAGAGCCAATGCACGACAACACCAACAAAATGGCATGTGCACCCAAGGAAGACTCAGATCAGCCTGGGCAACCACTCAGCCTGATCAGTTGGCTTGCACTCAGTGGGTAGCTAAGGAACCATGCTTTCTTCATGCTGACAGCAAAGACTCTGATCAGACTAGGTGGGTGCCCAGGCTGATCTGAGTCTTAGCTGAGCACACATGCCATTTTGTAGGTTTTGTTGTGTGCAGGCTCATTATTATTATTATTATTGTTATTGTTATTATTATGATAGGCAAAATTGTAACCTTGAGGTTTCTGGTTCCCAGCTTTCTTAATGTCAAGAAGAAAATAGAAACCAGAAGCCACAGGTCACTGGACAAGGTTATATTTATTCCTATGTTATCATTATTATTATAAAGAGTAAGTGGAAGATGTTTTCAAACCCTACTTCATTTACTTGTTTTCAAATGCTATATTTCAATAACTTGAGCCACAAGGCTTCTGACAATTGATGTATCCAGAAGACATTTTAGTCATTACGAGAACACGCCTATTCAAATATATAGAAAATTTCACCTCCACAAACTGAAAACTTTCAGATAAAAAAACTCAGATATTTTTCTTATTTCTGCTCAAAACATAGATTGTGGGTACTCGTTAGAACTGCCTCGACGAGGCGGTTCTAACGAGTACCCACAATCTATGTTTTTGAGCAGAAATAAGAAAAATAATGTATACCCCTGTAAACCCCAGTTTTACTGTATAAAAGTGGTGTTGCAGGGGGTCAAAATTATATAGGTATGTTTTGGTGATGTAAACTTTTACCTCCGTACACATCTGGGTACTCCCAAGCCAAGCTGATCTTAAAGTGTAGCCGCCACATATTATTGGTGCAAAAAAATAAAAATCATCCTAAATAATTAACCAAAATATCAGCATTGCTTAAGATATAATTAATATTGTAATTAATTGATGATTGGTGAGTAAAAGTAGTATACCATGTGTCACATTCAGATGCCTTTGCATTACAAAAACATGCCTATTCAAATATAGTCGACTCTTGTTATCTCGAATTCCAAGGGACTCTCTGAAATACTTCGAGATATCCATACTTCGTCATATCAGAGTTGCAGAATTGAGGAAAACATAACTGGAACAATCACATTTAACAAATTTATATATGTAATTGGACTCTTGAAATTAGAGATATATTGAAAATATTCTGGAAAAGAGGAGAAATATTTTTCACCTGTTGTTAGATTTTCATGTTTAGGCAGGGACCAGATTTTCACTTCGAGATAAGCGGTTATTCGAGATAAGCGAGTTCGAGATAACGAGAGTCCACTGTATATCGAAAATTTCACCTCCAAAATCTGAAAATTTTCAGATAAAAAAAAAACTGATATTTTTCATATTTCTGCTCAAAACATAGATTGTGAGTACTTTTTAGAAGTGCCTCTGCAAGGTGGTTCTAACAAGTACCCACAATCTATATTTTTGAGCAAGCGGGGCCCCCGTAGCCTAGTGGATAAGAGAGTTGACTCTTAATCCATTAGGTTTCTCACCGCTGTGGTTCGAGCCTCGCCCGGGTCACATGTGGGAAAGCCAAGTTCTGCTTATGGATGGTCAGGTGGTTTTTCTCCGGGTTCTCCGGTTTTCGCCCACCTTCGATGAACGATCGGCTCGATATAAGTGAAATATTCTTGAAAGGGCCGTAAAACCCAAATCAAAAAAAAAAAAAAAAAAAATATTTTTGAGCAAAAATAAAAAAAATAATGCACACCCCTGTAAAACCCAGTTTTACTATATAAACAACAGTGAGACTTAGCAAGTAAGTGATGAATGATATTTAATTGCTGGAAGATTATACTGTACTGTACAATTAAATTGTAAGGTGTGTGAGTGGGATGGCCCTCCCTGACCCACTACACATCAAATGGACGGGGAGAATAAAGTATATTCCAGGAAAAAAAAAAAAAAAAAAAAAAGTGGAGTTTAAGGGGGTCAAAATTATATAGGCATGTTTTTTTGATGTCATTTTATATCCCTGGTGCTTGCATTTTATGAATAGCAGTTACGAATGAAACATGAGAATATGATTATGTTGCTGGAGTTATGTGCTTTTGTTGCCATGTGATGGTAGTATACCAGTAATTTAAACAAACTGAATAGGTTTCTATGGAGAATTTTCTGTTACTTAGTAGATCAAAATGAAAAAAATTGACTGACATTGGTCTCACTAACTTTAGCTTCTGACTGATATAATTTTGTGAATGTTTTACCTACAGTGTGGTGAAAAGTAATATGTTTGATAAAACCTGATAATGGTAGAACACTTGCAAAGAGCATAGCTCTAGACTTGGCACTTTACTTTTTTTCAACCAAAAAGTACTGAAATCTTTCATATTTATCAATGAAAAAATATGTTGTGGGTACTCATTAGAAGCACCTTGCTTCTAATGAGTAACCACCACATGATTTTTTTGAGATCATAAAAACATGCCTATATAATTTGACCCCCTTAAACCCCACTTTTATATAGTAAAACTGGGGTTTACAGGGGTATACATTATTTTTCTTATTTCTGCTCAAAAACATAGATCATGGGTACTCATCAGAACTGCCCCATCAAGGTGGTTCTAATGAGTACCCACAATCTATGTTTTGAGCAGAAATATGAAAAATGTCAGAGTTTTTTTATCTGAAAATTTTCAATTTTTGGAGATGAAATGTTCTATATATTTGAAAAGGCGTGTTTTCGTAATGTATAAGAAAATGATTTACCAGATATTCTGCTTATCTTGAGCTATGAAAGAGTGCATCAGTATAAGCCCAGTCAGCATTCTACGTAAATCTACATCGGGCCGTCATCGGCCCGGCAGGGTAGCTGACGGGCCGATGACGGCCCGATGTTGATTTACGTTGAATGCTGGCTGGGAGATGGCTGGAAAGCATAGCACTAGTTAAGGCACTTTTTTCAATCCAAAAGTATTGATATTTTTCTTATTTCTCCACGAAAACATATGTTGTGAGTACTCATTAGAAGCATCTTGCCGAGGCGCTTCTAACAAGTACCCACAACATACGTTCTCATGGAGAAATAAGAAAAATATTTACCTGATACCCTCCCTTATCTAGACTAAGCTGGAAAGGCAGATATTTTCATTAGGAAAACAAGCCTATTCAAGTATACTGAAAATTTTACCCCTAAAAAATGAAAATGTTTTTGAGCAGAAATAAGAAAAATAATGTATACCCCTGTAAACCCCAGTTTTACTATATAAAAGTGGGGTTTAAAGGGGTCAAAATTATATTGGCGTGTTTTCCTTTTACTTTTGTTTTACAAAAGTATTCCTACAGATAGGTCTAAGTAAACAGTAAAGACTCCTATCATTTGTTGTGGTATCTGATTAGGCTCTGTTTAGAGAATCTCTTTATACTGTAAAATATACTGATACATCACAAAAACATACCTATAGAATTTTGACCCCCTTAAACCCCACTTTTATATAGTAAAACTGGGGTTTACAGGGGTACACATTATTTTTCTTATTTCTGCTCAAAAACATAGATTGTGGGTACTTGTTAGAACCACTTCAATGAGGCAGTTCTAAACAATACCAACAATCTATGTTTTGAGCAGAAATATGAAAAATATCAGGATTTTTATCTGAAAACTTTCAGTATTTGGTGGTGAAATTTTCAGTATGAATAGGCTTGTTTTTGTCATGTATAGCAAAGAACTTTATCAGACAATGTAGCTCTGTTGCCTGATCAGGATCATTACTATTAGCAGATGCTCTTAAACTATTTTAGTTTGAAGTTTCCTAAAACCCCCAAAATGTAATTGGCAAACAGGGCAGACCCAGATCAGATGCCACATCAGGGTCTTCACTATTTGCAAGTAGTTTAACCATTTTTTCTCGAGGAATATCTAAATCACATAGCCTGACATACCTAAATTGAAATTGGACTCTTCCACTATATAGGGTGGGAAAGTTTATTTTGTTGGGTTAAGATAGATATCTTTGCTCATGGAGTGGCTCAAATATTACAGGTTTGTTTTTCCAAACAATTTCATTTGGATTGTCTCCCTTGGAGAATTCTTGTTTTTGAAAAAAATGCCAAGCTCTAATTTAGTGGAAATAAGTTCAGCTCTAGATAAGACACTTTTCAACCAAAAAGTATTGATATTTTTTTTATTTCTCCATGTAAACATATATTGTGAGTACTAATTAGAAGTGCCTCCCTGAGGCCCCACCTGTGTACCCATAACATATGTTTTTGTGGAGAAATATGAACATATTACTGATATTACCTCTTATCTAGAGTTATGATACGAATACTATTTTTCAATGTTGTCTGCTGAGATTTAACATTACGAAAACATGCCTGTTCAAATATATAGAAAATTTCATCTCCAAAAACTGAAAATTTTCAGATTAAAAACTTGAAAAATTCATCACCAAAAACTGAAAGTTTTCAGATAAAAATTCTAATATTTTTTTTCATATTTCTGCTCGAAACATAGATTGTGGGTACTTGTTAGAACTGCCTCTGTGAGGTGGTTCTAATGAGTACCCACAATCTATACTTTTAAGCAAAAATAATGTATACCCTGTAAGCCCCAGTTTTACTATATAAAATGGGGTTTAAGGGGGTCAACATTATGTAAGCGTGTTTTCGTGATGAGGTGAATAGATACACCTGAAAGATTTAGTCACCATTTTACAATGAGAGAGTTATTTCCATGCCACAGTAAGTTCCCCTCAGATGTATATCTATTCCACTTAAATTCAGCATTCTGGGTCCAGTTGTTCAAAGCTAACGATGTCGTTAGTTAACGATTCGTTAAAATTTACGAGTGATACGCAAATATTCTGATATTTTTTGCTGAAAAAATGTGAGTAGCTTTTGCAGTCACATTTTTTCAGCAAAAAATATCAGAATATTGCATATTCAATTAGTTAAAACAGTTAACGAAATGAACCTTAACAAGCTCGTTAAGCTAACGATGCTTTGAACAACTGGGCCCTGGAGGTTCAATGAAACACAGTATTGTCCTTATTTGTATACATGTCAGATATTAAATGCTTTATACTTAATGGTCTCACCTTATGCTTGCCTGATCCCATGCCTGATCCCTTGCCTGACCCCTTGCCTGATGTCAGTGTTGTAATTAACATGAGAATGCCAAATCCAGATTTTTGCATTTCATTCTAGATTTTGTTTTGAATAGATTTCATACCTGCATAGTGTGTGCAGTACAAATTTCCTTCTTTCCTAAACAAACTACTGTACTATCACAGAGGATATGTTGTTAAGATGTTAAAATCTACAGTAGTCTAGCTTTATTTTCAGGATGGATCATAATTTTCATAACCTTGATGTTTGCATGAAGATTAATTCAGGAGATAAACAAGCAGTATTTTGTTTTAATTTTCCCATAAAATAGGACTTGATATTTTATTAGAATTATCTGCTTTGATCCAAGGTGATTTGCATGAATCAGTTTTGTTTTCTTGATATGTTGTTAAGATGTTAAAATCTACAGTAGTCTAGCTTTATTTTCAGGATGGATCATAATTTTCATAACCTTGATGTTTGCATGAAGATTAATTCAGGAGATAAACAAGCAGTATTTTGTTTTAATTTTCCCATAAAATAGGACTTGATATTTTATTAGAATTATCTGCTTTGATCCAAGGTGATTTGCATGAATCAGTTTTGTTTTCTTGAAAATATCCTTCAAAATAGTGTCTATTAATTTTTATATCATTGGCATTTAGTGTGCTAAACACTATGTGAAAGAGATATTTGGGTATACTTTTACATAAATCAATTTTGCTGGAACGTGAATTCAACAGCGTAGTTTGTGAAATTTTGGCCCAGTAAAAATAAAGGCATTATCACAAATTGATGGTTTCTGTCCAGGCAGTCAAATGACCATCCAGAGAAAAGGCAATGCTGTACCATGCATAAGTGAGTATACATGTATCTACAAACAGTAAAACCCAGACCAGTCCATTTAGCTGCAAAGTCTGATTAGAGCCTTGGCTTTGGAGGAAACCTAGGAGAAAACATACTTATGACATGGGCCCAGCAAAGACCAAGATCAGCCTGTGCATCTGCACCATCAGATCTGTGCTTGCTGGATGCTCTGTGGATAAACAAGGATCCAGGGCTTTAAGATTCATGTGGATTTAAGACTGATTTGATCTTCTTGGGCACGTCATATGTTTCTCAATTTTTGGGTCACATGTGGAAGCATCATTCTGGATTTACATTGTTTGAATATATTGCAAAAACACGCATATTCAAATATATTGAAAAATTCACCACTAAAAACTGAAAGTTTTCAGATAAAAATTCTGATATATTTTTCATATTTCTGCTCAAAAACATAGATTGTGGGTACTTGTTGGAACCGCCTTGAAAGGGAGTTCTAACGAGTACCTACAATCTATGTTTTTGAGCAGAAATAAGAAAAATAATGTATACCCCTGTAAACCCCAGTTTCACTATATAAAAGTGGGGTTTAAGGGGGTCAAAATTATATAGGTATGTTTTCATGATGTATGCCTCCTGCCTGTGCAAACAATGTAGATCCAGAATGTGTTATGCCTGGGCTTTGCACTGGAAGTTATTCTTATCAATTTGCATAATAAATGTTTTACCAAAAAAAACTTTTTAATGGCAGTCGTTATTGACCCTGATCAGATGCTGCATTCTGCAGACTGATTTGGGTCTATACTGATTTCAAAGGTGAATTTTACTGAATGACAGGCATGAATAGATTAATACCTACCCACCTACCTCATGCATGATCTTGGAACACGTTACGTTTTACCAATCCAGAGAGCATTACGAAAACATGCCTATTCAAATATATTGAAAATTTCACCGCCCCAAACTGAAACTTTTCAGATAAAAATTCTAATATTTTTCATATTTCTGCTCAAAACATAGATTGTGGGTACTCATTAGAACTGCCTCACAGAGGCAGTTCTAACTAGTACCCACAATCCATGTTTTTGAGCAGAAATAAAGAAAATAATGCATACCTCTGTAAACCCCAGTTTTACTATGTAAAAGTGGGGTTTAAGGGGTTCAACATTATATAGGCTTGTCTTCATGATGGCATGGTTACATCCAGGTCTGGTAACTACTAAATTAACATTATACAACAGTAATTGCAGGCTAGTAATAAAATGTTCAATTTACATTATGCTGTAATAATTAGCAACAACAATAAAGTTACATCCTATACTTCTGTAAGTGGACAACATAATGCAGATTAAGATCATACTATGCACACAAGACTTAATCAGGGATTTTAACCCATGTTGATGCATTCAAATACATATTTCAGTGAATAGCAAAATACAGATTAAGATCATCATCTTATTAGTGATTTTCATGTTGCCCTCCTTTGATACATTCCAATATTTCTGTAGTTGGACAGCATGATGCTGATTAACCCATTAAAGACTGTATAAACTCTCCCACACTATAAATTGGAAGAGTCGATTTTAGGTATGTCAGGCTATATGCATTCTGCAGTGTCTGATCTGAGTCTACACTGTTTTCCAGTTACCCATTTAGGGGTCTCCAGTCTTCAGTAGGTTAAGTTCATCCTAAATATCCACATAACCTCATCAGAGCTGTTACCCTCTATATATACATTCTCTTGCATCCAATAATTCAGTAAATGTACAGCAAAGGCCCTGATACACGCATGCCCAGAATACACATTTTTGTATGACAAAGCCCATATGTGTGATCAGCAAGGACTCGGCCTGTTCATCCATCTAGTATGGCAAGGGTTCTTCTTTATCTTTTTTAGGATATCCCGGAGTCTGTAGAAGGAACATGCGATCAGCGAAGACTGCGCGGATGTGCAGGCTGGTCGGAGTCTTTGCTGCTCACACGGTTTTGTAGGTCTTGTCGTGCCCTGGCTTTTTTTTTTTTTTTTTTTTGTTTGTTTGTTTGTTTGTTTTTTTTGTTGTTGTTGTTTTTTTTTCATTTACATGAACAATCTTAAAGCGGCATGCACAAGAAAATTAATACAGTATGGTCGTAAACTTGCAGTTTCGTTTCACCAAAATCCTACTGGTGTATCAGAAAGAGAAAAAAACTTCTCTAGTAGTAATATCTTAACATAACTTGCAAATGGTGAATACCTCCCTGTCTTCTGTCTTCGTGATTTATTCTTCTTGTCATGGAGTGGTTCAGTAGTATTGTACCAACACGGCTCATGCTCCATAGTAGCACCTTAAATGGAATTCCATTTCATTATCCCTTATGAACAAAGCGAGTCTGCTATTCTCCATTTCTTGTTTTGTTCTGTATTACCATAGGATCCTCTTTCAGATTAATTTGTATTAATACTGTAGATTCTTCCAGTTCTGAATCTATTTGTTGCACATTAAGTTCACCGGTTGTCTTTCATGCATAGTTCCAATTGCTCCAGTCACACTAAGAGGTCACAAAACATTTGTATATTTGAATATAGATATATAGCAAATCCATGAAAACGTCTGAATTCTTTGATGTACCTTTATGACTACAGACAGTTCCAAGGCCGTTCCTCTGTTGCAGTTCTTCTTTCTTTGTGCTTCTGCGATGTCAAATGTGGCATTTGTGATGTCCGTATTTGTTCCTCATCTCTCCTTCTTTTGGTGTCTCGGAGGGGCAGTGCTTCGTGATTGTGGCAATTCCTGGGTATCTTCACTTACATTTATTATAAAATCCCCAAACACATTTACCACAACATATGCATATGGCTAATCGGTGTTAGATGAGTAGTTCAAACCAGTTCTTTGCTTCTTGCTTTCTTAACTGCCAAAACGCATTTTTGTTATCGGTGTTTATTGGATATGCAGGTGTCTTTCTTCACGAAAGCATATCTGTTATAATTTTGACCCCCTTAAACCCCACTTTTATATAGTAAAACTGGGGTTTACAGGGGTATACATTATTTTTCTAATTTTTGCTCAAAAACATAGATTGTGGGTACCCGTTAGAACCGCCTCGCCGAGGCGGTTCTAACGCGTACCCACAATCTATGGTAGGAGCAGAAATTTGAAAATATCAGAATTTTTTATCTGAAAATTTTCAGTTTTTGTAGGTGAAAATTTCAATATATTTGAATAGGCGTGTTTTCGTAATGTCTCAGATGGATGCTGCAGTTCCTCTGTGTCTTCTTCGTCCTGTTTTCATCAGCGTATTGTTCAGTGTTGTGATTTCGTCACATTCTGACCTCATTACGAAAACATACCTATATAATTTTGACCCCCTTAAACCCTACTTTTATATAGTAAAACTGGGGTTTACAAGGGTATAAATTATTTTTAGCTCGCCGGGACTATGTCCCTGAAGAGCTTATGTTGTCACCCAGTCTTGGCATCGGCGTCTGTCGGCGTCCGCGTCAGTGTCCGCGTTAGCACAATGTGCATATTTTCTTTTAACTGTTTAAGGTACTGCTTTTATATTTGGCCTACACCTACCTTAGGGTAAGACCTTTCAATAGCATACACACCCATCCCCAATTTAGACCCTTTATGCAGGTCAAGGTCAGTTCTTACTTTGTCATTTACACCCATGTTTAAGTTTTGCGTTTAAGTTTTGAAAAGTGTAACATAACTGCTGAAGTATTCAAGACAGAGCTTTAATATTTGGCCCACTCCAGCTTTAGGGTTAGACCTTTCAATAACACACACCTCTTCCTCAGTTTGACCTTCCGCCTAGGTCAAGGTCAGGTCATACTTTGTCATTTGAACCCATGTTCAAGTTCTGCGTTTAAGTTTTGAAAAGTGTTTGTAACTGCTGAAGTATTCAAGATGTCGCTTTAATATTTGGCCCACACCTACCTTAGGGTAAGACCTTTCAATAGTACACACCCCTCTTCCTCAGTTTGACCATCTGCCTAGGTCAAGGTCAGGTCATACTTTGTCATTTACAGCAGTGTTAAAGTTTTGAAAAGTGAACATGACTGCTGAAGTATGTAAGATATAGCTTTCATTCTTCGTCCACACCAGCCTAAGGGATTCAGCATGTAAGATATAGCTTTCATATGTTGTCTACACCAACCTAAGGGAAGATGTTTCAATGGCATATACCCCATTTCTCAGTTTGACATTCTTCCGACATCAAAGTCAGGTCATACTCTGTCATATACAGCTATGTTTGAGTTCTGCATTTAATCTTTACTGTTTAAAGATTGTTGTTTTTTTTGTTTTGTTTTTTTCTCCGATCAGCCCTTTCCGACGAGCTGCGTTGTCTTCTGACAGCTCTTGTTCTTATTTCTGCTAAAAATAGATTGTAGGTACTCGTTAGAACAGCTCCTTTTAGATGCTAAAATTTTCAGTATATTTGAATAGGCATGTTTTCATAATGCTGTTTTCATCATCGTATTGTTCTGTGATGTGATTTCGTCGCATTCTAACCTTATGCTTTGGGAGGGCTGCGTTCCGTGATTATGGCCTTCCTATATCCTTAATTTTGAACACGTCACATACGTTATCTGGTTATGTCTCTAAACTCAACAGATCAAATAGCAGTTTCATCAGGGTTTACATTCTACGCTCATTACTATCTGTCTAAATAGTTAGAATAATAAAAAAAAATACTACATGCTTCTCCATTCTTCAAGTTCTTAATAAATAAGTGTTTGGCGGGCAACAACTTCAATAGACGATCTGAATACAACTTTACTAATCGTGTCCCTTTATTGAGATCTTAACATTCGAGAAAACCTATGAAGTCTCAGTTTTACCAGTGCTATTTGATTGCATTCCCTTTAACTTGATGCTGTATAATACCATTTTTTTTTTTTTTTTTTTTTTTTTTTGATTTGGGTTTTACGGCCCTTTCAAGAATATTTCACTTATATCGAGCCGATCGTTCATCAAAGGTGGGCGAAAACCAGAGAACCCGGGGAAAAAAACACTAGACCATAAACACTAGACCGTAAGCAGAACTTGGCTTTCCCACATGTGACCCGAGCGAGGCTCAAACCACAGCGGTGAGAAGCCTAATGGATTAAGAGTCAACTCTCCGATCTACTAGGCTACGGGGTCCCGCTCCATTTGATAGGTTAAGGAGCCTCCGTGCAGCGCGAATACATACCTCCCCCCCCCCCACCTCCCCCCCCCCCCCCCCCCCCACAAGATAATTGAAGTTATCCAGAGAAAGCCACAATCTTGAAGCACAGCCTTCTCGAAACATCGGCAGAAAAGAGATTATGAAAGAATGGTCAAATAAAACGGCGCATTTACAATTACAAATGTACAAATAAAGAAGACACGGTCAGCAGAAAAAAAAAGACACTGGGAACTGGATTTGGGATTAAATTAGTTTTACTCACATTGAATCCAGCGCTTAGTTCTGATGTAGCTCCAAAATACAAGGACGTATTCGCCATTAAAAAGGGAAAATGTAATCGACCGTAATTCGGTTAACAACTACACATGCAGTTTGCCGCAGAACAATCATATTTCTGCAGCGACCGACAATCTCCCTGAATTGTTTCGAAAAAACCAACATCCAAACCCACAGACCAAGTCACCTTAAAGCCCCGGTTCCGATAATCCTTCGTACAAAAGATTTTTAATACCAATCTAATATTTGGAAACCAACTCATAATGTCAGCTATTAATCTATAAATGTTTTAAGAAGCTGAGGCTACCGGAGCCCCTATCTAAAATAAAGTCGGTCCATTCCGCTCACCAAAGCCATATACATGACAAGATACCCCAGCAAAACGAATTACCGGTTGTTGAGAAATGTTTACACCAGAGGATACAGGGCGAGGGCTATTACAATTCCAAAATATAAGTGAAGAAATCCAGGAAATACCACAGTCAAGAAGCATAGCCTTGAAGAAAGATAAGGAAAAAATCAATGACACAATAAACTCGGAATACCAGAATACATGGAAAACTCGGAATACTAGAATCGAAGCCACTACGCCTGTAAGTTTCAGCAGAGACCACACCATCAGATTTTGATCTACACCCCCGGATGAGTCGCTTAAAAATGGAGACTGATCTTTTCAAATCAGAGTGATCTCCCTTAAACAGCCCAAAACCCAGTGTTTTTTTTTTTTTTTTTGTACTTGACTTGGAGGTTTGTCGCTTCACTATACTTTTCACATTTGTCACCGGCACATACAAATCATGGCGTAACGCTAATTATGACATTACGCATGTACGTAATATGCGTAAGAAAAATATTTACAATAAAGTGACATTAACATAAATATTTTGCTTCTTAACCATATGGGGCTGCTCTTTAAGGAAAGAATTTGCTCCCTCTGGGAGCAAATTCTTTCCTTCAAGAGTAGCCCCTATTTTATAAGCGATTTCTAGGCATTTTTTTTTTTCAATATTTTCCTGGATTAGCGTAAAAATAATTTTGTTCTGCTACGTCACTGCAAATGCCCTAACCTTACAATATATATCGGACATCTGCTCGTACAACTGATCAGTTTTAAACTTAGTCGTAGCTATTTAGAATGTAAAACCAGTTGATACTTTTGGTTAATTTGTGACAATAAATACTTTTAAATTCTAATAAATATTTGATGCTACATGATTTCTTGAAACGTGTTTAATAAAATGCATTTATTTATTTTTACAGGAGAGGGAAGAAAGAGAAAGACTTGCAAAGGAACAGCTACTGGTAATAAATATTTTTTCACTTTTTGATAATTTTTATGAAAAAAAAAAAAAAAAAACAATAACAAACGATTATTGTACCTTTATACCATTTTTTGCAGTCTTTTCCCGAGGTGTTACATAATCATGTTATATATATCACTTTAAAGCTAATGTTCTATACTTTTGAAGTACTTAAATTGGTTGTAAGTTAAAGGTGGGGTACAAAAAATATGCAATGACAGCCTTGTCAACGTGATTTTGGGAAACTCCAGTTTTTCAGCAATGGAGATTATCCATTTCTCTATGGATTTCAGAGCTAATTGGTATACTCGACATCGCTGCTCTGTTACCGCAGCTAGGGGGGGGGGGGGGGGGGGGGGGCGTCACGCTGCCTATTTTACTTTGTTTTGGTTTGGTAACATTAAAGAAAGATGTACAAATGTCAAACCTGGACTACCTAGCTGTTATATTACTGACCTAACGGGGCAACAATATCTGCAATACCCCTATGTACGGTATGCGAGGCATACGTTTAAAATTTGTACATCAGAAGCCAAGTTTTTGTTTTTTCAGACAAATAAGTTTTCTCAAACAGCCTAATTATTTATATCTATAGGGAATGTTCAAATATGACATAACACGTATGTTGTATAAAAAGCACTGGACGCTTTTAACGCTCAACATAATGCTGGTAAACATTTCATCAGTCGACATTTTGAAATAACTAACTGTTTTTCTTCTTTTCTTTCCTTATAAACTATCTCAGTTTACAAGAAATATAAATGCCTATTTTCTGGTATTAAAAGATAGTTTACAAGGAAAGTCAAAAGTCAAACCCTGTTTTCTGGGAAAAATAATATATATATATATATATATATATATATATATATATATATATATATATATATATATATAAATATATATATATATATATATATATATATATATATATATATAGCCAAAGAGTGCTAGAGGTAAAGTATTAACAGTCACTGATAAGACAGTAGTACACAGATATGCTGCTTTTAGCTTTTGTTGCTCGTAAATGTTTGCACGAAATTGTGTTACATGTACAAATATTTGAATGTTGACGATTGGGTGATCATACATAAGTCCTACACAAGGAATGTGAGCCCATATTACAGTTAAACCTCAATAGCTCAAACGCCGATGTCTCGTTTACCATGGCTGATTCGAATCATTTTTGAGTCCCTACAAAATTCTCTTCCGATGGCTCCAGAGAATAAATATTTAGTGATTTTTTCTTATTTTATCTTGAAATTGTATGTTGTGTGTACTCATTAGAATCGCCTAATCCAGGCGATTCTAATGAGTACATTCAACACACGATTATTGTACAGAAGGTCGAAAAGATATCCCTAAATTATCGCCATTTGCTTCTCGACCTGGCGTCATGATTAACCCTCAGTGTCTTGAACTACCCATATCTCGAATAAATGTCCATGGTCCTAAAGATGTTCGAGCCATTGGGGTTTTGCTGTATATTCTCAGTCAAGAGTCTGAATAATCAATAGTTAGACATCACTGTATTGTTTGCGTTTTGTGACATGTCTTACATTCATAAAAGAAATAAATATGAAGATACCCAGGGAAGGCTACATTCACAGAACACATCCCCACAAGACACCGTATACAAGATAAAATAATAAAATGCACACTAATGAAAATACGGAACGACCAAACAAAGAGGAACTGCAACAAAACAAATACCGCCTTGGACTGGTCAACAGTAACAGTAAGGGGCCTCAATTCTTCTTCAAATTACCCTTGGAAGGCTGTAGTTGAATTATGACTTTGGTCTTTCCGGGAAGCATTTGACTTCTATTTTTACTTATTCTTCGTTTTCCAGGAAAATGATCATGAAAACACATTTGTACAAAAAACTACCCTAGTATTACAGGTAAGGTGGACTAAATGCTGAGGCGGACAGCGAGGTTTGGCGAGCAACCAAGACATAATTATTTTTGCCAATATGGATAAATGATGCTGAAGTACACAAAATCCTGACACCATATGCGAACAGTGATGAGGCAGATCAATCTGACCACCCTGCGGACAAATGACGTTTATACAACGTCGCCTCAACGTCGATGCAGTCATAACGTTGAGGCGACGTTGTATAAACGTCACATGCCTGCTTGGCAGGGCTTTCATTATTCGTCGATATCTTCTACAGTGCCCACTTATACTGTAGAACTTATATCCTGATAGACTGCGTGAATTATTTTAGGCTTCTTTGTATCATAAGAAGGTTATGATTTGTGACTATGACTCCTTCTGGACATTTTGCAAATTAAACAGACAAAAAACAAAATCTATTGCTCATTACGAAAACACGCCTATTCAAATATATTGAAAATTTATAGAATAGGCGTGTTTTCGTAATGAGCACTAGATTTTTTTTGTCTGTTTAATTTGCAAAGGCCATGATGAATAGTAAAGAAAATGTCCAGAAGGAGTCATAGTCACAAAAAAACCTTCTTATGATACAAAGAAGCCTAAAATAATTTACGCAGTCTATCAGGCTATAAGTTCTACAGTATAAGTGGGCACTGTAGAAAGTTTTCAGATAAAAATTCTGATATTTTTCACATTTCTGCTCAAAAAATAGATTGTGGCTACTCATTAGAACCGCCTCCCCGAGGAAGTTCTAACGAGTACCCACAACCAATGTTTTTGAGCAGAAATGAGAAAAATAATGTATACCCCCTGTAAAGCCTAGTTTTACTATATAAAAGTGGGGTTTAAGGGGGTCAAAATTATATATGCATATTTTTTGTGATGTTTTTGTACTTGGCTTTTGTCAGATAATGTGGCTTGACATTTCATTCAACTTCTGTAGGTACAGTTGACAATAATGTCAATCTCATTACACACAAAATTATAATAATAAAATAATTCATCTTATGTAAATCCATCGTGCTCAGATTAGCACATAATATATCACAGCACGGCACAGACGTATATGTGTCAGGTGGATGTGATATTCGTAGACATTGGCCTATTTCCAAGTGGGTCACACCATGAGAAGTTGTCTTCGGGACATACGCGAACAGTAAATATGCAAATTCACAATCTGATAAGGACCTCTGCTAAAAATAGATACAGTCGACCCTTTACCGCGACTTCGCTTATTTTGAATAACCGCTTATCTCGAAGTGAAAATATGGTCCCAGTTTTAGCATTGAAATCTTACAACAGGTAACAAAATATTGTGGAAAAGAGGAGAAATTGCTCATGAGGAGCAATTATTCTCCTCTTTTCCATAATATTTTCAATATATCTCTAACTTCAGGAGTCAAATTACATATTCAGATGTGAAATATGCTTGTTCGATTTAATTTATCCTCAATGCTGCAAATCTGATTTGTCGAAATGCGGATATCTCAAAACATTTCAGAGCCCCTTGGACTTCGAGATAACGAGAGTCGACTATATTTTCCAGCACCAAATGATACTGTAAACGGGCAGCAAAAGCCCAGATCAGGCATCGTATACGTACCAGTTGATCTGTGCTTTCGCTGTCGGCACATCACGAAAACATGCCTATAAAATTTTGATCCCCTTAAACCCCATTTTTATATAGTAAAATTGGGGTTTACAGGGGTATGCATTATTTTTCTTATTTCTGCTCAAAAATATAGATTGCCGAGGCGGTTCTAACGAGTACCCACAATCTATATATTGAGCAGAAATATGAAAATATCAGAGTTTTTCTATCTGAAATTTTTCAGTTTTTGGGGGTAAAATTTTCTGTATATTTAAATAGTTATGTTTTCGTAATGACATGTACCGAGGACACATCTTCCCATGGCGCGGCTCACATTCGGTCACGTTTTTATAGTCTTGGTTGCTATGTCAACACCGTCTCTTATCCGTCTTCACTTATAATAACACATTAAATTTATTAACAAAAAGTTGCGTTTGTATTTGTCTATTTTAGGAAGTTGTAACAATACAAAAGTGGGTAAGGGCACATGATTTATTAACCCAAGTTTTACTATCTCTACTACCTTGTTTTCTCCCACTGATGTTATTTACATCCATATACTTGCACATGGAGCTTGAATATGTCTAAGTCTATAATTTCTGTTGCTGTCTCTGTCTGTGAAAACAAATAACGTTATGTGCGTAGTTACATGTAACATATGTCAGCTGCAGTGTCAGCATACACCCAATCAGCAATGCGTGTGCCGCCTATGGATGTGTTCGGAGTTGCTGCCAGACGTACCGGTATGCTGAACATGGATGTGTTTATTACAAGAAGTACCTGTAACTAGGTCTTGTTAACAGTAGAATTGCAATGTCCAACACAATGTAAGACGCATGCAGAAAAATAAAACGAAAAAACCAGAAACAAAAGTGAAAAAAGGAGAGAATAATAAATTTGGATTCAGTCGCTGTATTTGTTTGGTAGAATGTCCGAAACGGTCTTGCACATATAAAACATGCCTATATAATGTTGACCCCTTAAACCCCACTTTTATATAGTAAAACTGGGGTTTACAGGGATATACATTATTTTTGTTATTTCTGCTCAAAAGCATAGACTGTGGGTACTCGTTAGAACCGCCTCGCTCGAAAACTTTGGTGTTGAAATTTTCAGTATATTGAAAAGGGGTGTTTTCGTAATCTGCTTTCCTGCATACCAGACCATTTATGAAAAGGATCTACTTTACGAGGAAAGAATGTGCTCCATGTTGGGGCAAGTTCTGAGTTGTAGGGAGCATTTTTGCCTTGTAGAGGAGTCCCCTTTTCAGATGGATGACAAAACCATTTTGACAGAATTGTCTCCACTGAATGTGTATCGATTCCCCTTAAGTTCATATTCAAAACTGTGCAGCAGTCCATGTAACTTTGGCAATAACGTCGAACGCATTCATAGCATTAGTATTTAGGTCTTGCGTTTTTGTTTAGTTTCAAACAATATGAATTATTAACATGGCGGAAATATCACGTCAGAGTTTATCGAAACGATGGATTATATTTTGACAGAAAGTAAAATAGTGATAATAATAACAATGATAATAATAATAATATCCATCGTAATGATATATCACACAACTTGTTTTGTTTGCGGTTCTCGAGATACTTTTCAAAGAATGCATAAACCCTGACATTATATTTCCACCATGGATGTATTGCAAATTTATTTTACAGTAATGACACCATTATCTATACGCCATGTACACCTGTTATGTAGTTCATATTGGTGTGAGTGTTCTCTTTTCATTATGTCAGCTCTAAAAGTCTTTTTTTTTTTTAATTAGCTTTCTTTCTGTATGTACTTGCCTACCATACACCATGACGTGAAAGAGTGACATGTTTGGTTGTCAATCCCAAAACTTGCAACGTGTAACCATATTTTACATTTGTCCGAAGTTTCAGTAAACATTCTTCCCATATTTGTTGTATAATGTTAAAGAAACACTATAGAGATATTCTGGGATGAGGTGTGAGTGTGTGTGTGTGTGTGTGTGTGTGTGTGGGGGGGGGGGGGGGGGGAGGGGGTGGGTAGAGGGGAGTTGGGTTCAAATTTACATACATGATTTTTTGGAAACCCAAGATAAGCTTATTCGCTAACGATTTTTAAGCAATGCTAAACTTGCCTTAAAGTAGATTTCCCGTGCCGGACTTTTTTATTTCAGTTTTTTGAATGTTTTATTGCATTCAAGGGTCACAAGGGTCATAACTTTTAGAATCTATTTATTACCTCTAGGTGAGCGGATATTGAAATAAGTAGCGTTTTCACAATAACGCGATCCGTGTGTGACGAGGTCTTTCGAGATATGCATTTGATTTTTAGCTCACATGAGTAAAGATCAGGGTGAGCTGTTGTGATCACCCTCTGTCCGTCGTCCGTCGTCAACAATTAGTTTGTTAACACTCTAGAGGCCATAGTGTTTACCCAATCTTGACGAAACTTGCTCAGAAAACGATATATAATGTCAGGGTTTATGCATTCAAAAACTAGGTCACCGAGCCAAATCAAATGAAAACCTTGTTAACAATCTAGCGGTCACATTTTTGAAGCAATCATCATGAATCTTGCTCAAAATGTTAGTCTTGATGAGTTCTAGGATATGTTTGAAACTGGGTCACGTGGAGTCAAAAACTAGGTCACCGGGCCAAATCAAAGGAAGACCTTGTTAACACTCTAGAGGTCACATTTTTAAGCAATTATCATGACTCTTGCTCAAAATGTTTATCTTGATGACTTCTCGGCCAAGTTTGAAACTGGGTCACTTGGGGTCAAAAACTAGGTCACCAGGCTAAATCAAAAGAAAACCTTGTTAACACTCCAGAGGTCACATTCTTTAAATAATCATCATGGGTATTGCTCAAAATGTTCCTCTGGATGATTTCTAGGTCTTGTTCAAAACTGGGTCACTCACTTAGAGTCAGAAACTAGGTCACCAGGCCAAATTAAAGGAAAACCTTCTTGACACTAGAGGTCATATTTTTGAAGTGATCATCATGAATCTTGCTCAAAATGTTTGTCTGATGATTTCTATGTGAAGTTTGGAACTTGGTCACTTATGACGTATATTTTACGGTCCAGTGACTTTCTTTTCTATTTTGGTCAGTTTCTTAGTAACTATTGGTCCTACAGAGTGATGTTTGGCATTTGTGAAGTGTATGTGTTTAGGTCAGTTTCTCAATAACTTGTTCCTACAGCCAGTGATAGCCCGTATATACATCTTAGCCTCTTGAGTGCAGTCATCCATATTTGACCTTGACCTCTATTTCACAGTCCATTAGACATGCTACATTGTCTTACTTCTTAATATAATCATTATGAGTTTTGGTCGGAATGTTTGCCTTGATCCGTTCTAGCGTCAGATTCTCAAAGTGCTATGATACTCAGGTGAGCGTTGCAGGACCATCATGGCTCTCTTGTTTTATATTCGCCACACGATAGTGTCGTGGTATTATGTATACCCTCCAGTGTCTGTCCATCCGTCCGTCAGCGCTTCAAGTCCGGATAACTCTTCCTACAGTGTTCATCGGATCGCGTTGAAACTTGGTGGACAGTTAAACCATGAGGTGGTACAGCGGATATTGATTCGAGGTTACGCTGCACAAAATTTTGATCGAGTTATTAGGCTTTTTCGGAATGACTTTGTTTCCGGATAACTCCTCTTTCAATTTTCACCTGATCGGGTTGAAACATGGTTGACAGTCTATAATGTGATACCGAGCATATTGTTTCGAGGTTACACTACACCAAATTTTGATAGTTATACCTCTTTAAAGATTGTTCAAGCATGATTTCATTTCAAGCTCACTCCTCCTATAGTTTTCATCTGATCAAGCTGTTTGTATGTTGTTGGATAATAAGAAGATGTGGAGAATTGCAGCCAGGTTACAGTACACCAAATTTTCATATTCTTTCAAGGTTACAGTACACCAGATTGTCATAGAGTTATTACTTATTAAAGCATCCTCAATTACTTACAGACTTCTCCTACTGTTTTCATCAGTATCAGTTAAATCTATGACGTGATACAGCACATTTTGTTTCGCGGTTAGAGTACACCAATGTTTTGGTAGAATTATTACACAATAAAAATGTCCATCTTTTCTACATAATTTGTTACCCTGAAGTGGCGTGGCATCATGCAGTGTCTGCAATGCTTTTATTTCTGAATTATGAAACATTTCAATACGTCTCTCTTTTGATCTTTTTGAAGCAGCTGTTAGAGAGAGAGAGAGAGAGCTACTCACATTTTTTCAGCAAAAAATTTCAGCATATTTGCATATCACTCGATTTAAATTTTAACGAATCGTTAACAAACGACATCGTTAGCTTTGAACAACTGGGCCCAGGCTGTGCACCGAGTGTCTGATCAGAGCCGTCTCTGTTTGTCGACCAATGAACTAGTACTCGAAAACTCTGTTTTAATTAACGTATTTGCCCTAAGTACTCTGACACCTCAACTCCTTACCACACCTGTTCTAAAGTTTGAACAAGTATAATTTACCATCCGATGTTATATCTAAATATTGCTGGATGAGTGGCAGTGTATACTCTGAAGAGACGCCGCGTTATGGGTCTGTACTGTTTGCTCAGGCCTGTCTGCCCGAATATAAAAGGTAAATAATGTATACTGCACAAATGCTGAGCTGGCAGTACCAAAAACCTTTGCATTACGAAAACACACCTATTTAAATGTATTGAAAATTTCACCACTAAAAACTGAAAGATTTCAGATAAAAATTCTGATATTTTTCATATTTCTGCTCCAAACATAGATTGTGGCTAGTCGTTAGAACCGCCTCGCCGAGGCGGTTCTAACGAGTGCCCACAATATATGTTTTTTGAGCAGAAATAAGAAAAATAATGTATACCCCTGTAAACCCCAGTTTCATTTTATAAAAGTGGGGTTTAAGGGGTAAAAAATATATTGGTATATTTTCGTGATGGCAATTACTGTCTTGATTATACTGCACAATTGCTGGGTCCCCACCGTCAGTATAACTGAGCATGAGTGTCAGAAATTGATCATTAGGATATGTGCCCCCTAGCGAATGCTTAGCTCAGCCTAGGCATCCGGGTAGCCTAATCAGAATATTCGCTGGGGTCTCTTGGGAAAGCCAAGGATCCAATTTTTTTCTGCAGGTGGGATTCAAGACTCTAATGACACTGCACAGATGATACGCCCGCGCTAATCTGAGTGCTAGCTTGGCGCACATGTCTGAAGATACATATTCTCACTTTGAGGTTCATACTTCACATTATGAAAACACGCCTATATTCAAATATACTGAAAATTTTACCACCAAAAAATGAAAATTTTCAGATAAAAATTCTGACACTTTTTCATATTTCTGCTCAAATCATAGATTGTGAGTACTCGTTAGAACCGCCTCACCGAGGCGGTTCTAACAAGTACCCTCAATCTATATTTCTAAGCAGAAATAAGAAAAGTAATGTATACCCTTTAAACCCCAGTTTTACTATATAAAAGTGGGGTTTAAGGGGGGGTCAACATTATATAGATATGTTTCCATGATGATCCAAAGTTGTTTTTTTTTTCTCACGTGGCTGTTTAAAATGAGTTTCCTGTTTGTTTTGTCTTGCATTTCAATAGCTTTTTATAAATTTATTTGCCTGAAATATTCGGACACCATACCTCCTTATCGTACTTGTCCTAAATGAACATATCCTGTTGATATGCCTAAAAACTACTGGATCAGTGGCAAACAGTGTAAACCCAAATCATACGCCACTATCGCGGCGTATGATTTGGGTTCACACAGTTTGATGATGCCTGTCTGTCCGAAGTTAACGGTAGATACGGAACGATTATATTTTCTGTTACAGAAACAGAACAAAAATATAGAAACTAATGACGTGGATAAACAACCAGTTAAAGCACATGTGATCGAACCCAAAATTGAGGACGAATGGGAGACTTTGCCGGCATGGAAGAAAGAAATTATGATGAAGAGAGGAGGGGCACCATCCAACTGGGGCGACGAGAGAGAAGAAGTGAACGAAGAAGACTGAGACAGACCAAATGAGCAGCATCATATTAAAATGGCATTTTGGCGTATGCGACTAGTCTGGACGTAGATCAGCTTGCATAGTCGCAGACATGATTTGAGCCACGTTAGAAAAGTCAGGGCGTGCGCAAATCACTTCATAATTTCTGCAAGACACTAGCCGAATTGTACATGCTCAGACCTGAATACGCATGTCCAAAGTCCAGTCTGGGCATGCGCAAATCGCACTTCCTGTTGGGTTTTATCATGGAGTGACCCGTATTTTTTATTTGCAGCGGACATCATGGATCTCGATAAAACTGAGGGAAAACGCGCAGGCTGATCTAATTCTCGCTGGTCGCACATTTCTTAATACACTATTTAACATGGGACGGCTCATTTAGTTTGCCACAGAAAGCAGCAAGGGGTTTTTCACGTTTTTAGCCATCTGCGTAGACCTAATGCTTCCTGTCCGTCTTATGGAGGTCTGCGTAGGGATGTTCCCTGAAATTAAATGTTAGACTGCTATACGCCCTTTTGACAGCAATTCGCTGATGTGAAGAAAACCATAGCTATATCTAAGGCGTTCTTTTGTTCGGTTAAAAACAACAACAAAACTTCTTCATGAAACCAAAAGAGGGTGGTCAGGCGAAGTGCTTCTTACAAATACACAGCCTCTGTTTCGAATACATCTGTTTCGAAAAATGTTATGCAGTATGTAAATATCTAAATGTGCCTTATAGCAGTCGCGAACATCATATGTCCAGATCTTTCAGTGTCTTTGCAGTATGATCTTCTACGCAATTCATCAAAAACAAACTCATTGTACTCATTTGATCTCTTAAAATTTATATCGTAGTAAGTCTGAAGAATCAAGGCAGTAAATATTTTAATATATAAAGGTAATAGAAAAACTTTCAAAGGAGGCCCTCTGTCAAACAGTTTTGCTCCCCCCCCCCACCCCCCCCCCCCCCCCCACCTTTCTTAAAAGTGCTCTACTCCAAAAAGAAAGCATTTGCTCCTAGGAGGAGCTAATTTCTTCATGTAAGCGTAGGTTTCGTTTTAGAAAGAAATTGGTATGCATTAAAGTATACAGAAATCCACAAAATTGTCTGCGTTGTCATAGATGGCGGGAAAATAAAAGCGGTAGCACCAATTTACAGATTGCCAGTGTAACGTTGTATTTCTGATTACACCACTTGCATAAAAGGAAAAGCACTTATTTGAAAACCTCATACTGTGTTCAAAATATTGTATTCAGCAGACGAAAGGTTACAATTAAAGATGCGAAACATGTGTATTGCCTTATTTTGCTTTAAAGTGATACATACATGTCTAAAATTGGTTGACTATAATTACTGATTCAATATTGCAATACCCTGAGATTTACTGGAGGTTTCATTGTGTTTATAATACATGACACACAGCTTTAAAATGAATGAAGAAACCTTAAGATTTAGTTGCCATTTTTTTACAAGGGGGAGAGGGCAACTTTTATTGCTTCCTGTTTGCTTTACTGCACACCAATCTCCTTCTGAAAAGCAGGCTGCCCTAAGAAAGAAATCACGTCCAACAAGTCTCGTGAAAGAATTTTCATGAACTGTCCAATCCTTTTGAAAAAGTCATCTGACAAAAACTAAAAAGAACTTGAGAAAGAAGAACTTTCACTAGAAACACAACAGTAGGATCCATGTTTTATTTTATAATATTTTTTTCTCATTTTTAAAGAGATTTTATGAATATGTTAAATGTGATCGCATGTTTGTGCTGTATGCTTGCTTCATCATATGGGTTTCAACATTTTATCAAAAACAATTGATGTCTCTTTTGAAAAGATGTGTATTTGTACAGTTTCTGAATTTCTTAATACGACTTGGATACAGACGGTTCCGAAAAAAAAAATGTGGAATTCATGTTTGTTAATATTTTTTTTATAATAGTGAAATTATTCTATTTTAATTCTGTTATAATTAATCGGCTTTTTAACTTATAAAAAAAATCTAGCCATGTCATAGGCAAACAGTGTTAAAATCTAATGCTGACGGAACACAGAGACGAGTTTATTTCAAATATTGTTTTGTTTTTATTTCAAAGATAATAAAATACAACACACGAAAGGTGTAAGTGCAACAGATTTTAGCAGCAGCGAATATTGTTTTTAACGTATCGGTGATAACACAACAGTTATTTGCCCGCTGGATGCTTAGCGCTTGAAAACATTATCCAAGTTAGAACTATACTGGCAACGAAAAGTAACGGCATGCGTTTCTGAAAAGAAATTTATTTGGGGTTGTATACATATGAACCTACTCTCTGCTGTTTATTTTATTTTATCTTATACGATAGTTTGTTTATGTATATAGATTTGATCTTTGCCTATATGTTTCATTTTGTATTATAGTTTCATCTACATGTATTTTGACATTTGTTTTGTCGGGTACATCGAGACCTACTACCTTTTTGCTATCTCGTAGAAACCTTGGTTTTGGTTCCGATGTTATTGTAAATGTAAGTGAAATATTACAATTCAGTCTAGTCACTCTTATTTTGATATTTTGTTTCCAAGTCTTAGCATAGAAATCAATTTATCATCAAGCATTGGCCTGACCTATAGACGTATATCGTTATTACAGTACAATTAAATTAACTCATCTTTGCCGAGCAGACTCGTCTACCTTTCAATACACAGCTAAAATGAGACTAAAAGTGGTACCGCACACTAATGATTTTATTACTCCTTCACCTAGGTGCTATGCAAGACATACCAAAGGCATGTCGTAAAGATGGAATAATGAGATCCCAGGAGGGGGTGATGAAGAGGCCTTCTGAGGGATGATAAATATTTTGAGGGGTATTACCTTTGGATCAGGTGAATAATCAGTACTACATGTAAATTTCAATGTTGGGTCTCTACCTGTCTATTCTTTATTGAAAGTATACTAGATTTATTGTGCTAAGGTCTCTTATCAAAGATAAGATAAATGACCTAGAGCTTTATTTTTATGCCTCTTTGTACTGGTCCATTTCCAATATATGAGATGTATGGTTAGTTTTTATTTTTACCATATTTATAGAAATTTCTGTATTTTGATTCAAAGAAAGTCGACTGATCAGATTCCGCACGTCTGATCTAAGTCTACATTGTTTGCCAATGTCCCTTTTATGTGACCTAGGAATAAATTGGTTAAAGAATCTCCTCTCGGTGTGTGTTTCATAATACGAGTAACATTTAGAAAATCAAAGCTCTGAGAGTGCTCATGGGGGCGGTTGCCTGAAATTCTATTTGCTTCACATTTGTTCAATATGTCTTATTAATTCATATTAATGCAACCGTGTCTATATTGGTCCCTTTGCGGTGATAAAATATTCTTTTTTAATGTCAAAAGTCGTATGTAACTTGCAATGTCATATACAGTCCTTTTCGGTACATTTTAGCCCCTTTTTTGGTGTTTAGTAGGACCTCGGTTTAGGTTACACATTTTACCCAATGCTGTAGATTTGGCGCGTTTTAGTAGGGTATTCAGTCGTCCGCCTATATTGCACTAAATACGATTAAAATTTTATTTCTTCAAAAGTTTGAAGCTTCTTTGATTTTAATTATTTATTAGTTATTTATAAGCATCATGGTATATTAATAATTCTAATACGTTTGATTGCAGACTTCAGCGTTATCAGTATTGGCAGTGAACTATTTGTTAGGTATTATTATTAGATTAATAGTAATAGGAAAACGGATTGTCGAAATGTGGTGTAGCGTTTGCCAGGTCTTCTACAAAATGAAGCATTGCGGTTACCCGTCCAGGTGATGCTCGTCTGTCATTATTGACAATGACCAGTCCTAATCAACTGTGTGATGTGTTATTATTTGTGTGCTCTAAGATGGCTGATGAGACCAATCTTAGCTCTAAACTGCCTGTTGCATATAGAACAAGATAGGTCTGAGGAAGAAAGCTCTGTTGGTGATGCCTTAGCTCTTGCTTTCCGCTGTGCACGGTTCTGCTCGGCTTCGCTGATTCTTTTTGCTTCGTATTCAGCAGTTCCCCTTTTTATGAGGCCTCGCCACTTTGTACGATCTTGTGCAATCTGTTCCCATGACTCTGTTGGTAAGTTGAAGTCTTTAAGGGAGGCTTTGAGGGTGTCCTTGTATCGCTTCTTCTGACCACCATGGGAGCGTTTTCCTACTTGAAGTTCTCTAAAGAGGATTTTCTTTGGCAAACATTCATCAGGCATTCTGCATCCCTGCCCTTTTCAGGACGTCTGTGTCTGGAATCCTGTCTTGCCACTTGATCTTTAGAAGTTTTCTAAGACAGCTTGTATGGAAGTGGTTCAGTCGTTTGGCATGTCGTTGGTAAACTGTCCAAGTTTCGCACGCGTATAATAGTGTTGGCAGCACTACCGATCTATATACTTTCAGCTTTGTGTCAAGTCTGATTCCACTTCGGTCCCAAATACTTCCATGTAGCCGGCCAAATGCTGCACTAGCTTTGGCAATTCTAGCGTTGACTTCATCACGAATGTGCACAACTCTAGACAATGTGCTTCCAAGGTAGGTGAACTTGTCTACCACTTGCAGTCGTTGACCTTTCACTGTGGTGGTAGGCTCCTTGTAAGGCTTTCCAGGTGCTGGCTGATATACTACCTCAATCTTTTAGATGCTGATTGTGAGATCATAGCTGTCACATGAGTCAGATACTTGATCCACACCTTTTTGCATTTCCTCTTCTGTTGGAGCACCCTTTGCCATGCCATGAGCAAAGTGGAATTCGTCTAGCACCTCTGTCTGCACCTTGAATTTAGCTTGCAATCTTCTTAGGTTGAAAATTTCCCCATCAAAGCGATATCTAATAGGTATACCATTGTCACCATCCTGGAAAGCATCTGTAAGCAGAAAACATCCTGCTGAACAGTGTTGAAGCTAGTACACAGTCTTGCTTAATTCCATTTGTCACAGGAAATGGATCAGAAAACTCGCCATCATTTTGGACCCTTGCAAGCATACCATCATGGAACTGCCGCACCATTGCTATGAATTTGGCAGGACAACCAAACTTTGCCATAATTTTCCAAAGTCCCTCACGACTGACTGTCAAATGCTTTGGTAAGGTCGACAAAGGCCATGTAGAGGTCCACATTCTGTTCCTGGCAGTTTTCTTGAAGCTGTCGTGCTGTGAAGATCATGCCTATTGTTCCTCTGTTTTTCCTGAATCCACACTGGCTTTCTGGTAGAAGCCCTGACCGTTCCAGGTGTTCATTCAATCGGTTCAGTAGGACCCCAGCAAGAATCTTCCCAGCAATTGACAATAAAGAGATGCCTCGATGATTGTCACAGACTTGAGGATTCCCTTTCCTTTTGAATAGGTGGATAATTGTTGCATCCTTGAATTCTTGAGGGATGGCTTCTTTTCTCTACATAATGTGAAATAACTCTGTCAGTTTCTCTGCAACTAGAGGACCTCCTGCTTTGTAGATCTCTGCAGGTATTGCATCTGATCCTGGAGCCTTGCCAGATGACAGGAGTTTTATTGCTTTCACTGTTTCAGAGACAGTTGGGAGCTCATCAAGCAGCGGATTACATTCCACCTGTGGTAGTCTATTGATAGCTTCATCAACGATAGATGATGGCCGATTAAGGACACCATCAGAGTGTTCAGCCCATCTCTTCCAGATACCTTCTTTATCAGTGAGAAGACTAGTTCCATCTGCACTAAGGAGTGGGGTGGTTCCTGAGCTCTGGGGACCATATACTGTCTTGAGTGCATCAAAGAACTTTTTCATGTCACCCGTCCAGGTATTAATGCATTGTACGTTGCTTAACGACGTTGAAAAAGCCAATCATTCTACACGCGTGGCCATAAAAGCCAGCTTCAACAGCAAGGCAGTAGAAGTGATTTATATTCGTAATCCCTTATATTTCTCCCCGTGTTCTCTTGACCGCCACGAGGTCACCAACACTGCCCATCTAGCAGACCTGAGGTAGAAACCCATGTAACACTGCCAGGCATATCAGTTCCTTTAACCGGGTTCCGGAAATCATGGTGGTGTCATTTCTGATCCCACCACTGACACTAAATGTAGCATATGCCAGGTCTTTCATGGTCAAGCAAGGCGATCACCTATCCAGCTACTAACCGCAAAGTACATTGCGTTATTCGTCAAAAACCAAATCACTCTACACGCGTAGACATAAAAGCCAGCTTCCACAGCAAGGCCGTAGAAATGATATATATACGTACCCCATTAAAGTGGTATGGCGGTTTGGCAAGCGCCTCCTATTAAAAGAAAATCGTTAGAAGAATATACTAAACCTAGCCGAAAATTTATCTACCTTACCCATGGTTAATGCATAAGTTAAGCTGTTTCGTTCTTGTCAGCGACAAAATAATCAGTAATTCAGTAATTCAAAGCAGAAACATATAACATATACAAGTAACCACTGATAGCTTTTAGGCAAATAGGACATTAATTCACAACAAAGATATTCAAATACAGTGAACCCTCATTACAATTACAGCAGTTGTTCCTAAAGATGTTGCCGTTAAAATGAATTTACTGCTGTAAAGGATCCTTGAAAAGTTGAATGATATGTAAGAAAGATCGTGTTTTATTCTTATTTTCTCATAGAACATATGTTTTGGATATTTGTTAGATTCTAATAAATATCCAAAATGTATGTTTCTTGAAGCACTAAATACAATGTTCTTGCACAATTTCTGATTAACTGTCACCCATTTAGCAAAGTTTTTTTTTTGCCAGTCAAATGTATAATGAATTTGGCCGTTGTTCGAGTATCGGTATAAAGAGGGTTGACTGTTTACGTTTTATGAATAACATGTTGTGGAGAAAACAAGAAAAAGATATTTTCTGAGAGATGGAGAAACGGTAGTAATTGATAATTAGTATTAGGATTATTTTAAGAGTAGTGCATTTAAGAGTTGTGCATTATTTTTGCTATATAATCATCACGAAAACATGCCTATATAATTCTGACCCCTTTAAACCCCCTTTTATGTAGTAAAACTGGGGTTTATAGGGGTATACCTTATTTTTCTTATTTCTGCTCAGAAATATAGATTGTGGATACGCGTTAGAACCGCCTCGAAAAGGCGGTTCTAACGGGTACCCACAATCTATGTTTTGAGCAGAAATATGAAAACTACCAGAATTTTTTCATCTGAAAGTTTTCATTTTTTGGTGGTAAAATTTTCAATGCATTTGAATAGGCGTGTTTTCGTAATGTGTATGGAAAAAAATAAATATCGAGATACACGGAAAAGGCCTTAGCCTTCCCTTGGCCAGTTCTTTCATGGTACAACGCATTCAGTAATATTATATTGATTCCTTGCTAGGACTGTTCACTAAGGAAGACTAGTCACTTTGATATCTTTACACGTGTGTCTCGAAGCAGTTTACAATTCACCATCTTATACTATTCTCTGTTCCTTTTCGTTAATACTTTTAGTTTAGTCGTGTAGTATGTCGTATTGTGATATTTCCAGTTTGCAAAATAAACTGGTTACCTACTCTAACACAGAGTTCATTTATTTAAGAAATAGACCATTTCTAGCTGTGAATTGTTGCGTAATAATTCAGTGTTTGGAGGTCAGTTGTAAATAAAATCAAATCACGAGCGTGAAGCAACTAACTGACCTCCAATGAGGGAATTATTACACAAAAAATCATGCACTAGAGATGATGTAATTCGATTGTAACACACTAAAAATTGAAGAAAACTCATTTGTATCCTTCAGATTTTCTCTATTATTCGCCATTGTTGGAATGACACCCGCCAACTCATTTGACTGAATCACATGCAATTGCATGATGTTACAACATACCTGATGCGCGAAAACGACGTTATACGGTTTAGTCAAGGATATGATATATGACGTCAGAAAAAAATGACAAGACGTCATAAAACGGCAGTTCTTTGCGTCACGCTCTTCCGCCCTGTGTATAGTTGCACAATAAAATACGTTTTCTTACCATTGACTATATGGGCGCGGTGTGTTAGAATTTTAAATAACATTGTCGTAGCCTGTTAGGCATTCTGTTTTTTTTTTTTTTTTTTTTGTTTTTTTTAAGTAATTCAAACATTTTCTTGATAAAAATCTAGTCAAAGTATGCAGATTGTAAATTAGGGTAAAAAATGACTTCTGTGTAAATCTTACATATAATTATTTCTGTCGCTTTTATGATAGGATATCGAATGGCGTTGTTTTCAAAAGGTCAAGTGACTCTGGATGAATTAGAGAGTAAACGACACATGACAGAGAATAAAGAATACTAATGATACTCTTTAGAGGTTATATTTGATAGTACATGTATATATACTAACCTCTTCATATGCTAGAGTGCGTGTCCGACATATATTTTAAGGGGAGCTGATATACTTTCAGGGAAGACAACTTTGCCAAAGTTGTTTTGTCCTCTTTGAAAAGGGGGTCTACTCTATAAGGAAAGAATTTGCTCCCTCTGAGAGCAAATTCTGACCCTACAGAGGACCTCTTTTCAGTAGGGGATTAGCGTGCCGTAAAGAAAAAAGGAAGTAATAAAACTTGTCTTCCTTAGCGGAGCAAATTCTTTCCCTGTAGAGTTGACCTCTTTTCAGAAGGGGATTAACGTGCCGTGAAGAAAACAGGAAATAATAAACATTACGAAAACATGCCTATTCAAATATACTGAAAATTTTACCACCAAAAAATGAAAATTTTCAGATAAAAAATTCTGATATTTTTCAAATTTCTCCTCAAAACATAGATTGTGGGAACTCGTTAGAACCGCCTCGATGAGGCGGTTCTAACGAGTACCCACAATCTATGTTTTAAGCAGACATAAGAAAAATAATACTTACCCCTGTAAACCCCAGTTTTGCTATATAAATGTGGGGTTTAAGGGGTTTAGAATTATATAGGCAAGTTTTCGTGATGTTTGTCTTCCTTAGCGGAAATGGTGAAAGTCTACTATGTGTGCCTAGTCCCCTTAAAATAAGCGTTTCATGTTTTTATGCGTCAAATTTTGAAAGCCCTGTATAAATGTACTTTATAAACAAACAGCATATGATGTAATAATTTCTGCTTTAAATGTTCATGATACATTCATTATATTTGTTATAAGTTTTGAAATAAAACCATCAGACCGAGTCATGTTTTTGTCTGTTTGAACCCCATCACGAGAACACGCTTACATAGTTTTGATCCCCTTTAACCCCACTTTTATATTGTAAAACTGGGGTTTGCATGGGTATACATTATATATTTTTTCTTATTTCTGCTCAAAAACACAGATTGTGAGTACTCGTTAGAACCGCCTCGCCGAGGCGGTTCTAACGAGTACCCATAATCTAAGTTTTGAGCAGAAATAAGAAAACTACCAGAATTTTCCATCTGAAAGTTTTCATTTTTTGGATACCGAGCAAATACCACTATTGCGAAACACAGCCACCTTGGCGGAGCATCAAAAGAAGAGGAAGATAAGGAACAAACATATAAATGAAAATAGGCCGGAAATGCACACAGTCACGAAGTACAGCTTTCCCCAAGCACAAAAGGAATGAGAAATTAGGAACAAACAATGACAAAACACACGCCACATATGAAACCACCGTCACACAAACAAAGAAGAACTGTAACAGAAGAACAGCCTTAGAACTATCACGAAGCACCACCGCCGTGACAGAGTACCGAAAGAAGAGGTGAAACAAAAACAATGGTAAAGATACCCTGAAATTCCGGTCTTATTTTCTTGGGAAAAAATAATAAAAAAAAATCAAAAGGTCGTCTGCTGAAATATTTTTCTCCTAAATTGTGTACAATATTTAGCCTTTGTAGTTGAACAGATGGGCCTGATCAAACAGTGTATAACCAGAACAGCCACCTCATACCAGAGTTCTAAGCGTTAAGTAACATAGCGTAAATGTGGTAGGGTAGTGAAGTTTAGTTAAAACTGCTTACCAAGTGTAAAAATAGTGTGCCCCTGAAGTTGTTCCGTTCCGTTCCGCAAAGTATAATTAGCCGTAAAAATATAAGCGAAGATACTCAGAAAATGATACAATTACAAAACACAGCCCTCCCGAGACACCAAACGAAGGTGAGATGAGGAACAAATAAGGACGAAACATACGCCACATTCCAAACCACAGACGCACAAACAAAAACCAGCTGCAACAGAGGAGCCGATTTGGAAGGGTCAGTAGGAAAATTACAGGGGAACTTAAACCAGTTTTACTCGCGCGAAACCTCACTCTTAATTCCGATGCAACTCCAAATTACAGATGTATGTTCGTCCGCAAAGTGGTCCTCTATCTTATCTGTGAAACATCACAATGAAACACATACCGTCGTGCAATTCAAGAGGTAGGCAAAGTTGTTGATGTAACATCACGAAAACATGCCTATATAAATTTTCAGTATATTTGAGTAGGCATGTTTTCGTAATGAGCTCACAAACCTAAAAAAAAGTGTAGTGTCAAGTGTTTTGGACTAGCTAAGTTCGGGCAGTTAGGCCTCATCAATGACCTTCATATGAATTTTCAAAATTTCCGGACATCACGAAACACGCCTATATAATTCTGACCCCCTTAAACCCCACTTTTATGTAGTAAAACTGGGGTTTACAGGGGTATACATTAATTTTCTTATTTCTGCTCAAAAACATTGATTGTGGGTACTCGTTAGAACCGCCTCGTCGTTGCGGTTCTTACGAGTACCCACAATGCATGTTTTGAGCAGAAATACGAAAAAATATTAGAGTTTTTCATCTGAAATTTTCGGTTGTTGGAGGTGAAATTTTCTATATATTTGAATAGGCGTGTTTTGGTAATGGTCTTTAGTAAACAATAATTTGGTGTGGTTACGTTTATTTTTCTACGGTGCACAGGCTGTTGCAGCATTGGCAATTAATAAAAAGCACTTGGTAGAGGGCCACTTCTATTTTATTGGTAGACAGCTATCTTCAATCAAATACGTTTACTTCTTTCTAAGGAGATTTCGTTTAAAGGTTTCCGCGCAGGCTGGATCAAGAGCTTCACTAGCCGCTTACAGATTTAGTGTATTGAGTAGATGAAACATTTAAGCTCACCACACTAATGAACCCTCTAACCCATCAATGGTTCAGCATATATGCAAACCACACTCTATGAAAATATTAACGGTACATGTATTCACTCCAAAAGAAGCAAATACACACTATATATCCTATCCCTTCTCATATATCCTGTGCTTTGAGAAGGCTGTGTTTCTTGATGAAGGCCGTTAGTAGTATGGATGGCACTGTGCCACTACTGCCGTTCATGGGTATCTGCATTTCTTTTCTTTCTTTTTCTTTCTTTCTTTCTTTCTTTCTTTCTTTCATTAATTAAATGTATGCATCTGTAGGACGTCGATAGATGTAGAAATATCGTATTCACCGTGCCTAAGTATTCGACCAGACAGGCCTGAACAAACTGTAGACCCAGAACAGACGCAGCAGAACGTGACGTCTGATAAGAGTCTACACTGTTTGCTACCCAGTCGGCACTTTGTAGACATACTATCAGGTAGTTCAATGTTTTGTTGTTTTTCTTATTTTAATATGGTAAGAAATTAAGGTTTCCAAACTCTTATGGTTAGTGCGGTTTTCAAGGACAATAAGCTGGCTACGACAGCTTTTGACCTACTGTCCTTTCGACATCACTCGGAAAGACGTTTTTTGCATGGCGTTTCATTTTAAGTAAAAATAATTTGTTCTGATTGACCATATCTTATCAGAAACCATATGTCTTTTTACATTTCTGCGTTTTGTTTTCAAAGTTTTACTTTAAAATTATACTTACGGCCAAACATTGGTCTGCCCTATGCTATTTGTATAGTAAACTGAGGTTTTGGAAATTTTGACTATGAAAATATTTTTTACTTTTCTTTGCTGAATTTGAATAAATGATGTTTCACAACCATATTGTGAAATATTCAGAAAAAATTGAACAAGCGGAACTTGTTGAAATCTGCCTCCATGTTACCTACCCTACAGATTTCTGCATAATTTTCATTCACTTTTACTATGGAAAAAAAAAAAATTTTTTTTTTTTTTTTTATCAACCAATGACTAGAATAAAACTTTTCGCGCATAGGTCGTTACGACAAATGGTTTTGCCTTAAATCAACACAAAAGTTTGCAAATTTACCTTTTCTGTGTAAAGCGCCAAGCAAAAAACGACTTTCTAAAAGATGTCAAAAACACAGTAATATAACATACGGACACACAGACGGTTTTCCATTGCAGCTAAATTATTTCTCATCAAAGCTATATTGTCCGGAATGTGGCCCAGACGTCAATGGTCTTGTTTGAAGCAACTGTGGTTTATACATATTTGTATATTCTTTGCATACATAGTCTTTATCAATGGGCTAGACTGGCCCCATTTGCACTTATCTTTTTATGTCACTCATCACTCTTTTTTATCCATCACGAAAACATGCCTATATAATATTGACCACCTTAAACCCCACTTTTATATAGTAAAACTGGGGTTTACAGGGGTAAACATTATTGTTCTTATTTTGCTCATAAACATATTTTGTGGGTACTCATTAGAACCGCCTCGCCTCGCCGAGGCGGTTCTAATGAGTACCACAATCTATGTTTTAAGCAGAAATATGAAAAAATATCAGAGTTTTTTTATCTGAAAATTTTCAGTTTTTGGAGGTGAAATTTTCTATATATTTAAATAGGCGTGTTTTCGTAATGCCCATCCAGTAGCCTTTTGTGTCTCTTGGACCCCTTTTTCACTGTGTTACTGCATCTTTTTTAAGGGATCTAAGAGATTAGAATATTCAAATATATACTAGATTGTACATCTTGAAAGAAAAGATAGAATCTGAAGACAGACGTTCAATGGATATGAATGAGAAATCCTGGATTGTAAGTCCCGGCAAATTGAAATGCTGTGTAACTGTTGTTGGACTGTCATGGAAATGCTTTATATCAAATTTATGCTTGTTCTTTCTCTGATTACATTTTTGCTGAGTTTGTCCAATATATTGTAAACAGCATATTTTGCAAATAATATGATATATTGCATCGCAAAAAAAAAAAAAAAAAAAAAACAACAACAACAACAAAAAAAAAAAAAAAAAAAAAAAAAAAAAAAAAAAAAAACATGTAAAATATTGTCTTAGATTGAAACTTGAAGACCCAGTTGTGCTCGTCAATGAATTTGATTCTATAATACTTGAACAATGTGAACAGCGGAGTCTATTACATTTTGAAACAGTACCAGACTTGGAACAACATATATTATATTGTAAATTTTGGGGACTTTTGTAATTGATATTTGGTTATCAATTAAACAACTGCACATTTTCCTTTTAGAGTACTTTAGAAGATTTTAGAACTGGTTTATAATTTATCAATGCATCACGAAAATATGCCTATATAATTTTGACACCCTTAAACCACACTTTTATATAGTAAAACTGGGGTTTACAGGGGTATACATTGTTTTTATTTCTGCTAAAAAGCACAGATTGTGGGTACTCGTGAAAACCGCCTCGCAGAGGCGGTTCTAACGAGTACCCACAATTTATGTTTTGAGCAGAAATATGAAGAATATCAGGATTTTTTATCTGAAAATTTTCATTGTTTTTGGTGGTAAAATTTTCAGTATATTTGAATAGACACGTTTTCGTATTTCGTAATATTTGGCAAGGAAGGGTTGTATGTGCGTACAAAAGGAATACTGCTCTGATACTTTTCGATGGTATTGGACGAGAATCATCCATACTCATTAGATACGTTTTTGAAAGCCTCTTCGTTAATCTGATGAGGATTAGAGCCTTATACAAACAGATTATTTTTCATTTCGAAATTATTTAAAAACTGACCAGTTCATAGCATTTTATAAACCTCAGTAAACTAACAATACCGCGAGACCATACGCAATATTTGACGAAATAGTCAAATTGCGAAAATGTTTCCAACGGTAAAAGGAAAAGTGAAATATATTTAAAAACACATTTAGTATATTTTCCTATTACCCCGTTCGAGTTTCAAAATTTAAAGCACGTCTTTTGCGCAATGATTTTCTGTAATGGTTCTTCATATTGTCTTCTCTTCAAGGCTCCATATCCCACAAAAATAGACAGTTTTATCCAAGAAAGTATTAATAAATTGATATATGAGCACAACTATTTTAACAATGCGATCATAAAATGTGGTATCTGACAGCTTGTAAAATTTTAGTTAGTCTCTCGTTTTTGAACTGAATCAAAAATGGAATGATTTTTTATCATATCTCTGAATTAATGTTGGCAACATAAAAAATCATTTCATTTCAAGAACTGAAATTTTACAGGCTGTCATGTGCCACATTTTATGATTGTATTAATACCATGTATCAATTTATCAAACCTTTCTTGGACAATGAAATGTCTATTTTTGAGGCAGATGGAGCCTTTAAATAAGACAGCATCGAATGCAAATTTTTATAACGAAACTGAAATTCACTAACTTAATACAGAGGAAAAGTTTTATTATTGTTCTGTTAGAAGCTTCCAGAAAGGAACCAAAATGTCTTCACTGAGCGCCGCCTACCAAAGTGGAAACACGTACACGTTCATTTCATAAATCATGATTTGGCACGTTATTAACACTAAAATTGTTCAAATGTCATCCAAGCAACGTGAGGAGAATGGATACACCTTGACAACAATTTTCAATGTTGTTGGGGCTATTCCTACAGGAAAGAATTTGCTCCCTCTGGAAGCAAATTCTTCCCTTTAAGAGTAGCCCACATTTTTGAAAGGATTATAGCACAATGGTCTTAAGTCTACAAAAGCTCCCTTTGAAACTTAGCAGAATCTTTCCCGTGTATTCATTAACCTAAAGATGTCAAAAGCAAAAGCAGCGTGTAGACTGATCATGTTTCATATGCACAAGGAATGAACCTTTCTGGATTTTTAGCGGTCTGCGGAGACCCTGATCAGTCTTGTCGGGGTCTACAGTTGTCGCATATATAAGAAGGAATGTTTCCTTTTGTTGCTATTCAATTATTATAATACAAAATGTATATCAGGACATTTTAATTTCGAAATCCGTTATAAAATAATATAACATAAATGGACTGACATGTTTTTTTAAAGCTTATCGATTAGAAAAAAATATAGGAATTAGAGCAGAGTTTGCATTTAGCAAAATTCTTCTACCACTTAATTTCCATGTACTTCAGTGGGGTTCATACACTTTGAATAACCAACTATCCATTTCGTAAAATCTCTGTCTGTCTGTCTGCATGTTTCTTTCTCCGTTTAAGAATGTGTTTAGCATGAAAAAGGGTCCCCGCTTTTGTCTGTATTGTACTTTACAGTGATGCCCTCTTAATTTGTTTCATGATTTCTTCAACGTTATTCTATGACAGAGTAATCTATACACTTGAATATTTATAGGAAATATGGACCAACATTGGAACTCATAACAACACTAACTAGCAATACGCTCCATTTATCCTCCTAAGGAATTTCCAATTCTGTAACAACATCGACCAAAGAGGGTGCTGTTTTCCGATTGGCCACTCGAATTTCTGTCTAGCAGAGAAACTAATTACTCTCCAATAAAGTATCTCCGCCTCCAGAATCCAGTATCGTCTGAGAAAAAAATATTGGGTGTGCCAGAGACTAATTATGAGAATTTGTAATGTCCAATATTAACAACTTAATACTGTAATTTCCTAAACAATGATCCAAGTCAGTGGTAGTATGGAGATTTCTTTATATAATACTACTTAAATTCTTATTAAGAAATTTAATGAAGAAACACGTGTGCTTTCTTGGAAAGCAGCTTTGACCAAGTTTGCTTGGTGATTACAAAACAGAAATGGAAGTGAATAAATAATAGGTTGCGCAAGATAGATGTTAACAAAATATTAATTAAACGAGTTTTAAAGTTATATAGTGAACACGGAATATACGAGCTCGATGTTCTGAGCAGACACTCGTTTTTGTAAATATTAAATTGATAAATAAATAATCAAAAAGTGTACACATAAGCAAATAGATATATATATTTCTTTTTTTGCGAAAAAATAAATGCGTTTTTAAATTGAATTCAAAAGTCCTGAAAAATTTTCTGTATTTAAAAATTCACTTACTATTGGAGATTAATCAAATCAAAACAACAAATGTGATACTTAGTTTAATGATTGACATAAAATCAAAATTAAGTGTGTGTGTCCGGTGTATCTAATAAACTGTTATATTTTTGCATCCTTACCATGGAAGAATTAACTCAGTTTGTAACTAAATCCTTTGAGGACAAAATAAGAGAAAAGTGTTCTGAGAAACGGGACTCACAAGTGACAGAAGACAAGAAAGAGATCGATGTTGTTTCTACTCAGGTAGAAAATTCAAACTGCGAAGAAACTGCTACAGACTTGAGTATTGTTAATGTAGACGTAGATGTTTGTTCCAGTCAGCCACAGACACCACAAGGTGGACTCAACCTTACTTTTGAATCAGGTAGGACTGGAAAAATATTACAAGCGTTTATCAATATTCCTTTCGAAACAGGTAGGGTTAGGAACACGTATATGCGTTTATTCAATTTTACTCAACTTTCCTTTCGAAATAGGTACGACTATATACTCTTTTCAAAACAGGTAAGATTGGAAAAAAATGTATATGCGATTACTTAACCTAGTTTTCGAATTAGGTAAAGACCGCCTTCGAAAAGGTAGGCATCACGAAAACATACCTGTATAATTTTGACTCCCTTGAACCCCACTTTTATATAGTAAAACTTGGGTTTACAGGGGTATACATTATTTTTCTTATTTCTACTCAAAAACATAAATTGTGGGTACTCATAAGAACCGTCTCGGTGAGGCGGGTCTAAGGAGTACCCGCAATCTATGTTTTGAGCAGAAATATGAAAAATATCAGAATTTTTATCTGAAAACTTTCAATTTTTGGTGGTACAATTTTCAATATATTTGAATAGACGTGTTTTCGTAACGACTGGGAAAATATTCGCGTTTACTCAACCGTGTTACGTTACTCTGATTATTTAACCTTATTTCAGAAACAGGCATGGATGCGAAACTATTACGCAACAAAATCTTGGTTTCGAAAGTGGTATGACTAGAGAAGATTATTCGTTTAGACGAAATAAATTTTCTGCAGTTATTTTCATTATGTCGGACACTGTCTTATATATGAAATAAGGTATAAAATGCGAAACGTACGAACATGACCATTAAAAATACGGGGACAACAAGGACTTTTATCAACCTGCACAATCGTTGAGTCTGATCAGGGCATTTACTGCTCGATACAGAATGAAGGTTTACTTTCGACTCCGATCATACTATGTGGATGTGCAGGCTGTTCTGGTCCTGCGCTGTTTTAAGGGTCTTCGCGGATTCGCACTATAGACTTCATCATTTCCACGACATCCACGATACCAGTTGGTCAGAACTTGTAGGATATGTAAAACACATTCTGTATTTAATAAATCCTTAACGCGCCAATCACAACACCAGAAGACGAGAATCCAAACTATTTTTTCTTATTTTTCTTAATAAGGCGACATTTCATGTCGATCCACTTGGAATGTCAAGTCTTATCTTCTCGCCATCAATCAAAAATATTACGTCGTCTGCTGTAAATTTGAATGACGCTTTAATGAGTTCTCTGTGATCGAGCAGTAAAGATACTCAAATTTAAAACGTAGGAAATAATTCTCAGGTTTTGTCTTAAACAAAACAATTCACATAAGTTTGCGCCGTATTTCGTTTCTGTTTCATTTAAAGTCATTTTAATGAATACTTCCCAACGACCAATCTTCAGACGATACTGAAAAATTAAGTCGCTAAATTTGTAAAATTTACATTTAGACAAGAGGAGAGAAACATAATATTTTTCCTTAAGTAAAATATTCATTTGACCAGAGCTTCTTTTGGCATTCAAATAAGAATCTAAAATGTTGCCTTTGGAAACACACACACACACACACACACACACACACACACACACACACACACACACACACACACACACACACACACACACGAAACCCGGAGACTCAGTTTTATCGTCTCTTCATGTACAGCTATGTAGTTTGACAGGCTGTGCATACGCCCCCCTCCCCACCCCCCCCACCCCCCACACACACAGCACCGGAATGAGCTCAATGATTCCAAAGGAAACAAAATACACATTAACCTCTTTATAACAGGGTTCGTTATAACACGGTTTTGGATACAACATGGTTCAAAGATGGATCCCAAAAATGTATAGATTATATAGAAAAGTGACCATAAATGGTCATTTTTTTTATATAATCTATACATTTTTGTTTGGATAATATAACACGGTTGTATAACTAACACGGTTTATGCTCTGGACCCCAACAATAGTGTTATAAAGAGGTTGTGGTCTATAATATGCACTACGGTGAAGTAGACGGAGACGTTTTACGGCCGCCAAACGGAACCAAACACCAGCTGCAGTGAAGTAAATTAACCCATTTATGCCGAGTGGATTATTCTAGTTAATCTCTTTTGACTGGTCTATTTGCATAGAAGGGGTTTCTAGTAAGTTTTGTTAGTAGTATGTTTTATAAAAAAACTCCTGTATTTGATACAAACAGTGAAGAACCAGATCAGACGCCGCGTTCTGCGGCGTCTGATCTGGGTCTTAAGTTTGCCAATGTCCCTTTTATGGAACGCTAGGCATAAACGGGTTGAAAATCTAAAATGTTTCCTTTTGAAACAAAGACCATAGAAAAGAACGAAAGTTATGGACTCGGTTTTACGAATTATCTACATATACAACTATGTAGTTAGAAAAAAATTAATACAGTACTTTCCTCGCATGTGAACAGACATTCAAGCAATCTCTCCATACCAGGACTTTCATTGTGGCCTACATACACATGCAAGGAGCTTATAGAATGTAATTACGAAACACTCCTATTCAAATATATAGAAATTTTCACCTTCAGAAACTGAAAATTTTCAGATAAAAACTCTGATATTTTTCATATTTCTGCTCGAAACATAGATTTTGGGTACTCGTTAGGCGAGGCGGTTCTAATGAGTACCCACAGTCTATTGTTTTTGAGCAGAAATACGAAAAATAATGTATACCCCTGTAAACCCCAGTTTTACTATAAAAAGTGGGGTTTAAGGGGATCAAAATTATATTGGCATGTTTTCGTGATGACAGAATGCACGTGTTACACGTGCTACATAGTTAACAGACTGGATGCACAAGGTGGTCTCACAAATTCATGTAATGCCGGTTCGAGGTTTATGAATTGCCAAATAAAGCATACTTTAAACGTGATCTTATGTAATGTCAATTGAGGTTTGAATTAAATGTGCTTTCGTGTACTGCCAATTAAAGTTTAATTTGAATATATTTTGTATAATATTAAATATTGTTCAATTTCAGTATGGTTTTATGTACTGCCAGTTAAAGTTTAATATATGCGTGTTGTCCTGTATTGTTAGTTTAAGTTTAAGTAAAATGTAGTTTAGTGCAGTGCTGGTTGAATTTAGTTACAGTGTGTTTTCATGTTCCACTGCATGAAAAAAAACAACTTTTAAATGTATTTTCATGCGGTGCCATTTAAAGTTTAATTTGTATGTGTTTTCTTTTAAAGTTAAATTTTAATTTAAAGGTGACTAACCCCTACTTTATCATACCCTCAGTATTCGGACACCTTAAGTCCATACTTCAATTTGAACGAATCCATTTTACTACCTGTTGCAGTGTTAAAAAACTACTGGATAAGCGAGTCTACACTGTTTGCTTAGTTTAAACATATTTTATTTATAAATGCAGATACAATACATGTCAACATAAACATATTTCAACTGGGATTCAGAAAAAAGTCAAAGACTTATATGAATCTGTCTCCCATAAATTTTGAACAAAATACATGTTATGGTGAATAATTTAGATTAATGCAGAATGTAGTATTTGCTACGAACACTATTAAATAATTGTAACTTTTAACAAGATTGAAACATACCACTACATACACATATTCGTACATGCACTTCCATACATATAATGTATACATACATGTACACGTATACATATGTATTTATACATGTACATATATATACATAAACATATAAACATATATACCAGCAAATATATATTACATATATGTAATATGTAGTTTTGCTATATTCAGTATTGCATACATATGGTATATACGTGACTGAAAAATCTTTAAAATATAAGAGAGAGAGAGAGAGAGAGAGAGAGAGAGAGAGAGAGAGAGGTATCTTTCGTTTCAGCGATCAAAACGTTTGCTTTCAGCAATAAATATTTGTACTTCACGGAATATTGTTTCATTTAAACGGTTATCAAGCTGACAATCACCATAAAGTAAAACATTCAGACTCGGGTTACAAATTGCCGAAATATTATTTAGCATCGCAACACGAATTTCATCATAGTGTGAACAGTCAAGTAGAAAATGTCTTGTTGATTCGACTTCTCCGCAGGTGCATAATGGATTATCAATAATATTTTTGGAAAACAGATGCTGATTTAATGAGCTACATTCAGTTCTCAGTCTAGTATGTTGTATTTGTAAATTTCTAAGTCCATATGAGTAATATTTAGGGATATTTGGAAGATTCTTATTTAAATGATGTTTGAAAATTGTAAGAGAATCACTGTTACGACATTCAAATGGCAGTTCATTCCATTCTCTAATACTCGACGGTATAAATGACTTGTAATACAACTGTGTTCTTGTCAATACGGGTCTAATGTTTTGTGAGTCCCGAAGACTATAAACTGTATTTTCAAATGACGACGGAACAAGAGATGTCAGGTAAGCTGGAGAAAGATCATTTGACATTTTGTAAAACATGTGTAATTTGTGTTTTGTTCTTCTCTGTGTCAGTGGTTCCCATCCTATTTCCTGGTATAATAAATTCACAGAAATTAACTTTGTTGTACCAGTAACAATTCTTGCTGCTTCTATCTGTATTTTTTCTAAAGCATTAAGTTCATATTGAGTACAATTGTCCCATACAATATCAGCATATTCTAGGATAGGACGAATAAATGATATATATATTATTTGAAGAGAATCCCTATCAAGTAAAAATTTTAATTTTCTCATAATATATATTCTTTGCCAGGCCTTTGCAGTTATATAATTGATATGTTCGTGCCATGTACCATCCTGCGATATATATATGCCTAAATGTTTATGATGCTCTACTTCTTTTATATTTTCACTGTTCATTGTTAAAGGCGGGTGAACAGCCCTATTAACTTTTCTAGATATTAAAAGTGATTCTGATTTTGATGGATTAAATTTGACTAACCAGGTTTTTGCCCATTTGTTGATAATTTCTAAATCAGCATTCATTATTCTAGCAGTTTCATTTGGATTATCGACTATCATATACAAACTTGTATCATCCGCAAACAATCTAATATTAGCATGTATATCTATCACAATGTCATTTATATATAAAAGAAATAAAAGAGGGCCAAGAATAGATCCCTGCGGGACACCGGCTTTAATAAATGCCCATTTAGAAACGGCACCTGGTATAACAACCCTTTGTTTTCGATTTGTAAGATAGTTTGATAACCAGTCTAATAATTCCCCATTAATTCCAGCTTTTCTTAATTTAAACAAAAGGCCTTTATGCCATACGCGATCAAAGGCTTTGCTAATATCACAGAATACTGCCCTTACCTCCTTACCCTCGTCCAGTGCTTTACAAAACGTATTATAAATGTCTACAAGCTGATTAACCGTTGAATCACCCGAAACAAAACCAGACTGTAAGCATGAAATTACATTATTTTCATTGAAAAAATTAAAAATATGCTTGTGTATTATTTTTTCCATAACCTTGCCTATCGTATTTAAAAGAGATATTGGTCTATAATTAGAAACTAAAGAAGGATCATCTTTTTTATATAGTGGTGACACATTAGCCTCCTTCCATACGTCGGGACATTGTCGATTAATTAAAGAGCAGTTAAAGAGATCAGATAATGGTTTCGAAAGAGGAATTGCCAGTTCTTTAAGAATCCTATTATTGATATTGTCAGGTCCTGATGACTTTCCTAGTTTTAGAGTTTGCAGAACAGACTTTACCTCTTCTGGTGTAACAGAAATAGTATTAAGACAAGCGTCTTCAGGAAATATAGGAGCTGGAAGTGATGCATTATTTTCATCTATTACTGTTTGTTCAACAAAAAAGTCGTTTAAAAAATTAGCTTTTGCAACATTGTCTGAATAATAAGTATCATCGTGTAAAAGAGGGGGAATGGCAGTACTATTTGATGAGTTTATAAAAGATTTAAGTGTTTTCCAATAATCACTGGATGATAGATTTGGGCCTTTTAGTTTGTTTGCCAACGAATCAATATAGTCCTGTTTTGATTTGCGTAAGAGGTTTATGACTTCATTCCTAACCTTTTTATAAGCCTCAAAACGTTCTCCAGTTTTGTTTGTTTTATATTTTTTATACAACCTATTTCTTTTCCTCATTAATTTTCTTATATTTCCGTTCATCCATGGAAGATCATGTGGTCTAACAGTAACGGTCCTATTAGGGACACATTCTTTTGTCATTTCTAAAAGTTTATCAGAAAATGTTTTAGCATAAATATTGACGTCATCATTATGTATAGAATTCCAATCAAATTCTGATATCCTTTTTCTTAGGGATTCATAATCGCCTTGATCGTAAGTCCAAATATCCCTTTTAAATGTGTTTTGCACTGCTTTCTTCAAACGAAAGATACTAAAAACGGGACAATGGTATCTTATATCTTGAGAGAGAAATGGCTCCCCAACACCGGAGAGCTCAACAGACTGCAAATTGCTCACCAAAATTAAATCAATAAGGGATGAAGAATATTCTGTAAAATGTGTCGGTTCTTTGATCAGTTGATGCAAATTATACTGTTTACATATATCCAGTATTTTATTTGCTGATGATGGATTAATGACGTTAAAATTAAAATCACCACTTATTACGATATCTGCTATGCCTGAGTCTACTGCTAGTCCTATAGAATTTTCGATATTTGAGAGAACAATTGGCGAGGAATTTGGAGGTCTATAAAATGTACCAACAAGCAGTTTTCTGTTTCTAATATTCAATTCGAGCCAGAGGCATTCAATATTAGCTAATTCCAGATCTAGCCTACGTTTGCAAGGAATATCTTCCTTAACATATACAGCTATACCTCCATGACTATCTCCTATTCGGTCCCGTCTGAAGGGCATTTGAAAATTGTTAAAAGAAAGTTCCGTATTTAAGATAGAATCATTTAGCCAGGTTTCTGTGAGAGAGATGAGATCAAAACTCAACAGTTCAGGTTGTAAAATATCAACTTTATTATAGAGACTTTGGACATTATAATGCACCAACGAAAAGTTACCGTGTAGTGGAGGAAATACAAATGATGCCGATGTTTCTTCGGTAATGTCTGATTGTGGTCCAGGATTTTTTTCTATATCACCTGACTGATATAATAAGAATCCTAAAAATACAAGTAAATCAAACACATTTAACTTCCCGAGTCCCTTAACACTAAAGTGTCGATAGTAGTGCATCCCTATTCGCGCCCTGTAAATGTCCAGTTCAACATACATAGTTAAGTTATACAATCGATGATAGCACGGTGCAAAATGACGGACGCGAATATGTAAGATAAACTAATAATTTTAAAACGTAGCTGATCTTGCTGAAAGACACAGAGCTGAAGGCGAAATTGGTCATACTGAATAATAGAAGAAAGAAAGAAGAGCGATAGAAAGAATGAATAAAAAAAGCGTATAAAGAAAAAGAAGGAATACAACTTTGGGACATACATTTCAGAACACAATACAAACTGTGTAGCAAACATAATGTGAAAAACATTGGGATTGACATAATTTGATTACTGAAACAATTTTTAACATCATAAGATTTGGTAACTTTTCAACAAAGCAGATATTTCATTATTATTAGTAGTGGTAGTAGTACTAATAACAATAACAATAATAACAACAATAATAATAATAATTATATCATCATCATCATCATCATCATCATCGTCATCATCACTATCATCACTACTACTATCATTATTAATTTTGAGGTGCTGGTATAGATCAGCCAGTCAGACCCGCCGCTTCGACCCCTCTATATTTAATACTCATTTGAATGCGTCCAGTGCTCCATTTAGGCATGAAAATAAAGACTTTCTCTCGGTGCCCATGGGGTAATAACAATTTACGCAGTAAACCCACACAGGAAAAGATACCCTGTCAGGCGACCCTACGACCCAGTTTCACAGCTGCAACACGTCAATTGAGAGTGGAAAGCAGAAGTCACAAGTAACGCAAAAAGGGACCTTTACTTACACTTATATATATAATAACCACAAAGTCAAAGCGGTAGGTCAGTCCGGTCGACATATATAATTAATAACAGCACAACAAACACAAAAATAATCAATAGCTATTAGTTACATACGGAGACTCTCACACGCACTCATGCACGCGCATACATGTGTGCGTCCATGTATACAATAAAACAATAACTATTATCCGCGTAAGTGATAGTTAAGATGGCAAGATGTTTCATTTTCTTTTGCCCATGTCCCAGGCTGTAAGTTTACACACGGATACCAATCACGTAACTATAATACGCCACGACATATTTGGAACATATACGATATTTAGACTTCTATGACATCCTCCAAAACGTCTCAGATCTTTCAGCAAAACATCCGCGACAATCTTGGTTTAGTAATGCCTAACGTCAATGCCGTGCTGATTACTTCATGAAATTTCCAACTACATGGCACTACCATTGCGAATCAACACGACTGGTCCCCGTGTGCAACATTAATTCTGTAAAAACGAATAACATCCTGCTCACGTTTCATGAGCTTTTTTTTTTTTTTTTTTTTTTTCTCAGATTAGCATTCTTGGTAATGCTAATATTAAGACAAAAGCATATTTATTTTTTTAACATTTTGAAATATAGATAGTCGAACTGATGTGACAATTTAATATATCTTTTCGCATATTTTTAGAATTAATATGATTAAATATTTCGGTAGAAATGTACCGCCAGATCAACTTTCAAAATAATTATAGACACCTATCAATCATACGCCTTTTAAATGAAACAATAACAAAAGTCTGCGCTGCGTTCATAAGTGTGAATAGCAACTGTTTTGCTCCGAACCCATGTACACAACAACAAACACCAACAAGAGCAGGGGTCCGGCGCAAAACTTCAACCCGGTTCGTTAAACACAACGCAGCAGGGATTTCCCATGAAGTTTATCAAACACTTCAAAGCGGTACATTACTGGAGCTGCGTTCAATAGTGACAGCGAATGTCCCTTTCCTGGATCCCTGGTCCTAGTGACGAGCGCCAACAGGAGCAGGGTCCAGGGAAAAACACTCGCGAGTAACTTACCAACCGTTTTACCCAAGTGGTCGGACAATTAGATCAGAGCAAACAGTATAAACCCAGATCAGTTTTACCCCGAACCCTTGTACATAATGACAAGCGCACCAGGAGCACGGGTCCAGAGCAAAAGAGTCGTTTTCGATTCCACCCAGTTCACTAAACATTATGCAGCAGGGATTTCCCATGAAGTTTATCAAACCCACCATAGTAGGATTTTTCGGTAATACAATGGCAGCGAATGCTTTTTCCTGGACTCCCGCACCCAGTGACGAACGCCAACAGGAGCAGGGGTCCAGGAAAAGACACCCGCGAGTACCCACATTTTAGTTCATCACCGCATTTACCCAAGTGATCGGACAATTAATCCAAAGCAAACAGTACAGACCCAGAACAGAAAACGCGGCATCCGGTCAGGGTCCACACTGATCGTCCAATATACAAGAGTCCCTAGACATACCAACATAGATTGAAATGGACGAGTGTAAAGTTTGGAAGAAAAATGCCGAGTAACCAAAGTGTCCGAACACCCAGTGGAAATACGGTAAAGTGAACATTCACCACGTGACTTAACGGTCAGTTGATATTCACTGACCTATACTATTACCGACCGTTTCATATGAAAATCTCCCTTTTCACATAGCGTAAAAACTTGGTCGAAATGCACACACACTGTTTGCTTAGGCATGTTTGCCCGAACGTTTGGCGTAAATGTGGCATTTTCACGTTTGATTTTCAATAAACTTATACGAATAGCATGTGTCTGCCGAGTACGATCGGGAAAACATCATTGGAGTTCAGATTCGAAGTTTTTAAACATATGCTTCTTACTAATACTGAATGACATCATTGATTCTTATGAATATTTTTAAATGTTTAAAATAAAAATTTGAGAGTGTTCTGACTGTGTATACTGTGTATACACAAATAAACAGAATTCCATAATATTTTTATGTAGGACTGTAATGCAGATCTGTTTAAACAATTAATTTGAAATCTAAATGCAAATTTATATTAGAAAATAAATTAAAATAAGAAAAGGATAAAATCAATTTTCATCCCATTTTCTGCAATCATTTTATGGAAACTCTGTATGTGCTTTTTGCTTTTGGTAAAGTTTTATTCAAACATAAATACGTGTCTCTTGCATTTTAATTAATTTAAAAATATATACCTTAGCATTATTTTTAATTGAATCAATTTTAATTATTCTAAAACATCACCAATTTAAAATATAAAATTTAACTATTCAGCAGAGGTAGAATATCACTGTTTGTATGAAAATAACCAGTCTAGAAAGAAATCAGTTTTATTTATTAGTAAGTAAAATTCAAAAGAACCAGTTACATCAGAAAACATCGCATTTTGGGAGCTTTGTAAATGAGCCACAACATCAAATCAAAGCACTGACAGCACTTGAGGGTCGATTGTCTCTGAGTGTAGGCTGTGAAAATGGTCCTGAAAAGGGACTTAAGACTATTTCATGCAACCCAGAATTTCCTGTAATTTAAGCAAACAGTGCAGACCCTAATCAGACACCGCGTTCCGCGGTGTCTGATCTGGGTCTGCACTGTTTGTCAATTTCCCAAATGTCCCAGTCCCTCTATCAACAGCACTATGACGTCACAGCGACAAAAATAGCGCGGCTATAAATAACCATAACCTGGATTTCGTCCAACGCGCAGCTTGATTACATTGGTCAATGATAATCACCTGGACACTTACCTTAAGGAAATTGTAAACAATCGACCCAAAAACGTACCTTTGGGCGTGTTGACCAAAAAACTATTCAGACCAGCCAGAGCATTCGCTCAGTCTGATTAGAATCTTCATTGGTCGCAATTTGGATAGCCAAGAAGACAGTTTCTACATGCGGACAATGCGCAGGCTGATTTGTGTCTTCGTTGGGTACACATGTCAGGAGATACCTTTCCTCACGTTGCGGCTCTAGTATTTACCCATTTATGCCGAATGGACTCTTCTACCTTCACACTTCGGACCCATCCATTTCGAATATAAGAGGTGTCTGGTTAGTTTTATTAATACCATATTTTATAGAAATTTCTGTACTTAATGAAATAGTGTAGACCCTGATCAGACGCCGCGTTCTGCGAGGTCTGATCTAGGTCTACAGTGTTTGCCAATGCCCCTTTTATGGGACGCCAGGCATAAATTGGTTAATATATGTTTTTACGATTTTAAATACAGGCAACTTTCGAACTTGAAAGAATTTTACATGAGGTTTTTATCATTGTTTGTTTTCACAGCAGTATATTTTAATATGAAATATTACAGACATTAAGGATTCACCATCTTCAAATGTGTTTCGTCCAATATCAATTAAATTCTGATTTTAATATGTTTTTCAGAAGAGCCTGTCTCATGAGAAAAAGCAGGAACTTCACTGTTTTCTCAGGCCGGTCTGTCCGAATACTTTGGCTAAATACAATTTCAGTCAACTTAAGTGATCCCGGTCCGCCTGGTGGTTTGACAAATATCAGTATGCTCTTTCCGAGAAATGGCTTGAAGCACTGCACTTAAAATTTCTGCTCTGTTCTGTTCTGTCTGTTCTGTACTATTACAATTTAAAATGATGCCATTAATTGCACGACCCGCAGAAAAGTCGACCTATTCGACCGATTGAAAGATTGACTTTCGTAGAGCACCCTATAATCACCTTGTGAGTCAGTCAGTCTGACTGTCCGTGGTCAGTTAGCAAAAATGGCTATAGCGCTTAAACCGTTGTAGAGAATATTTCGATAATTTTGGACATACTGATAGATATTGACGATACAGCCAATGGACTTGCCAAATGTCATTTCATTGACAGAGGCTAAGCCGAGGCAAAAATGTGAAAATATGAAAATGGCCATAACCCTGTGAACCGTGAGGAATATTTTGATAATTTTTCACGTAATGATTGTTACCGACAAGATCTAGCCAATGTACTTGCCAAATAATTGATTTTATCGACCGAGTCTGAGAAGAGGCAAGAAATGAAAGTATATAAATGGCCATAGCAATTTAACAGCCATGAATATTTTGATAATTTTGCACATAACGCTAAAATTGTTATGAATATTTTGATAATATTTCACATACAAATTGGTGTAGACAAGGTGTTGCCAACAATGGATTTGCCAAATCCCAGATTTTATTACCAGTCTTAGTCGAGGCAAAAACGCTTAAACCAAAAATGTAAAAATATGAAAATGGCCATAACCCCTTAAACCGTGTGGAATACTTTAATAATTTTTCACATACTGATTGATACCGACAAGATCTAGCAAATGGACACACCAAAGTTTAATTTTATCGACCTGAGGCTGAGCCGAGGCAAAAAAAAAAAAAAAAAAAAAAAAAAAAAAAAAAAAAAAATGAACGTGAGATAAAACCTGTCGGTCTATTAAAAAAAAATAGTGTAAGAGAAAAGCCGTATTAGGTATTGGTAGATCCGATCCTAGAATATGCGTGTTCTGCTTGTGACTCCTACTGATATCCTTTCTAATGTGGAACTAGAACAAGTCCAAAAAACAAGCATCTCGATTCTCTATGTCACAGCATCGCAGGTTTTTTCCTCTGCCGCACCATACCATCCTGGTGAGAGATTGTTCTTATACATGTCATCAGTAAACAAATGAGATTCAGAGAAACGATGTCCAACACTATTGCATCTTTTTTTTTTTTTTTTTAAATCAGCAACATTGGACAATGTTATCGCAAGTTTTGACTCCGGATCCCCAACTTTGATCCTGGGCGGGCCTTGTGTCAATAACAAATTTACAGCATTCGCTACTTTTGTACTTTCAACCTGTATGATATGAAAGAAAATGAAATCAAAGCAGTAATCGACCAGGGCCCAGTTATTCAAAACTAACGATGTCGTTAGTTAACGTATCGTTAAAACTTTGACCATTAAATATGGCATATACACTTATATTTTTGCTGAAAAAAAATGTGAGTAGCTTTTGCATTTGCAAAAGCTACTCACATTTTTTTTCAGCAAAAATACATGTGAATTAGATATTGTACTTACTAAAACAGTTAACATTTTGACCGCTAACGAACTCGTTAAGCTTACGATGCTTTGAACAACTGGGCCCAGAGCAACTTTTGACTGAACAGAAATACAAGCACGTGATATAGACAATATACCGAAATTTCGGTCCCGATTCTCAAGTTTACCCAGTCCCGGATTGGTCCCGCGTCGAATATTGGACAGGAGTTCTAAGATAAAAAATTTACCATTTTTTACAACTTCCAAATGTTCAGTGCTGCCGGACAGGTTTATCATAACATCGATTTTATACTAAAACGAAATGCCATATAAAGGGGGTCGCGCACCTCTGCTGAAACTTGATCATTCTCTCAGTTTGATCTTTTTGATTTTATAATTGATTTGGAGAAGTACCAATGCAGTTTGTTTTGACGACGTTTCTCCCGCGATACATATGCGCCGAGGGAAACGTCGTTATTTATTCCAGCAAAAGTCAGTGCTTGAAAGCACACTCTCATATCATTTATGACGTGTTTGCTTTGAGCAAAGTTTTGTCATATAATAGTTTTGATAACTTCGTATATACTGAGGACTCACATCAAGGTCTGGTCCCAGAAATGGACTGATTTCCACAACGGCCAGTTTACACAAATGAGCCGAATTCAGTTGGTATATTCCCACATATAGGCCGATTCTGAGCAAAAGGCATCTGTGAACTTTTCGTTGGACGTTCGAACAATTCTTGGAAGATCTTTTTTTAGATTCTGAGAACTTAAATTCTGTACCTGTACCTTACTATTATGAACAATGCTCTATAACTTACATTACAAAAACACGCCTAATCAAATATATTGAAAATTTGATCACCAAAAAATGAAAAGTTTCAGATAAAAAATTCTGATATTCTCATATTTTTGCTCAAAACATGGATTATGGGTACTCGTTAGAACCGCCTCAGCGAGGCGGTTCTAACGAGTACCCACATCTATGTTTTTAGCAGAAATAAGTGAAATAAGGTATACCCCTGTAAACCCCAGGTTCACTATATAAAAGCTGGGTTTAAGGGGATCATTATTTTATAGGCATTTTTTCGTGACGTTTCAGAGAAAAATGAACAGTCTCACCATGTAGATAGGTAAAACTAAAAAAACAAAAAAAAAATGCATGAAGCATTGTGTTTGGTAGTATGTTCGTGAGTTCGAGGTTTTAAGTAACATGGCAGCTGCCTGTCTAAAGGTGTTGAATTGTACAATCAGAAAAAGACTCTGATTAACACATGCAACCACATTTTCTCATTGAAACCCCTAATCAGACTGCCGGATCGCAGGTCACCATGCTCTCTGAGGTTAACATTCACGAAGATTAGGTATTGACACTTTTTGTCTGTCGGCTTAAATTTTATATCAGTATCCACGGTTACGCAAACGTCTTGACAGACTAGAAACATTTTCTATGAATGAGACCACAGAAGGACATACCCACGTAGCCAACCAAATACTGAATCGCGCCAGCAGTCGGTCAGCGTTAAAATGACAATCACACACCAGGGCCCAGTTGTTCAAATCATCGTTAGCTTAATGAGCTCATTCATAACAAATTCGTTAACGGTTTTAGCTCAGGTATTTTCAAATACATTGATATTTTTGTTGCAAAATGTTAGTACTCACTTTTTTTTTTCAGCAAAAATATCAATGTATTAGCCATATTTCAAGATAGAAATTTTAACGACACGCTGGTCAACAACTTAGAGTTTTGAACAACATGTCCATGTCTCCTTATACACGTACTGCTTGAACGGGCCGCAAATTCTATGCAGGACACATCGACTTATCACAACGAAAAATGAAATCAAATATACATGTAAACGCCATTGTTCTATAAACGGCTCTATAAACGTTTAAGCATGGAATGTTTAGTTATTTCATACAAAATCTGTTCTCCAATAAAACTTTAATTATTGTTCGTCATGTTTGTCCTGGCTCTGTGCTTTTCAAAATGTTAAAAGTAACGTGACAGTGACATAATGTTTTGCCGTGGAAACGGCCCATTTGTGGAACTGAAAAGAAATTTTAGGCCCACTTGTGGATCTGGACCAAATTTCGGAAATCAGCCCATTTGTTGGATCCGATTTAGTTTTGAGTATCATATATATTATAACTTGAAAACAGAAATATTGCTATATGCGCTCAGTTTCTCTACCAGAATCTGGAGAGCTTGTCGAACCTCGCGGATACACAATCTGAACTGGTCTTCATTCGCGTATTGTATAAGGACATTTTTCCTCATGTTTGCTCAGGTGTGTCTATCCAAATACTTACGGTAAATACGATAATAGCTTTTAACGGTTAAACCTCTAAAGGCTATCGGTATCACAAACTTAATAAAACTTTTTTCATGTTTTTTTTTTCTTTCTAAAATTCATACGCAACATTTTGAATTAATTTCTATATATAGAACAGTACAGAAATTTTATTCAGCCTTAAACTATACAAGTTCTCGTCTTTCACATATATGATGAACATGTATTAGTCACAATAAATCAGTTCAGCTTTCAAACACAAATACAAATAAACGTCAAAAAGATTGCCTTTGGAAACAAAGAACACACTACAGATAAGAAAATGGTAGTCTCGGTTTTATCGAGACTCTTCATAAGCAGTAATGAAATTTGCAACACTGCTTACGCCCTCTAGCGTATACATGAGCAGAACTCCATCTTCAAATATTCCACAATGGGCCCAATGATTCCAAAGGAAATGAAATATAATCTGCACTATGGTAAAGTACGGGGAGACGTTCTACTAAGTTAGCACCACCTGGTGTGTATTTTACGCCGTAAAATAGAGTAAGAAGTGAGTAAGGAAGAAGGGATACAGAAAAGAATCTAGAAGTATTTATTATCCAATGATCCCGTGATGTTTAATTTTATACTCCATTATAATTTTTTACCGGTGACTCTTGTACCATGTAACACATGCATTAATGTGAGTGAACGGTCATCCTATTTCAAGTAGAAGTAAACATTATAATATGCTTATATACTAAAGATAGCTACAACACAAATACTCGCCAAACGTGAAGTAGGTTAGTTCACAAAATTTGATGCAAAGCCTGCTCATATCATCATATCATATCCATTCATATATCTAATTTTTTATTTATTTACTTATTTATTTATTCATTTATTTGCGTCTATAAGAAGAATTTTGAGTTTAAATCCGAACAGAATATTTTCAAACTACATGATACATGTAATACACCATGCACTGTACACACATTGCAAAGAACCTTGGAGCAAACAGTGCAAATACAGATCAGCCAACTGACGGTTGACTTATCTCCGGTTCTGCAGTACCGGACCAACATAATCTGGGTCATGGCAAAATACTTAACGTAATAGTCGTTACAACGTTATATGTTCATATATTCTTTTCTTTTGGACACGAGTACGATAGCAAACATCAGATTGCATATTTACAAACACTTCAACTTGATATATAAAGTTGTACTCTCTGAATACATCTTATAAAAGGGAAAAATCTTATATTTCGGGTTGAAAGTATGGGCACAATTTGCTATATGTTCGCTAACCTTAAGTATTCTTGTCCTGGGGTCACGGATTTGCTGATTGTGTACCGTGACCCTCTGTCGCAATAAGTTACCAGTTTCACCAATATATTCCTCCCTGCAGCCTCTGCATATCATTATGTAAACCACATTTTTTACGTCACATGACATATTCTCGTGGATTTTAAAGTTTGTTCCACATTGAAATGTAAATGAATTCCCTTCTAATAAATGTATACAGAGTCCGCAGGTCGGTTTATTGCATTTTGTAACTTTTGGAGTAGTGTTTGACGTGAATTTCGCTTTTGTGAGCAAACGCTTTAGATTGTAAGGTTGTCTTTTGCTTTTTATGAGATTATATTTAAATAAAATATTCGCATTTTATCATCCTCTTTTTTTTAATAGGGACATTATCGAGTATAACTCGAAACATTTCGGTATCTTTCGGGCTGTATGTTGACACGTATGGAATTATTTTCTCTTCAGACTTTTCTTTGACTGTCCGCAGAACGTCTTGAGACGTATAGACGTTCTATATATATATATATATATATATATATATATATATATATATATATATATATATATATATATATATATATATAGAGAGAGAGAGAGAGAGAGAGAGAGAGAGAGAGAGAGCATTAATCGATTCCCTTTTTAGATTTAATTTGATTCAAGAGGGTATGACTTTAAGTATTTTGTCGAGCCATTGAGCAGTTCTGCTCTTGGCAAGACGGTATTTGTATGCTTGTTTTTCTTCGTTGTTTTCGATGAAAGGATGTTTTATGTTGTCGTTTAATGTCATTCACGATTCACGTCATTCAATCCTTAGCTGGTGCCTTGGGAGGGCTGTGTTCCTTGACTATGCTCTTTCCCGAGTATCTTCATATTTATTTATTTATTCTGTAGAATTATTCAGAGTGCCCGAGAAACTGTGAATGTTTTCTCCCTACACAGGCTTGTAGACCTAGTGACTATTTTATTACAGACACGCCCTTAGTTAATTCAGTTGATGTTGGGACATGTCTGAGCAAAATATATTTACATCCCTGCAAGCATTCTACTTAAGTCTATACCGTACCGTTATCGGTCCGACAGATATCCTGTCGGGCTAATAATGACCAAATACAGATTTAAGTTGACCGTAAGCTTGGAAAACCGTACCGTATCTATTCCTTGCCAAAACTGTCATAAAGTTTAAACATATCAATTTGATTATCTGTTGATGTGTCTTAAACTGCTGGAAGATGCAAACATTGAAGAACCAGATCAAATGCTGCGTTCTATTTGCAGATGATGCGTAACGCACTAAAATGACCCTCATTCAATTCGCTGACAACGCAGACCCTGATCAGCCTGCGCATAAGCGCAGGCTGATCTGGGCCTTCGTTGTCAGCTTACAGAATTAAACGTTACTGTAGTAAATGTCAATGAAGAGAGAATGCTCAAATTAAACTTCATGGATAAATATGCTGATCTGGACCTTCTGTCCTTTCGAATCACTCGGAAAGACACTTTTGGCTCAGCGTTTTATTTCAAATGAAAATATTTTGTTCTGATTGACCGCATCTTATCAGAAACCATTTGTCTTTTCTGTTTCTGTGTTTTGTGCCTAAATGTTTACCCTAGAATTAAATTTACAGCAAAAAATTGGTCTGACATGTAATTTCTAAAGTAAAGTGACTTTTTTTTTTAATTTTTGTTTAAGAATTTTTTTTTTATTATTATTATTTTTTTTTTCTTTGTTGAATATGAATTATTGATGGTTCACAACAACATTGTGAAAATTTCAGAAAAATTGAACAAGCGGAACTTGTTGAAAATCTGCCTCCAAGTTACCTACTCTACAGCTTTCTGTACATGCATTCATTTTACTATGCGAAAAAGTGAAAATAGTTGATTAAAAAAAAAAAAAAAAAATGACTAGAATAAAACTTTTTGTATGTAGTTACGACAAATGGTTTTGCATTAAAACATGACAAAAGTATGAAAATTTACTTCTTCTGTGTAAAGCGCCAAGCAAAAAATGACTTTCTGAAAGATGTCGAAGGCTCAATAATGCACAAGGTCTCTTTACGTGCGTTGCGCATCATATAACGAGTAAAATAAGGTTCCGTAATAATGAACCTTTTCATATATTAAAAACTTACGGATGAGGATCTATCTATCTATCTATCTATCTATCTATCTATCTATCTATCTATCTGTCTGTCTGTCTGTCTGTCTGTCTGTCTGTCTGTCTGACTGTCCGTCCATCCATCCATCCATCCATCCATCCATCCATCCACCCACCCATCCATCCATCCATCCATCCATCCATCCATCCATCCATCCATCCATCCATCTATCTATCTATCTATCTATCTATCTATCTATCTATCTATCTATCTATCTAATTATTCTTAATAGCAATTTCCTGAAAGTACGTATGTAGGATCGGATCGTGTCTTTAATGGCCTCTCGAACGATCTTATTTTCCTGAAAAGGTAACGATTTTGTTTTTTAGAAAAAAGGAAGAAAAACAACATATTTGCCTATGATATGTAACCTTCATTTTAAACAAAAACAAAGAAATACATTTCTGTATGCTACCTGACGGAAAATCTACCAAGTGTATTTAGTCACCTTAAAATCTAGCTGTCTTGGAATGACATTTAGTCCACCTTCCTGTTTCTATCATTTCTTTATGAGATCTTTTTTCTAAATGTCATATCATAACAACTATTAAATCTAAGTAAATCATTTTTGTATCATTATTCTTGTATAATAATAATAATAATAATAATAACAATAATGCCGTTTTTACCCTACGCATCACGAAAACATGCCTATATAATTTTGATCCCCTTAAACCCCACTTTTATATAGTAAAACTGGGGTTTAAAGGGGTAAATATTATTTTTCTTATTTCTGCTCAAAAACATAGATTGTGGTACTCTTTAGAACCGCCTCGCCGAGGCCGTTCTAACGAGTACCCACAATCTATGCTTTGAGCAGAAATATGAAAAATATCAGAGTTTTTTTTTTAATCTGAAAATGTTCAGTTTTTGGAGGTGAAATTTTCTATGCATTTGAATAGGCGTGTTTTCGTAATGGTATTCGGACACCTATGTCTGAATACCTATCGAAGTCTATATCTGATCACTCAAGGAAATCTATGTCTGAATACCTGTCAAGAGTTTAACAACATGTTAATTATATGTTGATACAGTACTGAACAGATCAGTTTTTTTGCTAAAATAAATATCTTATGGAGAGTTTATCTGTTTATATAAACAACATTAATTCCGTTCAGCAGACTTGCGTAAAATTAATTTAGAAAGTTAAGCTTGTTCGCTATTACAAGAGAAATCCAATACTGTACGTATCATAGGAGTTTTAATATTAATTTGTGTCTGCATTATTAACCTTTACCACTTTATGGGCAAATTCAGCAGAAGACAATTTGGTCATTTTCTTTTTATTTTCCCCAGAAAACAGGATTTAACATTTCATGCAAATTGTCTCCAATGGAATTTTACCGAGCATGTCAAGCGTTAGAGAAATTGCACTAGTAAAATACGGTTAGTAAGTCACTAATTTAGTGTGTGCTCTGCGTAAGATCGTGAGAATAAAAGGCTAAAATAACCCGTCTGATAAGATTTGTGTCATACTTCTGCGGTTTCGTATCAAAAAGGATTCAATGCAAAAAAAAAAAAAAAAACCACTAAATATAAAAGTAGTATTAATGACATCAAACAAAGTCTTCGCTATATTAAAGCATAAATTCCAACGAACCAAAGTGCCATTATTTACGATTCGTTTAACCTTATCTGATTATTTCATTTTACAACACTTTTCATTAAAATTGATGCACACAAAACGAAAAGGACCGTTATGTTCAATCTGACCAGAGTCTTCAAAGTCCGTCTACAGAATTATTGAGTTGAGTTAAGCTTTAACGACACAGTCAATAATATTGCAGTCATATCGAGACGCTGCCTCTAATTTATAGGACATTGGAATGAATTCTTGAAAGTCCTGTCTTTCTTGCAATTCTGTCGCAACGACACCAGGCAACCATCTACAGTCGAATTTCGATGGCTCGAACCCCCTTTGGGACCATGAAAATTTGTTCGAGACAGCGGTAGCTCGAGCCTTGAAAAGTTACTAATAGTGCCACACCAGGAGGCACAATGGAGATAATTGTGAGATATCTTTTTTCGGTGATCTGTATTTTAAATGTATGTTGTTTGTACTCATTAGAATCGCCTCATAGAGGTGATTCTAATGAGTACACACAGCAAACATTTACAAGATAAAAGAAGAAAATCTCCCTAAATTATCCGTATATCGTATTTGGAGGAAATCCTTGCGGACTCAAGAACGTGTTCGACTCATCCATGGTAAACGAGCCATCGGGGTTCGAGCCATTGAAGTTCTACTGTACTTTACATGCCCCGATGGACGGTGCTAGTTCACGCAGCATCATTAGACTCCCTAGGATGTATCGATAAATAGAGAAGCCTGGCTAGTTTGTGTGGATGTGCCCGCTGATCTGGGTCAGTGCTGTTTGCATTTGGCACACGGTTATGATATGTTGAATTCCCATAAATTATTTATTACTTCATTAACTATAAAAAGAAACTGAACACTGCACTGAAGTCACAAATGGTGTGGAATCCATTAAACATAATTATTAGAAATAAATTAGTTAAGTATTAAACGAAGCGTACATTGGATATGCCATGAAGTGCATTGTTTCTGATTTTACAAGCATGCTTAAAAACGTAAGCTCCACCAGAACACGAAGACAACCTATGGGTACCATATTTACCCTATATATTCGGATATCTCAACTCCTGTTGGATGAGTGGAATCCACTGCGTAAGCGTTTTCAAGTAACTGACCAGAGTGTACAATGCCTGCTCAGGTTTGTCTGGGCGAATATTTGACAAATGCTGAAAGCAGTGTTATCAGTCTCTCTCTCTCTCTCTCTCTCACACACACACACACACACAAACACACGCCTCTTATACCTCTTATGTACCATAAAAAGGTCTCAGTGTATTCACTTTCGGTGACCTACAGACTGTTCTTCTTGCGTTGCGAATAAAGTTTCGAATACTAATTAAAACTAGATATTTAGAAAACACACACACACACACACACACACACACACACACACACACACACACACACACACACACACACACACAAACAAAAACAAAAAAAAAACAAAAAAAAAAAAAAAAAAAAAAAAAAAAAAAAAACAAACAACAATATCTTACGATTGTAACATCTATGTTTCCAATAAACAGACCAATCGATACCATGATGGAGACGGCCATTTTTACATTACATGAAATGAGTCTATTCCAATCAACTCTTATCCATTTGTACTGTCTGTGTGCAAAAGTTAGTTACAAAAACATGTCCAAGTAATAAACAATTGACAGTCAAACAAAAAAAAAAAAAAAAAAAAAGAAAACATAAAAGAGTGGGCAACATTAGTAACAACCAACCAAGAAGAATTTCAAAGAATTATGGCTGACTTTCAATTAGATCCTCTAGGAGAAGGCAATGCTAAGAACCTCTTTAGGGTGGTGAATTGTCAGAATAGTCCAAATTAAAGATTTTGGGAGGCATATTATATAAGTCTTTGACTCACTTCTGTATCCCATTCAATTCTCTGTCGATTGTATCGACTGCGTTTATGAATATACTTGTTTTATAAGCACAGTTATTGAATAAAATACTGTTTTCATTAAAGATACTGGAATGACGAAAATAATGTTGAAAAAAAAGGTAGAGAAAAATCCAGGGAGTGCCACAATTACAAACCGCAGCCCTTTCCAGACACCAAGAGGAAGAGGAAACCGACAAATCCAAACAAGCACAAATCGAACAAACGTACGAAAAGCACTAAGATTAGCTCTCTCTTCCCAAAGCCACCTGTAAAAAACCCAGTTGGTTTCAAAATTCATATGCATTCAAAGTTGTAGTAGCTTGTGTTGTTATTAAAAGCTATCCTACAATGCACTATTCTATGATGACATTGATTCCTTTTTTATATTAAATTCAAAATTTAAATTTTCTTTTAATCCACATATTTTTAATTCCAGATGGGTAATTTGTAAAAAAAATAGTATATATTCTATCGCCATTGTATATTTAAACTTTATATTTCAAGCTAGCAGTTTTTTTTTAAATAACGAAAACTGATTACATTAAATTTTAAAATCATTGTTAAATTTTAAAACTGCGAGATACAGATCACTATGTTGGAATACACGTTTCCAAAAACAAATAAATGATTGAAAATTAAAAAATTATTATATAACATTTCAATAAAATAACTCCAGAAAATGAAATTAAAATTAATTTTGAAAATTTGTTTAAATTTTTGTTTACATTAGGTTGCATTTAAAATCATATTGATTATGAAAATATATAAGTACTCCAGCTCTATATGTCAATATGGAGGATATTTAAATGAATATTTTCAAATATATTTTAGTCAATCATTTTTGAAATGATTCATAAGAACCAATATGCGTCATTGGTTCATCTTGCATATTTATGACATGTATATAAGCAAAAACATAAAATCTCAATAACTCTGTAAGTATACAAGTAAAGATACCCAGGAAATGCCACAATCACGAACCACAACCTTCCTGAGGCACCAAAATAAGGAGAGATGAGGAACATTTTTTTTTTACAATACAATCACCACATATGAAACCACCTCAGTAAGCATTCTTTATAAATCTATAGCGGGCCGTTATCGGCCGCTGACGGGCCGCTAACGGCTCGCTATAGATTTATAAAGAATGCTAGCTGGGACAGGCGCATAAACAAAGAACTGCAACTATGGAACCGCTTTGGAATAGTCAGTAGGAAACCTACTGGGGGAGGAGGGGTGGGGTTCAAATCAGTTTTAAGTCATTATATTAACCAGTGATTGTGGTATTTACTGGGTATTTTCACTTATACTTTTACTCGCGCGAAACCTCACTCTAAATAGGCCTACTTGGAATGTTGCAACGGGATTTTCACTACTTGTCTCACCTGACATACTCGTATGTCTTTCTTTTCTCGTACAACCAAAAGTTGAATTAGGGGATTCATCTTCCTTAGTTAAAAAATAACTGAAATAAATACATTTATACACGAACAACACAGAAAAGCGTTAATCTTAATAGTATTTATCTTAAATATAGTAATATGAAAAGAAGTATGTTAATGTAACCCATTCTTCGATGACAAAAAGCATTCTCAAAAGTTAAGTCTTACTCTTTGTTGCTTTGTGGTTTATTCTACGAGGCGATTTGTTTTAAGTCTTGCCTCATGTTATTTTGTTCTTGTGTTTTTCAGTCCTTTTAGCAATGTGATTACTTCGCTTGGGTAATAGTGAGCTAATCTTAGTGTTTTTCGTACGTTTTTTTCGATTTGCGCTTGTTTGGTCTTGTCTGTTTCCTCTTCCTCTTGGTGTCTGGAAAGGACTGCGGCTTGTGATTTTGGCACTCCCTGGAGTTTTCTCTTACCTTTTTTGTAGCTTTGTAGGCTTTACTGCTATACAGCATCCAGCTGCATATCCACTTTGGTCATTGTCTACTCACCTCACATATTTGACTGGGTACTTGGTCGGGGCAGCTGACTACTTAGGACATATTTATAGTTTGGTGTAATTTTACTTTGTCTTCAGCGGCTAAAGATTAGTGATGGACCCGCGAAATAAGGACCGCAATACTTGTATTTGACACACGACGGGATGAGGGCATGGTCATATCTTTGGCATATGATACTAAGTCACAAACAGACATTACGAAAACACGCCTATTCAAATATATAGAAAATTTTACCTCCAAAAACATAAAATTTTCGGATAAAAAAAAATCGGATATTTTTCATATTTCTGCTCAAAACATAGATTGTGGGTACTCGTTAGAACCGCCTCGCCGAGGCGGTTCTAACGAGTACCCACAATCTATGTTTTTGAGCAGAAATAAGAAAAATAATGCATACCCCTGTAAACCCCAGTTTTACTATATAAAAGTGGGGTTTAAGGGGGTCTAAATTATATAGGCGTGTTTTCGTGATGGAAAGAAAATAGAGTTTTCCTCTGCTATGTGTACAGTTGCTTTGCTAGTTACGTAGCTTGCCCTTTTCAGAATCAAGCAAATATTGCAATGGAAATTTTTCATAAATATAAAGTTTATTTATTCTTCATATCACAGCCATAAGTAACCGCCCGAAGTCTGGTTTATCAGCATGTCACTACTGTTCCTAATGATCCTTATGCTAGCAACAGATTTTAGATACACGCTCCTATCCGTTGAACGCATATCTGCACCATGCACATTCAAGAAAAGCAAAATCTGGTTACACTTGGTATATATTGCTCTATATCGAGTCCTAAAAATCCAGCAAATATATCCAGTATGATATTATAACGAATCATAAGTTTTTGTTTCTAATTTTACCAGTCTAGAACCAGCGGGTTTTCAGCACGAATATTGTTCAGGTAAAGCTGCTGTCCAACTCGAATACTTCACGTTTTTGTATCGGAAGATTACTACTTTGAACAGATGGTTTGAAGGAAGCAGCTTAATGTCACTTGTTTTTTGTTTGTTTTTTGTTTTTTTTTTTTTTTTTTTTTTTGTTTTTTTTTTCTGGGAGGCACTAACACATAATACTCATAATATCACAGCATGTATATAGTATTTGTAAAAACACTTAAGATTTTATCGTTCGTTTGCTTCACTAATACTGAACTCATGTCCTGGTAATTCAGCTAAAAACACACTGAAATGCTTATAGAATTTAACGGACTACTACGAAAATACAGGGAGCCACTCTTCTTTATTTTCTTACCGCAGTAATGTAGCTATTGTAACACCGTTTTCGGAATTACTTCTCAAACTGACAAAATCATCCATAACTAGAATAGGGCAGGAAGGTAGTATAATTCATATTCATCTATTGCTGATGGTAAAGAATGTTTAGAAAAATATGTCATATATTATTTAAAGGAATCATAGTTCAGTATATGCATCGAAAGCATTGCTGATTTCTTTCAGCTAAACACACAGAAATTAGTTTGAAGTAAAACCGTATGTGGAACTGAGCAAATTACTGTTTATAGTTTTTGTGACAGTGGTGGCCGGAGAGCTCGGTCGATAGAACATCGGACCGTTATTCGAAGGTCCTTGGTTCGAACTCTTAGATGGCTGTGCACTTTTCTCACCCTATGACATTTGGGCATCAGTATGTACATGTCTTGTTGGACAGAATCGGGGATAAATTTTATTCTGCAGGGGAAATGTGACATCGGAACGGGTATCAAAGTATTCCGGGTTCGTGCCCTGATACGACTGTGCATTTTTCTCATCCTATTACATCTGGAAACTCACTATTGGTTTTCGGCTTGGGCCGCGGGCATCAATATATGCATTTCCCATTTGGCGTAGTTCCCAGCAGAATCGGGACAAATCTTATTATGCAAGAGAAAATGTGACAGTGGCGGCCGGATAGCTCGGTTGGTAGGTCATCGGAACGGTAGTCCGAGAACCCTGGGTTCCTGTCCCGGTACTGTAGTGTGTTTTCTCTCACCCTGTGACTTTTGTATCAGATATGTGGTGCGTCCGAATTATTGTACTTTTCAAGGTAAAACCCGGCAGGGATAAGATATAGAATTAACTAACCACCGGTAAAAATACTTACACAGCAGCCAATAGATATAAATTGAAGCTACCCACCCACTAAAAAGGGGGGCAAATATTTTGATTAAAGAGTTATTTCCACTGCCATTCGTTTTGCTACAAAGCTTGTTATGACGGGGAAGTAATGAAATAGGTGGGTTAATTAAGCATATCAAGGGAGAGTTATTTCCCATTCTCTTTGCTACAAGTTTTGTCATGATGGAGAAGTAATGAAATAGATGCCGTAATTAAGCATATCAGAGGGAGAATTATTTTCCGTGCCATTCTCATTGTTACAAGTTTTGTCAACAAAACACTTTATCCAGTACTCTTAATAATGGTAACATTCATTTCCAGGTATTTAGTAAAATACGTTATATGTCGTTATAGACTGGCGTACATGTATGTGTATAGCCTAGGAACTACGCATAAAAAAAGACATTAGGTCCAATTTTACCCAACATTATCTTAATTTCATTCCATGGTGGATTAAAAGGCCTGTCAATTTGTTACAATTTTCCATTTACATCTGATTCGTATAATGGCGAATCGTTGAATCTTTTTTTACGATTCATTTACTTAAGAAGTTTAAAAAAGAAAGCTATGATTGTACTGTCGGATAATTGGCATTGAATTTTACCAATTTCTACACTAATTGGTCGATATTCCCTTTAAAGAGCCGACGAAGGATACCGATAGCATCCGATTGAGAATTTCCGATCCGTTCCTAATCCAATTCATTACTTTGATTGGATAGAAAATATATCATAATTGGCATTCAGCGGCTCTTACGCTATAATTTTCATTTCTGCAATTTAGAAAATTTGAAGCGACGGGCTTAAAGAGGGTATAATTATGATACAATCTAAAGGAAACTACAGTGTCTCAGCATTGAAAGTTGAGGTAATAAGTAGGCACAATAATTGAAATTAGGATAATAGTAATAGGATTGACATTTTGATTTGACAAGAATTAGTTGCGCTTTAACGTACAAGTATTTGCGGCGCAGGGAAATTTCATGTGCCCTTGCGGTTTCTACCTCCCCATCCTCGCTATATAGTCTCTTCTCGATATTATCAAACTAAAATAAATATTAAATGGCTGTTGTAATGCTGTAGGAATTTAATTTGCCAACGATATCCTAATAGTTCCTCAATTTTATATTTTACACAATTAATTTCTTTATCTAACAATTAAATTTTTTCAAATTTGTAATTCATAGTAAAGTATTTTATTACGGTATTCAGTCTGTGGTTAAAATAATAACATAGTGGGACCAGTTTTTAAACATGTTTCTAATTCTCTTGTGTGATATCTATCGTTCACTCTAACCTATTTATGTACTTTTCAGGAAAGAACTTTCTTTTAAATGCAATAAATAGATTTAAAAAAGGTATGGGTTCTAAATATTATGCCCTAAAGACCAATTAACAACATCACGAAAACAAACCAATATAGTTTTGACCCCCTTAAACTCCACTTTTATATAGTAAAACTGGGGTTTACAGGGGTATGCATTATTTTTTCATATTTCTCCTCAAAAACATAGATTGTGGGTACTCGTTAGAACCGCCTCGAAGTTCGTTAGAACCGCCTCTTCGAGGCGTTTCTACCGAGTACCCACAATCTATGTTTTGAGCAGAAATATGAAATATGAAAAAAAAAAAAAAAAAAAAAAAAAAAAAAAAAAAAAAAAAGGAATTTTTTTGTCTAAAAAAGTTTCATGTTTTGATGGTAAAATTTTCAGTATATTTGAGTGGGCATGTTTTCGTAATGAGCTCACAAACCTAAAAAAAAGTGTAGTGTCAAGTGTTTTGGACTAGCTAAGTTCGGGCAATTAGGCCTCATCAATGACCTTCATATGAATTTTCAAAATTTCCGGACATCACGAAACACTCCTATATAGTTCTGATCCCCTTAAACCCCACTTTTATAAAGTAAAACTGGGGTTTACAGGGGTTTACATTATTTTTCTTATTTCTGCTCAAAAACATAGATTGTGGGTACTCGTTAGAACCGCCTCGATGAGGCGGTTCTAACGTGTTCCCACAATCTATGTTTTGAGCAGAAATATGAAAAATATCTGAATGTTTTATCTGAAAAATTTCATTTTTTTTTGCTGCTAAAATTTTCAGTATATTTGAATAGGCTTGTTTACGTAATGATAGGATCCATAATAACAAAGCACCATAGAATATAAACAGTGGTGAAGTATTGAGAGATATTTCCGGCCGCAATACGACACTAACACCATTTGTAGTGAAGATTAACTGATTCTAAAACGAACGACCCTTGAGAGCAGTCATGTAAATTTAAATGTCTTCCTGTTAATATAACTTTGTATATGTAATATTTAGTTCTACATATATATAATTCATTAATTTACTCTGACTTTGGTAAGAAAACAAATATCGAGGCGAAATGGTAGTTAGAAGTGTACTTATTATAAATGCACATTTATTATTTGTTCAACGAAATCAATGTATTTGATGCCGCCTGTCATTACTGTCAAAGATAAAAGCATTTCATTAGGGCGAATGGAACTGTCGGCAACTCAAATAAAGTGCAAGTGGTTTAAAGAAGGAACGCATGAAGTAACCCAGTAAAAATCACAGTCTCAAAGAACAATCCTCCCTAAGTAGAGAAAAGCGAATCAAGAGATGTAGACACGTACAAACGCAAATAACACAACGATCACTCGCTGACGGAACAAACACAAAATTAAAATAGAATAACTGGCCCAAAACTGCCAGCAGCAAACCATACCGGGGATTCAGATTGGTCGCACAGGCATTTAACCCCATTACCTTCTCGATACAGATTCAAATTACAGGAAGTATTCCGTTTGCATAGGGGCAGCCAAATTACTAATCAAACATCTTAAACAATAAGCAATACCCAGCTTGCATTCTTTATATATCTATAGCGGGCCGTTATCGGCCCGTCAGCTACCCTGACGGGCCGATAACGGCCCGCTATAGATTTATAAAGAGTGCTTACTTGATGTCGACTAACAAAAGTCGAGAGTCTGAGGTCAGACCAAATGGTAACAACTTGTAGGATTGTGCAGGCCCGACCAAAGACAGAAGTGACCAGGTACCAACAATCTGATACAGATATAGGAAGAAACCGTTGGTCAGATAGTGGAACAGATCAGTATCGTCCAACTGAAGAGAGAAGCAAAGTATTTTTGTGTTGAATCACTGATTAATTGGGATAATTTAAAGATAGGAAATGCCACAGTCACCGAGTACGAAAAGAAGAAGAGCTGAAGAACATACAATAGCAAAACAAAGAACGTATGAAAACACCGATGCACTCCCAGCGGGCGCATGACGTCTATACAACGTCGTCTCAACGTCGATACAACGTCATGACGTGCATCGACGTTGAGGCGACGTTGTATAGACGTCATGGGCGTCATGACGTTGCATAGACGTTGAGGGCACATGACGTCTATACAACGTCGCCTCAACGTCGATACGTCATGACGTTGCATCGACATTGAGGCGACGTTGTATAGACGTCATGTGTCTGCTGGGACTAACAGCAACAGAGGAACTGTCTCTAACGGTCAGTAGGAAAACCACTTGGACGTGTATGTGAATGTTGCATCATTTATAAGCGTATGTTGAAATCAAACCTTTTAATCTTTATCCGCTATAACTATTAGCCCCAGTTAAAATGAAAATTTATAAGCTGAATATTTCAAGACATCCGCAATGAAAACAGGTGGTATTTCTTTGAGCTTTAGATGGTGGTCCGTCGTCTCCCTTCTTTCACAGTCGTACAGCTTTTATTTTTTGATTGTCACAAAAACCAAGGTTAGCTTCACATTTATGGTACTATTTGTTTGAGTTCCTGTTTAGCGAAATCTCAAGCCTTGTGGATCATTTTGCCCTCGTCTGTGTTTCGTCATAGTGCTGAAAAGTTAATTCATATGTTTCTGTTTTGATCCGCTGTTGAGTTAGGGAAGCCCTAGTGGACCAAACAATTATTCGTAGGTGAAACTGGACCGGCATTTAGGACGAAAATTGAGCGTTTTAACCAAGCCCCCTCCCCTCGAACGCACCCATCAACAATTTTGCTGTTGATCGTTCCAAATGGTATTTCTGTTGCAGTTCCTCTTTGCTTTGTTCGTAGTGTTTTCGTTTGAGTGGTGTTTTGCTTCGCTATAGTGTTTTTTTTTTTTGTTGCGCTGTATTTCCTGACTGGGGATTTCCTATATATTTCCATATTTATATTATTCCCTGCGAAAGAAGAGCTAAATAAAATGAGAGGAAAAGGGATAAAGAGGATGATGAATGAGGTGGGGGAAGGAGAAGCAAATGTCAGTGCAGAAACTGGTAAATATACTAACATAGCCCCTTCACCTTACTCCTACTAATACAAATACAACTGACCCTCATAACACCCTATCACCCTGCATTTGTGATATTAAAATTCGGTGTATACACTAGTATTAAAAATGCGGCCAAATGAATCACATAATGTTTAGTCTCCTGGACATTTTAATAGAAATTCATAAGCGCACAATATTTTTTACACATATATTTTTGCACAGTTTATTTCACAAATCTCAACGTTTCGGCTGATTAAAGCCTTTTTCAAGAGAGTTCAGTTCTTTCAATGCTACACCATCTTCTCATCAATACTGTCAACATTGATGGTGTAGCATTGAAAGAACTTAACTCTCTTGAAAAAGGCTTTAATCAGCCGAAACGTTGAGATTTGTGAAATAAACTGTGCATTAATATAAATCGTTAGCGAGGACTTGACCAAGTCTTATCATTTAAAAACTTCACAAATTTCGAACAGTTATTTATGATTTTTCCCATGAAAAGCTCAGCTTACCTAACAGCGTTTGCTTTGTTTGTCAGTTGTTTCTTTTTTTTTGTACTCAATGTCTCTCTAATTCGAAAGAACCTGGATAATGATATCCAGTAGGCTGTTGTATATAAGGACAATTTTGATAGTCAAACACTTTAAGACTGATTTATGCAGTACAAAATGGCACAAGAAGTAATAAACATATTAGACTGGTTTAGAAACTACAAGACATACGCCCATTACGAAAACACGCCTATTCAAACATATTGAAAATTTCACCACCCAAAACTGAAACTTTTCAGATAATAATTCTGATATTTTTCATATTTCTGCTCAAAAACAGAGATTGTGGGTACTCATTAGAACGCCCCGGCGTTTGTGGGTACACGTTAGAGTACAATCTATGTTTTTGAGCAGAAATAAGAAAAATAATGTGTACCCCTGTAAACCTCAGTTTTACTATATAAAAGTGGAGGCTAATGGGGTCAAAATTATATAGGCATGTTTTCGTGATGTTATATTGTAGACCTCTGCATACCATGTTTTCAGTATACATATTAGAGGTACATGGGGCACAAATTACATAGACTTGCTCACGTCACATTCATGAAAACACGCCTATATAATTTTAACCCCCTTAAACCCTACTTTTACATAATAATGGCGTTTACAGGGGTACACATTATTTTGCTTGCATAGATTGTGGGTACTCGTTAGAACCGCCTCGTCGAGGCGGCTCTAACGAGTACCACAATCTATGTTTTGAGCAGAAATATGAAGAATATCAGAATTTTTTATCTGAAAATTTTCATTTTTTGCTGGTAAAATTTCCAGTAAATTTGAATAGGCATGATTTCATAATGATGTTTTATTTTTCTATTCCTGAAAGCAAGCATTTTCTTTTGCAGAAGAACAGAAAGATAAAGGGTCCGACCGAGAAGATGATGATCAACCGAAGTTAAAACAGAGAAGAAGTCGAACAAACTTCACCCTGGAACAATTAAATGAGCTTGAAAGACTATTTGACGAGACCCACTACCCGGACGCATTTATGCGTGAGGAACTCAGTCAGAGGCTTGGACTCTCAGAAGCCAGAGTACAGGTAAGATTACCTATTACGAAAACACACCTATTTAAATATTTGAAAATTTTACAACGAAAAGCGGAAAATTTTTAGATAAAAAAAAATCTGATATTTTTCATATTCTTGCTCAAAACATAGATTGTAGGTACTCATTAGAACCGCCTCGACGAGTATCCACAATCCTTGTAAAAATGGTGGAAAATCTTCTAAGCGTGGTCGGTCCCCTCATTACGAAAACACGCCTATTCAAATATATAGATAATTTCCCCACCAAAAACAAAACTTTCAGATAAATAAACTATGATATTTTTTATATTTCTACTCAAAACATAGATTGTAGGTATTGTTAGAACCGCCTTGGCGAGGCAGTTCTAACGATTACCCACAAACTATGCTTTTGAGCAGAAATAGAAAAATAATGTATACCACTGTAAACTCTAGTTTTACTATATAAAAGTGGAGTTTAAGGGGGTCAAAATTATTTAGGTATGTTTTCGTGATAAAAATATAATGCATAATGTACGTGGAGATTTTTCTGTAGTCAACTTCAAAATGCTCATGATTTGAATTCGATTGATTGCTTGTGTTGGGGTTTAACGACACGCCAACCCTTGTGGGTCATTTTGTGTCGTCTCCTAGAGAAAGGGAGAAGAGAGATAGTAGATGAGATGAAAGAGAGGGATAGAGGAGAAAGTAGAAAATGAATGAAAGTGAAGAAACAGAAGAAATAAAAACATTCCTCATCTACCCATATAGGCTGCAAGGATAGCAGGCCTTGCCCAGCTGTAAGCCAGTATCAGTTGGACGCCCCGGTGACGCAAGATACACGACACCTTTGCCTCACCGAAGTAATACACTACATTTACGAGGCATCACGAAAACATGCCTATACAATTTTGACCCCCTTAAACCCCACTTTTATGTAGTAAAACTGGGGTTTACATGGGTATACATTATTTTTCTTATTTCTGTTCAAAACATAGATTGTGGGTACTCGTTAGAACCGCCTCGCCGAGGCGGTTCTAACGAGTACCCAAAATCTATGTTTTGAGCAGAAATATGAAAAAAATATTAGAGTTTTTTATCTGAAAAGTTTCGGTTTTTGGAGGTAAAATTTTCTACATATTTGAATAGGCGTGTTTTCGTAATGGTGAGAATGATTCGTGACTTTGTCAAGACTGCGAAGCGTCTTGAGCAGGGTTATGAGTATAATAAACGTCTTAAGGCGTTTTCTAAATTTTACCGATGGCATTTTTTATTTCGTTGCTAAATGTAACGTTAGTTTGAAGGCGCTTCGGCAACAAAGTATATCGGAAACAGAGCTTTATAGGGCAATGTATTTATAAATTCAGGAAGATTGGTGGGAATCTGTTTTTACGGAACACTTAAAAAAGGAAGTTAATTGTTATAAAAGAAGATGGTATAAAATTGCTATTATAAGTAAATAAGTGAATTCACGTGATATTATAAGTGAATAAATGTAGCAGACTGCATGGCCAGTTATTGATCCAGTCAGATTTGATCGTTATGCTTACCTCTAATTGCACCACGGTGGGTCGCGTTTCTGATGCCAATTCTAAATTTTACTCCAATGGATAGGTACCCGGTAATATGCCCTTGGTCTGCCGCGCCAACACACATCCCCGTGGATCAATAAGTGCTTTTCTTTTGCTCTAATTGTCAGAGTATAATCTCATATTTGTTTTATCTCAGTGATTTTAATTCATTTATGCCTAAAGTCCCATAAAAGGGACATTAACAAATAGCGGCATAGACCCAGATCAGACGCCTCAGAACGCGGCGTCTGATCAGGGTCCACACTTTTTGCATTAAATGCAGGACTTTCTGAAGAAACTCCTTATAATAAAACATACCAGACACCCATTCTAGAGTCCTGTAAAACTGGTTTAAACATCTCTACCTGAACCCCCTCCGCCCCCACCCCTGGATGAGGTTTAAAACCACTGACAGTTCTGCTGTGGTAGTTCTGATATTTCACTGATGCGTCTAATTCTGCACGGAGACGTAAGCTAAACATTAACACGCTAAAACCGGTATGAATGAAATGGGCTGTGAAGAGTGTAACTGTTGTAAATTATGAAGGAAAGAATCGGTCATATTCCGTATTTTTTTTTGTTTCTCTCTTTATTTATTTATTTATTTATATATTTATTTATTTTGTTTTTAGTTATGGCAGCCAGGTCCCCAATACGGCAATATGACACGGGTCGGGATCCGGACTTCTCTATCATGCATTAAGACATCAAAAAGTATTTATAACATTCTGAGGGGAAACATTGGTCATTATTATCGACACCATTTTGTTTCAGTTTGTTTTGTGTATTTTCATTCTACTGGTGCCCTCTCTTTCTTTAACAATGTAATCGAATCTGTTGGTTTATCCGCCGTAACGCTTCTTCTATGTTTGATAAATGCTCTAGGTCTACATGTTGTTAGCATAGCTAAACTGTATGTAATAAAGAATTTGAATTTGAATTAATTTTAATATTTCAATAATGTGGTACATATGCTTGTAATTTGAAGCTGCGTCAGAATTAAGGGCGAGTTAAAACTATTTAAGCTAGGTCTGTAAGAGTTGGTATATGTATGCTGTTGTGCCTTAATATGAAGAATGCCTTATTTACTTTTGGGTTATTTCCAGCTCTGTCCCTTTTTCGAAATAAATTGCAGTCGTGTTATCATGATTTCGGAAAAAAACGTATTTGAGCTATTTTATCTAGCATACTTTCCGGCCGACTGTGTTTGGCCTTTTTTTTTTTTTTTTAAGACTGGCATTTTCCTACGTATTATAATTAATATAATATAATATAGGTTTGTTATCACAGCATCGGATAAAAACACTAGAGATAGGATTTTTTTTTTATATTTGGCATACTATTTTGGACCAACATATAGATCAGATCACCGGAATACGTTTAGATCATCTTTCTAAACTGAAAATCATGTATGCTAGGGTCTTGAAATTCCTCGTATGGCTTGTTAATGAAAATAAGCTGACCCGTCTTTTCGTTCTTGTTGACCTTAAACTTGTGAAGTTATGCCCATTTTCCAGTAATAAAATGCAGGTTTGTTATCATAATTTCAGAATAAGAATTCGAGTTTGGGTTTTAATATTGGGCATACTTTTTCAAGTTCAACAAACATATTTTCTAATCATATCTGGGAGAAAAGATTTAGTTTTGACTATATTTTGAACTGTTAGAACTGATGTACCAGCCATTTTGGTTATTGTTGATTTATGCTGCATCTTTGAGCGACAAGCTGCATTATGGGACTCAGTGTTATACACAAACTAGTCTACTGTCCTTTCGACATCACTCGGAATGACAGCTTTTTGCTTGGCGCTTTATTTTTAAAAAAAATACATTTTGTTCGGCTTGACCAGAAACAATTTGTCTATTCTTTTCCTGTGGTTTCTTCTCAAAAATATACCCTAAAAAATAAATTTACGCCAAAAAATGGTCATTTTCCTTGTGTTGAAATGCCAGAGAAATCATAAAATGTAGATTAAGCAAACTAAATGACGAAAAAGCTTTCTTTTCCTGAACCAGTTACAAATGTGCAACATGTATTTAAGTATAAATAGCTATTTGGCGAATTCCCTCATGTTTCATAGATCGTGAATTTATATATGCACAGACAAATCTAAAACGAGATTTGTTTGAAAATACTGACCAAAGTAGCTAGCCCCGTTAAACTTATTTGTTTATTTATATACAGTCGACTCTCGTTATATCAAAATCCAAGGGACTCTATGAAACACTTCGAGTTATCCGTACTTCGACATATCAGATTTGCGGAACTGAGGAAAGCAATTAATCGAACAACCACCTTTAACAGAATGAATGTGTAATTTGACTCCTAATTTAGATATATTGAAAATATTGTGGAAAAGAGGAGAAATTGCTCCTAAGGAGCAATTTCTCCTCTTTTCCACAATATTTTGTTGCCTGTTGGTAGATCTCTGTTTTAAAACATGGACCAGATTTTCACTTCGAGATAAGCGGTTATTCGAGATAAGTGAGTTCGAGATAACGAGAGTCGACTGTACATTATTTACCGAGGGTAAACACATTTAGCTTAACAACTATTCCTCCATATGGCCCTCAGTACATGTTGAAACAACATCTGTACAATATATTAGTTCAGTACAGTGTCTAAAATAATGATTGCTAATTCTACAGGTAACAGTTTGAGTACCCAAAGGTCAACACATGGCCGCATCGGAGTGCCATCACAAGCACCCAACACCAAGTTCAGGTAGGCGTGTGGCAGAAACCAATGTCCAAACGACATGCCTCTCTACCCGAACTCTGGAGGAGTGGTCAAAGCTGGCAGACGACGCGGTCTTGAGCAGCGTTTGTTTAAGAAATCCTTTCATATGGCAGCTAAACTGACTGCGTTCGCGAGGGAAAATTAAAAAAAAATGCAACATACCTCACGCCCCAAGCGGTGTTCTAGTTTCAAATTTAATATATGAGATGTCTACTCCCAAAGGATGGAAATTATTTTGAAATACGAGGCGAATCTGTAAAGCAGACTCTGAAACTTATGCTGTTAAATTATTAGCTACCCAGCTAGCATTCTACATAAATCTATAGCGGGCCGTTATCGGCCCGTCAGGGTCGCTGACGGGCCGTTAACGGCCCGCTATAGATTTATGTAGAATGCTTACTGGTATATATGACGCTCTGCGCACACAAAGGGCCATTTTGTACAGTTTGATCAATGCCTTCGTCGCTATGATGAGATACTATATACATATCGACAAACAGATTAGGCTCTGATAAGACCACGCGGCTGCTTCACTGATCATACGCTAAAGGGGCCCTGCTGCATGTTGCGACTTATATTAATATTATTGCTGGTGCTGGTGCTGTTGCTGTTTCTTTCTGTTTTGTTTGTTTGTTTGTCCGTTTGCTTGTCTATCATAGAGCTAATGCATAGCTCCAGTTAATGCCGATTTTTTAATCTAATTTTGATATTTTTCTACAAAAAACATATGATGAGGGTACTCATAGGAAGCGCCTCGCTGAGAATATATACCTGACACTCCTCTTACTCAATCAATGAGCCTATTCCGAGATATTTGAACGTTTATATTTGACCGCATCACGAAAACACGCCAATATTATTTTGACCCCCTTATACCCAAGTTTGATCTAGTAAAACTGGGGTTTACTGGGATACAATATTTTCGTATTTTGCAAAAAAAAATCATAGATTGTGGGTACTCGTTAGAACCGCCTCGGCGTGGCGGTTCTAACGATTAACCACAATCTATGTTTTGAGCAGAAATTTGAAAAATATCGGAATTTTTATCTGAAAATTTTCATTTTTGGTGGTAAAATATATCCAATATATTTGAATAGGCTTGTTTTCGTAATGGAAACTTAGTCTGGCCTAGAAAACTTGACAATTCAGCTGTTTTTGGTTTTGTAAGTGTGTTCATGGCTCTCAAGCGTCATCCTTTTTTAGAATCTATTCTACAAAGTCAATGGAGAAGGGTTTCTTCCTCTGCCTACGCCTTCCTGAAACCGTTTCTGGGTACGACTGTGTTCGCGGTGTATTAGAATTCATAACAAAACACAGTAAAAGAAACGTACTTTCGGACATTCGGTGCATTCGCGCAGTCTGATCAGAATCTTCACTGAACGCATTTAGGATAGCCAAGATGCAGGATGTCTTCATGCGGACAACAGAGACTCTGATCAGACTGTGTGGATGCGCAGGCTGATTTGAGTCCGTTTGGCGCATTTCTCAGAAATTACGTTTCCTCGCATTGCGGCATGTATAATGTACAACGCAATAAACCGGTCTTTATGCCACGCAAACACTGAACATCACGAAAACATATCTATGTAATTTGGACCCCTTAAACCCCACTTTTATATATTAAAAGTGGGGTTTACACGGGTACACATTATTTTTCTTATTTTTGCTCGAAACCATAGATTGTGTTGTGGGTACTCGTTAGAATCGCCTCGCCGAGGCAGTTCTCACAGGGACCCACAATTTATGTTTTGAACAGAAATATGAAAAATATCACAGTTTATTTATCTGAAAATTTTTAGTTTTTGGAGGTGAAATTTTCTATATATCTGAATAGTCGTTTCTTCGTAATGAGTTCCAGTCCCACATAGACTGATCAGGCCCATGTTCGGCGAAATTATCAACACTTTCCATTGATTCTATACACGGAAAAGAAAGGTCCTGATCCGACTGCGAGGCGGGGGCTCATCTGGTCTTTCGTTGCCTGCATGTGACATGAGGGCTTTTTTTCTGGCAACATGCATCAAAACTGACCATCACATGTACTTTAAGGGAGTAGACACACTTCCGGGAGAAATTGTTGTTGCCTGTTTTCTGGAAAGTGTTTATTTTAAAAGTGATCTAGCAACAGTGTTTTCAGAGAAAACAGATGCCCCACCAACGTGAATTTTCAGTTTTTCTACAGCCGTGACTTTGAAAATTAGGCCAAGGTCACCACAATCTAATCAGTTTTTTTGTTATGTCCCAATTATAAATCCATGAAAAATTGGTAAGAGTCGAACCACTGGTTCACAAGATATTATGCAGACAAGAAAGTGTCACGCCGACACCAACGGGATCCGCACCAAAATCAATATGTCCTCCTCCCCATAGATTGGGGGACATAAAAATCAAATTATTTCCTCGTACAGTAGACTCATTTTTGGAAGGGGATTTGCTTTTAGGAAAGCAAACAGAAACTGACAAGAAAAGTTGGTGCCCTTGTAAAATTAGCGAAAGATCTTTCAAGCGTGGTCGGTCCCCTTAAGCAAAGATCTCGACTAGCTGTAAGCAATCTTAGCAAACGACAAATTAACAGTATTGACGCTTAGTACTCTTAAGTACAAATATTCAGCAGACGACAAATTTGTGATATTTTTCTTGTTTTCCCCAGAAAACAGGATTTAACATTTCATACAAATTGTCTCCATTTTTCTGATTTTTCCTAGAAAACAGGATTTGACATTTCATGCAAATTATCTCTAATGGAGACAATGTGCATGAAATATCAAATCCTGTTTTCGAGGAGACAATTTGCATGAAACGTCAAATACTGTTATCTGGGAAAAATAAGAAAAATATCATCAATTTGTTGTCTGCTGAATTAGCCAAGCATATGGTAAAGGCTAATTTTCCCTGAGAAAGCTATTTGGCATTCATGCAATCATCTAAGAGGACTATTTGATTGAAATGTCAAGCCCTATGTTCCGGATAAAATAATACAATTACCTTAAATTGTCGTCTGCAGATATTTGGACTCCGCATGCAGAAGGTTAATCAACATCTTCTGCACTCCATTCAATCTCGTCGAGTTACACTGTTACATAAGATTACCACGATCTAATTAAAGCAATAAAAGGCTGAACAAAATGCGACAATGGGTCACTTGTGTAATTAAGCTGTCTACATTTTCCAAAGTTGGTGTCAAACTTGACAGAAAGTTTGGAAAATTAGCCACAATTTACTGTGAAAACCCTCTTGACACTGCGGATTAATTCAATTAAATGATGCCACCTAGTGGCGATATCATGACACCAGCGCCCTCTACTCTCCTAATATATGAGGCGTTTTAACAGTCTAAACATTATCTAATTAAGACGCTTTATCGTGAAATCTCGCGGGACTTTCTTTTGTGGACAACCGTCCGTTACTTTACGACATTTTGAACTGCACGCGCTCATAAACTAACCGAAATCTATTTGAGCGCTTCATTTCTATGCAGACGACAGTTTAAGTTAATTTTCTTTGGATATTCTCGGGTCATGAGTTCGCTATTGACCAAATTTTCGCCATAATTGGTGACAAATTGAGAAAATTAAGAAAGATACTAGTTGATGGATGAGCAATGAATACGGCTATACCAGCAGACAATCAAAGGCAGTGTGGTAAGAATACAGTATATCAAGACTTTACGGATAGACTCATCGGTAAATAATATTAACGGAAGGATTCTCACTCGACCAGACAAGCTCTACCGAATAAACGTTTCAGCGAAACAACATTATGAAAATTTGTCATGTTTTTGGGTGGACTATTTACAATCGAGACATAGAATACAAACGCCAAAATTTCCTTAAGGGAGTTGTCCACGTGATTTATCATGTGATCAAACCGCGCATTAGATGACATCCAGGTAACCGTTATTTATAGCTGCGCTATTCTTGTCGCTGTGATGATAAAAGGTTATCTGTAAAACCTGGACTGGGACATTGGCAAACAGTGCAGACCCAGATCGGACGCCGCAGAACGCGGCGTCTGATCAGGGTCTGCTCTGTTTGCTTAAATTACAGGAAGTTAAGGGTAAAATGAAACAGTCTTAAGTCCCAGTTCAAGACCATTTTCCCAGACTACACTCAGAGACAATCGACCCACCAGTGCTCTCAGTGCTTTGATTTTTTTTCTAGTTGACTACTTAAAGACGATTGTTGTTGTTGCACTTCGTTTGTTTGTTTACTTTTCCTTGACCTTTCCTTTTCCTTGACATTTCCTTTTCCTTGACCTTGTTTTAGTCCTATCTCCTCATAGAATAGACAGTAAAACCTCAATGACTCGAACATCGATGGCTCGTTTACCATTGCTAGTTCGAACTAGTCCCAAGAAAATTCTCTTGATAGCCCAAGAAAGCAAATATTTATGGATATTTTAGAGAACTTTTCTTATTCTAACATGAAACGTATGTTGTGTGTACTCATTAGAATCGCATCATCGAGGCGATTCTAATGAGTACTGTCAACATATATTATTATTATTATTATTATTATTATTATTATTATAATACAGAAGATCGAAAAGACATCCCAAAATTATATCAATTTGCCTCCTGACCTGGCGTTATGATTAAACCTCTGCGGCTCGAACTACTCATATCTAGTACAAATTTACATGGTACCAAAGATGTTCGAGTTATTGAGGTTCGATTGTATGTTTTGTATTTTTGTCAGAATTACATAGTTGAGGGGATTCTAACAAATATCCAAAGCATATATTTCTTAAAATATTAAAAACACTGTTCCTGCATTATTTCATGTTTACTGCCACCTCCTGTGCAAAGGTTTGTCAGTCTTGCTTTCCATTATAACGAACTTTGTCGTTGTATCGAGTGTCAGTATAAGGAGGATTGACTTTATCTCCATATTTATTTGCTGCGGTTGAAAATACTGTGGTCTGAAATTTTACCGTGAAATTGTTAATGTCCTTTTATTCAAGCATATTTGTCCACGAGAGGGTGACTGCAGTCTTGCCATATGAAGCGTCTCGTTGAAACCGAGCCTCGATTTTCGTGCTTTTATGTGTTTGGCGTTTCCATGGAAAACATTTACAGGTATAATTTTAATATACGAGGGTCGTGCAAAAAGTTCTGTCACCGTAGGCTTCCTTAGTTTTATCCCCGGTATATGTTAAAATGCTTCACTGCAACTGAATGGTGTGTTAAATAGCTAACGATACCCGTTTATTTCGTGCAAATTGCTTTCCAACTGACCGAGTTATTTCAAATTGAAATAGATGCAGTCATATATACTGACCAATTTACTTGTTACATTGGAACATGGACCAGAAGATTGAAATTCGTAGCTATATTAAATGCCGCATTAGGCTTAATATAGATTCAAAGCAGATATTTAATGAATTGTGTGGTATATATGGACCTCAGACCATTTCAATACCCACAGTTTTAGGTGGGTTAAAGCTTTTAAAGCTAGGAAATTTTCTACTGAAGATGATACCCGTCCTGGAAGGCCTAAAACCTCTGTTATCAAGGCTAACATCGCTGCTGTAAAGATTGTGGCCGAACAGGATGCGCGATTGTCTGTCAAAGATATAGCTAGTTGTACTGGCATATCAGAAGGCAGTGTGCGAACAATTCTGAAAAAGCGTTTGGACCTGAGAAAGGTTTGCGCTAGGTGGGTACCTCATTTGCTCATTGAGGAGCAAAAGACACAACGCCTTAAATATGCCCGAAAACTTTTGAAAACATACAAAGGCTGTAATAGTCGGGTTATTTCTAACTTGCTAACAGGTGATGAAACCTGAGTGCACATGTTTGAGCCACAAAGAAGGGCTGATAATAAGCAATGGAAGCGAAAAGATCAAAACCGCCCATATATTGCCAAGGGAACCATAAGTTCGAAAAAGATGTTGTACGCAATTGTCTTTAATTCAAGTAGGCCAGTCGTTCAAGTGCCTTGTCCATCTGGTCATACAGTCACCGGCCGATTCTACAAGAATTCTATACTGAAGAAAGTGAAAGAGTTTTACAATAAGAAACGACCAAGCAAAGGATGGTCAGGAGTCCAACTTTTACATGACAACGCCTCCTCTCATAAGTGTGAGGCTGTTAAGTCTTTTTGGGCTTCTGAAAAGGTGAAAATTTTAAACCATCCACCTTATTCACCTGACCTGAGTGCCTGTGACTTCTTTTTATTTCCAAGGCTTAAGAAAATGCTTTCTGGAAATAAGTATACGTCTAGAAGTTCTCATGGCAGCGCTATTTATCAGTGTCTCCAACAGATACCAAAAGAAGACCATATATCTGCTTTTCGCGACTGGTTAAAAAGATTACAAAAATATGTTTCAGTAAAGGGGGAATACTTTGAAGGTTTGTAATAAAAATATGTTTGATAAAACGTAACACTGAAGTAATTGACAAAACCTTTTGCAGGACCCTCGTATCTGGGTCCAGTTGTTCAAACCTAACGATGTCGTTAGTTAACGTATAGTTAAAAGTTTGAATATTTAATATGGCAAATACGCTAATACTTCTGCTGAAAAATGTGAGTGAGTAGCTTTTGCATTTCAGCAAAAAATACCCCTGAATTAGATATCGCATTCGCAAGCTAACGATGCTTTGAACAACTGGGCCCTGTTTTATTTATGTTTCCTGACAGTTCGAGTAAAATGCAAAAATATAAGTGAAGAGGTCCAGGAAATGCCATAATCACAAACACAACCTTTCCGAGGCAAAAAAGAGGAGAGGAGGAACAAACAATGACAAAACAAACGTCACATATGAAACCACAGACGTTCAAACAAAGAACTACAACAGGAGAACCGCCTTGGAACGGTCAGTAGAAAAATACTGGGGCTGGTAAGGGGGTGTAGGGGTGGGGACGGCTTAAATCAGATTTACTGGCGTAAAGCCTCACCCACAATTCTGATGCTTCTCCAAATTACAAACATATACTCGGTCCGCATATTGGAACATATATATGACACATATAATCACATAAAATGCTACCATTTAAGAGTGTGAAAAACTTATAAGCCACTTGTCATTTACTGAGTCGCTTACTACGGCAAATGCACGAAGCTGAGAAAACATCATATCAACATTGTCTAAACGTCAATTCGTCGCTGCGACGTTGAAAGAAGTTGCTATGCTATTTAATGCTTCATGGAAATCTGAAAACTTTTCCTATAACGAAAACACGCTAATATAATTCTGATCCCCTTAAACCCCACTTTTATACAGTAAATCTGGGTTTACAGGGGTATACATTGACTTTCTTATTTCTGCTCAAAAACATAGATTGTGGGTACTCGTTAGAACCGCCTCACCGAGGCGGTTCTAACAAGTACCCATAATATATGTTTGAGCAGAAATATGAAAACTACTAGAATTTTGAAAGTTTTCATTTTCATGGTGGTAAAATTCTCAATTTATTTTTAAATAGGCGTATTTTCGTAATGCCAGTTAAAGTGTAAATTAGCCTTAACGGTACGTCTGACATGTGCACCCAATAACAACTCAAATCAGTCTACGCATCTATGCAGTCTGATTAGAGTCTTCCTTGACCGCATGCAGAAACTTCGCACCTTCGCTATCCTACATGTGCCAAGTGAAGATTCTAATCAGACTGCGCGAATGCGCAGGCTGACCTGAACCGCTATGGCGCACATGATCGAAGGTACGTTTTCTGACGTTGTGACTTAAATATTCCTCTGGAAAATGTCGTATAAAGTTCTGAAGGACACGTAATATAAACCAAATTAAAACAGTAATAGATCTCGAAAATATATTGGGGCATATACTGATATCTAAATCAATTATCCATTAATCTAATCCAAATCCCATAACAGTGTGCCTACTGAAATAAATATAATTTCCTGGAATATCACATGACATATTAGCCCGTTCTCTGGAGAAAATATTTAAAGAATTTGCTTAGCGCCACTAACACGAGAACTACAATTTTGCGTTATTAAAGAGTCGCACGAGAATGAGACCGTAGTTTTGGATCTCCTTAACACTTCGCGTGCTAGGCAAATAGATTCTAAAATGAATGACCCTTGAGAGCAATGAACACATTCACAAAACTGAAAACAGCTGAGATGTCGAGTGTTCTGGGCCGGACTAGCTAGTTTCGGCCAATTAGGACTCATTAGTGCCCCTTGTATAAATTAAAAAGTCTTTACGAAAACATGCATATCAAATATACTGAATTTTTTACAACCAAAAAGGGAAAATGCTCAGATGAAAAATTCTGATATTTTTCATATTCCTACTGGAAACATAGATTGTGGGTACACGTTAGAACCGCCTCAGCGAGGCGGTTCTAACGAGTACCACAATCTATGTTTTTTAGCCAAATAAGAAAAATAATGTATACACCTGTAAACCCCAGTTTAACTGTATAAAAGTGGGGTTTTAGGGGGTCAAAATTATATAAGCGTGTTTTCGTGATGAAAATAAAAAATAACAGAATGGCCTAATTATCGCAAAGGACTAAACATAAACTGCACTATAGTGAAGTACGGGGAGACGTTTTATGACCGCCACACGGCACTAACACCAGCTGTAGTGAAGAGAAATAGGCAGACGAAATATGTAAAAGCTTTGTAGATGACATCATGTCCGAAGTAATTTTCATACTGTTCCCTTATCGTCTGAAGCAGCTTCAAACATTTCCACAAGAATATAAAACAAATGAGAGTACAAGCAGACAGAAAATTGAAGCAATGTAGAAAGACATTGAAGAAGTTGAAGTTCTTCAACATTGAAAACATTGAAGAAGTTGAACACAATGTTAGCATGACAATATTTTCTTGTAGTCTGGGGACCCCTTAAAGGGTAAATGGCAAACAGTACAGACCCAGATCAGACGCCGCAGAGCGCGGCGTCTGATCAGGGTCTCCACTGTTTGCAAACAATTAATCTATTTTCTCTAGGTATAACTAAATAACATAGCCTGACATACCTAAAATTGAAATTGGACTCCTCCTATATATAGTGGGGGAGAGTTTATTTAGTATAAATGGATTAAAAATAATTTGTTGAATCTTCCTCATGATGTCATTGGTAGGCTATGTTCTATGATTGTGACTCTCCCTGGTTATTTATTTCTTGAGCCAACACATGAAAAAACCATTACAAAAACACGCTTATTCAAATATATCGAAAATTTTACAACCGAAAAAGGAAAATTTTCAGATAAAAAAATCTGATATTTTTCATATTCTCAAAACATAGATTGTGGGTACTCGTTAGAACCGCCTCATCGAGGCGGTTCTAACGAGTACCCAAATATATGTTTCTTTTTAGCAAAATAAGGCAAATAATGAATACCCCAGATTTGCTATATAAAAGAGGTGTGGGGGGGGGGTGGGGGGGGGGGTTAAGGATGTCAAAATTATATAGGCGTGTTTTCGTGACGCCTACAAGACCTGTGTGACCAGCAAAGACTCAGATCAGCCTGTACATACATCCAGTATGGCAAGGGTATTTTATATTTCTTTGGATAGCCCGGAGGCTGTAGAAGGCACATGCGATCAGCGAAGCTGATCAGACTGCTCGGATGCGCAGGCTGATCTGAGTCTTCGCTGGTCTTCGCTGGTCGCAGAAGTCTAATTGTAGGTTTGGTCGTGCATATATTAAGGCTACTTACATGACAGCAAGCACCAGTTCAGTTATACAAGATACTACAATGGGTTCAACCCTGAGAGAAAAAGATAAGCAAAACATAAGACTGCTATATGTTGTATTATCTACTGGTTGTATTCACATACATACCCTGGTCTAGTGACGGTGCGAACAATTTAGTGGACTCTGTATAACTTAATTTAGCCCGTTTTAGTCTGGAGACCCCAAAAACATGATTGGCAAACGGTGCAGATCAAGATCAGACGCCACAGGACGCGGTGTAAGATCAAGGTCTCAACTGTTTGAAATAGGTCTGCAATATTTCTCGAGGTTTATCTAAATCGCATAGCCTGACACATCTAAATTTGAAGTTGGACTCGTCTAATATATAATGTGTGGGGTTTTATTCAGTCTCATCACGAAAACACGCCTATATAATTTTGACCCCCTTGAACCCCACTTTTATATAGTAAAACTGGGGTTTACAGGGGTATACATTATTTTTCTTATTTATGCTCAAAAACATAGATTGTGGGTACTCGTTAGAACCGCCTCGTCGAGGCGGTTCTAACGAGTACCCACAATATATGTTTTGTGCAGAAATTTGAAAAATATCAGGATTTTTTAACTGAAAATTTTCCTTTTTTTGGTTGCAAAATTTTCAATATATTTGAATAGGCGTGATTTCGTAATGTGAAATGGGTAAGTTGAATATTCTTCCGACAGATCGGAACTCCAAATCAAATGCTTCCCGTAATGTCTTTGACATTCAACCATCTACTGTATTTTACAGGCATCGATAATATATTAGACGTATTGCCTCAGATAGAAACGAGTGGAACAGAAAATACCAAGAGAAAAGACACAATCAACGTATACAGCCAACAGAATACAAACTTTGGGGAAAATTAAAATAAATATAAAAAAAGCAAAAAAAACAAAAAAAAAAAACAAAAAAAAAAAAAAAAAAAGAAACCACCACCACCACCACCACCACCAACAACAACAACAACAAACAGCAGCAGCAACAACAAAACGGATCAGTATGAGTGCTTCGTGATTATCAGATTTCCTGGGTATCTTCACATCACGAAAACATGCCTATATAAATTTGACCCCCTTAAACCCCACTTTTATATAGTAAAACTGGGGTTTACAGGGGTATACATTATTTTTCCGCTCAAAAACTAGATTGTGGGTACACGTTAGAACCGCCTCATCGAGGCGGTTCTAACGAGTATCCACAATCTATGTTTTGAGCAGAATTATAAAAAATATCAGAATGTTTTATCTGAAAATTTTCATTTTTTGGTGGTAAAATTTTCATTATATTTGAATAGGCGTGTTTTCGTAATGACATATTCTTATACGAGATGACCGAATTTATTATAGTTAAAATACAATCAGAAGAAACGCTTGAGTATGAAATATCATTCTCTATCGATGAAACAATTATTATGGTTTGTAAATGAACCATCTCGAAAGCATTTGTATTGAATTCATTTTCAATAAACCTCAGAACTTTCTTATGGAATTTTGACAATGTGCTAATGTTTTTCACACTTTCCTTAACAGTTTTTTGATATGTACTTTATTTCAATTTGGCCTGAGATCCACTCAAATTATGGTTTTCATTTCAAGCATGTCGCAGAATACAGAAACTGCTGTTAGGCATTATGTCATATGAGGTACGCCGTAATAAGCGCTGTCCTCTCACCGAACTGCACATACGCAGTCTGGTCTTGGCATGCGCGTTTCATCTAGACAACGTTTGGACATTGTAGGTTTAATAAGTTGCAGTTAGACTGCGCATGTACGAGAATGCAGTACGTTTGGTACTATACGGTTCGCCGAGCCTTGTTTTATCATGACACGGTTAACCCATTATTGCCTAATGAACCATTCTACCTCTTTCTTTGGACAGATCTATGTCATATGAAAGGTATGTCAGGCTTATTTTATTATTATTATTTATTATAGAAATTCCTGTACTTGATCTTGATCTACACTATTTGCTAACGTCTCTTCAATGGAACGTCAGACTTCAATTTTTGCTGAACAAATGTGAGTAGCTTTTGCAGTGCAAAAGCTACTCACATTTTTTCAGCAAAAAATATCAGAATATTGTATATTGAATCCGCTAAAACAGTTAACGAAATGACCCTTAACGAACTCGTTAAGCTAACGACGCTTTGAACAACTGGGCCCAGAATGCTGGATTTAAGTGTAATAGATACACATCTGAGGGGAACTCATTGTGGCATGGAAATAATTCTATCATTGTAAAATGGTGACTAAATCTTTCACATCACGAAAACATGCCTATATAAATTTCAGCATATTTGTGTATCACTGGATGTGGGTTTAAGTAATATAATACCAGTTTACACTAAGTGAACTGTCAGCATTTGTCACCTAGACAATAGTTATTGGTCTGGTACACACAAAGTTTCATACATTGTGGAGTCAGAATAAAACAATGCTTCAAGACGACATTAGCCATAGAAAATCATGCAACATGTTAATTAATCCTTGTCATGCTGAATAAATTAAGATGCCATGCCTTCTTCCAATTTTCAGCCAGTCAGATTGCTTGATCTCGATTGTTGCTATAAGTTCACATTCTTAATGGCAAACAGTGTAGATCCAGATCAGTTGGCTTCCTCAGAAGCCAACTGATCTGGATCTACACTGTTTGCAAAGGCAGGGTTTATCCGGGTTCAGCATGACAAGGGTTAAATAATTCCTGATTATACGTGTTTTAATAAGACTGTTAAATAAGTTTGTTATTGTGCCACGACGTACCTTATAGCCCCTCTGCATCCCTATCCACACTCCAGCTAGTCCCCTTCAATTTATTTGAAACTGATGCAACATCAGTCGTGTCGACTATAGAATGTACAATTATTGTTATCGATAATACTATTAAGAGTGCATTGCTGCACAAATAATCTTTTCTGTGTCTGGGTTAGGTTGCACCCTTTGAAGTAATTGAGATGGTCAGACAAAAATGAAATACAGAATGGCAATCAGTTTGGACAGACATGGGACAGCGCCGTCTCATCGTGATCTATGCTGTTGGCAAAATATATATGTATGAGATCTGTATTCATAAACACATAGACATTTTATTCTCCAAGAATGGTTTAATAAATTGATACATGGTATTAAAACAGTCGTAAAATGTGGCACCTGACAGCCTGTAAAATATCAATTAGTCTCTCGTCCTTGAAATGAAGTGAAATGATTTTAAGCGTATCTCTAAATTAATGTTGCCAACATTAATTCAGAGATACGATAAAAATCATTTTAAATCATTTCAAAGCAGGCAAGAACACCTTGCGCAACAATTCAGTTTCACCAATTTCAGATATATAGCTGATGTATTGTCCTTGAAGAGTATTTGGAGTTCATCTATCCACGTGAACTTGAACTAAAGGAAACAAGTGGAGACTTCAGCCTCCTCCTTATACTAGGATTGTTATCTCTACATTGACAATGGAAAGCTAACTACTAGGTTTTACGACAAACCTGATGACTTCAATTTTCCCATTGTTAACTTTCCATTCCTGAGCAGTAATAGTCCTTCTGCACCAACATACGGTGTTTACGTTACACAGTTAATCTGTTATGCCAGAGCCTGTTCAAATTATCAGGACTTCATGGAGCATGGGAAAGTGCTCACTACAAAGTTGTTGAGCCAGGGTATAAAAAAAACTGGTAGCAACACTGGAGTTCTATGGGAGACAGCATGATCTGGTCAATCCCTACAATGTTGCAGTTTCCAGAATGGTTTCTGATGTTTTTGCCAATGACGAGCCATAAGTAGACTTCCAAAATCCCGAACATACGCTTCTCCCAACATTTCCTTCGTTCAGGCCTGTGGGCATGGTGGTAGAAGTTTGCTTACCAAGTAATGCTTAATACCCGCGGACGCCTGATTACACCCTTTATTTTGGTTTAAACATATTTTATTATAGCACAGATATCATTACAACATGGTGCAAGTGATTGTACAAATTGGGATTAGAACGAAAGAACAAGTGCTTATATAGTTCTTCTCCCTTTATTTTTGGGTCCATGTCTGTTGCTCTGAACGTTCTGATTCGTCATTTGTTTACGAATTTATGAGTTTGGATTAAGGCTTGGGTACTATGACCACTACTACGTTTGATCCAGTTCAGAAACGAGAGACTTACTGAAATTTTACAGGCTGTCAGCTGCCACATTTCATGATCGTATTAATACTTTATATCAATTTATTAAACCTTTCTTGAATAAAAATATCTATTTTTGAGGAATATGGAGCCTTTAACAGGGGCCTCATTCGTATCCAGGAAAAAGCATTATTTATTTATGTAATATGTATTTATTTATCGCGGGCGGTGCAAGCCTTCGTCGGACGCTGAGGTCTGACCAAGGTAGGCGCAGATCGCATATAATGGCTGCGTTCGTTTTGCTACGCAACGGCGTCGAGGCCTCGCATGCGCCTCCTTTACGCCGAACCATTTGTTTACCGGCTTACGCCGATCACATGACCGGCCAAGTGTTCGAGTGAAAAGAGTGCCACCGGCGAATAGAGAAAAAAAGGCGACCTCCATGGCCATAACAGCCTGCGCAGCAACAATAGTTGCTGTCACTAAGTTTTTTTGAAGAGGAAGAGGTTCCCGTCGAAATTATGTCCTTTCTCACACAAAACATGATTTTTATATTCTGTTTTGTTGTAAAAGCATTTGATCATTTGCTGATGGTTTGATTACAAAAAAGCAAAAACAAACTATTTTTGACATGTATAAGCACTACCGTAAAACCTTAAATTATGCACCCCTGAAATTTAAAAATAACTGTCATATTAAAGCGTTTATTGATAATTCTGTGCCTTGCATAAATTCAAGAAAATGTTCTTACACAGATAAATATTAGCATATTACAAAAACTTTGCCATAATGACTTTGATATTGCAAATTCCTGGGCATTCACTGTACGGTTTCCTTGTATGTACTCTCTGCTGAAATAATTAAAAATTCACCATTCTTTGCATTTAAAGTTGGGCCTAGTATTTTTTAATTACCTCATCACTTACAGAGATGCCCTTGTATATACCATTGCGAAATAAATTTTAATGCAAACATTTGATTATACAAAAAGTGTGGGTGGTCAAAAACATATAGTTTGCGGGCTAAGTGTAAAAGAAGAGGCTTATCAAATTAGAACTGAAGACGAATTCTGAAAATTTGATAATTATTGGTCTATAGAATAGCTGTATAGAATCAGCAGTTCAAATGTCCAAGCATATTCCAAACATGGTAAAGCTGAGAACTTTTTGAACAGCCCTAGTATACATATAGATAAAATTGCAGTCTTTACGCTCTTACACTGGTTTTTTATCATGGCGTAACTTTAAAGCAAACATGGGCCGCGACATGAGAAAATGTACCTACTGACATGTGCACTCAACGAAGACTCAAACCAGCCTGTGCTTCCGCGCAGTCTGATCAGAGTCTTCATTGTCCGCGTGACGTGACTTTCATCCTTGGCTATCCAAAATGCGCCCATTGAAGATTCTGATCAGACTGCGTGAATGCGCAGGCTGATCTGAATCTTCGCTGGGCGCTCATGTCCGAAGGTACGTTTCCTGTCATTACGGTTCTTTTAAATTTCCTCATTACGAAAACACACCTATTCAAATATTAAATTTTACCACCCAAAACAGTTGAAAATTTTCATATAAAAATTCTGATATTTTTCATATTTCTGCTCAAAACATAGATTGTGGGTACTCATTAGAACCGCCTCGGCAAAGCGGTTCTAACCAGTACCCACAATCTATGTTTTTGAGCAGAAATAAGAAAAATAATGTATACCCCTGTAAACCCCAATTTTACTGTATAAAAGTTGGGTTTAAGGGGGTCAACATTATATAGGCATGTTTTCGTGATGTTAAATTTATCTTCAGGTCTGTGATATATTATCAAAATTTTAAAAATGATTAGGCACCAAACATAATGTTTATCCTTTATATAGCTGCTGCCTAACTGTTGTCTAACGTTCCTAAACTGTATGAACAATATGTTTTAATTATGGCTAAATATGACAGACAGATGTAAGGAACAGTATGATTAAGTTTATTATCATAATCTAATAAGTTTCAGTTATGAATTTCTTGACATGCTCACTTGTAAAATTGCCTTATATAACATCATTCTAATGTATCTGAATGGCAAATATTGGATTTAAAATATTTAGACTGATGGCTGTAGAAATAAATGATATTTTATGATTCCCACGAGGAATCAGTCGACGTTGACAGTGTGATACAGATTAATTCCGACACCAGTAATGTTGAGTTATGTTTTGTATTTATTAGTTAGATGTCAGCAAATACTTTTATAAAATTAACAAATGACATATTATTGTTCTTATAACATGCTTCGCTGTGTAGTTCAGGGAAATTGATATACACTTTCAAGTTAGATAATCCTTCCAAAATTGTTTCGTTTTCCTTCTGAAAATTTATCTACTCTAAATAGGAAGTATCTAGTCTCTAGGTTCTACTCTAGATAACAGGAAATAAAATACTGAGGTCCTTTTCTTTTTGATAAGACCGCTTTCTATAAGAGGCTTGGTGTGCATAAAAGCAAACAAAAAGCCAGAAAAGTTGTCTCCCTTGTCAGAATCAATTCACTTTTAAGCGTCTGTACAGAGTTGTCACTACCGAAAGCCACTTCGGAAGCCATTTCGTATTTTGTTAGAATTCAACCGATGTGATCCGCGTGGACCGTAGAGTCATATGATCCGAAAAGTTATCTTTGGTATCATGAAATTTTCACATTCTCACAGCAGACTGTGGACATCCATTGTCTATTCATGACATGTAGACTTTGTTAAGACATTTATTCCTTACTGTAGCTTGTGTAAAAAAGATGAGGGCCGTGTGCAATACTTCATTATAAATAGAGCCTCGGGAATATATAGACCAAGTAACTATAAACGCTCTCCTGCTATCAAAGTATGTACTGAGAATAAATCTTAGGTAGCATATCTAAAACCCATTGCTCGATGCATTTAATTTCTCAAATACGTTTGTCTGTCTTGTTTTTTATAATCCAACGTCCTTCGATATTTATTGTAGGATACGGATTTAAGCCCAACCACCCACCCACTCGCCATAATCAGACTGTTCAAAGGCGTACACCTGTTGAAGTTCCTTTTACTTTTATCTGTCTGGGTTTTGTTTGGTCACTGAGTTTTCGACAAAGTGTTGTTTTGAGATGTCATTTTTTGTCATTAAACATTATCTGGTGCCTTGAGTGGACTGTTTTCCTGATTTTATTTCTGTATAGTTTTATCAATTAAATACTAAGCGGTGAGAAACAATCAGCATGATAATAAACACGGGCAATTTGTGAAAACAGTTGATTTTTTAAGACCGGCGAGTGTTAAATGTTTATGAAACCATACCAAAGACCATCGTACACAGCAGACTCACTAAAACATGATTATAATATTTAACATTTTGATAATTGTTCGTTTTAGGTATGGTTCCAAAATAGAAGAGCAAAATGTAGAAAACAAGAAAGCCAGATGCAAAAGGGTAAGCACATTCATTCATTCATTCATTCACATTTGAGGCAGGTATACACGGCTTAGATAATGCATATTCGTACCATATATTTCATCGCAGAGTAGCTTGAAACATTGTTTTGAAAACACTTCTGAATGACACTCTGTCCGAATCTGAATTTTATGGCGACTTAGTCTGTAAATTCAGGACGATTGTTGGCAAAACTGGTTTTTCAGATTATTTGAAAAAGAGTGTCACTCGATTAAAAAACAAATAGGCTACAACATGTATACTTTACGGCAAATTGCATACATAGTTGTTAACCCAACTTACTAAAAAGATTACTAACTTTGCTTCCCCTTTTAATTGCACGACGGTGGGTTGGTACTCAGACTAAATGACGGTTCTCTCAATCTGTTTCAAATGGTTTGGCACGTGACTATCAGTGTCTCTGGTCGGGTCATCATGGTCCTCTTTGTATTTTTCATGTGTTGTGGCTACAGATCGTCTCTGATCCCTTTGTTGTGTATCATCAGTGATGTGTTTGATTATATGTCTTCCACTGTGAGGTATCACAGATGTGGACCGAACATGTATTTGTAATTTGCAGCTGCATCAGAATTAAGGGTTAGGTTTCGCGCGAGTAAAGTCTAAGCCCTTCTCCAGTAGTTTTCCAACTGACCACTGTTCCAAGGCGGTTCCTCTATTGCAGTTCTTTTATGTGCGTCGGTGGATCCTTATGCGGCATTTGTTTTTCATTATTTCATCACGAAAGCACGCCTTTATAAATTTGACCCCCTTAAACCCCACTTTTATATAGTAAAACTGGGATTTACAGGGGTATTTATTGTTTTTCTTATTTCTGCTCAACACATAGATTGTGGGTACTCGTTAGAACCGCCTCGGCGAGGCGGTTCTAACGAGTACCCACAATCTATGTGTTGAGCAGAAATATGAAAAGTATAAGAATTTTTATCTGAAAACTTTCAGTTTTTTTTGTACTGAAATTTTCAATATATTTGAATAGGCGTTTTCGTAATATAGTCGTCATCTCTGCTTCTTTTGGTGCCTCGGGAAGGCTATGCTTCATGATTATGGCATTTCTTGGGAATCTTCACTTATATTATTGCATAAAAGCAGTGTTGCACGTTATTAACAGCCGTGCTTTAACCGGCGAAAAGCCGTGTATTAACAAGGCTATTCACGCTCTGTTAATGCACGGCTACGCAACTTTCAGTATGACCGTACCGGGGCCACAGATTTGCTGCCGTTGCGAGATGTGTACTGCCCGGCCCTAGAACGAGCATAGTCCGTGGAAATTACGTTCGCGAGACTCTCGGTGAAAAGGCAGATCAAAATAGTGCAAGAAATAACGCGAAATGTTAGCAAATGTTTTCAGTTTTTATGCAAAAATAGCGATCGAACATGTTTTTTTAATGCATTAACATTCGTCAGGTCCAGTAGGAGGTGTTGAAAACCGAGGTCGAAGGCCGCGGTTTTCAACACCTCCCAAGGGACCTGGCGAATGTTAATGCATGAAAAACCATGTTTGATCCCTATATTGTTACACATGGTAAATGATTATTTCATTATGTCTTAGGAGTCGTAACAAAGGAAAGAAGCATAGCTGAAACAAATTTCCCGCCTATCGTGGAATTCGAACCCGGTTTGTCCAGATAATAATCCAATGCTGTAACCACTGAGCCAAAGAGTCAACTCCCTGACGCAGTTGTCAGAGATTGAATATATACCTACAAGATATGCGTAATCTACTCATCGAGGCGATTCTAATGAGTACATCCAACACACAATTATTGTATAGAAAATCGAACGAAACAAAAATCCTTAAAGTATTGCTGTTTGCATCCTGACCTGGCACCATGATTAAGCCTCAGTGGCTCGAACTACCCACGTCTCGAACAATTTTAAGGTCCAAAAATATTCGAGCCACTGGAGTTGACTGTACTTTATGGTCTGTGGCTGCGGAGTTATTTGTTCCTCCCTGTTAATTGCATTGTTCTTGCGATCTAACTTTATGATAACCTCACTTGGGGAAAAGAGAGTAGATCACTTCGAGCCACTGGAGTTTGACTGTACTTTATGGTCTGTGGCTGCGGAGTTATTTGTTCCTCCCTGTTAATTGCATTGTTCTTGCGATCTAACTTTATGATAACCTCACTTGGGGAAAAGAGAGTAGATCACTTGTCTAGTAGCTTGGTCATATATTCTAGCTCTGCAAGTTCCTGTTCGTTCGCCCTTTCTCTTCGTATCGTGGATAGAATCATCCTCGGTAACCCAGGTGTGACCAATTACGTTACACTCCATTCATGGAGTGTAACGTAATGGGTCACACCTGGGTTACCGAGGATGGGATAGAATGTGATTTGCGCACTTTCAGAACTACTTCATTATTCTTTTTATTAGTGTTGTATTAGTTATTTGAGAATGAAACCTGTCTTTGGACATTTGCGACTATCCGTTTTCTACTGACCAGGACCCAGTTGTTCAAAACTAAGGATGCCGTTAGTTAACGTATCCTTAAAACTTTGATCATTAAATATGGTATATACGCTAATATTTTTGCTGAAAAAATGTGAGTAGGTTTTTCGGTCGAATTATAGTCCTTTAGCAACTTAGTTCATAAAATTTAGACAAAGTAGTGAGGGGTCGCCTTTAAGTTTAGAAGCGATTATTAGGTCAAATACAATGTTATTTTTCTTTTTTCTTCATATCAAATGGTGGGCGCTTTATGCAGGCGACACATCCAATTCTCGGAATTCTAGTTCATTACGAAAACACGCCTATTCAAATATATAGAAAATTTCACCTCCAAAAACTGAAAATTTTCGGATAAAAATCTCTGATATTTTTCATATTTTTGCTCAAAACATAGATTGTGGGTACTCGTTAGAACCGCTTCGCGGAGGCGGTTCTAACGAGTACCCACAATCTATGTCTTTGAACAGAAATAAGAAAAATAATGTATACCCCTGTAAACCCCAGTTTTACTATATAAAAGTGGGGTTTAAGGGGGTTAAAAATTATATAGGTATGTTTTCGTGATGTATTATCATTCACAATATTATCGGCATCATTTGCGGTTTTGTCCATTCAAACGCTAATTAACTGGTAAAGTTTACTAGTTATTGTTTCCAGTGTCGCAAATGCCCCAATGATACAGTTTCTCATGGAGCGGCTCAAATTAATTCCACCCAGTGGTACTGATAAATGATGACAATGAAAGATGATGTGTAAAAATTGTACATCCTACAATCGCAAAAAAAAAAAAAAAAAAAAAAAAAAAAAAAAAAATACTGAAACAATATTTACGTAGAGGGTTGCATTTAACCTTTACCACTTTCTGAGCAAATTCAGCAGACGACAAATTGATGATATTTTCTTTTTATTGTTTTTTCTTCAGAAAACAGGATTTGAGATTTCATGCAAATTGTCTCCATGAAATGTCAAATCCTGTTTCTTGCGAAAATATGAAAAATATTTCAAAATGTCGTTTGCCGAAAATTTTACCCAGAGTGCTAATTGTTAAATCCTAATGATGTCCTTGTTCTGTGCCAGTGACGGAGACCATCTGTTTCTCAGTTAGTACAACTGCAAAAAACAGATCCGAGCTGGTCTGCTTTCAATAAACCGAAACGTTCGCGGTTACTCGGAAACTATGGGCGCACTCTTTTCTCATCTAACTGATCTAGCCGGCGTTTAACCGGCTGTTTGTTACAAAAGAGTGCACCGGCTAATATCAACACGGCATTGTTAAAAGACGAATTACTTGCCCGCCATGTTTTAGCCGCCTAATCTATTGATTAAAAGCGGCGCTGTCGGACCAAGCCGGTTCGCCGCTGGCTGAATCGGCTGTAGAAAAGTGTGTGTTAGCCGGTTAACCGCAGCGAACCGGCGCAGCCCAGCTGTGAGAAAAGAGTGCGCCCTATAGCACATTTTCCGTTCAGTTGTGACAGTTTTCGGTAAACGGTAGCGAATATCCGCGAACTATTCTCAAGCTGGCATTTTGCATTACAAAAATGGCCGCTTATGCCAATAATTTTTTTGTATGCTTTTTCGTAACAAAAATATGGAAATGTTTACTAGGGGTGATATTATTCTATTTGAAATTAATGATTATTGATATAGTTTATTCAGTCTAACGAGAATAACATCTACTCTCTTATTTGAGGTCACATAAGTCGAGTTTAAAATAACTGTTCAGAAGATACAGATCAGGTTTAGAAAACCTCTCGCGAGTGATTTGCTTTATTGAACGCAGCCCTGTTGTCTTTCTCAGTCTTGCTCAGTCTTGCTCCGCGAAACGTTGCAGTTGGAATGGCTTAGTAGTTACAATATATTTTCTCACGTCTTGCGCAAGCATATCCTGTCTGGTGCCTGCGGCTGCTACTGCTGCTGTGTTTCGCGGATCATGACAGTTAGGCCACGTCAAGCGAAAATGTGCCTTCGAGCATGCGCAAAATGTGCGGAATCACATCATCCTGTTCACGCGCAAGGTCATCCTGCCTTTGCTATTCACTGAACATTCTTTTGTACCCAGTGATTCTAACAGCGGACAGCTAAGGCCCTGTTCAAACTGTGCATCTGCGCAGTCTGATCTGGGCCTTCGCTGTCCGTGCAAACCCCGAAAGCATACTTTGCTTCGCGCGGCTCATTTGATTTGGCTCTGGGCGATGTGCAGTCCTTTCCAATAGCTGCACCTTTCTGTTTTACTGCAAGCTTGTAGGTAAGTGCCTCTGACGACTCGTAAGTTCAGGAATATGCACATTTGGTGCACTAAATTTGGTATTGTTACGTTTTTTTTCCCTACAATATTTGGTAGAATGGAATGGCATCTTCAAAGATCACATTTCCTCAGATGCACCATTCTAACTGTCGTTATGCCTTCATTTCTCTTATTAAATTTTCTGTCCTAATTTCTTTTCTTTTAGAGTTATTCTTCCTGTTAAGAAAAATTAACAGTGACGCACAGTTAACATGCGCGTACATGTATGACAGTCCCGTGAGCATTTGGCAAGGTTTAAACAGCAATTTCTTGTTGTCAACAAATCTAGAGTGAAAAGAAAAAAAAATGAAGAAGAGAAGAAAAAAAATCTCTTTCACTCAAGATGTCAATGGGAATACTGTAAATTCGATCATTTGATCTAATTCAATTTCGACGTGATGAATATTTGACAAATTAATGTAATTACGCGTCGAGAGCGAATGGAAGGACTCTACAATTATATTACGGTTTTCTCTAACCCAGAAGAAAGCATTTCTTTGATTAACTTGATCAAACCCTCTTGTTAATTCTCTTTCTGATCCGAATCATAATCTAATACGTGGCGGTGTTAAAAGGGAATGCAATTTGATGGTATTACATTGTGTGTTTGCACGGCTAAGCGATGTAATTGTCAAACACTGCCTGTCAATAGACAAAGTAATGAGATAATATTAAGAAACAGTTGACATTCCCGATGAAGCCAAATTCAGGGGCTTCAACTTATTAACTAGTGTAAATAGAGAGGCAATGAAAATTAACATAAGTTACACAAAAATAGAAATATATTACAGAAGACGACTGTCATTTGTTTTCCCTAGAATGTGTGGGTGGAATCGATGGTGGTGGCTAGATCGACCAGGATAATTGGATAATTTCGAATCTTTGGATCTAATGTTCTAATGTCCCAGCCTCAACACTAGACATACGCCAAATTCCCCTCGGCTACATTAAAGAGTTTTGTGCGGCCTCTCTTCACTTGTAGAATTTATTAAGGTTGCCCCTGGAAACACATCGTGAAAACATGCCTAAATAATGTTGCCCCCTTAAAAAATTGGGGTGTACAGGGGTATTCATTTTTTTACTTATTTCTGCTCAAAACATAGATTGTGGGTACTCGTTAGAACCGCCTCGGCGAGGCGGTTCTAACGAGTACCCACAATCTATGTTTTGAGCAGAAATATGAAAAATATCTGAATTTTATCTGAAAATTTTGATTCTTTTGGTGGTAAAATTTTCAGTATATTTGAATAGGCGTGTTTTCGTAATGAACAAATATATAAAAGAACAACAATCGGAGATTTGGTTTCACTGAGACTCATTGTAGTTTACAAGGCAGCATACGACCTCTAGCACTGGCTTAAGCAGAACTCTACTTTCCAAGATACAAGAATGTGCCCAATGGTTCCTAGGAAAATAATAATAATACAGTATAACCTCAATTGCTCGAACACGGATGGCTCGATTACCGTTGATGATTCGAACTCTTTTTTCAGTCCCTACAAAATTCTTTTAATAGCTCAAGAAAACAAATATTTAGGTACATTGTGTGTACTCATTAGAATCACCTCATCGAGGCGATTCTAATGAGTACACTCAACATACAATTGCTGTGTAGAAAATCTAAAAGATTTCCCTAAATTATCTCTTTTTGCTTCCTGAACTGGTGCCATGATTAACCCTCAGTGGCTCAAACTACCTATGTCTCGAACAAATTTCCATGGTCCCAAAGATGTTCGAGCCATTGAAGTTCGACTGTAATAATAATAATAATAATAATAAAATATGTCATATTTAGCTTCCCATCACTTGCAAGTCATGTCTACTTCCAACCATGGTAATAAACAAAACAGCAAGACTTCCATTTAACGTTGTTTTTTAATTCTAGCACCTCTGATCTCCTCGATGGTCGCCGCTCCATTCCCGTATGGAAAGAAACATTTACACAAAAATTCAATGACTATAGATCTATAAATATAATTTAAGATACGCAGGAAATGTCATAATCACGAATTACAATCTTCCCGAGGCACCAGAAGGAGGTGAAATGAGGGACAAATAATGACAAAACAAACACAGTATATCAAATCACTTACGCACAAACAAAGAAGAAATGCAACAGAGGAACCGCCTTGGAAAAGTCAGTAGGAAAACTACTGTTTGAGGGGGGAGGGAGGGGGCGTTAACCAGTTTTACTCGCGCGAACCTCACCCTTAATTCAGTGCCTTAACGTCATATTTGCTTAGATTGCGGCACTGCATAGATCAACACAGGTCAGTCGCTAATACATACAGTTGATTCATATAGTTCAAGAAATAAAGTATTATCGAGCAAGGAAAATCAAGCGATTCGATATTAATCGATTATTAATCGATAAAAAATCGATATGATATAATGTAGCTGTTATGCGACTGACTGCGCGGACCGAACCGTTATATGATGCTTGAACAGTATCAGGATTAAGGGCGAGGTTTGGATATAAGGAAATCCACGAAACGGTGTAACATCATGAAAACATGCCTATCTAATTTTGATCCCCTTAAACCCCTATTTTATATAGTAAAACTGGATTTTACAGGGGATTACATTATTTTTCTTATTTTTACTCAAAAACATAGATTGTGGGTACTCGTTAGAACCGCCTCGCCTAGGCTGTTCTAACGAGTACACATAATCTATGTTTTGAGCAGAAATATGAAAAATATCAGATATTTTTTTTATTTGAAAATTTTCAGTTTTCGGAGGTAAAATTTTCTATATATTTGAATAGGCGTGTTTTCGTAATATTTTGACTTATTTTATCTTCACATATTTTACTGTTGAACGTTGAACGGTGGCGTGTCTGTTGCAGATTACTAAGATATAAAACGAGAACAAGTATAAAACGAGAACAAGTAAACGTTGATATGATGATAGAAATGAATTAACATCGGTACTACGGTCAAATAATCCGAAAGAAGAGAATGAGGGAGAATATTTGTTAAAATAAGTAAAGTAAACAAGTGAACTCAAGAACTGATGCAATCAGATCCACATCTAGCCGCTTCCCGCATCCCCTCCTCGACCTCCCCACCTACACACACCCCAAAGACATGCAAATACAATTAAGCAGTCACAAAATAAACAGATGGCAAGCAGAATTGGCAACGCTTTTCCCAAAAGGTCACAAAATGTACCACAATGAAAGTACCGCCCTTGAACGGCCAGTAATGAATTACTGTGGAGGCTGGGAGCTTAAACTAGATTTACGGGATCCCAACACTAACCCTCAGCTTCCATAGTGGTAAAACATACATTTGTTCGGTCCGTGTGGAGGTCTTCTAACTCACCCATGAATCATTACAGGCAACAAATATATCACAGATAAACCTACAATGTAGCAAAGATGAAATATATCGGCACCTGAATTTTATGGTGATTTAGAGTAAAAGTTTAGAAAAATTGTAGGTAAACCTGAATTATCTGATCAAGTGAAAAAAATTGTAATATGTTGTAAACGAAAGGGGTATATCAAGATATACTAAGCTGCATGCTAAGCGTTTGACCCAATCACAAATGACCACTTTGCTTACGAGCGTATCTCTTTAATTGCACGCCGGTGGGTCTAGATTCAGACTCTATGATAGCCGCGACTTAAAAACTATTCTTCAGAACATTTTATATCCATTTCTTGGTCCATCGGAGTTCAACTGATGGTTTTCCTTTGCTCCAGTATTCCAAAGGTGTTGTTTGACACACAAGGGATCTCCAGGTGTCATGTTGTTCCTGTTGAATTAAAATCTTTGCTTCATTATAGGCTTTTTCTGTGATGTATTTGTTGCCCATAATGATTCAAGGATGAGTTGAAGACCTCCACGCGGACCGAACAAATATGTGTTTTCACCACAATGGAAGCTGAGTGTGATGTTTGGAATCCAATGAAACTAGATAAACTCCACTCCCACCCCATCCCCTGTAATTTATAAATGACCATTCCAGTGCGGTAATTTCATTGTGGTACTTCTTATTAAATCTTTATACAAATAGTTTCTTAATCCCTGTATCTTGCGAAAAAAACGTAACCATACAATCGCAAATATATACGGCTGAGTTTTTGTATAAATAAAGTAAATAAGTGAACTCAGGAACTAATACAACCAGATCCACATCAAGCGACCAACACCAAAGAGAAAGACAGACAAATACAATTCAGCAGCCAAAAATGAACAGATGGCAAGCAGAGTTGGCAACTCTTTCCAAAAAAGGTGGCAACTGTTGCCCAAACTTAACTGAATATATCTTAAACTTACATAATTGTTAAAAGAAAAACATTAGAAAGTGAAATACTACATAACAAATAACAAAAAAAAAATCATATTGAAAGTACCTCCTTGGAACGGTCAGTAATGAATTACGGGGGTCGGGGGTTGGGGGTCGGTGTTGGGGGGGGGGGGTGGAAAGGGGATAAAGCTAGCTTTACGGGATCCCAACACTCTCCCTCAGCTTCCATAGTGGTAAAACATATATTTGTTTGGTCCGTGTGGAGGGTCTTCTAACTCGTACATCATTAATGATTAATCATTGCGGGCAACAAATAAATCACAGATAAAGCCTATTATAAAGCAAGGATGAGGACTGAACAGAAACAACGTTTTGAGACACGGAGATCCCAGTGTTGTCAAACAACACACCACTGGAATACTGGAGCAAAAGAAAAACACCAGTTGAACCCCGGTTTGATGTAAAATAAGCGTCAAAAAGATTGCCTTTGGAAACAAAGAACACACAACAGATTAGAAAATGGGAGTCTCGGTTTTATTGAGAGTCTTCATAAGCAGCAATGAAGTTTGCAACACTCTAGCGTATATATGAGCAGAACTCCCATTTTCAAATATACCACAATGGGCCCAATGATCCAAAAGGAAATGAAATTAAATCTGCACTATGTTGAAGTACGGGGAGACGTTCTGATTATTGGTTCATACAAAACATCTGTATAGCAATTCGAAATTAATTGCATTTTGAAAAAAAAACGTACATTTGCATGATAATGGTTTAGAGTTTCCCCCTCTCCCTCAACCCTGTGCGGGCGGGTGTGTGGAGAAAGGACGTTGTGTCTACTTTCATGTACTTTCCACTTTTTCTGATAGATCCTGTTATCACAGCTATGGTGATGTCAATCGAAAGGTTATTGTTCCGCCTATAAGCCGCGCTATTCCTCACCATCGTCCTACCTACCCCGTTGGTGTACACGGAGGTTTACACGAGGGGTCAAACAAAAGTAACAGACGATTCGTGCATAGTGTTGCACTGTAAAGCAGATGTTGTACCTACTCCATTTGCGAGGTCTTTCAGAAGGAGGTTTTTGCGTGTCATCACGCTATTAAAAACCCTAATACAAAAATTGTCTTATCATTATTTCATATTCTAAAAGTCCTAAAACGTGCCGCAATTTTTTGGCTTTCGCGGTTTTAGTTCGTATTTGTCCTCGTTTTCAGGACTCGGTCATCTTTAGAAACAGGAATAGTGAGAAAACCCGCCTACTGCCGTCAAAGGCCAATGATACGGCGACCGTGTATATTCGCACGGCTGCCGGGTGTATAAGGTGTCGGAGAACCGGCAGACGAGTGAACAACCAGCGGCTGCTGTCACGATGGCCGTATATGAAACATGAATTTTGACCAGTAGCTCGATTACTATATGGAATATTTTGATGATTTTTTACAGATGCTTAGAATACTATAAGTTGCATATTCTGGTTTATGTGCTGTCTGCTCTTGATATCTGTGGAAAGAAAATCAGTTTTGGCCAAAGTTCTTTTTATGGAATATCTTAATCCATTGTAGACTGCATGTACCCCCACTCCATCCCCAACCCGCCCCGTCCAACACTATATACTGGAAGAGTCCAATTTCAGTTTTAGGTACGTCTGGTTCTGAGATTTAGATATTCCTAGAGATAAAAATGGCTAAACTATTTGCAAACAGTGAAGACCCGTTCTGCGGCGTCTGATCTGGGTATGTACTGTTTGCCAAAATACCATTTTAGGGTTATCTAGACTACAACTGGTTAATAAAATTTTACGCTGTAATGAATACTAAGGCCAATGGCCACTACTCTGGTCATTTAAGTTCTTAATTGATCTGCCCTTAATACATGCAATAAATAGTTTTTTCCCTGTCGATTTTACCAAATACTTCAAGTATTTAAAAAAATGAATTTACTATCAGCAACGCCTTTGTATAACATGATGTTTCATGTTATACTTCTTTTTGTTCGTGTAGTTTCTCTGTGCCATAATTATTTTCGTTACATAGTGTGTCCGTTTCTATCATGTTTACAGTAGTAAAACCCATTACTCGTTCTGAGAACGAATCGACCAGAAAGCATGCTATCGGAAAAAGGAGAGTATGGCGGGGGGAATATTGGGCACCTTTCGAAAACCTTTCCCTGAGAACCTTTGTGTAATATTTTCAAGGTCTTGATGAGGTAAAACATTGTAAAGCCACGTCGAATGAACATACAGAGACAAAGTTTCGATAATTGTTATATCCAAGAGCTGGTTTTAACGTGACAGTCGTTATGGGGTGTCAAACAAATTATTTCATCGGTATAAAATATCTCGACTTGGACATACTGTTTGGATGAATTTCCGCCCTTTAACAATACAAGTGGCATTCATTTACCTTTTTGCTATTCCCAGTATACCCCAAATAATAACAAGGACATGCTTTGAAAAAAATGGATGCCCAAGAATGACACAAGTGAAATTCTCGTAGACCAGCCTGGTAAAGACACGCTTTGTCGCATAAGGACTTTGCTGGATGCAGTTAATAAGGTCAAGTCACACATACTATGGCGCAGTTAGCTCACGAACGAATGATAACATTTAAGGGCAGACGTACCTTCAAGTAGTATTTCCGGCAAAATTTGGAATTAACGTGTGGGAAGGAGCCATTGCACAAAATGGCTGTGTGCATGAAGTTCAGATTTATACCAGCAAACACGGGGAGCAGAACGGGTGATCGAGTGGTACAAGATCTGACAAACAAAAAGAAAGGAAAATCGTACATGTGTATATGGATTTTTTTTCTTCTTCTCGAGTCCTTCTTTTTTGAAAGTCCTCGTGGTGACCGGATTTACTGTCTTTGCACTGTATGTAAATGTAGGAAAAGGATGTCACAGGCTGTAAAATCTATCAGGCTCAGAAATAGGGGTTGCGGTTTAATCATGCAGAAGGGAAATCGTATTGCAGTGTAATGGAAAGATTGGACCATTTCCACCAACGTCATGAATGGTTGGTTGACCTGGTACTGTTTAGTAACTTATGACATCCCCTGGTACTATTTGGATATATACTTTGAGACAGTTTGATGATATTTGGAATGTATGTAGGACAAACCAAGTGTCTTGTTCAAGAATGGTAATTCGCATTGCCTAAGTTTTCGAATTACCTTTCCTTGGAATGTTTAGTTATGAAAATGTGCATGCTAGAGAACCGCGGTACGCTTTGAGATAGTTTGATGGTACTTAGTTGGTATGTTGGACAGAGGTTAATTTAATAGGTATCGGCTCTATTTGGAATATAGGGAACTGAAATCTTTTATGTATAAAAATAACCATCTGTAAAGCGGAATGTAGTCAGTGTTCCGAAATCAGTAACGTAGTATTCTGTGGACGTTAAGCAACTAAACATTTCAAAACATCAAAACTTTTGTGTATAAAATAACCATCTGTAAAGTGGAATGTAGTCAGTATTCAAATTTCACTGACGTAATATTAAGTGAACGTTAAGTCATTAAATACTCGTACTTCAAAACCTCAAAACATTTATATATAAAAGTACCTTCCGTAAAGTGGAATGTATAGACAGTGTTCCGAAATCACCGATGCAATTTTCAATGGACGCTTTGCCATTAAATACTCCAAAACATAAAAAAAAAAAAAAAAAAAAAAAAAAAAATGTATAAAAATAACCATCTGTAAAGTGGAATGAAGTCGATGTTCCGAAATCACACAGTAATATTCAGTGGACGTTTAGCCACTAAGTAATTCGAAATATCAAAACTTTTATATATAAAAAATCCATCTGTAGAGTGACAAATTGACAAACATTGTGCCACAATACATTTAAGGGGACTATAGCTGCATTTGGTACAATATCCTCCATTTTACAAAGATGACAGCTTTTGTTACTCCCTATTTCTGTTTCTTCACACCAAAATCTCCTGAAGAGGAATCTATTCTAAAAGGAAAGAATTTGCTCCGAATGGGAGCACATTCTTTCATTTCAAAGTAGACTTCTTTTCGGGATCATACAATGTTGATAATTTTGCTTCCCCGGAAAGATATTACTTCCCCTTAACTCTTTCGGCGCCAAATTTCAGACGACATTTGTCTTATGATTTTTTTTGTATTTTAACAAACTATCGTTTGGAAAGACGTCAAAGATGTCAAACTGCGTAGATCCCGATGAGACGGCTCATTGAGCCGTCTCATCTGGATCTATGCTGTTTGCAAAAGCCTATTATTATCGCCTGTGGCAGTGAAAGAGTTAAAACCATGATTAATAACGTGATGTTAGAAATTCAGTCACAATCGTTTAAACAGTCAAACTTCAGTGGCTCAATCATCTGTAGGACAATAAGTTGTTCTAGACATCGTTAGTTTGAGCCACTGTGTTACTCATAGCATCAGGTCAGGGGGCAAACGGGGATAAGTTAGAGATGACTTTTCTATCGTATTAAAATAACGGTATGTTGTGTGTAGTGCACACAATATACATTTTGATGATACAATAAAATAATTGGTTTTCTTGAGATTTTCCAAGGGACTAAAAGTAGAGTTCGAATCATTCATGGTAAACGAGCCATCGGTGTTCGAGTCTTTGAAGTTTTACTCTATTTAAGATCTTGAGTATTCTTGCACGTCACTTTTACGCAATACGTTAGATTGTTCGACTTCTAAGCACTGTTACAATTGTATTGCTAAACTCATTTGCTGGCGCTCTGTAAATCATCTCTTCTTTTGTAAACATCACAAATTGTAGATATAGAAATTAATTAAAATCACGCGCTTCGGAATATTAACTGTTTCCTTAAGAATTAGTCTTTGATTTATCTTATTACGGAATTATCATCCACGGTACTATCAATCAAGGTTTCCTATTTGCGCCTATTTTGTTCCGTTTTGTCACATTTCGGCGGCGAGCTGCACGATAAAGCTGAGGCAATTGTTAAATCGATATGCTACGCAACATGCACAAACGGCCCTTATGAAACAGTCGAACTGCGAAGTAGCAAATCAGCTTGCCCGTCGGCGCTGTTAGATGGCCGCCTTCTTGGCTTATTATTGAATTTTGTGATATATATCGGTTTTGTGCGCGGGCAACGGAGACTCTGATCAGACTGCGCGGACGCGCAGTCTGATCTGGGCCTTCGATGCCCGCACATGCAAGAAGTAGTGTTTTCACGTAGCATGGTTGAAATCGACATAATAACGTCTCAATTCAGTTGTAATTGAAGAGCCGTATCAGTCTATTTGTTGAAATACGAACGCCTTAATCTTGATCAAGATGGTAGACCTTTCTGTTATGACAATGTGTTATGAGTGGCGGGCATCCTATATTGAAATCGGCGATATTATTGCCGCACAGGTTAAGGATCATAGTAGAATTGATGGTAGCAATTGTCCAACTCATTCGGTAATTAATCAAAATGCTGACACTCATATTACAAGAAATTACCACCATTACTGGCTCATAAAATGCGCGTCAAATGCGATCCACAAACTTAATAAATATTAAGTAGCTGACGAGTGTTGGTTTGAATGCGCATTCGTTTTGGATAACGTCAAATCGGTATTTCGTTAGGTATTTCGTGACAATGGCAGGAGAAAACAATGGAAAGGCAAGACAAGAAGATAGAAGCATGTGATGTGTTACCACCTGGTTTATGAAATTTCTTTTTCTGAGCTTATCATTCTTAATCCAATAACGTCGCAATTATTCAGTGGATGCCATGCCATAAAATGATATGACCACACGTTACCATTATGAAAACACGCCTATTTAAAGATATTGAAATTTTCACCACCCCAAACTGAAAGTATTGAGATAAACTTGTTCTAACGTGTACCAACAATCTATGTTTTCGAGCAGAAATAAGAAAAATAATGTATACCCCTGTAAACCCCAGTTTTACTGTATTAAAGTGGGGTTTAAGGGGGTCAAAATTATATAGGTATGTTTTCGTGATGTCATTTGGTAAATGGCATGTAACGTCATCACGCCGGCCGTGACAATTTTGTTTTTTTCTGTTGAAAAACGGTTTAAAACCTACTGCCAAAAAATGCAGTTTAAACATCATATAATAAACAGAATCTAACATTTGTGATCATTTCATATAATATGAAACTCGCAAAAGGCTCGTTTTGTAAATTTCATATGAAATGACCACTAAAGAGATCTTCTGTATAAAACTTTTAAAGGATATATGCAGAATCGTCTTCTCCGTTTCAACAATTAACTGGAAACGTATGTACCCAGTGGGCACACAACGTTAAAATGACGTCGTATCAACGTCGATGACGTTGATATGGCGTCATTTTGACGTTGTGTGCCTGCTAGGTAGTCTTTCTAACTTTTATAATATTAATACAAATGTAATAATTATAATTATTATAATGAATCTTCGATTTAATTTTTCTGCCTATTATTACTATTATAGAGCAAAATGCGTTAAGAATGACATTATGAAAACACGCCTATTCAAATATATTGAGAATTTTACAACCAAAAAAAAAAAGGAAAATTTTCAGATAAAAAAAAAAATCTGATATTTTTCATATTTCTGCTCAAAACATAGATTGTGGGTACTCGTTAGAACCGCCTCGGCGAGGCGGTTCTAACGAGTACCACAATCTATGTTTTGGAGCAGAAATAAGAAAAATAATGTATACCCCTGTAAACCCCAGTTTTACTATGTAAAAGTGGGGTTTAAGGGGGTCAAAATTATAAAGGCGTGTTTTCGTGATGAAAAATATGTATACCATTATTATAGTGCTTCAGCTTGTCAAACAAATATTTGATGCAATGTAACATAGAATCAGTATTTCACCTCACGACATGACGGAAGCAGTTTCTAGAGTACGTATTTCTTACCTTCAGACCGTTGCCTAATGTCCTTTTGACATCCTTTGGAAAGACGTTTTTCTCTTGGCGTTTTATTCTGAATGAAAATGTTTTGTTCTGTTTGACCATATCTTATCAGGAACCATTTGTGTTTTCTGTTTCTGCGCGTTGTTTTCAACTATTTACTGTAAATTTACTTTTACGGGCAAAATGGGTCTGACCTATGCAATTTCTATAGTAAATAAATAAATAAAAAAATAAATAAATAAACAACAACAACAACAACAAAAAAAAAAAAAAAGATATTAGAATGTATCTATTTTTTGCTGTTGTTTACTTCACTGATTTTAAATAGGTGATGTTCCAAAACTTGTTGAAAACTTGCATCCAAACTACCAACCCTATCGTTTGCAGCCATTTTCTCTATGGGGAAAAGGGAAGTTTTCGGATATTTTTAAAACTACTGAACGGAATAAAACTTTTATTGCATATATAGTTACGGCAAAAGGTTTTGCATTGAATCATGATAAAAATCTGCTAATTTCTTTACTTTCTGAAAGTAGAGTAATTTTATATTAGCTGTATAGTATAGTGCATTACATTGTTACTATGTTCTGACAGAATACGAATTGCAATATATATATATGTATATATATTAACTTCTGTAGGATACTGAATCTTTTTTTTTTAAGGAGGATGAGTGAAGTCGATTCGCTTTGAATTTTTAAATGCCAAACGAGTTTAATTTGCACGGTAAACAGCTGACCAATGCCATGTAAACTCATTACGGGTATAAAATACTACTACTACTACTAGTGTATATTATGATTATGCAAGCTATATATCTAAGAGTATCTAATGAGTCTGTAAACGGACACCGAAGGCCCTGATCAGACTGCGCTTCTGATCAGACTGCGCAGAAGCGCAGTCTCATCAGGGCCTTCGCTGTCCGTATATACCCCGAATTCCCTTGGTACGGCTCAATTTGCAGCATAACGGGGATTTTTCTGTGTTTAGTTCTTTTACTTGATGGATGAGATATTTATTCATTGCATATCCAAGAAATTCAGCTTCATTACAAATAGTAAAGTGCATTTTGTATCAACACTTTTCGGGATTCTTTATTCAAAATACAGATGTAGATAAATGCATTGCCTACTTGAGACACTCCCCAGCTAGCATTCTTTATAAATCTATAGCGGGCCGTTATCGACCCGTCAGCTACCCTGACGGGCCGATAACGGCCCGCTATATATTTATAAAGACTGCTTACTGGGTATGCGTTTCCAGGTTCGATTTGGCCTATTAAATAAATGGGTAAGTTTATTGCTTCAAACACGCACGTCCATACCGACGTCTATTTAAAGTCACCCTTCCTTCTTTGCGAACATTAAAAAAATGTGGACAATTAGAACTGTTGTACAGTCTTTGCTTAAGCGGAACTGGATACACCTAGTATTATTTTTTTCGTAATTGCTATATGGGACATAAAATCTATAAAGATTACTTTGGAAACACCGAACCCATAACATAAAGAAAATCAGAATCTGCATATGCAGCAGTGTATATTTTATAGGGCTACATACGCCCCCTAGCAATGGCTTAAGCGGAGCTCGAAGGAAAATAAACTGTATCAACTGCACTATGATGAAGTATGGGGAGACGTATTACGGCCGCCACACGGCACTTAACACTTAAAGTCCTGCTTGCTTTCCTGCAGATCTCAAACAGGATCTACACTGTAAACCTAAGCGTTTGCTCCCAAGAGGAGGAAACTCTTTTCAGAAGAGAGAAACATCTCAGACAAACATATTTGTCAGAGATTTTCTCAGTAGATTTTCTTCTCGTCGTTCCAATGCGGTTGCTCTGTCGCAGGTATTTTTCTTTGTTCGCGCGCCAGTGGTTTCAAATTAGGCGTTTGTTTTGTCATTGTTTGTTCCGCACCTCTCCTTCTTTTGTTGTCTCGGGACGGCTGTGCTTCGTGATTGTGCAATTTCCAGGTTATCACTTGCAGTTTTTCGTCCGCTGAAAGTGAATCCAGTTTTATTTAACAGTCTGTTATAATCCCACTTATAACCCGCCGCTGTCTAGTTTCTCCTTTACAAGACCAGTATTTATGAATATCTTACAGGCACGGTTATATTCCCAGTTTATTTAGGGTTTATTTGGAGTAATTTTCGATCTTCAATGGCGTAATTTGTTGTTGGCAAACCCGCTTCCCGTTTTGTACAAAAAGTAACTTAATGAAACAGTTTAATCTTTTCTCCAAATAATAGTTTGTGTTTAGTTAATTTAGCTTTTTTGATCAGTTATCCAGCAGTCAAATACATCATCCTGTATCGCTATAAAGCGGCGCTGGGATTGTGATTTGCTTTTCTTTAACAAGCGTCCAAAGGTCACAGATCTTGAAGCAGACGACAAATTTCTGTTTGACCTCTACTAGATTCTTCATCAAAATCAAATATTTATCTACGCTTATTAATCATTTTGTGAGTGATGAAAAGTGAAAGGATATAAATTTGTAATTCGTTTGATGATTCTGAAGAAAATATAATTAGGTGTTAGTATGGACTGTCATTAATCATATCGTATGGGCAATATATTACGTAAAACAAACATTTGGGAATCTGCATATTCCGCTTTGAGATTGCAGCACATATCGATTGATGTATAGATTTGTTTTACATTTTGTACATTTTTGAATTTCACTTCTCAAGTGTGGTGCGAGATAGCTTGCAAATACATCGCGGATTAAAATATGAATTAGACCAAATGAACATGGACGAACAATTTTAACGTACTATATAATGGGTAAAAATTCAGCAGGCGACATTTCGAAATATTTCTTAGTTTTCCCAGGAAATTGACTAAGCTCATTTGCTGGGTAAAAACAAGAAATTCCAAAAAACCACCAGTCTTACATTCTAGTGTATTCTGACTTTTGCAGGCAGAAATTAAAAAAAAAAAAAAAAAAAAAACCTCTTCGATTGTTAACTTTTTTCACAAAGATACAGTTGTTAAATCTCCTGAGACTGGTGTTGAAAACTGCGTCAATCAATTTCAATCCGTTCAAAAGTTATTTAAGTGTCACGATTGAGTATTCACTGCCTTCCTAAATCTGTTTCTGCAAAACGGTTCGCTTTACATTGGAAGTTCTCATGTTTCATGTCAAATGGGGATTTTCTTAATGTAAGACAATACAAAAACGCTGAAAGAAAGTTAAGTCATTCATATTGTTAATATTGTTTGATATTCTTGCAAAAACTAAGAAAACAATGACACACCAAAATCATCACGAAAACATACCTATATAATTTTGACGCCCTCAAACCCCACTTTTATATAATAAAACTGGGGTGTGCAGGGGTATACAGCAGAAATATGAAAAATACCAGAATGTTTCATCTGAAAGTTTTCATTTTTTGTTGGTAAAATTCTCAATATATTTGAATACGAGTGTTTTCGTAATGTGTTGAAAATCGTTGTTAAAATTTAAATGATGCAAGATTGATAGTTCTAACTGTCAACAACAGAGCGAAATAAATGGTTTGCCTGAACTGCTAATAGATAATTTTATGGATTTAAGTATTCTTAAAGTGCTGTTGATTTACAGATTGAAACTATATTCCATTAATATTGTATTTCGAATTCCTGTGATCCATAATAACACTGTAGAATATACACTATAATAAGGCTATTAAAACAAAAACATACAACAGTAAAGTTTCAGTTAATATTTTAAATCTCTGATGACATTCCAAAATACTGCATTGAAGGATAGGAATTTGTTTGTAGTCACAGGTACATTTTCGAGCTATAATTTAATGTTGTTATCAGTTTGCTCTCAAATTTAGTTTTCTTTCATTTCGTATTTCTAACTTTGAATCATCTTATATAGAAATAACAATATGTCATTGCGTATCTTTGCGTTAAACCTCGTGACCTAATGAAGTAAGAGACAGCTTATACAGCCAGAAAGGAAAATAAAGCAGGACAAGTGCAATTAATGATCATTGTCTTTCTGTTTTCTTGTAATATGCGCCGTGTGATAGACCACCATTTACCCTGAATAATGAACCAGACGCTGCAGGTCGTGTTTTGAAAAATACCCTGAATAATGAACCAACCAGACGCTGCAGCTCGTATTTTGAATAATACGCTGAATCCTGAACCTGACGCTCCAGCTCGTATTTTGAATAATACGCTGAATAATGAACCATACGCTGAATCCTGAACCGTGAATAATGAACCGTGAACCAGATGCTAACTTAACGCTCATCCAATTTTATGATTTGCATGGTGTGATGTAACAAAATGGTATAGTAATATAATAATAATTGAATATTTGGTCTATTGAGAGAAGGCTCCGCTGGTCTGGACATGTGGAACGCTCCAATGGTGCAGTCAAGACAGGCCCAAGATAACATGGAAGCAGCTGACGGAGAGGGACTGCGGGGGTGGAAGCTCTCGGCTATCGACCTTCTTGATAGACATACCTGGAGATCTGTTGTGAGATCTGTCATGCGTGCAGCAAGCCAGCTAGCTGGAAGGGAGATCCACTGGTGTGTCCCTGTACCTGCACGTTAAATAAAAAATCTGATGATGATGATGATGATGATGATGATGATGATGATGATGACAACAGTGTCTTAGTAAAATGATGCCTGTATATTTGGTTTCAACAAACTGCTGTCATGATAAAATGATGGTTGTATATTTGGTTTCATCAAAAGGATGTTGTATTAAATGAGTGTTGCATATTTTGTTTCAATAAACAGATGTCATAATATAATAATGTGGTTGTATATTTGGTTGCATCAAGACGATGCAATAATATTTTGATATGTAATAGTATGCTACACATATGCACAGGTGGCACCGTGGTATAAAAGATATAGTATAGTTTGCGAAACAACAACATCCTATCGATCTTGTCGTAAACTTTATAGTGATCTGGACAACTAAGTGGCTCGTAACTTACAATTTTTCTAAAACTGAATCTCTTTTCCTATCTAGGTAGCCTTTCGTTTAATTTTGGATCCTTTAACCTCGATTGTGGACTTGTGGCAAGACTTGTGAGAGTGTTGCTTGAAAACCTCCTAGCATGTGCAAATAGATATAAGCTCCGATCCTCGTGGAGCGAGTTGCTCTGTCAATTAATGTTATGAATTATCAGGAACTTAACAACAATATATTCATGTATTAAAACTGATTGTTAACTTATTTTTTGTAGTTGGGATACAGATCTAAATAAGTAAGTTGACTTTCTTCTGGATCCCATTTGTATATAAACCATATAGTCGATGCTATAGTTTGTATTTTCTGTAAAGAATTATACAAATAAAATACTGTTTAATCTAAATTAAACAACAACAGAAATACAACATGCTTTGAAAGGGCTAGACACACTTATAGAGTGTACTTTATACTTTCTAGCCCTTTTGTGATCATTCACCCCATTCGGAATTTTGTACATTTATATGAAGGTCACGGATGAGGTCTAGCTAGTCTGCTTCAGAAAACTGCGACACTTCAACCAGTTTCATTTGTGTATTTGTATTCATTGTTCTAAAAACCATTCTTTTTAATCCAGTATTTAATATCAAAACACGTTTTCGTACATGAAGGCTGTTAGAACGCATATTTGCATGTATAAAATTTCCATAAATTATATATTAATATTTCTTCAGATAAAGTAAACAGTAAACAGAGATTCATTAATATATTTATGCACATGGAACAATATTAAATTCTCTGTAGCAGTAGATGTGTGTGGTCACTATAAATGGTGTATTAAAATCATTTCAGCCAGCGCATGACAAAACCTACAATAAGACGTTTGTGACCAGCGAAGACTCAGATCAGCCTGTGCGTCCACGTAGTCTGATCAGAGTCTTCTCTGATAGCCTGTGTCTTGTGCAGCCACAAGGCTACCGAAAGAGGGATAAACGAGAATCCTTGCCCTACTGGGTGGATATACGGCCTTAATTTACGCCGGGCGTATCTATTTGAGGTTGTTTTTGTAAAATGTGTATGTATTTGGAGAACATCGGTTTTCTTTCAGTTTTATTGAGCCCCAGTTTGACCATTCGACCTGAAATGAGCTTGTTGCTGTCAATATTCGTACACGTTTGAATTTTTTCATTACGTTTTTTTTTTTTTCGTCGTACTACGAAGAAGAAATAAAAGATATTTTTCTTTGTTTACGATTGGAAATATGCATTCTCAAATCGAACGGATTATAAGCTGGTTTAATAATACAGTTTAATTTGATATTCAAGCTTGGAAAGATTTGGGCCGAAAGAAAACGTTATGAGTGGAGAAAAGAACGAAACACTGCTTCATAGATGATTTCGGATACAGTATATTCGGCCTAGGCTATGGATGACGACATATAATTATGTATGCGGGCTAGAAAACAGACGATCATAATTGATCTTTTTACATAGTTCTGATAACGTTTACAATATTTTTATCGTTGAGTATAGCGATAATTTATATAATTACAACCTTTCATAAATTATAACATTTTTTCACTCTACTACGATCTATAGGGAGCTAAGTAATGCATGACAGATTAGTTTCCCGGCGTATTGATGCTTTGCATCAATGTTTTCTTGTCTTTTTTTACGTTTATTTTACTACACTGCAGCTTATGTTAGTTCCGTGTGGCGGCCGTAGAACGTCTCCCCGTATTTCACCATAGAGCAGATTGTATTTAATTTACGCCGGGGTGGAGCCCAGCGTATCTGTAGGAGGTTGTTTTTGTAAAATGTGTATGCATTTGGAGAACATCGGTTTTCTTCCAGTTTTATGGGGTTCTTAGTGGGGTTATATATAACTATTCACCTCCATTTTTTTTTTTTTTTTTTTTTTTATTATCATTCAAAGTCACACTTTTGCAGCAGAGAACTGCGCTATTGGTAACATAGTGAAATAAAAAATGGGAAGTACAGTGTAGAATGAATGTAGCAATTTGGGTTTTGCTCATTTAAAAGAGAAATGAGCAGTTTTCACGTAGGAGCCCCAATCTGACCATTCGACCTGTAATGAGCTTGTTGCTTTCAATGTTCGTACACGTTTGAATTTTTTCATTTCGTTTTTTTTTTTCGTCGTACTACGAAGAAGAAATAAAAGATATTTTTCTTTGTTTACGATTGGAAATGTGCATTCTCAAATCGAACGGATTATAAGCTGGTTTAATAATACAGTTTAATTTGATTTTCAAGCATGGAAAGATTTGGGCCGAAAGAAAACGTTATGAGTGGAGAAAAGAACGAAACACTGCTACATAGATGATTTCGGATATAGTATGTTCGGCCTAGGCTATGGATGGCGACATGTAATTATGTATGCGGGCTAGAAAACAGACGAGCATAGTTGATTTTCTTTTTACATAGCTCTGATTACGTCTATAATGTTTTTGTCGATGAGAATTGCGATAATTTATATAATTACAACCTTTCATAAATTATAACATTTTTTCACCATACTACGATCTATAGGGAGCTAAGTAATGCATGACAGATTAGTTTCCTGGCGTATTGATGCTTTGCATCAGTGTTTTCTTGTTTCTTTTGGGATCATTGGGCCTATTGTGTTATCATTGAAAATGGAGTTCTGCTCATGTATACGCTAGAAGGCGTAAGCAGTGTTGCAACTGCTTATGAAGAGCCCCAATAAAATCGAGACTCCCATTTTCTAATCTGTAATCCGTTCTTTGTTTCCAAAGGCAATCTTTTTTACGTTTATTTTACCTGTCTTTGCCGGTAACATACAGCTTATTGTAAGTTTTGTCGTGCGCTGGCTCGAAGTCTCTGTAGCTGTGTATGATCACTTTTAACGGGGTGTCAGTATCATTTATATTGACCGTGAATCGCCCGTACATCCTGCCTGAGAAATTTCGATACAGTCGACTCTCGTTATCTCGACTTCGCTTATCTCGAATAACCGCTTAGCTCAAAGTGGAATTCTGGTCCCTGTTTTAACATAGAAAGCTAACAAAATATTATAGAAAAGAGGAGAAATTGCAATTTCTCCTCCTTTCCACAATATTTTCAATATATCTTTAACTATAGGAATTAAATTACATATTCATTTGCAAAATGTGGTTGTTCGATTTATTTCGTTTTTGTCAGTTCTGCAAATTTGATATGTCAAGGTATGGATATCTCGAAGTATTTCAGCGTCCCTTGGACTCCGAGGTAACAAGAGCCGACTGTATGTGGATAAAGGTGCGGTATTTTGAAATCCTATGACAAATTCTGCCATTTAAAACGGGTTAGTCCTCTCGCTACTGGGACTGCATCTGTATGATAAGTTATACGTACATGTATATTTGCATGTAGTTTTTTTTCTTGAAATATTTCATACACAAATACTGAGCTTTCTGAATTATTAGCTTCCTGCCTCACTAATATTAAAAAGCGTACAATGTGAAGTGTGAAAACTCATACGAAAGAACGGGTAAAAAGCTGTTTTGGTCAGTTAAAAATTCTAGTTAGCTCCTGAATGTCTACCCAGCTAGCATTCTACGTAAATCTACATCGGGCCGTCATCGGCCCGTCAGCTACCCTGACGGGCCGATGACGGCCCGATATAGATTTATGTAGAATGCTGACTGGGTAGATTCATTTGAACATCTAGTTTGACCACATATAATTTATATTTGCCACCCAAACTGGTCAAAGATAAGAGTCTTCATAAGACTGAAGGAACTTTTCAACAGAAAGATTCCCGTTACATGTGGTTGTAATGAAAAGCATTCCTTGTTTACTTTAGATGATCAGAAACATTATTTCATATCTATAACTAATCAGTGGATCAACACAATGATGAAACGAAAATGAGGACTCGACTAAAATCCAAAAGTCAGAGCTAAATAATCACTAGTGGAAACATGGGACAAGTAAAGTCAGGCACAAACCGTCAAGATTAAATTTTAAGTTGAGCCGTCATTAGGTCTGAGCCGTGACCAATCGTCGTGGATTAAAGCCGGTAGCAAAAGATCTTTCTCTATAGTCTTTTGAAGTGTTCTGAAAAATCACAGTTTGCAACAAATCTCCTAAGTTTTTAAAATAGTCACCATTTATAAATGTTCTGTAGTGTTTCACTGACAAGTGTTTTTTTTTTTTTCTTTTTTTTTTTTGTTTTGTTTAATAATCAAGGCAACTTTAAGGGATGCAAACTCTGTTTGCCATCTGTTCTTTTTGTGGTTGTTTAATTGTATTTGTCTGTCTTTCTCTTTTTATGTAGGGAACTTGATGTGGATCTGATTGTATCTTTTCCTGAGCTCTCTTGTTTATTTTATATAAAAAAATGTGTTTTTCATGCACAGTTTTGACGATATTAACTTAGAAAATCTATGATACCATATAAGTTAAAAGTTTTTTTTTTTGTTTTTGTTTTTTTTTTTTTTTTTTATGGATGTTTAGTAGTTCGATGAAACTGTTCGACATATCGGAATTAAAAAAACATGATAAACGAATATCGCCTACCTATTAATTCTACCAACTGTAGTTTTATAAACTGTTGAAAGAATGTTGACGGAATTTATTCAGCGTCTATTTCTTTTCGGGTGAATCGGTTTTAATGCGTATTTAAGGTACGATTAATATGTTCAAACTGCAAACGAAACTAAACCGATACGAATTTGCAAATTATAGAAAAAAACGAAAAAAAAAAAAAAAATGAAAACCTGTACGTCATCCATCGTAATCATACCGCGTATGCATGCAAATACTGACATGTCGCCCACTTATAATAAATAATAATGCTATTGAAATAATGTAACTTATATTTGTAGGTACTAAATGAAAGCGCCTCAGAAAGTCGCGTCTGCTGTGTACCAACAATGTGTTGTTTTTTTTTTTCTGTGGAGAAATAAAAAATTGCAAACACTTTCAAACTGAACGCGGTTTATCTAGAGTTATGGTTTACTGCTAAATATAATGGCGTGTGCACCGTTATCTGAGATTTATACAGCACAGTTACAGTTATATATGAAGTCAGTTTACCTTCAGCGTCATAATCAGGTATTTGCCTTTGTAAATATGATAATTCAACGGTAAAAAAAACAACAACAACAACAACTTTATTTATGGACCTCCGGAGGGGACATATATTTTTCATTTTTCTCTCTTTTTTTTTTTTTTTTTTTTTTTGAGTTAATTCGATCGAATTATTAACTGGTAGGATTGAAGTACGAACTCGTTCCCACTTACCAATATTTTTCTTACGGATTAATAATACTAACATGTCGCTCACTTATAATAATAACTAATCTGGTATTGAAATAAGATAACGTATCTGTACGAATTAAATAGAAAAGATTTAGTTTACTTACAGTGCCAAGAAGCATGTAATCAATTTGTGTCTGTAAATACAACGTCTTAAAAGTAAAAATGTACTTTAATTGTGGAACCCGGAAGGGATATGTATAATTTGTTGTATTATTAGTTAGTTTACGAACCACGCCTTCATACGTGGTTTGCCAGACTACTTTAATATGATTTCGAGGATTTCGCTTTGTTCAACATCCTGACCATTCCGGAATATGCATTCTTCTCATCGTGATAAAGTTTGTCATGCAAAAAGAGTCGTAACGGAAATTCCATACAATTACTTCAACTTCAAATTTTTCTCATTACGAAATCATGCCTATTCAAATATACTGAAAAATGTACCACCAAAAAATTAAAATTTTCAGATAAAAAATTCTGATATTTTTCATATTTCTGCTCAAAACATAGATCATGGGTACTCGTTAGAACCGCCTCGTCGAGGCGGTTCTAACGAGTACAATAATTTATGTTTTTGAGCAGAAATAAGGAAAATAATGTATACCCTTGTAAACCCCAGTTTTACTCTATAAAAGTGGGGTTTAAGGGGGTCAAAATTATATAGGCATGTTTTCATGATGTTATTTTGATTGTTCAAGTTGCCCTCCGCCAGTGAACAGAGATGATCCCATTTGCCATTAAGTATGCGAATTTATATCAATAATGTAGATCGAGTGATCTGATTGGCTGAAAATTAGAAATGGGCATGAAATCTTAATTTATTCAGCAGGACAAGGGTTAGGGGTACTGGACATACTTGGCAGATTTTCATTCATTATTACAAGGAAGACGACACTTGTGACTTCCTGTTGCTTTCCTACATATCAAACATATCAAGCTTCCTACTTCAATCTACAATAGAGTCTACCTGTAGTGAATCGTTTACTTTAAAGTAGACCCATTTTAAAATGAAAGGCAAACTCAATTTTGACAGACTTTCCTGCCCTCTGAAAGCGCATTCATTCCTTTACGGGATTTTTACTGTATAGACTTTACGTCTTGAGGCATATAGAGAGTTTTAAATATTTTCAATATATAATTAGCTGAAATATTGCAAGATAGTGTAAAATAATCAATGGCTTCTCGATTCAACGCATGGATACCTCATAAACTGATCGGAAATATACATTTCATGCCGCCTTTAAAATACGTCCACGGTACAATTCAACTCCAAAAGTTGCCATATTTCAGTAAAAAAATAATTAAATTATTGTAAAGGTAGACCAAAAGTTTCACATAACTATAAACATGCTACTGTTTTGCGCAATTTGATAGATCAAGCAAAATATCAACACTGCATTTCCACTTCGATAACTTCAGGCTTTGAACTATTTTACGCAAAATTCTAAATGGGCTGTTTTACCTATCTCTTCACGGTAAACATAGCGAAGATGTGGGTTTTATCGATGTGTAAATGCGGTGAATTACTCACAAACTGAATAAGTCTCAAAGCTTTATTTGAATTGAATGTAATTCGCCGCGTTTACAGCTCGATGAAATTCATAAATGTAACGTACGTTCATTTCTATAAGTAATATACTCCGTTCAATGGAAATACAACACATTTCTAATACACTCGTATTGCCTAAGTGTAATTTTATCTGTATGTACGTTAGTATTTAGGGTATATTAATAACTGTAAATAGTTGTATCTCATGACCTTTTTTTTCTTTCAGCTGGAATCATGTTACAGACCACAGGCACTCCTCTCGACGCATGTCGGATATCACCGTTCATCAACCTGCAGACAGTGAGAGAGCCACTGGAGCGAATCCACTATCCACCGTTTTTCCCGTACCTTCCACTCCCCTCGGCAGCGGGCCTCAGTCACCCTATACACCCGATGTTGCTCTACCCTCATCATTACGCCGCCGCTGCACTGAACTTTGCTACATTACCGGAGAGTGGTTTTAAAGCTTCCAAGAACACAAGTATAGCTGATTTAAGACTGAAAGCAAGACAACATCTTGCTTCCCTAGGATTGTGATCTTGTAAATATTGACAATATCAACGATCATGTTGATAACAATTCATTTTCACTCTGTTACTGATATCCCAATAACCACTAATACAAACCAGAGGTGCAGCCGAGTCCGAATTCGTATTACTTACTGGGTCGGCTCAACTAATACAAACCGGTACGTTCAGTGGTTTATAGGCTTCAAGGCGTCCCTGTTTCTATATACCCTGAGGCTGCGGATTCGTAGCATGAAGATAATCAGTTTTTTCTTATTTTTCCGCCAAACATATGTTTCCTGTTTCATTAAAATCGCCTCGTCGAAACATACGTTTCGTGTTTCATTAAAATCGTCTCGTCGAGGCGCTTACCCACAATATATTTTTGGTGGATGAGTGAAAAATAGAACCATTATTATTATTTTTTTTTTTTTTTGAAATAAAAAAAAAACAAAACAAAAAAAAAAAAAAAAAACAATGGCTTCTCTATGGTTCTGTTGATTTAATCAAAATACACAAACCTATAGGGCATTCCTAATAATTTCATGTTAACCCTTAAAGCGCCAAGAAAATCTGCATCTGAAAATGTTGTCTGCTTATTCCGTCTGCTGCATCTTCTTGCAAACTTTTCAAACTTACATTTTGTATATAGGCAAACAGTGTGGACCCAGATCAGACTGCTCCTAAAGGAGCAGTCTGATCTTGGTCCACACTGTTTGCAGCAATGACTTTTAAAGTTACCGGCAGAAGACAAAGCAGACGACAATTGTTGTGATTGGCGCTTTGAGGGTTAAAGTTAAACCGCACACTACAAGATTTCATACGCGTCCCTAGAATACTGAGATACACTCTGGGTAGCCAAGGTCCAAAGCGTCTTCCGGCGGACAGCGAAAACTCTCCTACACGATGACTGATCCGAGTATTTGCTGGGCGCACATGCAGTTTTGTGGAAAATGTTGTGTCCCGGCTCAATTCATAAGTGCGCAGGAGTATAAACTGCCTCGTCACTATATAAGTACAGTAGAACTTCAATGGCTCGAACCTCGATGGCTCGTTTATCATGGATGAGTCGAACACGTTCTTGAGTCCGCAGGGACTTCCTCCAAATACGATATACGGATAATTGAGGGAGATTTTCTTCCTTTATCTTGCATATGTATGTTGTGTGTACTCATTAGAATCGCCTCGATGATGCGATTCTAATGAGTACACACAACATACGTTTATAATGTAGGACACTGAAAAGATATCCCACAATTATCTCCATTATGCCTCCTGGTATGGCACTAATAGTAACCCTCCGTGGCTCGAACTACCGCTGTCTCGAACCAATTTTCATGGTCCCAAAGGGGATCGAGCCATCGAAGTTCGACTGTATTGTGATTCAAGCTTTACTGTCGAAGGTCGAATAGTAAAGCAACATTGATATGAGAAAATTTTCTCCTGTTTTGGATATATAATAGACGCTTTGCGAGAGGAACCAGTAAGTTTTTTTTCTGTTATGTATTCAACGCTTGTTAGTACTGTTTTGCTACTATTCATTACCTGGGCCGCGTCAAGCGAAAAAGTGCCTTCGAACATGTGCAAGTGATCAAACTTCATCATCCTGCACATGCGCAAAGCATCATCTAGGCCTTTGCTCTCCATTCATACATTCTGTAGTATCCAATGATTCTGTTAGCAGACAGTAAAGGCTCTGATCAGACTGCCCGAAGATTTGATTGATTGAGTTTAGGTTTAACGGCCCAGTCAACCCATCAGGTTCATGACGAGCCGGTCGGTTTACCTAACCCACTTTTACTTAGCAAGTTTAGTCCTCTGTTAAGCAGTTAACCAGTATTGTGCACATTCTTTCACCAGAGACTGACAACTATCCTTCTTGAATCAGCGGAAGGGAGAGAATAACCGTTCAAAATATTCCATGATCAATTTCTATAAAAGAATGTTGCCGGACACGGTGGGGATCGAACCCGCGATCTCCTAATCGCCAGTCGGACGCGTGTCCGACTGAGCCGCCGAGGCCGGGTACGTATGTCCGGAGACACGTTTTCGCATGGCGCGACCTATTACTAATCTTTTCGAAACACTATGCCAAAACATAGTTTATGTCTAGATGGGACGGTAGTAGAAGCCGTCTTCGTAGACTTTGTACTGTTTGCCATGCTTCTTTTTATTTTTTTTCTATAATCACAATGGAGCATTGTCACGAGAAAATGGGGCATGTTCCGAAAGTCCAATCACGGCATTCGGTGGCCGCTTAATAAATTGGTACCTCTACAGAATGTACCGATGAAAAAGAGAGCGGCTTCGCTGATTGACCTGAATTTATGTCCCGTAGAAACATGAGTAGTATAGGGTGGCACCCTGGGGACTTCTAAGGAGTTCCCAGGGTGCCCCCTACACTACTAACATGGTTTCATGGCGTGGCTTGTATGTTTTATCTATTATAATGTACAGATAATGCCAGACTTATTGATGGAATATTTCAACATGTTTACCGAAAGAGTTCATAATTTACGTTTAAATAGATAATACATAGACAGTTTAATAATTAATATTTCTATTCTCGTAATTTGCTAATCTCATGGACTGTGTAGACCCTGATAAGTTGACGCTTTCAATACATAGGTGTGTTCTACACTATTTGTAACAATATAGGTGATGCTACCCAGGAAATACCACAATCACGAAGCAGAGCCTTCGGGGAGTGGGGTGTGTGTGTGTAGGGGGGTGGGGGGTGGGGGGAGGGGGGGCACAGAAAGAAGAGAAAGCTGAGGGACAAACAATGACAAAGCAAACGCCACATATGAAACCACTGACGCGAGAATAAAGAAGAAATGCAACAGAGGAACAGCCTTGGAACAATCAGAAAACCTACTGATTGCCTAAACCAAGTTTACTTGCACAAAATCACCTTTTTGCCTAAAGAATAAGTAGATTACTGTTAAATAATAATAATAAAGATAATAAAAGAACATATGTTACCATGTAGTTTGGCACTTGCAAGAAATATGTACAGAGATACGTAGTGAAAGGCCACAGTCACAGAACACAGCGCTCCCAAAGTACCGATAAGGGTTTAATTACGTAGAGTGACAACGCACAACGGCACCTTCTCGAAAACAGAATGATCAGCATGATCAAAGAATAGGTGTGTCCACGCAACAGAGATACCGCCTAATAATGGTCAACGGTTTAATTGGTTAAACTGTTGGGAGGCGCAAGCCTGTAGCTTAATTATATTACATTTAAACCACTGTTTCTTCATCAAGGTAAATCTTATTTAAGGGCTAATAATAATAACAAGTATGATGTTTTTTTCGAGGATAATATATTTATCAAAATATAAAGATATGAGTGAAGATAGCCAGGAAATGCCACAAACACGAAGCACAGCCTGGGGTAACAGAAAGAAGGAAATATGAGGAACAAATCATGACAAAACAAACGCGACATGTAGGTATACATTATTTTTCTGGTTTTGCTGAGGAACGTGGATTGCGGGTGCTCGTTGGAACCGTCTCGCCGAGTTCTAACGGGTACCCGCGGTCTGTGTTTCTGGCATGAATATGAAAAATATCAGATTTTTTTTGTCTGAAAGTTTTCCTTTTTTTGGTTATTTTTTTTTATATATTTGAATAGTTGCGTTTTCGTAACGAAACTCTGTTAGATTGGGATAAAAAGTAGACTGATTCGTGACATTATATGCACTTGATATTATGCTACTTTGTGTGATGATGTACTATGTACAAGTCAAATAAAAATAGGTTCTGTTCTATAACGCCCAAAGAAAGAAGAACTACCAGAGAGGAATGGTCAGTAGCAATCTCCTGGTGGTCTTAGAGCAGTTTTACTCGCGCGAAACCTCTCCATTGTCTCATTGATGCAGCTCAAATCATTTAAACAATACAATCTCGCATTTTACACTGCTGTATATTATGAGACTTAACCCTGGTCCTGCTGATCCCGGTTATACCCTGCCTTTGCAAACAGTATAGATCCAGATCAGTTGGCTTCTCTGCACTGTTTGTCATTAAGTATAAGAAGTTATATCAAGAATCTGGGTCAAGTAATCTGATTGGCTGAAAATTAGAAATGGGCGTGGCATTTTAATTTATTCAGCATGACAATGGTAAATAAAACCAAATCTCCGATTTTTATTTCTTTTGTGTATTCTTTTTTTCCAAAGGTAACATTTTAGTTTTTTTTACTTCACCGGCATTAAACCATTGTAGACTAAATAGACGCCCCCAAACTATATTTTGGAGGAGTCCAGTTTCAATTTTAGGTACATCAGGCTATGTGATTTAGATATTCCAAGAAAAAAATGGTTGATCTATTTGCAAACAGCGGAGACCCTGATCAGACGCCGCGTTCTGTGGCGTCTGATTTTGGTTTGCACTGTTTGCCAATTACCCTTTTAGAGGTCTCCAGACCACAATGGGTTAAACAGTGTTTCAGCAGTGCTTTACTGACATGTGGATAGTTTTATTGCCAACATTACACAGTGACTGTTCGATGCTTTCGCCGTCAATAAGTATTGACCTAGACTGGCTCCAGTCTCCAGTGACTAAATCTTTTTCTCATAATCCTGTTTGATAATCCACTAAAACAAAACCGAAAAAAAAAGCAAAAAAAAAAAAAAAAAAAAAACTATCATGACTATAAAGGCTGGTCACTAGTGACCAGCCATTACAGTCATGATATTACTTTGGTTTTATTTTAGTGGATTATCAAATAGATTATAAGAAAAGATATTTTGTCACTAGAGACTAGAGCCAGTCTAGTATTGACCATTCGATGCTTTTACTGTCAACACGAAGTGTTGACCGTTTGATGCCACTCGAAAACAAGCCTATTCAAATATTTTGAAAATTTTACAACCAAAAAAAGGAAAAAAAATCAGAGAAAAAAGTTCTGAAATTTTTTCATATTCCTGCTCAAAACATAGATTGTTGGTACTCGTTAGAACCGCCTTAGCGAGGCGGTTCTAACGAGTACCCACAATCAATGTTTTTTTTTGTTTTTTTTTTTTTGTTTTTTTTTTTTTGCAAAATAAGAAAAATAATGTATACCCATGTAAACCCAAGTTTTACTATATAAAAGTTGAGTTTAAGGGGACCAAAATTATATAGGCATGTTTTCGTGATGCTATCACTGCCAATACTAAGCTGTAGATTCTCTTATACTAATTGTATGACCCAAGGCGTTATTAATGCAAACTAGTTCGACGTATCTACATTTGAAAATGATTTGTATATCTCTTTTGATAATGAAATACTCGCACTAGCCAGTTAGATCAACTTATACCGGGCTTAAACCGACATGTAAACATGATGTCATACAGAACGTAAAATAACCAAGTCAAATATTGGTAGTTTTCTGCTGCTGAAACGAAAATATGCAAAAATATAGGTGGAGATAAGTACCCAGGAATGCCACAATCACGAAACACAGCCTTTCCAAGGCATCAAAAGAAGGAGCCATGAGGAACAAATAAAGAACAGATAAGCATTTGTCATTATGAAAACACGCCTATTCAAATATATTGAAAATTTCACCACCAAAAATAAAGTTTTCAGGTAAAAATAATTTTCTGATATTTTTCATGATATTTCTGCTCAAAACATAGATTGTGGGTACATGTAAGAACCGCCTCGACGAGGCGGTTCTAACGTGTATCCACAATCTATGTTTTGAGCAGAAATATGAAAAATAATGTATACCCCTGTAAATCCCAGTTTTACTATATAAAAGTGGGGTTTAAGGTGGTCAAAATTATATAGGCATGTTTTCGTGATGGCGGCTGTGATTTCATATGTGAGGTTTGTTTTGTCCTTATATGTTCCTCATCTCTCTTTCATTTGGTGCCTAATGAGGGCTGTGCTTCTTGATTGGGACATTTCCTGGTTATCTTCACTTATATTTTCTATATCAGAAGAGGTATTGATTTTTCAAGCTTACAAGTAAAATTTGATCGTATGCCATATCTATTTTTATGTCAGTACCTATGTTAGCATTATAAATTTTGCCGTCAAAATTAGCTTTATTACACATTTAACACATTTAGAATTTAACTAAAAATTTGATATTTCGAGTTCAACTGAAGTGAGCATGAATTTTTTTTTGTATAAACTTGGGGCTGTGTACTGTTATAACATACGGTTTCTGTAGATGTAAATCCTTCATGACATTAAAATGTAAGACATGATACGCAGGGAATGCCACAATCACGAAGTACAGCCTTCCCGAGGCACTGAAATAATAACAAAGTAAACGCCATATATGAAACCATTGACGGATGAGTAATAAAACCCGATATGTTACGAATTCGTAAGCCTGTGAAATTTTAGACAGTAGACAAAAGAATGTTATATTATTAACCAATATGTCTTGCCTACCATAAAAGGAATTGGCAAAAAGCGAGGGCCCAGATGAGACGCCGCAGCACTTCTGATCAGGGTCCACAATGTTTGCATTCCTATTGCCGTTCTAGTGGAAATGAACTGGCCCAAAGAGTTACGATAGAAAAGTCTACTCGGTATCAATGGGTTAATTAGTTTTCCGTTCTTGGCAAATGTAGAGTAGAAACTTCTTATTGGAACCACTTAACTCTCTCTCTCTCTCTCTCTCTCTCTCTCTCTGTGTGTGTGTGTGTGTTTTGTCTTCGTGGATTTGCTATATTTAAAACAACTGATGTCATGGCAAACATGCAGACCATACGTTTTAGTTTATCAGACTGCAATTCATAGTTAATTCGTAAGACTGGTGTTTAGTGTATAATACTGGCCATGGAACAACACAGGGGGATGAGAGGTCCTCTATTTCATTTTAAGGATGTGTTGGTCGTGTTTAGTTCTTTGATATTTAAATTTTGTTGACATTTATTAAATTATGTACCCATAGACATGTGTATGTATATTCTTATTTAACAAGTTTTGGATTATGTAAGTTTAATATTAATGTTTCAATCTGGTATTAAAATATAAACCTAACAAATCAATTGTCGTCTACTTTTCTTTCTTTTTTTCATTTTTTACAGTTTGACAGAACACATTGACAAAACACACGTTTTCTCTTTGAGAACATAATTAAAGTAGTAGTAGTAGTAGTAAAATAGTTTGTTAAAGTGTCACATCTCAAATATATACATATAATACATACATTTCAACTAAAAATATTCGAGATCCTGCTTAAAAAGGCACATGAGACGCTATTTTGACAATAAAATTCATTACATTAAAATGTTATTTACATGTAAATATCGATTGCTTATATAAAACTACTTTATGCATTACTTTATTCTATTGCAAATTCATGCAGCACAGCCATGGACAAACCACCTCTTCCAACTGATTATATTGTGCTTAGCAGAGCCGGGGCGGGTACAGCCGATCCGATCTCGTCGCGGCTGTAATCGCCACGGCAGAATCATGCATGAGTCGCACTCTGTAATACAGTGACTATTAAAATGATTTTATGTTAAAATGTTTCATGCATTTAAGAAACGTCTTTTATTCATTTTCAGTAAAACATTAGCCAACTGGAATTGAAGATCTTTACAATTCATTAAAAATACCAATTTATCCAAGGAGTCATAATATTTAAAAGTCTCACTGATTATCTGCGCAGCCTGAAACAAGTTGTATCGTAAATCACTGTAAAAGTCACAATCAACCAGAAAATGAGTTTCGTCCTCGACTGAGTTTGAGTTACAATATTTACAAACTCGCTCATGTACGGGAGTTTTAGGTCGGGTATATCTGCCAGTTTCAATAGCTAATGGTAAATTGCAGCTACGAAACTTGGCAAGCACACGTCTATGGCCCCTGCTCATATTGAATTGTACATAATATTCTGTTCTCAGAACATATTTGTAACGTCTGTAGGTTCTAAGTTTATTTCCGTTTTCCGCATTACATTCACTCATTATTTTTTGATACCACTTGTCACTGTCTATTTCATTCAAAATATCTCGAGCAGCAGTAACACAGGATGCTTTATTCGGGCTTTCAGTCAACATTAGATCACCTAAATTATGTGTATCAATAAAATTCATCATTTTCCGTTCCCATGACCTACCTTTAAGAAGAGACCATTCGTGGACCCGTCGTATTATTCTGTGCTCCGGCATACTACGTAGTCTGCACCACATACGAACCGTTTCAACTTTCTGTTTAATTTCACAAGACTTCCATCCCATATCACCCCTTGAAGACACGTTAGAACAATGCTTAGTAACGCCAAGGAAATATCTACAGGCTTTATTAAATACCGTCTCTATTTCAGTAAACTTGGTTTGGCCCCATATACTGGAGCAAAAGAACAATACAGGTTCCACTATGGTCTCTACCAGTTTGGTATAAACGCGTATGTTCATACCACCAACGCTCAAAAATTTTGAGTATATAGCTCCCAACGCTCTACTAGCCGACTTTGCTATCTCTCGTATTGAGAATTTCAGGTCTAAGAACTCACTCATCCAGAAGCCAAGATACTTATAATTGCTGGTCACATCAATTTTCTTATTGCCGCACTTAAAACTGTTTTTTGTCCCATTCTTAGCTTTAGGCCTGAAATGCAGGATTTTGGTCTTATTCTCATTTATCACAATACGCCATTTATTGCACCAGTCATTTAACTTATCTAACATCTTTTGCATACCCTCCTCAGTCTCTGATAGGATAGCAATATCGTCAGCATAAAATAGCACAGATAACTGCAATGTCTCTTCAAGCGTTACACCACACCTCATACCATCTAACTCTTTTGCTAAGTCATTCATATAAATAGAAAACAAAGTCGGCGAGATCACACAACCCTGCTTTACACCCTGTGTTACACTAAACCAGTCTGTGCCTAAATTATTAACTCTGACAGAACAAGACAGATTCTCGTATAAAGACTGTACAGCATTAAGAAATTTACCCTTAATACCAATACTCATAAGTTTATACCATAGGCAATTTCTATTAACTGTATCGAATGCCTTTTTGGCATCTACAAAACACACAAATGTGTCCTTATTTTCTGACTTCCTATTGTTTATTACAGTATAGAGCGTATATATATGGTCAAGACAACTCCTACCCTTTCTAAATCCATTTTGGCCATCAAACAATATATCATTCATTTCAAGCCAACGCGTCAATCGCTTATTAAGAATGTCAGTGTATAGTTTGCAAGGGACAGAAAGCAAAGTAATGGGTCTATAGTTCAGAGGGTCACAGGGATCATCACTTTTATATATCGGTTAATTATATCCTTATTCCATTCTTTGGGCACATCCCCTACCTCGAAACAATATCTTATTATCCTGAACAATAAATCAATACAGCTATCATTCCGAAGGACCTCCGCCGGTATTTCATCAACCCCCGGCGCTTTTCTGACCTTTGCACTATACACGGACGCCCTAACCTCTTCTCTACTAATAGGTGAATTTAACAAAGAGCAGTCTAATTCCGGAAACGCGGTGTTGGATGGATCGCGCATTGACTCTAGCACATTTTCTAAATGGACTCTATCAAAGGAAGGGTTGTCTTGATCGCCATTAAATAAACACTCATAATCTGTTTTCCCCTTACACAACACCTTGTTTTTATAAGTACTCATTTGACCATCTTCATCTTTAACCTCCCACGGAATCTGAGTTTTTCGATCATTAGCTAAGCCTAACCGTCCGATTTTCGCCCAAAACTGATGTGGATTTTCTAAATTTTCAAACTCGTCCTGCAGCTTGTTTTGCTGCTCAACTTGGTATTTTCTTTTACACTGTCTATTTAGTTTATCAAATCGCCGACGTGTTTTACGGAAGTCCTCCCTTAAGGATCTACTGTTTACACATCGCTTATTAACAAGCCATATACGTTCCCGCTTACAAACTTCGTTCCACAGATCCTGTAGTTCAGACGTCCAATAAGGTTTGACTCTTGATTTATGGGGTTTATACGACGTATTTGTCTTGTATTGTTTGCGTTTTGGTAATTTCGCATCCATTTCGTCTGTAACCAGTTTCACAAATTCAGTGTACGCCAACTGAACATCTTGTTCCTGATTCAGGGACGTTTCTATTCTCTCTAATGTACAAGTTAAACGTTGAAACGACGTTTCACAGTTCAGAAATGATGCAGGAATATCGCATAACATACTGTTGTTTAGCAGCCGAGCTATCCGCGGGACAGTTCACACCCGTAACATTATCAGTTTGTAGTGTTACTTGAAGTATAGAGTGCTCTGAACTTCTATAATGCCCCTGCATGTTAAGATGAGTTATCAGGGACGACATAGTATGTACCTTAAACTCTTTATATCGCTCTAACTGTTCATGTGGCACAATCATGTAGTCGACTACGGAGCTCCCGCTGACGTTAATATTCGTAAAATTGTTTTCTCCCGTTCTTCCGTTTAACATACACAGATTACAGTCTATGAGAAAATCAATCAGCAGCTGTCCGTACGGATTCATTTTATCGTCGATGACTTCTCGCGGTGGGATGCTGTCTACACCTTCTATATAGTCGGACTCATCTCCACACCTCGAATTGAAGTCACCGCAAATGAAGACGTCACCATTGTTCTGATAGTCATAAAACTTTAACATGAGGTCACTATAGAATGCTTCACCGTCACACTTCCTGGACGAACCCTCCGGGGGAAGGTAGCAGATGCACACCGTAAATTTATGTCCTGTTTGACGATTTTCAAATTTTAGGCAAATGACGTCTTCCACTGACACATCCGTGGCACACGTGTACTGTTCTAAAATTTCAGCCTTTACAAACGCTCCTACCCCGCCCGAGCCACGTCTGGCATTCTGGTGTAGACTGGTTCTATTATTGCCAAACCAGTGATACCCATTTAAGTTCAATGTTTCCCCATTTTTCAAAAACGTTTCACAAACTCCTGTAATATCCAAGTTTAAGTAAGTTAAGACAGTACAATTAAAATTATGCGAGTCTTTATTCACAAGGGACCACCCACCTATGTTCCATACACCGACCGTTATACCCCCTTAATGACGATTCCCTGATTTTCCGGTCTTCTTCAAGATTCGACCACTCCCCGAAACGAAACCATGAAGTTAAATTATTGTGCCTCATGTGAAAATGCGGCATGTGCGGACAGCGAAGGTCGAGATCAGACAGCGCATCCGCGGTCTAATTAGGGCGGTACGAAATCAATTCGTTCTCAAGTGAATTCGTACTTAAGTCAGTTCGCTCTCATACTCATTTTCGGTCAATTCGTACTCATAATAAAATCTTTCTTCGGTCAATTCGTACTTATTTGGTCAATTCGTACTAATTTTGGTCAATTCGTTCCATTTGGTCAATTCATTCTCACACTAAAATCGACTAATTTCGAAGGAAATATAGAAAAAAAAAAAAAAAAAAAAAAAGAAAAGAAAAAAAGAAAAAAAGAAAACACCCAAATATAACAGAAAAGAAATATTACATGAGAAATTCGAATTAATTCACATTTCTAGATTTTAATTTTGAAAGAAAGATAGAAAGAAAGAAACATTTCAGCAATATAACATAAATAAAACAACATAAGTTAATAAACAAGTAGTTATTTTCAGTTATTGCCAATAAAAGTTGGTTTTCGTTGATCTCACATTGAAATCGACTCATTCAGAAGAAAATCAAGAAAGAACAAGAGTCCCATGAAGGTTTGAATCGCTCTGCTGGAAAGTACAGTATCTGTCTTTTTTATTTTCAGTTTCGGTTTTCATCACCGGTACAATGTCTTTGCAGCTAAAAGGCTGTTTCCACATGAGAAATGCTTAGAATAACCATCATGCAACGTTCATGATTCTAACCAAAAAGTGGGAACCATTGATAATAATGTGAATATCATTTGGTGTCATTACACTGCATGGAAGACAAATTTCACAAAATGGAATATCCGGCTTATTATAAACAATTTCTACAATACTTATGTTTTCATGAATTGTCTGCTGAATAAATCTCAATAAACACTTAATCTCTAAACAAACAACACCAAAGTTATGTGTCTGCGGCAGAGTTCTATTCAAAACATTGCATAAAAATAATAAACCGCTAATATCATGCAATTTCTCCTTATCCCACATCGTTTGCTACCATATCTGTGAACTACCGACTTTTAGTTTTACTAATTTTGTTGGCAGCATAATCTTACAACAGTTTACAATTCGTAACATCTACCATGCAAAATACCAATGTCACCAAAGGTTATTGATGCCCGATCTAATACATAATTTGTAAACTATCAGGAATGTAACAGTTTGGACCAGTTTGGTTGTCGTTAGTTGATCGCCACTATTAAATGGTGGATTATTAACAGGATGAAAAGATAATTTATCTTTTCAAGTTGTGAAAGCTTTAATGTGTGTGTGTGTGTGTGTGTGTGTGTGGGGGGGGGGGGGAGGGGGAGAGAGAGAAAGAGAGAGAGAGAGAGAGAGTTTATTTGAAATTTAAATGTTCATACAAAATCTTTTTCTGCAGTACATAGTAACAACAGGGTCTCTTTCATCCCGTCTTATGAAACAACAACAAAAAAAAAAAAAAAAAAATAAAACAAAAAAAAAAAAGAACAAAAAAACAACAACAACAAAAAAAAAAAAACAACAACATGTCATTTTGTTGTTTATTCCAGAGTTATTCTGTTACTGATCAGCAATTGTCATGTGAACAACAGACAAACCTGTGTTAGGCAAGCGCCTATGGGAAAACCAACTAGTGGTTGCCTAATACATGTGGATTTTGACCACATTGCATTTAATAAGATCTGAAATCGTGACCTTTTTGAAGTGTATATGATTTACAATTCGCATTGCAAGTTTCTGTTGTCTAAAAACTCTCATGACAAAGTGTATGCTTAGATCGACATAAAAATCGCCTTTATATTTATATACATATATACAAATTATTAATCTCTCTCTCTGTCTGTCTGTCTGTCTCTCTCTCTCTCTCTCTCTCTCTCTCTCTCTCTTCTTAATCGTAACTTGATTGGATAGACGGATGGACGGACACTCCACCACTGTATTTAAACGGAATTAAACTTCATAATCTTGTCCCACTTTTTATAGGCGGAGACACAAAAGTGTCGTGCGGGAATGCATGTAGATGTAAACTATTGCCATTTGTCACTTCTAATTACGTCATTTTATGCCCAATTAACGCTCTACGATGCCTATATCCCAAAATAGAGGTCCCAAAATTTAGAACGAACTGACCAAAACCATGAATACATGTACGAGTTGACCACAATGAGGACGAATTGACCAAAATGAGTACGAATTGACCGAACAGTCAGTACGAATTGGCCAAATGAGTACGAATTGACCAAGTCGATGAGTACGAATTGACCAAAGTGAGAACAAGTTGACTTGTGTGCGAATTGATTTGAGTACGAGTTGACTGAGAGCCATTAGGGCCGTCGTTGTAATTTTAAAAAATCATTGCAAAAGGTGAGAATACCTAGGAAATGTCCTTCACGAAAATACGCCTATATAATTTTGACCCTCTTAAACCCAACTTTTATATAGTAAAACTGGGGTTTACAGGGGTATACATTATTTTTTTCTTATTTCTGCTCAAAAGACATTGATTGTGGGTACTCGTAAGAACCGCCTCGGCGAGTACCGACAATCTATGTTTTGAGCAGAAATGTGAAAAATATCAGAATTATTTATCTGAAAATTTTTCATTTTTTGGTGGTAAAATTTTCAGTATATTTGAATAGGCATGTTTTCCGTAATGCACAATCACGAAACACGGCCTTCCCGAGGCACCATAAGAAGAAAGGATCAGGAACAAAAACATGACAAAATATGCGCCACATGAAACTATTGCACACGGACAAAGAAATTCTGTAATAGAGGAACAGCCCTTGGACGGTCAGTAGAAAAACTACTGTATCAAACATTCTAGACCATTACGAAAACACGCATATTCAAATATACTGAAAATTTCACCATCTAATACTAGACGTTTTCAGATAAACATTCTGATATTTTCGTATTACTACTCAAAACATAGATTGTAGGTACTCGTTAGAACCGCCTCGCCGAGGTGGTTCTTACGAGTACCCACAATCTATGTTTCTGAGCAGAAATAGGAAAAATAATACACATCCCTGTAAATCCAAGAGTTACTATATAAAAGTGGGGTTTAGGGGGTCAAAATTGTATATATATTTTCGCGATGCTATGTCGGTGCAAAATAAAGGTCCTTATGAGCTTGTTTATTTTCGCTGGTTGATCTGGTTTTGTTCTAAAAATATACTCATAAAAAGCATATTCAGTAGTGTCCCTTTACGCAGTAAGGGGACACTCAAGAGCATGGTCATCTACGCCAGATATAAAATTGATTTGTTTGTTTGATTTGGGCTTAACGGGGCTTTCAACCAATCTTTCAGTCATATCGCGACGGTGTCTGGATGTGGCAGGGAGTTCAATGCTCGCTTTTAGAGTGCTGCCTCACTGAAATATCAAGCCCCAGACACTTTCACATGATATTCCACCCAGTCGCATTATACTGACACTGAGCTGACCAGTTCTAGCTCAACTTTCTTAATGCTGAGCGCCAAGCGAAAAAGCAGCTAATACCATTTTTAAAGTCTTTGGTATGACCCGGCCGGGGATCGAACCCGCAATGTCCCGAACACAAAGCGGACGCTCTACCATTGAGCCACTGTGCCGGTAGATATAAAATTGAATTTCCTCAAACGTTTTTAGGTATTTTCTACTTGTTAGAATTTATTTTGACTTGTTAGAATTTATTTTGACACACACACACACACACACACACACACACACACACACACACACACACACACACACACACACACACTTGTCTCTTGATAAGACGCTATGGTTAACCCTCAGTTGATCGAACTACCCGTGTCTAAACCTTTAACAGTTGCCCATTTTGCTCTCTGTTTTACGAGGCATCGGGACGCAGGGTGAAGTTAATCGGCTGTAAAAGTGCTTTAAAGCCCCGATAGATTATTCTACTGACCGTTCTAAGGCGGTGGTCCCGGTGTTAGTCTTTCACTTCGTTGCTTTGTGGTTTATTCTACGAGGCGATTTGTTTTAAGTCTTGCCATGTGGTATTTCGTTGTATTTTTCAGACCTTTTAGCATTGCGATTACCTCGCTTGGGGAAGAGAGAGATAATCTTAGTGCGTTTCGTATGTTTGTTCGATTTGTTTGGTTTTGTTTGTTTCCTCTTCCTCTTGGTGTCTGGGAAGGGCTGTGGCTTGTGATTGTGGCACCTTTGGACTTTTCTCTTACCTTTTCCGCATGGTCCCAAAGATGTTCGAGCTATGGAAGTTCAGAATATACACTGCCAGGAATTATCGTACTACAGGAACTGTCACTCAGGTTATCGATATTCCACTTTAGATAGGCTTCGATTAATCCCCTTTGACTGGAGGCCCGTAAGCGTCGTCTTACCTGTGTAGCTGGTGTGTAATCAACCCAGTGTCACACACCTACTACAATTCAGATTAAATCATGTATGGATGGATGCTCTTTAGAATCTTGGACCCAATATACACTGAACTAGGTCCGAGTTAGAATGAATGAATGAATGAATAAATATCAGCAGATTATTCAGGATGATTTTCAAAAGAATATCAATAGTTTAACCTAAGAATTAATTAATAATGATAATAACAAAACATTAATTAATTTATTAAAATCAATTATTATTATTATCATTATTATTATTATTATTATTATTATTTCAAATTAAATAAAAAGTGTTGTATTTAGTTATAGATAATTCAATATGATTTTTAAACGAATTTCAATAGATTAACCTAAGAAAACAAAATTAATTAATAATTGGTTTCGATGTCATAACTTGACAATTTATCCAGTTCACATGAAATCCTTCTTTCAGCCAATTCGCACGAAATTCATGAGGTAGCTTAATTGCCACTAAACACATTTTCTGCTTGAAAGTTGTCTTTCCATTCAAGTCCAGCATTAATTACGATCCCTTATAAACGTTACAAAAATTAGTTTCCATGCAATAACTAATCTTTCATCTGATATAACTGAACATGCCTTAAAAGACAATGTGTTGACATGTTAAACAGTTTTCTGAAAAACAATGAGAAAATCGAAATGTCGTCTTCCTTAATTTTCTCCTAGTATGCTCAGCGTTAAAATTCAATGGACGCCACAATTAAAACCTATCGTTTGACGTGCATTGTTATCATGGCGAGCTTCTTACGTTCTAGCACCTTTTAGGCGTTACTGCCTGTTACATATTTTATCAAAGTTTCCCTCACTAGTGATCTGATTTTTATGTTACGCTACATTATCATTATTATTTTAGGGGACCGTATACACTTGACAGATTTTCGACCATTTGTATCAACATTACGAAAACACGCCTATTCAAATATATTGAAAAACTTCACCACCAAAAACTGAAAGTTTTCAGCTAAATCTTTTGATATTTTCCACAGTTTTGCTCAAAAGATATATTGTGGGTACACGTTAGAACCGCCCCGCCGATGCGGTTCTAACTAGTACCCACAATCTATGTTTTTGAGCAAAAAATAAGAAAGAAAATTATACTCCTGTAAACCCCAGTTTTACTGCATAAAAGCGGGGTTGGAGGGGGGAGGGGGGGGGGGGGGTCAAAATTATATGGGCATGTTTTCGTATTGGGAAAACATTTTTTGTGACTTACTATTTGCTTTCCTATTCACCAAGCCCCTTCTGAAAAGGGATCACTCTAACAATCAGGAATTCTTTCCTTTTAGAGTGGACCTAACAACTGTGAAAGAATTTTCTCCCTTAAAGGCATAAAAATAAGATGTGTTTCGGTAATTAGTCTTATCACTGTTAAGAGACTGGGCAAAATAAAACTCAGTATATATTGTCAATAAACGATAGTTAGGTAGAGGCCCAATAAGAAAAATTAGTACTGGCTTATTTATCTGTTCCATAGGTAATATCATACATATGAGCCGGAGCACAGCAATAGTCCTACAAAATTTATTACCCTATAGGAGGCCTTTTTAACCCACCTCGCCACCCCAACACACACACACACACACACACACACACACACACACACACACACACACACACACACACACACACCTACTGGTATCTCATAATCACCTTTTTATGACATGTCTTTGCTGTCTCTTGCATATGCCTATACAGGGGCAATAAGATCATTAACCCAGTCAGCATTCTACGTAAATCTATATCGGGCCGTCATCGGCCCGTCAGGGTAGCTGACGGGCCGATGACGGCCCGATGTAGATTTACGTAGAATGCTAGCTGGGAAGTGGTACCTCTTCTTATCTCATTTTACCCATTCTCCTTAAGGATCGAAAACACATTCAGTACCGAGATACGTTATTTTTTTCTGTCGTTCCTTCTTTCTTGAGGAGAAATGCGAATCACTTAAGATTCCTGATATAAACTGCAACGTGCCTTCGGACAAGTGCGTCCAGCGAAGATTCAGATCAGACTGATCAGAATCTTCACTGGGCGCAATTTACATAGTCAATAATGTAAAGTTTCTTCATGCGGACAACGAAGACTCTAATCAGACTGATCAAATGCGCAGGCTTTATTGGGCGCACATGTCAGATGGTATATCTTCTCACGTTACGGCTTATTTGTGGGTTGCAAAGTGATTCAAAGAAGCTTATAGTAAAACGGTTACACGGAAATTATTATTCGATTACCTACTCTAGAGGTCGCTGTCTTAGAGGTCGCCAATGTGTCCGTTTAGGAGCTCTATTAGCCACCAGAGGTATACATTTGCTGCTTTAGGGCGTCTGTACAAGTAAAATGTTGAGAAAATGGCAGCTAATGATTTGTAATTGGTAGAAATTAGCGACTGTGGACACTTTATACACACATAGTTTCCCCGAGATAATCTGATTTACTAAGTATTCTAAGTATTTCTTCGCAACATTAATGCTTTTATAATTGACTCCGCTTAAAAGTCTTCAGGCCGTAACGTGCGAAAACCTACCTTTTGACATATGCACCCAAAGAAGACTCAAATCAGCCTGCGCATCCGCGGTCTGATCAGAGTCTTCGTTGTCCGCATGAAGAAACTTTGAATCCTTGACTATCCAAAATACGCCTAGTGAAGGTTCTGATCAGACTGTGCGAATGCACAGGCTGATCTGAATCTTCACTCGGCGTGCATGTCCAGGTACGTTTTCTGACGAAGCGGCGCCTTTATTGTTGATAATGTTACATTCAGCAGAAAATAAGACGCGAAATTTTCCAAACTCCCAAGACAAAATCATAGTTATAAGAAACCGTGATTACGCATTAAATTTGTGTTACTGCACTCCTTTGTTTCAAATAATACACAGATCTTGAAATTCGTATTAAATCCCCGTGGGGTGGGTTGTTGCGGGCCTAGCCTAATTTGTAGCATATCCATTTTTGTGTCATTTTCTGTACAATAGGCATGATCATCTGAGGGACTTTAGTTGATTTAAATGTGGTGTTAATAATACTTAAGAAGAAAGATCATATAAAATATTTAACTTAGAAAAATCAAACTGAATATGCAAAATAGGATTACAGTTTAAACTTATAGCTTATCCTAGGTTCCCTCCTGAGTATGCCCTCCATCATATTATCGCATTGTAAGGAATTGTGAAAATTGACTGCAAACTGTAACTCTATTAACCCTTCTCTTGCTGAACACGACTTACCCTGTCTTAGCAAACAGTGTAGATCCAGATCAGTTGGCTTCTGAAGAAGCCAGCTGATCTGGATATACACTGTTTGTCATTAAAAATGTGAATTTCTATCAAAAACTCGGATCAAGTAATCTGATTGGCTGGAAATTAGAAGTGGGCGTGGCATCTTAAATTATTCAGCATGAGAAGGGTTAACCCTTAAAGCGCTAAGCAAATTTGCTGCAGACGAAATTCTATACTTGACTTTTTTTCCTTTCTTTCTTTTTTTTTTTTTTTTTATTTCATAGAAAATTAGGATGTAATATTTCACGTGGATCGTCTGTCTCACATGAAATATCAAAATTCACGTGAAATATCCACTGTTATATTCTCTGAAAAATAATATAGTCAAATAAAAAAAAAGATCAAAATGTCGTCTGCTTAGTTGCGATTAGCGCTTTAAGGGTTAAGATTAGATTACTACAGCAAAATTCGCAGTATGTCAGCTTTAAGGGATTGTCTCTGGAGAAATAAGGATAATAGAAGGGCAATATCACCGAGCAAATCTCTATTCCCATGGAAATGGGAAACAAGTTTTAAAGGTGAATCCGAACTGACAATACAAAAACAATTACCAACGCAGACACATGGGTTTACTTTATTGACGTGTGAAGCATTCGCAGATTTCAGAGAACTTTAATGTAAGTAAAGAGTGTGGAATTTTGGAACAAGCACAATACCATGCGAGTCGCGTCAGCCAGAAAATTGTCTACAAAGGATAAGCGGACAGCAAATGCTCTGATCAGACTGCGTAAAAGGGCCTTCGCTGTCACCTTACCGAACCACACTGACAGTCACAGGAAATATGGCGTATGCTAACATCTGCGCAACCGCATAGTCTGACCAGAAACTTCACTGGTCGCATGAACAATTTACCAATCACGAAGAATTAACAGACAGAATAGCGAAAACTCTAATCAGAGAGCGCAGATACACGGGTTTATCTCACATATTTCTGTTCACAAATGTCAGTGTTGGCTTTGAAATGATCCGGCTCATTGGAATGCAAGTATAAAGCATTCATAATTAGCCTGACATGAGAATTCTATCCCAGTAAGCATTCTACAAAAATCTATAGCGGGCCGTTATCGGCCCGCCGGGGTAGCTGACGGGCCGATAACGGCCCGCTATAGATTTATGTAGAATGCTAGCTGGGATAGTATCCAATGATTCTGTAAGCTGTGTCAATGATTATGTCTGAAAGTAAACGCCAAAGGCACTGATCCGGCGAATAAAAAGAAATTAAGATGTTCTGCTTAAATTATGCATGACGTTTCAGGGTTAATGAAGAGCATGTCGGGAAACAGTAAGCATTCCCTTCTGGGCTCTGAGCAAACAGCCTATTCCATATGGTGTATAATATAGAATCACCCTAAATTAATTATGGACTAAAGAACCTCTGGGTACACCAGAATTCTACACCAGAAATACTGCTGTAGCAAAATTTGACATAACTGTTTTTTCAAGGTCATAGGGTATCACTACCAAAAATGTAGAGAAAATTATGCTCACTCCCAGACAGACACAGAACTTTGTTTGCGTGAGGTTGCATAATAACCCAGCTAGAGCTCTACTTAAATTTATATAGGACCATCGTTAGTCCCAAAGGAATTCAATTAAGAAATATTTTTTCTTTACTGTGAATTATCGCGAATAACGCATGGTGTTGGAAGGCAGATTGCGAAGTATTAATCCACGACCGAAAGCCGGTGAATTAATATTCGCATCTGCCCGACACCCACTATGCTTTAGTCACGATAGTTCACAGTATAGAAAAATTATTTCGATCCGAACATGATACAGTGGAAAATCGACATTGTTGCAATGTTTTCTAAAAAAACTCTTTTGCAGCGGATGTCGCGAGAAATAAATGTTTATATGCATCGTCATCTAAAGCTTCCTTTTGCACACACTACGTTAACGACATGACTTATAGTTTGATCATGGTGACGTTTCCATTAGGCTAAATGGGAAAACGTTAACGTTGTTAGAATATAGAATTAAGTAGAATGCATATGCTACCTGAGAAGTGTCCTTCTAAGCTTCTGAGGTGGTCTCAAGATTTGTGACAATGGTTAGGTCAGGAGATTACTTTGTAAATGAATGTCACAGCAACTCGTTCAGATTAAGGTAAAAAACAGAAGTACAACTAAGATGTTTTGATTAAACAGTTTAATATTAAAGCTACAATCAATTATCACATCTAAATAAAATATATATGAAAATAAATGAAAAACATCATCTGAGATACAAAGGAATGTGCTGAATCTTTTGATGTATACAAAGAGGAAATGCTCACACAGACCTATGCATTTAATGCGGCTGGATACATGTGATAAACTTTTCGCCACTTCCGCCAAGGGAGACTACCGCTGTGACTTCCTGTTTGCTAAAATGCATATCAAGCTCCTTCTGAAAAAGGTTCTATCTATAAAAAAAAAATTTGTTCTCACTGGGGATAAATTCTTTCCTTTTCGAGGAGACCCTTTTTCAGAAGGGAGAAAAATATTTTGACAGAGTTGCCTTCCCTGAAAGTGTATCCAGTCACCTTAATTTGTTTGGCAGACTTCATTATTTTGTTAACCCATTGAAGACTGAATGAACTCGCCCACACTACCTATTGGAAGATTCTATTTTCGACTTTAGGTATGCCAGGCAAGTGATTTGGATATTCCAAGAGAAAAATGGTTGAACTATTGGCAAACAGTGGAGACCCTGATCAGATGCCGCGTCCTGCGGCGTCTGATCTGTGTCTGCACTGTTTGCCACATACCCTTTTATCGGTCTCCAGACTACAATGGGTTAAAGAGAAGAATCTGATATAATGTGTAGTCTACTGGAGAATTGCAAAAGACCAGACCAGACTGTATGGTTCAAAGCTTGATCTAGGACTTTGCAGTTCTCCACATCATTACCCTTGTTGCAGCTAAAGGTCACTTAACCCTTGTCTGCTGGTCCCGGATATACCCTGCCTTTGCAAACAGTGTCGATACAGATCAGTTGGCTTCTGAAGAAGCCAAATGATCTGGATCAACACTGTTTGCCATTAAGTATGTAAATTTATAGCAACAAAACGTTCAGGTAATTTAGTGGCTGAAAATTAGAAGTGGGCGTGACATCTTGATTTATTCAGCAGGACAATGGTTAAATATAACCACATTTCACTGAGACAGTACAAGCAAAAACGTACATCTGATTAGTTTTGTTTTCATTTAAGTCAATGACTTTATAAGTTAAAGTAACTAAACACATCTGAATTCTAAAATACCTAACAAATATTATATCTTTCTTGGTCCAACATATATTTTGGTAATACATTGAAACAAAACATAAAACAATGATAAAAATATTCAGATTCATGTTCTTGTTTCTTATACTGATTTCAGTATTGTGTCCAGTGACTTGAATTGCTAAATAAGACTTTAGATTGTCCAATATCCTACAAGACAATTCCTGATATAATTTTTCAGAGTTTGATCTTTTCAGACTTCATTCATATCTCTGGATCTATGGTACAGTACATAAAAACATAGCACTATCAATCTGAAATAAAGTCTACACAAAAACTAAGTAATACCTATTCCTTGAGCTTCAATTAAATATAATGCACTTCAAAAATTACTGTAATTACCCAAAATATTTAGATACTTAGGCCACTGCACACAGCAGAGACCTGATCAAACTGTCCTCCATTCATTCAGTACTTTTTAGACACATCTCTAGGTAAACAAATAAGCCAATGCATGGCAAAACCAAAAAAATGGCCTGTGTGTCCAGCAAAGACTCAGATCAGCCTTGGCATCCGCCCAGTCTGATCAGAGTCTTTGCTGTCCACATGAAGAAAGCTGATGCCATTTTATTAGTTTTGTCATGCGCTGGCTCAAATGGAACAGTCACATTTTCAGTTAAATGTAGTATGGAGATACAGTAAGTGAATATCCAGGTAAATACAGTACAGAAACAATACAAGTACAGTAAATGATCACAACAAAATTCCAACAGAAATAAATCATTTGAAACAAGCAAAATTGGTCTTTATGTTGTATGCTCGGATCATCCTTCACATCTGTGCAGTCTGATCAGGACATTTCCTGTTTGCCAATAGTTTCTGTAAATGGGTAATGAAGACCCTGATAAGGCAAAGCCAATGATCTGGGGTACCTTTACCTTTGTTGCCTGCATATGGAATAAGGATCCTCTTCTACATTGCCCATCACTTATACAGCTGACTCTCATTATCTCGAATAATCACTTACCTCAAATTGAAAATCTGTTCCTTGATTAAACATGAAATTATACAACAGGTACCAAAAAATTGTGGAAAAGAGGAGAAATTGCAGAGCAATTTCTCCTCTTTTACACAATATTTTCAATATACCTCTAACTTCAGGTGTCAAATTACTTATCCATTTGTGAAAAGCGGTTGTGAAATCTAACAACAGGTACCAAAATATTGTGGAAAAATTTCTCCTCTTTTACACAATATTTTCAATATATCTCTAACTTCAGGTGTCAGATTACGTATCCATTTGTGAAATGGGGTTGTTTGATTCATTTTTTCTTCAATTCTGCATATCTGATATGTTGAGGTATGGATATCTTGAAGTATTTTAGAGAGTTCCTTGGACTCTGAGATAACAAGAGTCGACTATATGTATCATATTTACCCTAAATACAATACTTGTCTTATAATCTGAACAAGTACAACTGACTACTTGCTGGTGTGTCAATGAGCACAGACCCTAGTCAAATGGCATATTCTTCTTATCTGGTTCTACACTGTTCATGCTTGTCTGTCCAAGTACTTAGGGTAAATAAGTTACTTGTTTTTTTTTTTAGTGTTTCAAATGTAAGAAATTAAGTTTCAGAAAAAAATACATCCCACATTTATGCTCATAGGTACAATGGTAAAATAGCATTCAGAGGTAAACTATTAATACTATTACTTTTTCTAGAAGTCAATGAATATGGAAATTAAAAAAAAGGCCACAATTGTAGAACACAGCCCCACTAAGGCACCAGATAAAACTGCTAACATACATTAATGACTAAGCTATCTTGACAACCAGTAAAACTTCAACATGTATCTGAGCTTTATGAGGTATAACAGCTAAGAAGGGTTTCTCTGTCTTCAACTGGCCATGTAGACTATTTTCTGAAATATTGGAAATTCCCTCCAGTAAATGCTACTCAAAATTTTAATAAATTTAGGTCGTTAAGAAGTTAGTGTGTTTAAAAGTATGTCATTTAATGTACCTAGTTAAATGCAATGATTCTATCATTTGCTACTCCCTCTCTACTCTTGCTCTATCTCTCTCTCTCAAATGCATAAACCAGAATTCTGCAGAAGGCGGCGTCGCACCTGCTAGGGCAAAAGTCACAGGAGCTACAATCAGAACATGGTTATTAAATAAGTTTATTTCATTCTTAGCTGTGCTTAGTTGGAAAAGTAACAAAAAGACAAGGATTATATCAATACAGGAATTTCATTGAAAGCATATGCATTTTCTCATATGATGCATGAGAAATTGGGCTCAAAAAGTACCCACAGTCTGTACACTTTCATAAAATCTGAGGTTCAGAAAATGACAAAGTTAAAGTGGAAAAAGTGACAAAAATAAATTTAAAAATCATATCCAAACCATGTGCACTTCTGCAGACCCAGGAGAAAACATGCGCAAAGTTTCAAAATGACCTGTTTAAAATTGTATGAGAAGTTGCAATCACAAGGTACCCACTGTCTATACATCTGAGGTCAGAAAATGACAAAGTTCAAAATGTACAAAAAAGTGACAAAAAATATGGCAAGGATTATATGAAAAGCACATGCACATCTTCAAACTATGGAGAAAACATGTGCAAAGTTCCAAAAAGGTTAGTATAAAATTGTATGAGGAGTTGTGCTCACGAGGTACCCACTGCTATATATTGCGGGTGAAAAATGACTAACTTCACAATGTGGAAAAAAGTAAAAAAAAAATAATCACACAATTACATCCAAACCACATGCACATCCTCAACATGAAGAAAATGCATGCAAAGTTTAATAATAATCAGTACAAAACTGCAAGAGGAGTTGTGCTCAAAAGAGGTACCGACTGTTTATATATAAAGGGTGAAAAATGACTAAGTTCACAATGTGGAAAAAGTGACAAAAAATAACCTAACAACTGTATCCAAACCACATACATATCCTCATTCCATGAAAAAACAAAACAAAAAAAAAACAAAAAAAAAAAACATAAGCAAAGTTTCAAACCAATCAGGAGAAAACTGTAAGAGGACTTGGACTCACAAGAGGTACCCATTGTCTATATACTGAGGGTAAAAATGACTTAAGTTCACAATGTGGAAAAAGTGACAAAAAATGGTCTTACAATTATACCCAAACCATATGCACATCCTCATACCATGAAGAAAACAAATGCAAAGTTTCAAAACAATCAGTATAAAACTGTAAAAGGAGTTGCGCTCACAAGAGGTACCCACTGTCCATATATTGAGGTGAAAAATGACTAACTTCATAATGTGGAAAAAGTCGCAAAAAAATAATCTAACAATTATATCCAAACCACATGCACATCTTCATGCCATGAAGAAAACACATGCAAAGTTTCAAAATGATCAGTATAAAACTGTAAGAGGAGTTGCGCTCACAAGACACCCAGGGTAATGCTCACAAGACACCCAGGGTTGACGGAAAGACGAATGGACGGACAGATGGACAGACAAACGGACAGAAACTTGCACGCCTAAGTCGCCCATGCTAAAGCAGGTGCAACAAAAACTGATATCAGCATACATTCTCACTGGAATGTACACTCTAATAAACAGAATTAGTAAGTAAATATTTACATATATTCATTTTTGGTTTCACAGCAAGTAAAGATTACATGCATTTGTTTTTGGTTTAAAAGCAATTAAATCTTTAGATGCATTTGTTTTTTGTTTCACAACAAGTTAATATTTATACGCATTTGTTTTTGGTTTCACAGAAATTAAATCTTTACATGCATTTTGGTTTCACAGCAAGTAAATATTTACATGCATTTGTTTTTGGTTTAAAAGCAATTAAATCTTTACATGCATACATGCATTTTGGTTTCACAGAAATTAAATCTTTACATGCATTTTGGTTTCACAGCAAGTAAATATTTACATGCATTTGTTTTTGGTTTCACAGCAATTAAATCTTTACATGCATTTTGGTTTCACAGCAAGTAAATATTTACATGCATTTGTTTTTGGTTTCACAGCAAGTAACATTTATATGCATTTGTGTTTGGTTTCACAGCAAGTAAATATTTGCATGCATTTGTTTTTTCTTTTACAGCAAGTAAATATTAAAATGCATTTGTTTTTGACTTCATAGCAATAAAATATTTACATGCATTCATTTTTTTGTTTCATAGCAATTAAATCTTTACAAGCATTTGTTTTTGGTTTAACTATACACACAATAAACCGGATGGAGAATAATGAGTTACAGTAATCCTGCAAATACATTTTACAGGCCTACTATCAAAGAGCAAGGTTTCCATCTCATAAGCCACCAACACTTACCGTATTCGACCTAAATACTGCAAATGCTCCTCTAAGTGCACAGTCAAGCATTTTAGTCTTTAAATTCAAGCCAGTGTACTTTTATCTACTTCTTAATAAAAACGTATGTTGTGGATACTCGTTTGAATTGGAAGAAAATCAGAAAATAACAGCTCATAAGCATCATTAAATTGGCTCCTCATGAAGTCTTCTGCTGATCAATCTTTAAAGTGTGCCCTTATTAGGTGGATATTTTACTACAAGCTTTCCAGTAATTTTGAAAAACCTAAGATCACAGTGCAGTATTAGGTCGAATACAGTACCTATTTATTTTTGTTTTGACAGTACATTAACTGTAATGCTGTTGAATTACAGTATCAGCAAAGGGCCTTGGTGCGTAGGAAAGCAAACAGGAAGTCACAAATGCTCTCCCTTGTAAAAGATGGCAGGAAATCTGCCAAATATATTCAGGAACCTTAACTGCCTAATATTACTGATGCAAAGAAGACATGTAACCACTGTTTCAAACAGCCACAGTGCCATTTTATGGCAGTTGTTTGTTCAATATGCAGACTATAGTAAAACCTGCTGAATTTAACATTGTTAAACATGGCACATTCTTTGGAAGTAGATTTATAAATATTCAGGAAACAAAATTATAAGAGGTTACACAAGTATATAAACTAGTAAACAGTCTTGAGTGTGGTTTCAGTCACATAATATGAAATCCTTAATTCATCATATCAAAAGCATTGACTACTGCTATGGAATTACCCAATGTATTGTAATAACCCTAAGTATTGAGACAGATAGCCCTGAGCAAACTCGGCCCAGTTCTTCAAAGCATTGTCAGCTTAACAAACTATTTAATGGTCAAAATGTTAACTGTTCTAGTAAGTAGAATATCTAATTCACAGGTATTTTAGCTGCAAATGCTAAATCTACTCACATTTTTTCAGCAAAAATTTTAGTGTTTATGCCATATTTAATTATCAAGTTTTAACGATATGTTAACTAAAGACATTGTTAGTTTTTAACAACTAGGCCCTGTAATCTCAGATAAGCACCAATCAGAATTGTTTCTGATGGAATTGTCAAGGACAGTAACCATACTATAACAGTAGTTGTCTACACTCGTAATATCAGAAAATGCGGCAAAAAGAATAAATGAATAACAGAAGCTTAAGAATGATAACTTGGAATATTGTCATATACAATTAAGTCAAATCTGACACACCACAAAACAGTTAAAATGTGCAAACAATAAATATTTTATAAATATTTGGAATGAAATGTATTTAAGGCACTTTGTTATTTAAAAAAGAAAAAAACAAAACAAAAAAAAACATGGAGGATGGAATACCGACATATTTAATAAAATGTGCAAGAAAATGTTTGCATCGTAAATGTCCCAAAATTTCATACACCAAACTTTCTGAAAAAATGGCATATCTAAACAGTACAGACCCAAATCAGACTGTTCCTGGTCTGCTCAGGGTCTACACTGTTAGCAATTCCACTAAGTATTTTAAGAAAAAAAAATGCATAAAAAGCAAAATCTGGGCCAACCATGTGAGGAATATAAAGTGTCCAAAATCTGAGGACATTTATGGTATATTATTTGTATTAGTCCAAAGAACTATACTGATTTTGTATCTATAAACTCTGCAGGGTGGTTATGGCTGAGTGTCAGTAACAAAACATAAAACATCAATATAATAGAAATAATTAATCTAATGACAAAAACAAACATGATCCACCTGAGCTCTTGATAAACAAAATAATAATGAGGCCCAAAGATATTGTGTTTAGAGAAATAAATAAAGCAAAATGTAAATTGTACCCAAATAAACATGACTTCAGATTAACCAAGAAGTAGCTGACATTCTATGGTCCATCACGAAAACATGCCTATATAATTTTGACTCCCTTCAACCCCACTTTTATATAGTAAAACTGGGGCTTACAGGGGTATATATTATCTTATTTCTGCTCAAAAACATAGATTGTTGGTACTCATTAGAACCGCCTTGGTGAGCAAGGCAATTCCGACCAGTACCCACAATCTATGTTTTGAGCAGAAATGTAAAAAATATCAGAATTTTTATCTGAAAACTTTCAGTTTTTTGGTGGTGAAATTTTTGGTATATTTGAATAGGGATGTTTTCATAATGATACTTTTCAGCTCCAGATAAGATGGATATTGAGATATTTTATTTCTCCTGAAACATATGTGCTACGAGCACTTATTAAAATTGCTTATTAGATAAAGCAATTCAAATGACCATTACAATATACATGTAGTTTCCATGGTGAAAACTGAAACGTATCTATCTATACTTCTTGAAGAACACGTTCCATCAGAAGCTATACAGATAAGCAGGGAAAAAAACATTCAGTTTGAAATATTACATAACTCTAGAAACATCACCTTTTCAACCAAAAACTATCCACATTTTGCTTATTTATCCACAGAAATATAAGCATTAACCTCTTTATAATATGATTGCTGGGATCCAAAGTGAAAGTGTTAGCTGAACAACTGTATTGTATCCAAACAAAAAAGTCTAGATTATATAGAAAAATGACCATTTATGGTCATTTTTCCATATAATCTATAGATTTTTGTTCGGATACATCACTTTTGGGGTCCACCTTTAGACCGTCTTATATCTGAACCATCTTATAACCAATCTTATAAAGTGGTTCCCATGTATGCGCTATGATACTCATCAGAAGCACCTACTAAGGCACTTTAACCCTTAAACTGCCAATCACAACAATTGTCATCTGCTTTATCATCTGCTTGTGATTTCAAAAGTCATTTTTGCAAACAGTGAGGACCCAGATCAGACTGCTCCCCTAAGGGTAGTCTGATCAGGGTCCACACTGTGTGCCTGTATGCAAAAATAGATTTGAAAAGTTTGCAAGAATATTCAGCAGATGACCTACCTAAACAGACAACATTTCAGATGTAGGTTTTCTTGGCATTTTAAGGGTAAATGATTACCACAACATACGAGACTCAGATGCACAACGAAACCTACAATACAATGAAATCACCTGACTGATGTGGGATCAGCAAAGACTCAGATCAGCCTGCACATCTGATCTCATGTGTCTTCTACAGCCACTGGGTTATCCAAAGAGGGATAAACGAGAACCCTTGCAATACTGGGTGAATGTACAGGCTGATCTGAGTCTTTGCTGGTTACACAGGTGTTATTGTAAATTTTGTTGTGTGCTGCCTCATATGTCTTTATGGAGAAATTAAATATATATCCATGTGGATATTCTGGATATTCTTCCTATCTACAGCTATAAATTGAGCCAGGGCGTGACAAAACCTATGAAATGGCATGTGCACCCAGTGAAGACTCAGATCAGCCTGGGCTTTCTCCTAGGCCGATCTGAGTCTTCACTGTCTGCATGCAGAAAGCTTGGGTTCTTAGCTACCCACTGAGTGCCCAGCAAACATTACGAAAACATGCCTATTCAAATATATAGAAAATGTCACCTCCAAAAAATGACAATTTTCAGATAAAAAATCTGATACTTTTCATATTTCTGCTCAAAACATAGATTGTGGGTACTCGTTAGAACCGCCTCGGTGAGGCGGTTCTAATGAGTACCCACAATCTATGTTTTGAGCAGAAATAAGAAAAACAATGTATACCCCCGTAAACCCCAGTTTTACTATATAAAAGTGGGGTTTAAGGGGGTCAAAATATTATAGGTATGTTTTCGTGATGGACTCTGATCAGACTGGTCGGATGCCCAGGCTGATCCGTCTTCGCTGGGTGCACATGCCATTCTGTAGGTTTTGTCATGTGCTGGCTCAATTATTACATGTGGAATAATCAAAGAGACTGTCTTAGAAGAAAGAGGTGACAAAATTATTTTATACACATGGTAACAAGATTATTATTGGAAAAAACAAATTCCAAACTTCAAACACAAGGATGTTAGCACTTTGCATGCTGGGTAAAAATTTCACCAGATGACATTTTGAAATATTTTTCTTATTTTTTCTAGAAAATAGGAAACAATTTGCATGAATTGTCAGATCCTATTTTCTGGGAAAAATATTAGGAGACAATTTGCATGAAGTGTCAAATCTTATTTTCTAGGAAAAATAAGAAAAATGTCATTAGTTTGTAATCTGCTGAATTTGCTCATAGCATGGAAAGCATAAGGTGCCCTGATAAAATACAAACAGAATACTTATGAATTTTAACAAACTGGTAAAGGCAAATGGATATTATATGTTCTAAGAAGTAAATTTCAGCTTCACATTCTGTTTGACTATACCATGCAGAAGTCATTAATAGAGATAAATTCTGAACTGAACTGAGAACAATGGACTTGGAAATTATTAGCACATAAAACAATTTACACAATAATTGAGCCAGCACATGACAAAACCTACAAAATGGCATCTGCGTCCAGCAAAGACTCAGATCACCCTGGGCATCCACCCAGTCTGTTCAGTTTTTGCTGTGCACTCAATGGGTAGCTAAAGACCAAAGCTTTCTTCATGCGGACAGCAAAGGCTCTGATCAGACTGGACGGATGCCCAGGCTAATCTGAGTCTTTGCTGGATGCACATGCCATTTCCTAGGTTTTGTCATGCGCTGGCTCAATTGAGTCCTCCGTGAAATCACCTGACCAGTAAATGACACCAAAACCTGACCAACCAAAATACTTACCAGTTAACGGTTAATGTTATTGCTTAGACAAACAATATTACCTATGTACTTTTTCATTGATAAATACAGGTACACATGAAGTATTCATTGACAAATACAGGTATCACGATATTGTTTGTCTAAGGATTTACGCATGGACGTGGTTATAGCCTTCTGATGGAGGAGTCAATTATAAAAACATAATGATAAACTTTTGATAAACTCAACAGTGCAGCATTAAACTTTTAACCCTTGTCCTGCTGAATAAATTAAGATGCCACGCCCTTTTCAAATTTTCAGCCAATCAGATTAGTTGATCTAGATTGTTGATATAAATTCACATACTTAATGGCAAACAGTGCAGATCCAGATCAGTTGGCTTCTGAAGAAGCCAACTGATCTGGATCTACACTGTTTGCAAAGGCAGGGTATATCCGGGTTCAGCAGGACAAGGGTTAATAAATAAACTCAACAATCTTTGGAATCACTGAAGGAAAATGCAAAAGGAAATTCAAAAAGAAAAGTACTTTGGTTAAACTAGATGAAAATCAAATTTACACGAAGAACATTATGGCAGTTTAACATTTGTATTTTCTGGACTCTGGAAAACCCATCAGAAATGTGTATCATCATATTAAACTTACAGCATATATCTGCATTGTGAAAATACTCTTTGTATCAAAGTTGTTTTGATATCACTGATGGGTTTATCCTCATGAATCTAAACTGTTTTTTCATAAATTTTCATCTAACTTTGTTTGCAGAACAGTCTTTTAAATGACTGTTAATAGAATGTTCAAATTAATTTGTTTCTAGACTACCAGCTTCCATTTGCTCATACGTGTTGCACCCCTAGCATTTGCTAGGCACCCTACATAGCTTATCTAGCCAAATCTAGACTAGCTAATCTAGCCAAAAGGATGAAACTAAATGTGCTCTTTTCACCTTAGAATTTGTGTTCATTACTCCTGTTTCATTTTTTTGAAATACATGTTGCAATTAATCAGCATGCTAGATAGCAGGCAGTATTCATCTAAAGACAAAGCATTTTTGTTTTTCAAACCAGGTTACTGTTGACATCTTTCAAACTACTGGCCAAAATTTTCTACAATGTTTGAGACTTTTTTTAAAGTCTGTTTTCTGAAGTTTGCTACTTTCTGAGTATTTTCTTTTAATTTTCATACCACTATTAATATGCCAAACTAAAACATACCACATTTACCCTATGTTTTCAGTCAGTCAGATCTGTCATGGCAAACAGAGAAGATCCAGATCAGAATTTGGCATTGATCAGTACCTTTCACCCTACTGAACCCGGATATGCCCTGTCTTTGCAAACTGTATATATCAGATCAGTTAACCAACTGCTCTGGATCTGCACTGTTTGTCATTAAGTTTGTGACTTTGTATCAACAATTTGGATCAAGTAATCTTATTGGCTGAAAATTATAAGTGGGTGTGGCATCTTTATTTAGCATGTCGAGGATTAGTATAGTCATTCAACCAGCAGTTTGTGACATTTCAACAGATAATATAAAAGTAAAGCTTTAAGACATCTGAACATTCAGAGTTAATACAGGACAATTGTTTATCCTGAGCTGCAAATACTGTATTCGACGTAATTACCCCAAACACCCCTTTAAGGGCACAGTCAAGCCATTCCATAATCTTCAGATTACAGCCTTCAGATGTACTTTTTGTCTACTTCTTTATAAAGGCATATATTGTGGATATCCATTTGAACTGCATTGACTTGTTGATGCAGTTCAATAAGTAAATACCCACAACATATGCTTTTATAAAGAAAATCAGAAAATAAAAACACAAAAAAGATCCCATACGCATCATATGATGAGTCCTTCGCTGATCTTTTTTTTTTTTTTTTTTTTTTCCTAAGTGTACCCTTAGTATAAGTAGATACATATTTTACCACCAGGGCCAATGTGTTCAAAGCTAATGACATCGTTAGTTAACGATTTCATTAAAATTTACATCAAGTGGTACGCAAATATGCTGAAATTTTTTGCTGAAAAAAATGTGAGTAGCTTTTAGTGCAAAAGCTACTCACATTTTTTTCAGAAAATTTTTTCAGAATATTGTATATTGAATCCACTAAAACAGTTAACGAAATGACCCTTAATGAGCTCATTAAGCTAACAATGCTTTGAACAATTGGGCCCAGTTTTCTGAATATTTTTGATAAACCTAAGCACACAATGTGGTAATTAGGAGCAATATGGTAGTTCTTTACTTAAAACTAATCTCTAAGCTGACAAAACAAATCTGTACTAAAATATAACCTATATCCTCTTAAATTTATAAACAAATACAGAAAAAAATTACATATATGTCAAGATATGGACGGAAAATTATCTTTGGCTAGAAACAAAATCTCAGAATATTATAATTTTTAAGAAAATATTCATATTCAGTTTCAACTAATGTCATGAGTGAAAGGAAAGAAACTGCAGATGTCTGTTTTACACACAAATAAAATAAAATATGTTCAAAACATGTTAATGGCATTACAGAAATTAATACAGTGTTTTAATGCCTGGACGGATAAATCATCTTTGGTTATAAAGATTACTTATGCAAGTTCTCAGAAATTGAAACCCCACTTGAAACTATTTGATAAATGTCCTAACATTTCGAATACTTTATTCTATGTTTGTTTTCCCTAAAAAATTTTTCTATGCAGTTGTTACACAAAATATTTGCTGAATTGGCAAATAGTGTACACCTGATCAGATAGGAGCAGTCTGATCTGGGTCTGCACTGTTTTGTCAGGCAAACTGGTGTACAAAATTTTAGGACAATTACCTTGATACACAAAACCCATATATATATATATATATATATATATATATATATATATATATATATATATATATATATATATATATATATATATATATATATATATATATATATATTCTGAATTATATTCTAATATAAATCATAATATCACAACTAATTCAGTAGGGCAAAAGTCTAAACTTTCGAACATTTTTTTCCATACATTTTTGGCCTAAATTTGTTTTTTATACAGTTGTTTCTTAAAATACTTAGTGGAATGGTAAACAATGTAGACCCTGATCAGACTGCTCCTTTAGGAGCAGTCTGATCTGGGTCTGCACTGTTTGCATATGCCATGTTGTCAGAAACTGGTGTACGAAATTTTAGGATATTTACCGTGGTGAATTATGCAAATTGCTTAAACTGTATCCCTAACTGTAGATAAGATGTTTCTTCAACCAAAGTGTTACCGTATTTACCCTAAGTATTCAGACTCCTTACCTTACCATACATGTTCTAAAATTTTAACAAGTACAATTTACTACCCCATGTTGTCTAAGAATTGCTGGATGATCATTTTTCAATATAATCTATACATTTTTGTTTGGATATAACACGGTTGTTTAATTAAGACGGTTTATGCTATGGACTCCAACAAGAGTATTTTAAAGAGGTTGTGGTGTATTAGGAAAATATTTTTCTTATTTCTCCACAAAACAAACAGTGAGGGTACTCATTAGAAGTGCCTTAGCAAGGCTCTTCTAATGAGTACCACAACATATGTTTTTGTGGAGAAATAATAAAAATATCAACAATTTTTGGTTGAAAAATGCCTTATCTGGAGCTATGCCTGTTCAAATTTTAGAACAAGATGAGAGCAAGTGCCAAGAGGGACAAGAATACCCCTGGCTAGAGCCATTTCTTAATTATAAAATATTTTAAAGTCAAGGCAAAATCAATAGACCATGAAATATAGGTCACTGACCACATATAGTTTACAAGGCCTGTCTGAGTGACACAGATCTATCATCCCAAGTACAACTTTTCTGGAGTAAATAGTCTTTAAGACATGAAGCAAAATTGCAGGACCATAAAATATTGGTCACTGACCAACATATACTTGAGACTCGAGAGGTCAATTTGACGGCCACATTGATCCATTATACCAACTATGATGTTAATCCATTAAATATTCTAGAAGATAATAAACAAAATCACTAGACCATGAAATATATGTCAGGCTGATTTATATGTACTTTTAGGTCAAAGTTTGGGTCACAATGTGTCATTATATGTAAATATGACACTTAGGCATCAAATAGTGGGGGATATGACAATATCACATGGCTATGAAATATGTCAAATAATCCCAAACTATGATATCATATATCAAATTTTCTTCAAGATGTAACATAAATCACTGGACCATGAAATTAGGTCACAGTGACCTATATTTACTTTTAGGTCAACTGTCAGATCATACCGATTCATAATCCCAAATAACGATGTTCATACATCAAATAACATTCAAGATACAAGGCAAAAATCACTGGACCATATTTATAAACATCTGATGCCCATCCTTCTTTATTAATATTTGTATGAACAAACTGCAATATACTACTTAACTGAGGCATCCTGTATTATGAACTCTAGCTCCATCCCTGGGTATGACCCAGGGGTTCATAGATGTAAAATGGAAGAGAATCCTCCCAGGTACCTCCATAACAAATATGAAAAGTTTTTGATCAGTGGCTGCAGAGATATAAGTAATCAAAAAACTTCAAAGTAAAACTTGGTTATAGCAAGTGTCAACTGACGGAATCACAGATGGATGGACGGACGGAAGGATGGATGTTCCAACATTTCGGGATTAGGGGCTATCTCAGTGTTAAATTTCCATAGAGGTTTAGGGGCTATTTTTGGGGATTAGGGGCTAGTAACATACTTTAAATGGAATAAACCTGGACAGTATGTCCAATTATATCCAAAACAGCCCCTAAACCATGGATGTTTGCCTGGACAGATGAATGGATGGATGGAACCGATGTACTCCTTTGGCATACTTTGTATGCCACAGGTATAACTAGTACGGAGTCAAGGTGTCTGAATATTTAAGGTAAATGGAGTAATATCCAGTCTACACTAACATTACATGACTAAAACCAGTACATAGGAACCGCTTTATAACACGATCAGTGCTCCAGCTAGCCCTATATAGAGGGGCGGGCCACCCCTCTTGCCCTCTCCTGCTGCCCCTCTGCCCTTCTGAAGCTGCCCTCTGCCTTATTTCAACTCCAGACATAAAACCCTACATTTTGCTGAAAATTTCATTAAAATCAGACAAAAATTAAAAAAGTTATCAATGTGTATAGGTCAGTTTTATGTGTATAGGTCAGTTTTATGTGTATTCTAGTCTGAGGCATTTATTTGTGGAATGGGATTATATTTTGTAATAGGTCATGATACTTAGCATATCACATGACACATGGTGCCCTCATTCTTGTATGACCTGGCACCCCTCTACCCTAAAATTCTAGCTGGAGCACTGACGATTCATTATAGCATGGGTTTGGTTGTAACATGGATTAAAGATGGACCCCATTGATGTTGTATCCAAACAAAAATGTATAGACTGAGTAGAAATATCACACTTTTTATCATTTTTCTATATTATCTACACATTTTTGCCAAACAAATTTTTTTCTATATAATTTAACAATTTATGTACAAAAAAATGTATAGATTGTACAGAAAAATGACAATTTACGGCATATATATATATATATATATATATATATATATATATATATATATATATATATATATATATATATATATATATATATATATATATATATATATATATTTTAGCCTTGTGAATATAATTTTGTGTATAATTTATACATTTTTGTTTAGATACAACATAGTTGTTTAGCTAACATAGTGTTTGCTTTAGATCCCAACAATAGTGTTATAAAGAGACTATGGTGTACATGTGATATAATGTGTATTATAAGTTCTATATTGCAATCCATTACTATTTTCTACTATCATATATACTGACTTAACTAATACAAACATTAGTCACCACAATATTATTGGCAATTTGTTATGCACCAAACTTTATTACATAATATCATAGGTCTAGATACATGGGACTTATTAATGAAGAGAATTTAATGATAATTCTGGGATTATTATTTATTTCTGTATAAAAACAAATGTTGTGGATACTCATTAGTACAAGGTGCTTCTAATGAGTACCCACAATTATGTTTTAATGGAGAATTGGAGAAAATTACAAAAATTACCTCCTTAACAAGTCCTCCGAGATAATTGGAGTACCAAGCACAGTACTTTTTTTTTATTTCTTATGAAGACATATGTTACATAGGTCTAGATAAGAGTGGGTATCAGGTAAATAGTTTTCTTATTTCTCTATAAAAACATATGTTGTGGGTACTCATTAGAAGCGCCTCATTGAGGCGCTTCTAATGAGTACCCACAACATATGTTTTTGTCGAGGAATAAGGAAAATATAGCTACTTTTTGGTTGAAAAAAGCGCCTTATCAAGAGCTATGTGTTAGTAGTCATAAGACCAAGATAGTTCTAATGTGCATCTAAAGTATATGTTTTCATGCAGGAATCATAAAAATATTAAACTTTTTGGTTAAAATATTACTTTATCTAGGGCTATGATGTAGTCTGATTCCATATTTTCATTTCAAACCCAGAATGTCAAAACAATTCCATTTTTCCAGTGTGGATGCAGAGGACTGAGAAGATCTGAACCAGAATGCACCGCTCTGCAACCTGGTAAGGACTTCCATTATCCATCACATTCCATAAGGTTTCCATTACCGACTATGAAGGCATACATGCCATAAGCTGTGAACTAAAATCTGTGAGATATGGTAAGATTTTAAGGGAGATTTCACAAAATTCTGTGAGATTTTATTAAACATCACAATGGAGCTCCCCACAATATAGTCTAAAGTCTTTTTTTTATGTAAGAAGCTTGTGAAAACCACAACAGTGTGTGATTTATATAATTATTTCTTCAAAAAATCTGTTGAATTCTGTGAGAATTGAATTTTTTATGGGAATTGCCTTCCAGATAGGCCAAATTCTGTGAGATTTTATCTCACAGTGTGAATTATGGCATGTATGCGAAGGAACACAGCCTGATCTAGATCTTCACTATTTGTACCAGGATTAAAGAGATGTAGTGTATTCGACCTAATCACTGCACTTCACACCAAAGTTTTTCAAAGTTACTGAAAAAAAAAAAATGAAGTAAAATATCTTCCTAATAAGGGCACACTTTAAAGGAATAGGAGCAGAAGATTTCCTGAGGGGTGTATTTAATGATGCTTATGTTATATGTGTTCTGATTTTCTTTATAAAAGCATATATTATGGGTACTCATTTGAACTACCTCGACAAGTTTATAAAAGCATATATTGTGGGTACTCATTTGAATTACCTCACCTTGTTGAGGCAATTCAGATAAGTACCCAAAACATATGCTATTATATAAGAAGTAGGTAATATTACATGGATTGCAATCAGAAGCCTACAAAACTGCTTAACTGTGAGCTTACTGGGGCATGTGTGGTAATTTGGTCAAATACGGTAGTTTTATTTCTACTAGTGTCTTTGAATCTGTACTAAAGAGTGTAGTAATATACCTGATGTACTCAGGGCTAGCCTGAATTCTGACATGAGAGTATATGAGGCAGAGAACCAGACTACCAAGTTTTACCCATGTCCACAGGGTAGGTACCTTATATCATATGAAACAAGCAGGCCCAGACTGTTTACAGTGTTTACTATTTGCATACTATCATTGCTCCAGCTAAGAGATTTTCTTTTTCCAATCAGAAAGTACTGATAATTTTCTTATTTCTCTATGATGTGTTATGGGTCTAATTAGAAGCTCCTTACTGACCTACATAATGTTTTCATTGAGATAAAAGAAAAATGTTTTTGAGGATACTCTTTATCAGAAACTGTGCAGTACGACAGGCAGAAACTTGGATCTAAACACATAGATTCTATTCTATATATACACACATGCAAACTTGAGCATGGTATATAGCTCCAAGTAAGTGTATCTCTTATAATCTGGTGAAAAAGAAACAAAATACTATCCTTACTTACTGCCAGTTAAGCTGACTGCCTTATACAGAGCTGTGTCGGGGTCTTTACCTATAATATAAGGTACACTATGTTTCTCCCGCTTCAGGGCAAAACTACCCAACATCTACTATTGTAACCTTTACCATTCTCTGTGAAGACAAACTGATCACATTTTTTTTATCTTTCTCAGATAACAGACTTTGACATTTTGTGTAAATTGAAATGCCAGACTACTTTGTTACAGATAAAAATAAATAAACAAACACCTAAGACACAACCTGCATGAAACGTTAAAGTCTATTTTCTAGGAAAAATAAGAAAAAAAAAAAGTATTTCATAAATGTTGCCTGCTGGAATTTTTACGCAGCATGCCAAGTCTTAATAGTTTCCCTGATAATATAGCTTTGCATTTCACTCTTCATTCAAGATAATTTGTCAGGGCCCAGTTCAAAGCTAACGACATCGTTAGTTAACGATTTGTATAAATTTACATTGATACGCAAATATGCTAAAATTTTTTGCTGAAAAAATCACATTTTTTCAGCAAAAAATATCACAATATTGTGTATTGAATCTGCTAAAATAGTTAATGAAATGACCCTTAACAAGCTTGTTAAGCTAACGACGCTTTGAACAACTTGGCCCTGATATCCATTCCTCTACATAAGCTGTGTATCGTATCCAATATTATGTTATCTTATTTCCCATCAAAAAACATATATTGTGCTTACTCAATGGAATCACATCTCACTTCTGAGTTGGTTTTTATCGCATCACGAAAACATGCCTATATAATTTAGTCCTCCTTAAATCCCACTTTTATACAGTAAAACTGGGGTTTACAGGGGTATACATTTTCTTATTTCTTCTCAAAAACATAGATTGTGGGTACTCATTAGAACTGCCTTGTCAAGGCAGTTCTAACAAGTACCCACAATCTATGTTTTAAGCAGAAATATGAAAAATGTTCAATTTTTTATCTGAAAATTTTCATTTTTTGGTGGTAAAATTTTCAGTATACATTATATTTACATATAGGCATGTTTTAGTAATGGGCACATAACACAACATAGGTTTACATGGAAAAATAAGACATTTCTATACTGTTTCACTGAAGAAACTATATTTTAACCCTTTCATCCTTAACTTTCTTGAGTGGACAATTCCGTCTTTAAATTTGGAGCGTCCATTGTCTCAAAAAGGGATATGGCATAGACAAAAATCGAGAACACAAGGCTTAACAGTATAGTGACAAAACAGAAAAGGCAAACAGCATAGATCCTGATGAGACTGTTGGTTACAAGCCGTCGGTTTCATTGGATGTACACTGTTTGCAAAGCCTTTTTTCTGGCCTGCCGAGATGAAAGGGTTAAACTTGTGGTCAGTTCATCACTTCTTTGTTATTTGATAACTATCTCCTGTTGCAGGAAAGATTTATATACAACACAACTCATTTTACTTCTATTGAAGTTCGAATTCATCCATCTGTTCAGTAACGAAAGCCTGGTCAGCATGTTGTCGCTTCTGTCGGCGAAGTTGCATCTGAAAGAAAAAATATTGTGTTTAACACTTAGCACTCTGGGTAAAACTTTCAGCAGATGCTGATAAAAATGATACAAACATCAACAATACGTAATACCCTATCATGTTGGGAGTTCAAAACACCTCAGACAGGATAGGACAAACAATTACATTTTCTCTACAGTAATATAACACTGTCATGCTTATATGTAATTGCATGATTGGTACAGTTGAAGATAATGTTATTATAAAATAGAGTTCTGTAAAAAATACTTTTGTGAAAAAATAAAATTCATCAGACAACAAACTGAAACATTTTTTTTTTATTTTTCTATAAAAACAGGCTTTGGTATTTCATGCAAATCGTGTCCAATCCAATGGAGACAATTTGCATGGAATGTCAAATCTGTTTTCTGGGAAAATTAAGGAAAAATATCATCAATTTGTTGTCCGCTGGATTAGCTCAGAGAGTAGTAAAGGTTAAGCACAACACGTGTATCTCAATATCATAATCTCCCTTTAATTGGATCTATGTCAGTAAAACAATGAACAAAATGTTTGAAGCAGCTCTCCTTCAGTGCATGAGTCGTGGCTATAAAGCACTGCCCTATTTTTCGATATAAGGCTACATAATTGAATTTTCTGGTTCTTTGAGACTATTTGGCTCAATCATTATAAGTGAATACAAAGTTCTGCTAAGAGTTGTAAGGAATGTGAGGGATATTGTACAGTTGACTCTCGTTATCTCGAACTCGCTTATCTTGAATAACTGCTTATCTCGAAGTGAAAATCTTGTCCCTGCCTAAACATGAAAATCTAACAAGAAGTCAAAAATATTGTTTGTGTTGAGGTTTTACGGCCCAGTCAACCCAATGGGGTCATGTCGAGCGCAGTCAGTTTACCTAACCACACGTTTACTGGGCAGGCTTAGTCCTCTAAGCGGTTAACCAGTATTGTGCACATTCTTTCGCCAGAAACTGACAACTGCCCTTCTTGAATCAGCGTAAGGGAGAGAATGACCGTAGGAGAAATTGCTCCTCTTTTCCACAATATTTTCGATATATCTCTAACGTCAAGAGTCCAATTACATATAAATTTGTTAAATGTGGCTGTTTGAATTATTTTTTCCTAAATTCTGAAAATCTGGTATGTCGAGGTACTGATATCTCGAAATGTTTCAGAGAGTCCCTTGGAATTCGAGATAATGAGAGTCGACTGTATTTTTTTCATTATTCCTCATGACCAGACTCAATCAAATCAAAAATAAGTGAAGATACCCAGGAAATGCTTTACTTTCAAAGCACAGCCCTTCCAAGGGACCAAAAGAAGGAGAGATGAGGAACAAATACTGACAAAACAAACCCCACATAATTATGCCAGCCTCAATGGCTCAGTTGGATGCCCGTTCGACTGGAGATCAGGAGGTTAATTCAAGAAGGGCAGTTGTCAGTTTCTGGAGAAAAATATGCACAATATTGATTAAGCCCTTAGAGCCTGCCCAGTAAAAGTGTGGATAGGTAAAATGACTGCGCTCGACCTGACCCCATTGGGTTGACTGGGCTGTAAAATCTCAACACGAACAAACATACATGTAATTATGACACAACAGATGAACTGCCTTGGAATGGTCAGTCTAACATAATCTGTCACAATGTTCTTGATAAGGTTTTGTTACAAGGAGTATTTTACCCCATTTTGTTACAGTGAGTGTTTTAAACCTAAACCCTTAAACTGCCAATCACAACAACTGTCGTCTGCTTTGTCATCTGCTTGTGATTTTAAAAGTCATTTCTGCAAACAGTGTGGACCCAGATCAGACTGCTCCTTTAGGAGCAGTCTGATCTGGGTCCACATTGTTTGCCTATATGCAAAAAGTATATGTGTAAAGTTTGCAAGAAGATGCAGACATAAAAAGACGACACTTTCAGATACAGGTTTTCTTGGCGCTTTAAGAGTTAATGCTGAAATGCACATCTGCAATGCTTAACTCTTAACCCACCAAGCAAAACTGTAATATACATGTACAGTTTTTTTGTTTGATTTTTTTTTTCAGAGAAAATAAGGCATGGCATTTTGTGTGAATTGTCTGACCATTTTCCTATTCAATGTACAGTTCACTGAAAATGTTTACTCTCTAAGTTTTATTTCAATGCTGAAATCCAAAATTTCACTGAGTATTTTTACCCCTTCAACTTAAATTTCAATGCTGAAATACCCATTACTCCCTCTTATCTAGAGCTGTGCGAAGGATCTCTACTTTAAAATACTATTTGTGATTGCAGCAGCTGTCATTGTGCTTGTATGGAGGCCACAAATTTGAAAATGTCACCCTGCAGATCAACATAGTGCTGATATTATTGAATTATCTGGTCCTCTGGACTGAAGAAATATATGCTCAAAGCTGCAAGGGCATATAGGAGACAATTTCCATGAAATGTCAGATCCTAATTTCTAGCAAAAATAAGAAATATTTCAAAATGTCACCTGCTGAAATTTTTACCCAGCCTGCAATGTATTAAGAGACAATTTGAATGGAATGCTAAAGCCAATTTTCTGAGAAAAGTAAGAAAAAGATATCATCAATTTTTCGTCTGTTGAATTTGCAGAGTGGAAGGTAATTGCTGGTACCTGTAGCTGTAGTTTATTGGTAAAGAAGAGTCTTCTCCAGCCCTCTCTGTCTGCCAGGTCCTCTAATTCCTGGCTGATGTGGTCACAGTGTGTACCATAGATCTTCTTCCATAGCTTATCACTGTTACATAACTGTAAAAGATGAAGAACATACCATAATTGGGCTGTGCCAGCGACTTTGTTATCCGCTAACAGAATCATTGGATAATATAAATTATTGTATAACTTAACCCATTGTATACTGAATAGACTCTCCCACACTATATATTGGAAGAGTCCAATTTCAATTTTAGGTACGTTGAGCTAGGAGATTTACATATTCCTAGAGAAAAATGATTAAACTATTTGCAAACAGTGAAGACCCTGATCAGACGCCACGTCCTATGGCGTCTGATCTGGGTCTGCACTGTTTGCCAATTACCCTTTTAAGGGTCTGCCGACTACAATGGGTTAAAATGGACTGTCTTTCATTGGCTGAGAGCTTTTCTCAGCCCAGTGAATATATCTGATGTTCATCAGCTTGTGCATACCTCCCAGTGAATACCAATTTCTAAAATTAGATATCAACTTTTAGTGACATTGCCAGTAGTAACATCAATGTATACGCACTCTTTTTGTATCAATGGGGTCTGGTGTTGACTGTTATTGCCACAGTAATCATGAGAAAAGACAAACTATATAATAAAACAATTATTAACTATTAAGGTATTGGATACGATGTTGATATCCACCACTGAATACCAATATTGACCTCGGCTATCTCCTCGGTAAATATTGGTATTCTCTGGTGGATATCACATCATATCCAATACCTCAGTAGTTAATAATTATATAATGTTAGAATAAAGAGCAAATGCCTGGATGATACTTTGCACATGTGCAGGATGATCTGAATCTGTGCATTTTGCACATGTCCAAAGGCACTTTTTTGCTTTACACAGCCAAACAACGCTTAAACATAACTATAGAATTTGAAGAATATACTGTAATTACCCTTAAAGGGCAAGGCAAGACTGGTAAAGAATGTACCCGAGATGAAAGATCTTTACAAACCATGCATTTTGATGCAAATTTGACCAAAAACAGATAACTATGAAAGCTATTAACGTTTAAAAGATTCCAAAACCATTGTCAAGACAGCCGCCATTTTGAATAATTAATGAGGTTCTAAGTATAATAAAATATTAAATAAAATCTTTTAGGTGACAGAAAAATGTGGATTTTTTAATCATAATCACTTAATATCTATCCAAACTGGAAATTGTGCATACATGTACATATATAGAGTTGTATTATTGTTACAAATAACATTTATTCAGGTTTTGACTATTCAATTAAGGCTAATTATGGCATTAAATATTTAACCTTAGTCCTGCTGAACCCGGATATGTCCTGCCTTTGCAAACAGTGCAGATCCAGATCAGTTGGCTTCTTCAGAAGCCAAATGATCTGGATCTGCACTGTTTGCCATTCAATATTTGAATTTATATCAACAATCTGGATCAAGTCATCTGACTGGCTGAAAATTTGATAAGAGTATGGCATCTTTATTCAGCAGAAAAGGGTTAAAATGGTTGCACCTGTAAAAGCAATTCTGAGATCTTCAAACTTCAATAACTTCCCTATTTTTCATCAGATTTTGAACAAACTGGCACAAAAATGCACAATTTGTCAAGATCTTTTATTTCCAATATACTCTTTGTATACATTGCCTTTCCCTACCTTCTCCTAACCCATACTTGTCCCAAAATGAGTCCATTTTACTATCTGTTGATGTGTCTAAAAACTGCTTGATGAGCAATAAACAGAGGAGATGCTGATCAGATGTCACATTTAGTCTGTCAACCATTCTGCATTTTACATCCCGTTTTATATAGTCCAGCCCTGTCTTTAAGGCAATAACACAGTCCATATGAGCTTCACTTAAGGCAATAACACAGTATATTTGAGCTTCACTTAAGGCAATCACAGTATATGTGAACTTCATTTAAGGCAATCATACAGTATATGTAAGCTTCACTTAAGACAATCATTTAGTATATGTGAGCTCCACTTTAAGCAAGAACAGTATATGTGAGCTTCACTTAAGGGAAGGCAATAACACATTATATGTAAGCCCCACTTAATAACAAAAATATGAGTTTCATTTAAGGCAATCATACACTATATGTGAGCTCCACCTAAGACAATAATACAGTATATGTGAGCTTCACTCAAGGCAATAACACTATATATGTGAGCTCTACAAGACAATGACAAAGTATATGTGAGCTTCACATAAGGCTGCTGGCAATCATACAGTGTATGTGCGCTTCACTTAAGGCTATAACACATTACATGTGAGCTTCATTTCAGACAATACTGCCTCTATGCGACTCAGTTGCCTGGTAGAGTTAAAAATCTGATCAGTCAGTCAGTCAGTCTGTGAGCTCCATTTAAGACAATCGCACAGTATATGTGACCTCCAGTTAAGACAACAGCACAGTATATGTGATCTCCACTAAGCCTATAACACAGTATATGTGAGTTCCACTTAGGACAATAACATATTATATGTGAGCTTCACTAAAGGCAATCACAGAGTATATGTGAACTCCACTTAAGGCAATAACACAGTATATGTGAGATCCACTTAAAGCAACAACATCATTCATGTGAGCTCCACTTGGGGCAATAACAATATATATGTGAGCTCCACTTAAGGCAATATCATCATATATGTGAGCTCCACTTAAAGCAATAACACAGTATATGTGACCTCCACCATATATGTGAGCTCTGATTAGGGCAATATCAAAATATATGTGAGCCCCACTTAAGGCACTAACACAGTCTATGTGACCTCCATTTAAGACAATAACACAATATATGTGAGCTCCATTTAGGGCAATAACATGGTATATGTGACCTCAATTCAAGACAATAACACCATATATGCAATTTCATGGGAATAACAAAGTATATTTGAGCTCTATATGTGAACTCCATTTCAGACAATAACACAATATATGTGAGCTCCACTAAGGGCAATAACACAGTATATGTGAGCTCCTCTTAAGGCAATAACACAGTATATGTGGGCACAGAACCTACACAGAATATATATGCCCCAAAACACAGCAAATTTGAGCTCCACTTAAGGTAACAACGCAGTATATATGAGCCACACTTCAGATAAGATAGTATGTGTGAGCTCCACTTAATAACACAGTATAAGTGAGCTCCACATAAGGCAATAACACAGTATATGTGAACTCCATTTATGACAACATCAAATGCAATAAGAAATACTACCATATAACTGAATCTTTTATGGTATTTCTAGTTTCTTTAAAGATTGCTAAAAGAGAAAAATGAAATAATTGCCAATTCTGTGCTCCAAATAGAGATTAATCTCTTATTAATCCATGAAAATGCATCTTCCCAAATTTTTCTCCCCAGCTCCACAATGGTTTAAGAATCTTTCCAAGAGATGATTCTAACAGAATACCCCAACATACATTTTTATTTAGAAAAAAGAAAAATACCATTAATTTTGTTTCTTTTTTATATAAAAATGCTTTTTGTCCAGACTTCTGAGTTACAATTTCTGTTTGACCCATCCAGATCAGATATGAATGTAACCTTAGTTCAAGAACAGAATTTTGATTGGTTTATCTGTTTGTACTTGAATATTTAGCATATGACTGATAAAAGCAGTAGCAGTCTGTGGACAGTTCACAGTCAACAAAGCACAACCTGTAATACATACATGTATGTGGAACCGCCATGAATGGTCAGCAATAGCCACTTCCTTATAAAAGACACTTATCTAATTTCCCAAAATGCAGTTTACTACACACAGTCGAACATCAATGCCTCAGAACACCTTTGGGTCTATGTAAAATTTATTCTAGACATGGGTAGTTCGAGCCACTGAGGGTTAGTCAAAGCACCCATAATTTAGAGATGTCTTTTTGATCTTCTATAAAATAATGCATGAATCAATGAGGTGATTCTAATGAGTACACATTACATACGGTTTCATGGATAAAAAAGAAAATTTCCCTAAAATGTACTTAAATTATTAGTTTAGTTGACTGACTGGAAGAATTTCCTAGGGGTTCATACATGAGTTTGAATCAGTCATGGTAGACAATCCATCAGTCATTGAAGTTTTACTATATCATCCAATCAAAAACTGCCACCCCTCACAGCTCCAGATAAGGAGCTTTTATAAACCAATTATTGATATTTTTCTTATCTCCCAGTGAAAACATGTGTTGTGGTACTCATAAGAAAGGCCTTTGAAAGGCCCTCCTAATGAGTACCCACAACATATGTTTATTGTCCAGACATAAGAAAAAATATTGTGTGGATATCCCTCTTATCTCTAGCTATCCTCTCTACAATTGCTAGTTTTCTACCATCCTGACAGTGCCTGTTGTATAGATCTTGCACTATATATATGTATTTCTTGTTTCTTATTCATAGAAAACAGGCTTTGACATTTCATCCAAAGTGTCTCATAAGAAGCCATGTTCTCAAAAAAATAAGGAAAATTTTTTAAAATGTCACCAGCTTATATTAATATTTGGTGCTTTAAAGGTCAATATGCATTAAAGAATGCAAAATAAGACCCATCCATTTAGCATTCATTTAGCATTCAAATCATGTTTTAAGAATCATTTTCCCTCTTACAAAATGTAAAATATAAATATTCTTATGAATTACTCATGTTAAGCAAAAGATGCTTTGAACAACAGCATCCAAATCACTACTCAGAAATAGATAAAACAATTTCTAAAGACAGAACTTACACATTTGAACTGTTTTGAGACAGTTGCTAGTCTAGCAATATCTTCAAGCTCCAAATATTCAACGATGCGCACCAGTATATCTTCAGGCATACGAGTTAGATAGTCAACCTGTCCCAATGCCAGTCGCTCCAAATACTTCAACATACCATCTCCAGCTAGTCTCTGAATCTCACCTGAGAAAGATGTAATTAGAGATTATCACATCTCTGAGTCTCATCTGAGAAAGAAGTAACTAGAGATTATCACATAGTGTTTTGGTTTTGGCTCAATGTATCAACCCAAAATACAAATATACCAGAAGACCAATGGTTCTGTAGCTTACTTTAGATTATTTGTTCTGAGCAAGCTTACAGTAACATTCTTAAAGAATGAAACATATGGGTATGGTAGCCAGTACAATTTGAAAAAACCTTTGGTCTCTGTATCCTACAGTAACTTAGTATGGAATTTAGCTTTATTTGATTTGGCAAAACAGAAACTTCAAATAAAATATGGTTTTGATTTGATTAAGTGACATACCAAATATCAAAGGCCTTTTTTAGAATTTTCCCTCATATGAGTCTGTGTAAAATAAGTGTCCCTAGGACGGGGCCATTTTTGACCCCAGGGGTATAATGTGAACATTCTTGGCAAAGGTCCAAAAAATTAAAAGAAGTACTAAATGTCGAAGGCCTAGGCCTTATAGTTCCACACAAGAAAATGTTTTCCCTATAATAAGAGTCTCTGTAAGGAAAGTGACCTCCTAGACAAAGCCATTTCGATCCCAGGGCCATAAGTTTTTAACAATCTTGGTGAAGGCCCTCTAGCTGTAGGTACATACCAAATATCACAGGTCTGGGCCTTCTAGTTTTCAGACAAAACAGTTTTTAAAGTTTTACCATAAATGAGACTATGTAAAACATGTGACCCCTGGGGAGGGGCCATGTTTTTTTTAATCCAGATTTATAATTTAAATAAATGTGATAGAAGTCTACTAGATGAAGCTACATACCAAATATCAAAGGCCTGGGCCTCCTAATTTCAGACAAGAAGATTTTTAAAAATTTCCCTATATGTTTCAAATGTAAAACAAGTGACCCCTACGACAAGGCCATTTTTGACCCCAGGATATACATTGAGCAATCTTGGTAAACGCCTACTAGATAAGGCTACATACCAAATATCAAAGGCCTGGGCCTTCTAGTTCAGAGAAGAAGATTTTTAAAGTTTTCCCTCTATGGGTCTACGTAAAACAAGTAACCCCTCTGGCGGGGCCATTTTTAAAATTTTGCTTTGAATGGCCCACAGGTTTCTGAGAAGACATTTGAAGAATTTTCCCTATATGAGTCTAATAATTATTTAAAACAAGTGACCCCTGGGGTTGGGTATATTTGATCTCCTGGCTATAATTTGAAGAATCTTGGTAGAGGTCCATAAGATAAAGCTACATACCAAATATCAAAGGCCTGGTCCTTCGAGTTTCAGACAAGAAGATTTTTAAAGTTTTGTCTACAGAAGTATGTAAAAAATTTGACCTTTCCATAAAAAAGGTCAAGATCAACCCAAGATCATTTTTTTTTTTCAAACTTTTCTGGGCCCGTGTCCCTGATGCAGCATACCAAGCCCCAGGGCCATTGGCCCTTTGGTTCCATAGAATAAGAATTTTAAATTTAAAGAGTTTTTACCATATATGGTAGTGGCCTTCTAGTCCCCAGATAAGGTGAATAACTTTCATTCCCCCTACCCACTGAGGCTCCATAAGAAATTTGGCTCTGAATGGCCTAGTAGTTTCTGAAGAGAAGACGTTTGAAGCATGTTAACGATGGATAACTGACAGACAGAGGGATAACTGAGTCTGCCTATACTATAAAGCTCACCAATGTGCCTAAAGGCTCAGGTGTGCTAATAAGTGAAGATACACAGTAAATGCCACAATGACGATGCACAGCCCTCCTGAGGCACAAAAAGAAGGAGAGATGAGGAACAATTCTAATGCACTCGCGTATGTAACGCGACGTCTGATTGGATAACGTCAAAAATTTGCGACGGTATATTCTGCGATATACTGTCGCAAATTGGACGTCATCACGTAACGTTGCTTCTCATTGGCTGGCATTTGGTTTTACGCAGCTCACAGCACTTGTCGTTTTGTGCAAATAGTATATTTTTCAATAGAAAAAAAAAATGAATAAATGCATTAGAATGAGGATAACTGCATCAAATTTGTCATTTGGGGAGGTAAATCGGCGGTTTTACGGTCGGAAATTTCGTTTTACGGCGACGCGTCAGCGTCGCCGTAAAACGAAATTTCCGACTGTAAAACCGCCGATTTACCTCCCCAAATGCCAATTTGAAAGCAGTTATCCTCTAAATAAGGACAAAACAATGCCACATATGAAACCACAGATGCACAACAAAGAAGTGCAACAGACGAATGGTCTTGTAACGGTCAGTCGGAAAAATACTCAGGGGCTTAAACCAGTTGTACTTGCGTGAAACCTCACCACATTATCTGCCTGAAGCATAGCTCCATACTAGAAGTAGAAGGGGTATTCACATAAGAGTTTTTTTTTATTTCTCCATGGAAACATGTTGTGGGTAAACATTAGAAGCACCACTACCAGGCCATTCTAATGAGTACCGACAACATACATTTTTGTGGAGAAATTAGAAATATATCAGTACTTTTTGGCTGAAAAAAAAAAAAGTCTTATCTGGAGCTGTGTATTCACATAATATTTTTCTTACTACTCCATGAAAAACATGTTATGGTACTCATTTAAAAAGCCTAAATGAAGCACTTCCAATGAGTACCTCATGGAGAAATAAGAAAATTATCTGTGCTTTTCAGTTAAAAAAGCATCTTATCTGGAGTTATTGGCTGAAAAAAACTAAAACACCATCTCATAATATGTTTATCACATAACAATTCAAATTCCTTCCCACTGAGTTTGACAACAGAATGGATGATGATTCCAGCATAATTGTGCAAAACACATAACTCCAGATAAGAGGAGATATCTGGAAAATAAGGCCCTTTTCATTAAAAAAGTATTGATATTTTTCTTATTTGTCCATGAAAAAATATGTTGTAGTACTTATTAGAAGTGCCTTGCCAAGGCGCTTCTAATAAGTACCACAATGTACGTTTTCATGGACAATTAAGAAAAATATCAATACTTTTTTAATGAAAAGGGCCTTATTTGGGGTTATGATAACAACAGGTCCTACAATTCACGTTTGAATACATCATGTTCTTGGCAACCTCACCACAGCTATGCCTGGCAGGCTCCACAGCCAAGTTTTTAGCATGTTCAAACTCCAGCTTGGTCACATAACTTTCCTGGAGATTGATTATGAAATGATTTCTATGGCCATTCTCTCCCTTCTGCTGATTCAAGAAGGACAGAACTTTGTCAGTTACTGATGAATATACATACACTACAACCTCTTTATATCACGGTTCATTATAACACGGTTTTGGATATATAACACGGTTCGAAGATGGATCCCAAAAATGTATAGATTATACTGAAAAATGACCATAAATGGTCATTTTTCAATATAATCTATACATTTTTGTTTTGATATAACATGGTTGTTTAACTAACACGGTTTATGTTATGGACCCCAACAATAGTGTTATAATCTGCTCATACAAAAGGCAGTTTATCATGCCAAATATGGTGATGAATATGTGAAATCTCTTCAAATTTTCATGCATTTCCATAGCACAAGATAATATTATGAGGGTATGCACAATATTTTTCTTATTTCTTCAGGTAAACATATATTGTGGGTACTTATTAGAAGCGCCTCGCCAAAGCACTTCTAATGAGTACCACAACATATGTTTTGCAGAAAATTAAGAAAAATACATAGGGATGCAAATCTGACACTGCCTCAAAAATGTCAAAGGTCAACCTAGGGTCATCATTAGATCAAAGTTGGTAGACCATGAGTCTCTGATGCTATATAAGTACCAAGATTCAGCCTCAAAGCTTTCTTGGTTCTGGAGAAGAAAATATTTAAATGTTTTTACCATATATGGGCAGAGTGGCCATCTATAAATTTTCAAACCCCGCCTCCCCCCCCCCCACCCCACCCGCACCTCTACCCCTATAATACAAGGCCCCACATGAAGTTTGAAGAAATTTGGCCCATGGGTTTCAGAAGAGGAGTCATTCAAAGGTGTGGATAGGCAGAAGAAGACAGACTGGGAATGATCACAATATAATACAATAAAAATATAATATAATAAAAATATGAAAAAAAAAAACAAAAAAAACTGCTATCTTGAGCTATGATTCCAAACCCACCCCATTTCCCATAACAGTCACATTCTAAACAATCATATGGTGCATTTAATGCTCAGCCTGCCAAGTTAAAATTTCAATCAACAGTTTTTTTCTTTTTACGGGTTTGTCATTGCATGCAAACTGTCTTCTGGAGAGATATACTGGAGACAAAAATTTTAAAAAGATAAACCTTATTTTCTAGGAAAAAGAAGAAAAAAATATTATCAACAGATTGTTTGCTGAATCAGCCCAGTGTGGTAATGGTTAGACCATCCTTAAAAAATGTTTGCTTGCAATCACCCCACACACAGTTTTAAGATTGCTAGGTAGCTGGGTACTTCTTTTATTAAAAAACAAAAGGCTTCCTTTCAGTACTTCAGAACATACATGTAGCTATATTCAGTGGTAAATTTAACAATGTATTTGAAGTACAGCTTTTATAACTATATCTGCATGTCTGTAGGAAGCTTTAATAACCATATTTGCATGCCTACAGAATGCAATGACCGAAACACTCATATAAAAAATATTTTGGGTCATGGCCATTTCGACATGTCAGTCATATGACAGCAAACAAACAATTTTTTAAGGTTCTGCCGAACCTGGATATGCCCTGTCTTTGCAAACAGTGCAAACTTCTTCAGAAGCCAACTGATCTCGATCTGCACTGTTTGTCATTAGATATTAGCTATGTGAATTTGTATCAACAACCCAGATCGAGTAATCTGATTGGCCAAAAATAAGAAGTGGGTGTGGCATTTTAATCTCTTCAGCATGGCAAGGAATAATTTAATCTCTTACTACGACATCTTTCATCATGCAGGAAGTCATCGCAGCTGTTTCTTATCTCTAATGGTGGCTGGTTAGAATCTGCTCTTATTGGTGGTACTATTTTCCACACCCGGAAAATAAACTGTAAAATACATAATACAATTTCATTAGCAACGACTGCAATACACTGCAATATGACAAACCCATACCTCCAGATAAGTGGGGCTTTGGGGAAAATATTTTTATTTGTCCATGAAAACATATGCTGTCGGTACTCATTAGAAGCACCTCCACTAGACGCTTCTAAATATAGAAAGTGAGCAAAGCCCACATACCCCCGGCCATAACTATCAGAGGTATGTTGAACCAACTTTGTCGATGCAAATTTCCCTTTGTATTTCCATGGGAGAGATGGACAAAAGAAATAAATCTCAGCATCTTGGTTTTCTCTTACACAGCACACATCACCATTGTTAGGGTGTATACAATATTTGAAGACTCTGGCTCCAAAAGTAGGTGAGAAATGGGTGATAGATTTTTATGAGAAAGACAAAAAAAAAAAATGGACATATACAGAAAATGATAATCAGGAGGATGCTAAATCTCTCTTATACAATACAACAAGTCAAATCCAAAGTTTGTACAAACTTTAAAAATCCTAGGTCTTATAGTCTTAAGATATCTTTGACATTGGTCTTCCTATTTCTTACATTGAACAGATGGAAAAAGGAAAAAAAAATGTAAAAAAGATGACAAATTATTTGTAGTGTGAAACCGGGTCTTCCTCGGTCACCCATCCAGGTACTAACCGCGATCGTTGCTTAACTTCGTAAAAAAGCCAATCACTCTACCAGTTTTGCCATAAAAGCCGGCTTCCACAGCGAGGCTGTAGAAGTGATATATATACTATTCCGTTACATATTATTCAGTTACATGTACATGTATCTTGCTTTTATTTAACGCAACAGAGTTTAACCCTCAGTAAGTGTAAGCAAATTTTGAAAACACCAGGTCTCATACGAGCAGAGAAATCTGTTACAAAAATTTTTACTAGGGAGACAGAATAAATTAACAAATTGGAAATGGGTTAACTGGAGCTATGAAACCTACAGTCAAACTTCAATGGCTCGAACATCATTGGAACCATGGAAATTTGTTCGAGCGATGGGTAGTTCGAGCCATTGAGATTTAATCATGGCACCAGGTCAGGAAGCAAATGGCGATAATTTATGGAAATGTTTCTGATCTTCAACAAAATAATGGTATGTTGTGTGTACTCATTAGAATCACCTCAGTGAGGCAATTCTAATGAGTACACACAACATACAATTTCATAAGAAAATTTCCCTCAATATTTGTTTTCTTGAGCTATCGGAAAAATTACGTAAGGACTTGAAAATGAGTTCGAATAAGCCATGGTAAACGAGCCATCGGTGTTCGAGCCATTGAAGTTCGACTATATATAGTAAAAGATTGCATTGTATTTACGGTAAATTTCCTAAAATTTCGAACACTTTATTCCATACTCTTTTGGCTTAAATTTTGCTTTTTATACTGCAGTTTCTTTAAATATTTAGTGGAATGGCAAACAGTGTAGACCCTGCTCAGACTGCTCCTTCAGGATCAGGGTCTACACTGTTTGCATCTGTCATTTTGTCAGACGCTTTAGTGTTCGAATTTTTTGGACATTTACCGTAATACTTCAAGGGACATGTTCTGGACATTTGTTCATGTCAAAACCTAACTGAGTTGATTCCAACAAATGTCCAAAACATATGTTCTATGAGGAAATAATAATAAAACACACCCTTCTTCTGGTCATCAAAGAGTCTTTATAACAGCAAATTCATTTTAATTGCAACATCTGTGTTGCTGTTGTTGTAATATGGGTTCACTGTATTATGGCATGGCTTTAAGTCACACAATTGCTCAAACCACACGCATAAATGCTACACGAATTATGATATTGCTAAAAGGTTTAAAGAAAATATATTGCAATTGTTTTAAAGAACAATTTAGGCATAATGTCACTCATTTGCATGCACAGCTATGTACAGACAAAGATGCAATATGTCATGCTACTAATCGCAATACAGGTGTATCATGACTGACTGATTGTGGTGGGGTTTAATAACATATCAACCCTTGTGGGTCATTTTGTGTCATCTCTCAGAGAAAGGGAGAAAAAAAAATAGGAGAAATAGTAAAAGAGATGAAATAGAGGGACAGGGAAGAAAGAGGAACAGGAATGAAAGAGAAGAAACTGAAGAAGTAAAAACATTCCCCTCTACCCTAACCTGCTACAAGGGTAGCAAGTCTTGCCCAACTGTAAGCCAATATCAGCTGGACGCCCGGGTGATGTCAGAAACATGACACCTTTACCACACCCGACCACTCCATGTACCCTGATACATTATGATACAGAATCAGAGGACAATACCAAACCCTTCTACTGGACATTTTTATGGCATTAAGAGCATGCTGAAGTACTGCTGCGTAAAACCTGTTCTGTGAAATACTGAACTGTAGTATGTTAAACCTGTTGTTAAATCACAGTATACTGGATATCAGTAAACTCAGGACTGTGGAAATACCAAAAATTGTCTGCTTGTCCCTGGACAAATAAAATGAGAAAAGTTACTTGTCTGTACAAATCTTACTTGTCCGAAGTGTGAAAGAAAGGTACATGTAATTAAAACTGGACATATATACTAACTTTACATCAACCCAGTATGAGTCATAGCAGAACGACTTGACAATTTTCATAATCATAGCAGAAATTATGCAAAGTCTGGCGTGATTAATTGATCAAAGTGAAATGAATCGATCCATGTAAGTTTTATGTCAATACTTGCAGAAAATGTGGTTTTATTTGCATGCTAAATTGGCACCCCTTCACGGTAGATGGAATGCTTTCATATCTTTTCGAAATCTAATCATTAGTGGACGGGGCCATTTTATATATTTTGTTTAAAATTGAAGAGTTGGGCATAAACCTCTATAAGGGCCTACTTGATAGCTCCAAACACATAAACAGTCAGAGAAAAACACTGTGCATGTGTCTGGCGTCTGTTATCAGATTTCTTGCTGTTAGCCAAAAACCATATTTTGACCAGACTGGAAGTAATGTTGGGATTTGTTACATGTGCCGAGAGTTCATCGACGCGACGTCCTGGTGTAAGCCAACAATATTATCACCACAAATCTATTTTAAGGGACTAAATAACACCACTTCACTGCACTGGCATTTGTGCCTCAGACTTTGAGTAAATAGACTGAATACACCATCTGTATATCAACGAACCTCAAAATGTATGAAAACATTGAAAAAAAAAAAAAAAAAAATCAGTTTTACAATGATAGTTCCCATTTCTCTAAGTGTAAATATGGACATGGTCACCATGTTCCAATGAATTTTTCCAAATTCAAACAAATTATTTTCCTTCAACCCAATTATTGTTCTATAATGGAGTGCTTGCGCAATCTAGGGATATAGGCCACGACTCTGAAAGACTCGTCTTTAGGGGTTTCTTTAGAAAATTAGACATCATTTACTTTTCTCAAAAACAAACATTTTTCAATATGCTAGAAACTTCCTCTTTCATGAATTTTGTTTTAGTATTTTGCTTCCAGCATTCTGTTTGGCCAAAATTTCAAATACAAATTACAGCCAATCAGATCACTCATAACAAAACATGAAAATGGAAGTACAAGAAAGCAAAAGTGTCATGAATGTCATATGTGTTTGTGATAAAAGTAAATAATGTCTAATTTTCTCCCGTAAAGAAGGTTTTCAAAGTCGTGGCCTATATCCCTAGACACCCTACTATTGGACAATAGTTGGGTTGAAGGAAAAGTAAATGTTTGTATTTGGAAAATTCCGCCAGAAAGAGGAGACCTCAAAATATTTAGCATTTTGCGTCTCTTTATTATTTTTATGCACAAAACTGACAGTCAAAGCTGGTTTTCTTCATCTTCAGTTGTAATGTTAGTTCTTTTCTATTAATTTCAATGTGAAATAAATTTAAGAAAGATTCCTTTTCACATTATTCAAATAAGAGGGTGAACGGAGTTATGAGAGTGAAAGGAATTATGAGAACAGGCTATAACATTGTAATCATGTGTCAGTAGCTCGGATGAGAATAATAACATTAAAAAAAGTCTGTATTTTGAGAAAGGGATCCATCATTGTAAAACTGAGTTCTTTTTTCAATGTTTTCATACATTTTGAGGTTCATAGATATACAGATGGTGTATAAATATTAATATCTGTATCCCTTTTATAGCTAGCACAGCTTGCGACACGTGAAGCGCATTGCAAACAAAGTGTGCTCTACGGTAGAGAATATGATCAAGAAAAAGTAACATACAACGATCTATACTTTCAGCACAAATTGCTCTGACCAATTTTCTTCCCATTTTCTTCCCGGAAGTTGTCACCGGAAATTGACAGGACTCCAGCGGACTTGATACTAATAAGTGTCACGAAGTGACAAGAAACAAGTGTCAATAAGTGTATTGCTGATTACTTGTATTATTTATTATTGATTTACATATATATATATATATATAAGTGTATTGCTGATTACTTGTATTATTTATTATTGATTTACATATATATATATATATATATATATATATTTTTTTTTTTATGTATTGTCCTGTCATGTATTTTGACGCACATCTAATTTGACGCGCTTACCTGTTTCTTCATATTCTTGGACTTGCAGAAACTTTTTTGTAATGCCTCATCATTATTGGGGTAGAGCAACACAAGAGGGTCACATACAGGTGTTTTAAGTAGAAATTCTAGGATCTTCTTGGAAAATTACAACCATGTAACCTTGTATGGTCAACATTTTGAAAGAAATGCTTAAAGCACTTTTTTCCTTTGAATTAAAGCTCAAAACTTTAAAGATGCATCAGCTACATCTGAATCAAACATGCTTGTCTGTTACAAGGTCACCTGATGCATTTATTCACAAGTATGATATATGGTTGAAATTCTGTTGCATACACAATATTACTTTTCAAATAAATGTAAAGTCTTACATGAAAATATTTTGCAACTGGAAGAAGCGAAATTCATAAAGTAATTTTCTGTGTATTTATTTGAAGCCAAGCATAAATAATTTAAAGAAAAATATTTTTGCTAACAGTAAATAATCTATTTAGAACATATTTTATTAAGACATGTGGTGAATTTGTACATGCAAGCAGGAGAAACAAGCACTTCAGCTGCCCTACCCCTTAAAACTGAGACATAAAAATGGTGGAAATTCGCAAAATGAAGTCAGATTTTTAAAAATATATATACAGGTGTCATTCAAAAGTGATTCTTGACATTTTATTTTGTTCTAACAGACAATTGATGCTGCCTGAACATGGTCCTGGTATTATTGTAAAACTTAAATTACTATCCTGCAAGAAAAATAGCAGCCTGTTAGATGCGTCATTTCATATGAGTGTAAACCAAAATGACAATCACCATGGTGGTCCTATTTCACTTGGAATTTTTATGAAGGCAATTGATGCAAACTTATTTTAATGATATCAAATAATGTTCAAGAAGTCCATGATTGTCTTACACAAAACAAATGTACTGGGAGTTGTCTGTGAAATTATAGGCATGTCAAAAAATGCTTAAGTGCGTCAAAACCCATGATTCTAGGCTACTGGTAGTCATTCTTTAATGATGCTGTGAAGGACTTTTGAAGAGACTACAGATAAGTCTGTGCTGTGCTCGCATTTAGGCTAAGCCTATTTTCATATCATATTTCATGCAATATCTCCATTTTTATTTCTGATATGTAAGGGGACTTTCTTTCTTTTTCTCCGTTGTTTTAAAAGTATACAAGCTTTTTAAAAAAGCTAATCTTGTGTTAAGCTACGACGCAATAATAAGACTAACCTCTTGCGGCGTCACGAAAACATGGTAAAAGTCTTTGCACGGAGAAGGAGCAACATCGCTAAAATCAACCAATTCGCCATGTTTTCCTAGCCAGCACTTCAATCTGTTATCGCACTTATCTTTATCTTCGTGTTGTTGATGTTGTTGTTGGTGCTTGTCTTTCTTTCTGCCCTCCATTTTGGAAGCTATCCGAGTCACCATCCCAACGAAATCTCGCGAGAAACTCAAGTCAGATCAGGTCAGAACAGAACAGAATTTTATTTGATCAGTGAAATTAGTGAATAGCTGGTGAAAATAAAAGTGTAAACTCTGCAAGAGGGATCCAGAAAACCGCCGACACTTTTTTGCGGAGTGTCCTGCACTCGTGGGGGGGGGGGGGGGGGTGGTAACTTCCTAACTTCCTATATTTGGCATAGTACGGATGTGCGTGCCGAATAGCCCCCCTTTTCAGCGCTGCCAGGTATATGATTGGCCCCCTTTTTTCAACAGAAAGTATATGAATGGCCCAAATTTTCTGGATTCCTATGTGAAAGGCCCCATTTTTCTGACATCCTGGTATATGCACATATTTTTCGCTCAGAGATTTTTCGTGGCTGCTTATCCTCTTGGTATTATTTGAATTGACTGTGATATTTGTGTTATAACCAGCAAAAAATGGGTATAAAAACTCAAAAGGCAGTATATGAATAGGTCAACATTTTGGATGATCAAGTATATGAATGGGTCCTTTTTTTCGAAGGCCAGGTATATGAATGGTGTAGGTTTTGAAAGACTGGCTCGCACACCCGTACCAAAATTACCCCTAAGTTACCCCCCACCCCCGAGGTCCTGCATATGGTGAAACCAGGGAAAAGTATATCATCCAGGTTAATGAAGTTTCCGAAAGACTATCTATCAATGTGTCATCCCCAGAGGTGCTCACGCGGCTTATCTTAGATCCTTCATTGTATACCAGCAATGAACAAACTTGAACTTCACAGTAGGGAACTGGTCTATAATATTTACATTATAAAAGGTTAACACTTTTAACGTATTGCGAAGGACAACGGGGTCTCGCGGTTTCCGACCTGAACTTACCGATTCGAAGTCAATTCCAGCGGCCCGCACGGTCTAAGTTTAAAGCAAAACTCCTGTGACGTCATTAAGGACGGTTCGCCGACAAGTCAACGGCGGGAATCTACAACAACAACAACAGTGGTATCAATCACAAGTGAATTGATATCGTATCATTTCACTAGTGACTGATACGATTTATATTTTCACTCCTCACGCTTTGGACGACTTCGGTTTTCTTCATATTTCATTTTTTTTTTCATATTTCGTGTATCTTTTAAATTACAGCTTTCCATTTCAAGGTGTTTTTTTTTTTTTTTTTTTTTTTTTTTTTGTCAGTATTGCTTTATCTGTGTTTTTTGTTTGATCATCAAGTTTTAATGATGTATGTATGTTTGCATGCAAAATAAATAAATAATCCCAATAGACTGCACAGCAGGTGGGGGTCAGTTCACACAGTGTGTATGTCCCTTCTGCCAGCCCCATTTTGGCTAGTTGGCTTTCGTTTTTTTTTTTCACTCAAAGTGTCCTTGCACTGACATGTAAGGGGACTTTCTTTCTTTCTTTTTCTTTTTTTCCACCCTCTTTCGTATTTCGTCCCTGTATCAGCTAGCCAGCAGGAGATGGCTTATACTTGATTTAGTGACTTATTTTGCTCTTGTATCTTTTCCGGACTAAAGGAAAAGGTATTTGTGCTTATGTGGGGTCCTCAGTCTGTATTTATATGTACTATAACTGTGATATTTTCTCTTGCAGGCTGTGATGTTTGTTGTTTTTATTATATGTTTAGTTTTAGGCCTTGGTTATGTCGGTATAATAGCATTCAGGCTAATGTTAAATACTGTTGTAAAATGTGAAAACCGACAAGAAATAAATATTCTTGTATCTTCATTGTTTCAGAAGTGGATGTTACCTCCACTCCAGATTTTTGAACACCTCTAACTTCTTTGTTTCTGAACAAAACTATCAAGTGTTGATATGCATTTTCTTAGTTCGAATGTAAGGAACATTTTGGTATCAAGATTATTTTGATTTGCCGAAACATTTTTTTTTTGTCTCTCCAGCGTTTCACATGTTAAGAACTGAACGTCGACGCCATGACGTTCATGTTTTGTTTGATGACGTTAGTTATGACGTCAGAAGCGCACATTGGCGTGTGAACAATAAAATAAAAATAAATTTTACTCTTTTTCAGTGAATACCATAAAGTTTTCATCTCGTGTAATGAAAACATTCAAATTTTCACTCGTGCTTCGCACTCGTGAAAATACTGATGTTTTTCATTACACTCGATGACAATATTTATGGTATTCACAGCAAAAGAGTAAATATTCCTATTTATTAATCCAATAGCGCACACATAATGATAAACATACATATATATGAAATTAGGCACTACCTAGATGCGTGCAAAGCAACACCACTAAATAGGCTCTCCCAGGAGGTACCGTATTCCCTAAAAATAATCGACCATGTTCCCTAAAGGTAATTTTCAAAATTTTCCTGTTCCTAAAAATTAGTTTTGTCACCATAAATTGTCACCATAAATATTTCCCAATGTTCCTTGAAAGGAAATGAGAATGATCCCTTGTTCTCCAAAACATCTGAGAAGGCCTAAAGATACATAACCCACGAATCATGCGGAATTCTCGGCCACTTGCATGGCTCCAGCGCGTTGATAGGCTGAGACAGGTCCGGTGCCCAGAGGCAAAAGAAATAACGCATATTCATTAACATGCATAAGAGAAAGGTGAGGCTTGTATAAGATGTGGTGGGGACGGGGAGGGGGGAGGGGAGTAGAGGGGATCATCATGGGGCCGGGGTGGGTGGGGGGAGGGGCGTTCATTATCAATCCTGTATCCCTGGAAGTCAAAAGACGAATATCCTATATCCCTTTTATATATTTCATGCAATTACTCCATTTTTATTTTTTTTTTTCAAATATGCATAAAAGTACCAAACTGAGTTTCAAATATACCACATACCTGGTAGTAAAATGTCAAATATCCCATACCCCTTGAAGTAAAACGGCAAATATATACCACATCCCTAACCCCACTATACTAGACCCAAAGTTACAACTTGTTCAACAGTTTCGATTTGTTTTTGCTTTTTTCAACCCATAAAATCAAAGGAAACCCTATTCCAAACATATATTTGTGAAGTTTTACCTTTAAATAAAATGTTGCATTGTGGCCAATTTTTGGATGTTACTATAGCATTGTGGGTTGTATTTCTGTTTATAGCAATGAAGTTTTTTGAATGTGAAGACTGTGCTATTTTACTTTCGGCTGGCATAACTTTTCGGCAAAAAACTCTATCATTATATAGCAATGTCATTGAAACAGAAAAAAAAAAAAATATATCATTCGATTTTTAAAACCCTTCTCTCTGAGATTCAAAATACTGATGAAACGTTGTATTAACGTCAGATGCCTGATTTGCAGAGACATGTTACCCTAATGAATGAATAAAACTGAGAAAACAAGGTAGGCATTAATGCTACAACACTGTTTCTTCTCGACTTCCTGACTAAAGGTATGTAAGACAGGGCAGGTTGCCTTCAACCAAAGAGGTCCATCAAATGTCTATGACATCGGATACTTTAGCTAACTCATCACAGGAGTATGCTCGTCACCCCACTCCCACCCTCTGAACTAGAATATAGTGTTACGAGCCAGGCGTAACGAGAAAGAAATGAAAGTGAAACCAGCAACAAGTTTAAATTATTAACAATATTTATTCACAAAAAAATAAGATAAGATTCAAAACAAAATAATGTAAGTAAACAGTACCTTTCAAGGTTATGTAACAAAGTCCCTCAAAAATAATCCACAAGAATTTATAAAACAAATCCTTTGAATAACAGTTTCTGATCCCGCAATTTAAAGTTCCTGAATTCAGAATTTAAGTCCAGAATGAATAAAATATTAAAGTAATCCAGTATAGAATAATTTCCGATGAAAGTATACAAAGATGCCCATATGAAAATCTTTCCTCCTTATATAATATCAAATAATGTTCTAGAAAAAGAATTTACTACAGACATATCTTATTTTCTAGGTTCAGTCAAGAAACTTCTAAACATTCTATATCATGCCAAAAATAACTCAGTGTAGAATCAAGAACATAAACAACATGTTATTGTAAACATGTTGTTCCAGAAAGTTATTTTTGGAAACATAGTAAATAAAGCTATTCATGGAAACATAGTAAACATGATGCTTAAAATAATTGAACACCCTGTATATAACAATAGGTGCAGTGGATAATGGAATAATCTCCCCGGAATAATCTCAACTGGTGGAGAAATAATGTTTCTGCTGTGAGAGTTTTTTTTTTCCTTTTTTTTTTTCATTTAGGCATAATAAAATGTGTTTTATGAAATAAACTGAGACAGACAACCTTTAATAAAGTCATAATTGGAAAAAAAAAATGCATTACCAGAATTTTGAAACTCATTACAAAAACACGCATATTCTAATATATAGAAAATTTCTCCTCCAAAAATTTAAAAATTTCAGATAAAAAACTGATATTTTTTCACATTTCTGCTCTAAACATAGATTGTGGGTACTCGTTAGAACGAGGCGATTCTAACAAGTACCCACAATCCATGTTTTGAGCAGAAATAAGAAAATTAACTTATACCCCTGCAAACCCCAGTTTTACTATATAAAAGTGGGGTTTAAGGGGGTCAAAATAATATAGGCATGTTTTCCTGATGTCGCGTCACCCGGATTCCACTTCCAACGACTTAACCACCAAGACCACCACGGTTGTGACGTCATAACGCACAAACATTGTAATTATTTAAAACAAATTATACACTGGGCGAAGAGGTTTCTCCAAGAAAAAAAAAATCACCATTTATTTGACATACATTCAAATCCTCATTTATATCTATGTGTGATTGCACTCATTCTTTTTTTTCACCCTTAGAAACAAAATCCATATCCATGACAAGCGCATTTTACCGCTTCAGAGCACCTCCAGTGAAACCTTTTTTTTTTTTTTTTTTCATACAATGAACTACATTTATGGCATATTGTACTAGATAAATGAATAAATTACCTTAAAATCTCGTCTTTATAAGCTGGTTTCATAAATACCTGCTTTACATCTAAACACACACACACACACACACACACACACACACACACACACACACACACACACAATGTAAACAAACGCGGTAACAGCGACAGGAAAACCCACGGGAACATTTAGCAGACAACAAAAGCTACGTCACGGAATTTCCGAAGTTGTGACGTAATGCCAACTTTCTCGCGCACATTTTATCGTTTTTTCCCCATTGTTCAAGTACGATGTAAATCCGGTTAGCTTTCATTTCGTTTGGCATATGATTTTGGAATCTGGACTTTGAAAAATATTTGGATTAATTTAAATGCGAAGTAAACAGTCACTAATGTTGGTAGAACTTGTGGCCCGACCCATTGCCATGAAATGATGCAATAAATATGTTTATAATGTGACAGATTTTAATCCTCTCTATATATTTCGGGAAGAGACTTGCTGGCAAAAATGTGTTCCGGCTTAACTGCGCGTCGGTCAGAACTCGTATTTGATGCTGGGTCAACCATCGTTTATATAGAAAGTGCCATATGTTGTCCAAAGTTTTTTTTTAAGTTTCTTAGGTAGGCCTACATAACTACATTTGAATGAACTTCATTTAAATGTTACGTATTATCTGTATCTATCGTGCTTCGCTTTGCTTTGCACGTATAATAGAAACATTATTACAAAATTGATTAAAAAAAACTTGAAAAAAAAAAAAAAAACAACAACAACAAAAAAAAAACAACAAAAAAAGAAACAACAAAAAACAAAAAAAAAAAAAAAAAAAACAACAACAAAAAAACAAAAAAAACAAAAAAAACAAAAAACAAACAAGAAAAAAACCCAAAAAACTTTAAGATATGAATTGACCAGTTAAATGGGATCAGGTCTTCTTGAAAATAATTAAATGAAATGTAATTAAAATGTAGAAATAAAAATCTATATTAATATCAAACTGGTGCATACTAATATATGGTATTCCCGGTACCCATGCCCCTGTATTCATACAGACCCTTGTGTTTGGCACAGCATATCATCAAAAGTGCTCGGTCGATTTTAATAATTTAAACACCAAATTAAAATCATTAGTCTAATCTATAAAATAAAGATATTTGATCTAAAACATATATGTTGATAACGTTGCCGGATGATGTCAAAGTCCCAGTATTCAGATTCACGTGTCCCGGTATCCATAGAGACATACGTCTTTGACATGGAATAACATCAAAATTACTTGATTGGTTTTAACACATTAAACACCCTATAAAAGGCAATTAACACTCCAGTCTGTAACAAAAATAAAAATTTCTAAACAAATGCCAGTTGATGATGCTGTAACATTATGTCAAAGTCCCGGTATATGTTCACATGTCCCGATATTCATTGACGGTTATATGTTTGGCTGCAGATATCAATGATAAAGGCTTACCTCTTGCTGTCTTGTTTCAGCTTGTAGACATCCAGTCTCAGTGTTTTCCCTGTCTCGCTTTTGGCAGTTTCTTACTGCCAAAATCATGTTCTGAACTCCCAGAACAAAGGGATAAGAGTCCTGATTGATGCATTTATCATCTGTGTAAACTTGATTTTATCTATTTTTGGTTTAATTTTGATTTGTTTTGTACCTAAGGACAAGAAACATAACTATTTGGGAAAAAGTTAAACTATTTCTTTAAAACAATAAACACCTAAATCATATTTATGGACCCCTTAACTCAAGATCGATGAGTCATTGGGACCCTCGGTTTCAAACCCTGAGGGAAAACCCTGAGTCTCTTTGGCACTTTCTTGCCTTATGTTCGCTGTGCAGGCTGAATGCGCAGGTTCAGTTTGCTGACAACAAACCTGTGATCTGTCTAGCAGTCTGCATCACAGTCTTTGTCACTCTGACAGCCTGTCTGTCCTTCCTTCGCATTATGACTTAATCAATGAGATGCCAGTGTCTGGAGCGGGGATGCATCCATGACGTCTTGTTGCGAGTTGGCAGACGGAAGACTGTTAGTAAACAGTAGTTCATGTTCTGCACACTTCTTCAAAAGGAGGAGGCCATTGCTGTTGCACTTTCCTATTCCTTCAGTCCCAATCACTCCTTCCAGGTTTGGTGATCTGTGCCCACTCTAGCATTGAAGTCTCCCAGGAGGATGAGTTTGTCCGGGGTGTAGCAGAAATCACAGAGTCCAGATCATCATAGAACTTGTCTTTGACCTCATCTGGGTTGGTCATTGTGGGTGCATAGGCACTTACAATAGTTGCATGCCTCTTACCAGATAATGGCAGTCTCAGCGTCATAAGGCGGTCATTTATGCCTTTTGGAAGTCCTGAGAGCTTGCTGACAAGGTGTGATTTGATGGCGACACCTACTCCAGCTTCACGCCGCTCTTCTTTCTTGCGTCCACTCCAGAAGAAAGTATAGCAAGACAGTTTATGGTCCCTATAGCTCAGGAACCACCCCTCTTCTCAGTGCAGATGGAACTAGTCTTCTGTGACAAAGAGGCTATCTTGAAAAGATGGGTTGAGCACTTTGATAGTATTCTTAATCGGCCATCATCTATCAATGATGACGCTATCAACAGACTACCATAGGTGGAATGTAATCTGATGCATAGTTCGCAACCGTCGCTGAAACAGTGAAAGCAATACTGTCATCTAGCAAGGCTCCAGGATCAGATGCAATACCTGCTGAGATGTACAAAACTGGAGGAACTTCAGTCAGAGTAATTTCACATTATGTGGAGAAAAGAAGACATCCCTCAAGAATTCAAGGATGTGTCAATTATCCACCTATTCAAACGGAAAGGGAATCCTCATTTGTGTGATAATCATCGTGGCATCTCTTTATTGTCAGTAGCTGGAAAGGTCCTTGCAAGAGTTCTACTTAACCAACTGAATGAACACCTTGAACAGTCAGGGATTCTACCAGAAAGCCAGTGTGGATTCAGAAAGGACAGAGGAACAATTGACATGATTTTCACAGCAGCTTCAAGAGAAATGCCAGGAGCAGAACATAGACCTCTACATGACCTTTGTTGACCTTACCAAAGCATTTGATACAGTCAGCCATGAGGGACTTTGGAAAATTATGGCGAAGTTTGGCTGTCCGACCAAGTTCATAGCAATGGTGAGGCAGTTCCACGATAGTATGCTTGCACGGGTCCAAATGATGGTGAGTTTTCTGATCCGTTCCCTGTGACAAATGGTGTCAAGCAAGGCTGTGTACTTGCCCCAACTCTGTTCAGCATGACGTTCTCTGCCATGCTCACAGCTACTTTCCAGGATGGTGACAATGGTATACCTACTAGGTATCGCTTTGATTTCCAACCTAAATAGGTTGCAAGCCAAATCCAAGGTGCAGACAGAGGTGCTAGACTAGTTCCTCTTTGCTGATGACATGGCAAAAGGTGCTCCAACAGAAGAGAAAATGTAAAAAGGTGTAGATCAAGTATCTGACTCCTGTGACAGCTATGACTTCACAATCAGCATCAAAAAGACCGAGGTGGTTTATCAACCAGCACCTGGAAAGCCTTACAAGGAGCCCACCATTACAGTGAAAGGTCAAAGATTGCAAATCGTAGACAAGTTCACCTACCTTGGAAGCACATTGTCAAGAGTCGTGCACATTGATGATGAAGTCAATTTCAGGATTGCCAAAGCTAGTGCAGCATCTGGCCAACTACGTGGTAGTGTTTGGGATCGAAGTGGAATCAGGCTTGACACAAAGCTGAAAGTCTACAAAACTGTGGTGCTGCCAAGACTAATGTATGCATGCGAAACGTGGACAGTTTACCAACGGCATGCCAAAAGACTGAACCACTTCCATACAAGCTGCCTTAGAAAACTTTTAAAGATTAAGGGGCAAGACAGGATTCCAGACACAGGAGTCCTGACAAGGGCAGGGATGCAGAGTGTACATACTCTTCTGAAACTGGCACAGTTAAAATGGGCAGGCCAGGATGCCCGAGGAATATTTGCCGAAGAAAATCCTCTATGGAGAACTAGAAATGGGCAAATGCTCCCATGGTGGTCAGAAGAAGAGATACAAAGACACCCTCAAGGATTTCAACATACCAACAGAGTCATAGAACAAATTGCACTGGACCGAGCAAAGTGGCGAGGCCTCATCAGAAGAGGTGCTAGTGAATATGAGGCAAAAAGAAACAGCGAAGCCAAGCAGAAATGTGCACAGCACAAAGCCAGAGCTAAAATCACCAACAGAGCTATCTTGCTTTGACATCTGTTGTTCCATCTGCAACAGACAGTTTAGAGCTAGAATTGGTCTAATCAGCCATCTTAGAACACACAAACAGTAGCATTTCTCGCATGTGATTAGATATTGGTCATTGTCAGTGATGAAAGATGAACTATGTATGTTTGACAAAGCATAATATCAAAAGTACTTAATTGGTTTTTAAAATACATTAACAGATTAAAGGTAACACTCCAATCTAGAAGCTGAATATAAAATTGTAAAAAAAAAAATATGTGTTGCTGCTATTGCAGTATGATGTCAAACTCCAGGTATTGAGGTTCACTTGTCCTTGTATTCATAGAGGTCTTTGTGTTTGGCAAAGCATTACATCAAAAATACTTCGAGTTTAATCATATTTATTGCAAAATTTTATAATTTTATAATGCAAGGGGTCGGACCACAAGTTCTCACAATATTAGTTACGGCCCTCCCCCATACAATGGAAAACAAAGCTTGTATATATCAGATGACAATAGCAATATACAATACATTATTCAATTTTTAAAAGCAGAAAAGACATAAGCTTGACATAAATACTTGACTGATTCAAAACAAAACAAAAAAAAAAAAAAAAAAAAAAAAAAACAAAGGTTAAAAACAATCAGTAGAAAGTACAGGTATTTGCAAAAAAAACAACAAAAAAAAAAAAAAAAAAAAAAAAAAAAAACTAGAAAAAGTGTCCATAGGACATGGATGCCCCTGCCAAAATGCCATTCAGAAAAAGGTTACATATGTAATTGTGACAGGTACAGCATGAAGTTATTATTAAGGTTGATATGGCCCACACAGGGTTTACTATATGGAACTTAGTCAAGGGCAGATAATTCATAAACCAAATAAGCAAGAGTTGTCTTCCATGTTCATTACACATTGCTTCAATGTCATGCATGCATCTGTAAATTTTCATAAATATATTCCATATGGTTAAGGAGTTATGGCCCACACACGGTTTACTATATGGAACTAAGTCAAGGGCAGATAATTAAAAAAACAAACAAGCAAGAGTTCCTTCCTTTTTCACGAAACATCGTCTCAATGTCATGCATGCACCTGCAAAGTTTCATAAATATATTCCATAAGGTTTAGGAGTTATGGCCCATACACTTTAACTATATGGAACTAAGTCAAGGGCAGATAATTCAAAACCCAAACAAGCAAGAGTTGTCTTCCTTATTCATGACACATCATCTTAATGTCATGCATGCTCCTGTAAAGTTTCATAAATATATTCCATAAGGTTTAGGAGTTATGGCCCAGACACGGTTTACTATATGGAACTAAGACGAGGGCAGATAATTAAAAAAACAAACAAGCAAGAGTTGTCTTCCTTGTTCATGACACATTTTCTCAATATCATGCATGCACCTATTAGTTTCACAAATATATTCCATACGGTTAAGGAGTTATGGACCGGACACACATCGTCTCAAAGTCATGCATGCACCTGTAAAGTTTCATAAATATATTCCATACGGTTTAGGAGTTATGGCCCGAACACGGTGTACTATATGGAACTAAGTCAAGGGCAGATAATTCAAAAACTAAACAAGCAAAAGTTGTCTTCCTTGTTCATGACACATCGTCTCAATATCATGCATGCACCTGTGAAGTTTCATAAATATATTCCATATGGTTTAGGAGTTAGGGCCAGGACACCCTTTACTATATGGAACTAAGTCAAGGGCAGGTAATTCAAAACCAAACAAGCAATGGTTGTCTTCCTTTGTTCATGACACATTTTCTCAATATCATGCATGCACCTATTAGTTTCACAAATATATTCCATACGGTTAAGGAGTTATGGACCGGACACTTTACTATATGGAACTAAGTCAAGGGCAGATAATTAAAAAAACAGACAAGCAAGAGTTGTCTTCCTTGTTCATGACACATCGTCCCAATGTGTCATGCATGCACCTGTACAGTTTCATAAATATATTCCATACGGTTCAGGAGTTATGGCTCGGACACGGTTTACTATATGGAACTAAGTCAAGGGCAGATAATTCAAAAACCAAACAAGCAATGGTTGTCTTCCTTGTTCATTACACATCGTCTCAATATCATGCATGCACCTGTAAAGTTTCATAAATATATTCCATACAGTTTTAGAGTTATGGCCCGGACACAGTTTACTATATAGAACTAAGTCAAGGGCAGATAATTAAAAAAACAAACAAGCAAGAGTTGTGTTCATTGTTCATGACACATCGTCTCAATGTGATGCGTGCACCTGTAAAGTTTCATAAATAGTTATGGCCCAGACACGAATTGGGACGGACAGACGTACGGGATGGATATGGAACTAAGTCAAGGGCAGGTAATTCAAAAACCAAACAAGCAAGAGTTGTCTTACTTGTTCATGACACATCGTCTCAATGTCATGCATGCACCTGTAAAGTTTCATAAATATATACCGTACATTCCGTATGGATTAGGAGTTATGGCCCGGACACGAATTGGGACAGGTACGGGAGGGATGGACAGGGGTAACACTTAATGCCCTTCCGCTGTTCTTCTAATGGGGGGGAGGGGGGGGGAGGGGCAGGGGCAGAGGCATAAAAAAAACAAAAAAACTTTTTGGTACTGATGTTGCATGATGCTGCTAAAATCCCGGTATTGTTACAAGCCCGCCCTGCTATGAAAACTGGGTAGGGACGGTATGGCAATAAACGCTTCCCCCCCGGTATGTCTTGAAACTGCTGGATAAGTGGCAAACAGTGTAGACCCTGATGAGACTCCGCATTATGTGGCGCCTCGTCTGGGTCTACACTGTTTGCTCAGGCCTGTCTGTCCGAATACATTTGGTAAATACACTAGTCCATGTCCCAGTATTGCGATTCACCCCGCCCCGTTACCCACTTATTTTTGAAGTATCATGCGAAAATAAATCTGAAGAACACTTCTTTCAAGAAAACACAAAAAAAAACAATTTATAAAGGCAACACTTTGACTTGAATATATGCAATTTCAAGAAATTTTATTCTTTTTTTTGCCAGTACAGTATATAGTCATAGACCCAATATTATAATTTTTCCTGGCTCGGTATCGGTAGACATATGCAAAACTGCCATGCAGTACCTGTAAGGATTTATCTAAGCCATTGCATTTTTTTTTTTTTTTTTATGAGACCATTGTTTGTTTTTTCTGCCTCGCAGCATACCATGTCATCGAAAAGTATTCAGGAAGTTTACAACGACACCAAACAGTAATTTTCAGCGATTTTGGATCAACAGTACCGAACTTAGTTCCTCTGCAGCAAGATGGTTCTCTTGGGAAAAGCGACATTAACACCTTTTCTAAGCAATTCAGCAAATATGAAAGCAGCTCACTTACCAAATAACATGTACATTCAGCGAGCATTTATATTAACTAATGAGATTCCAAGGGAAATAACTCAAAAAGTGTAAATGCAAGAGTTATGGTTCTTGCACTTTGCAAGTCGTCTAATGTTGATTGATATTCAGATTGTTTTGTGAAGATATCTTGAAGGGTTTTCAAGTTATAGAGTGGGCACTTTGTTATGATCAACAACGTTCCAAGGAAAATAATTCTAAAAGTATAAATGCAAGAGTTATGGTTCTTGCGCTCTGCACATTATCTAATGTTGATTAATATTTACATGAAGTTTCTTTAAGATATCTCGAACAGGTTTCAAGTTACAGAGCAGACACCATGTCATTGTGACAAAGTTCCAAGGGAATAATTAAAAAAAGTATAAATGCAAGAGTTATGGTCTTTGTGCTCTGCACAGCATCTAATGTTATAGAGCGGACACGATTTTGTGACAGATTCCAAGGAAAATAACTCAAGAAGTATAAATGCAAGAGTTATGGTTCTTGTGCTCTGCATGGTGTCTACTGTTGACTGATAAATTATCTGAAGTTTCGTGAAGACAGCTTGAACGGTTTTCAAGTTATAGAGCAGACATGATTTTGTGACAGAGTCCAAGGGAAATAAGAAGTATAAACACAAAAGTAATCATTCTTGCACTTTGCACATCATCTTATGTCGTTTGATTTTTATATGAAGTTTCGGGAAGATACCTTGAACAGTTTTCAAGTTATAGAGCTGACATGATTTTGTGATATAGTCCAAGGGAAATAACTAAAAAGCACTATACATGCAAGAGTTATGGTTCTTGCACTCTGCATGTCGTCTAATATTGATTGATATTTATATTAAGTTTGGTGAAGGTAGCTTGAATGGTTTTCAAGTTATAGAGTGGACATGATTTTGTGACAGAGGCCAAGGGAAATAACTAAAAAAGTATAAATGCAAGAGTTATGATTCTTGCACTCTGCATGTCGTCTAATGTTGATTGATATCTATATGAAGTTTCGTGAAGCTAGTTTGAATGGTTTTCAAGTTATAGAGCGGACAGAAGTGTGACAGACAGACAGACAACCTGGGGGAAAACAATGTCTCACAACCCCAAATTGGGAAGACATAATTAAATCAGTGCAACATTTTTGTTCCATCTATATTAACCTATACAACTCTCTGGGCTCATTCAGTAGATGACAAATTGATGGTCTTTTTTCTTATTTTTCCCAGAAAACAGGATTTGACATTTCATGCAAATTGTCTCCAATTTGCATGAAAATGTCCAATCATTTTCTGGGACAAATGAGAAAAATATTTCAAAATGATGTCTGTTGGTAACTCTACCCCGAATTCTAAGCGTTAATACCAGTTCAAAGCAGTTGTTAAAGGATAAAATCAAAGAATAATTCACATCAGTAAAAAATACTTTATTAATATATTACTTTGATCATTCAAGAACAAAAAAACAACAAATACATACAAACATAAAAAAATGGAAAAAAAAAAAATGCCTATAATTACTGATTTCTCTTTAAAAATACGGAAAATGGCTTTTACTATGGAATTTGTGACGAAGATGACACCAGTAAATTCTTGAAACTCATTTTGGCTGCAATAATGGAGAAATACCTGAATGTTTTGTGGAAAACAGACAACCATATTTACCCTTAGTATTGGGTCACCTAATCTAATTACCACACTTGTCCTAAAATTTGAAAGAGTCCATTCTATAACCTCTTGATGTGTCCAAAATATTGCTGTATGTATGGCAAACAATGTAAACCCTGATCAGATGCTGTATACTGCAGCCTCTGATATAGGTCTACTGTTTGCAAAGGCCTATCTGTCCCAGTACTTATGGTTATTATGGTATTTACTTAACTTTATTACTTAAGCGTACTTTATTTTATAGTTATTTCAGAATTTTGAGATTTTAAGTTGTGTATATGCACATGTTCTGTAGAAGGGTTCCGAAGACCCTGTGCCTACTCACAACTTTAAAAACCCAAAATTCTGAAATTATTTAAATATAAGTGCCAAAGAAATGATCTAACTTTCACTAAACATCCACATTTAGTACTGCAGTATTGCAGCCAGAATATTAATTTCATGAATATCCTGGATCCTAAGTAATTTGCACATTCCATATTAAAGGTCATATTCTGTATTTAGATTATCCACAGTTAAAAATGACACACAACTAACAGATTCAAAATCATTTCAATTCTTTCACAAAAAGCTAAGTACAAACCCCTCTTACAGGCAACCTTTACCAATTTTAGACTGAATAAACTCCTGAAAGAGTCCAATTTCAGTTTTAGGTAAGTCAGGCTATGTGATTTAGATATTCCTGGGGACATTGGCTATCAGGTAAATAGTTTTCTTATTTCTCAATAAAAACATGTTGTGGGTACTCACTAAAAGCTCCTTGGTGAGGCAATTCTAATGAGTACCCTTGTTTTTGTCAAGAAATAAAAAAAATACAGATACTTTTTGGTTGAAAAGAGCACCTTATCAAAAGCTATGTAAACTATTTGAAAGCAGGAGCCCCTGATCAGACAATGCAGTTTGAACTCTTTGCCAATTACCATTTTGGGACTTTTCGGAATAAAATAAATTAGGCTTTGCTACCACTTTACAAATCTGTGCTTCTTTAACTGCAACTAAATATGCATGTTTGTATGCCCCCAACTACAGTCAAACTTGTGTTACCGGTAAGCAAGCACCATAGGGAATCCAAAAGTGGTTACTTAAGCCAGAACCTTGCTTAATACAGTTAAATGTAAACACATTTCTTTATGGAACCTAAAAAAATGGCCTTTAAAATGAAGATGATTGCTTAATAGAGGTATCCTTTAAGACAGATTTCGCTGTATATACTTGTACATAGTTCTTGTAACAATTTGGGAATTTGTTCAAAAGATATTCAGTTAATCTACTCACCATTCCCAATCAGCATACCAAATTTCAAGGCTCCAGCTCAAACACTTTTCGAGATACCTTGCTGACAAGATAAGCATTATGAACTGATGGGTGAAAGACCCAAAAGCAATTTGCCCCCTCCCCCACCCCACCCCCTTCTCCCATTCATATTCCTTGAAGCTGGGGCTATAACAAAGGGACCTAAACTACATGTACCTATTATACAGATGGGTCTGCACCAGTTCTGTTTATAGCTTGGAATCATACAGTATTTCTCCTAAATGAGCAATATCAAGTAAAAATTCAAGCAAGTGAGCAAAAAAAAAAAAAAGAAAAAAAAGTACCTTCAAATAAACTGCTTTATTTTATTATTTTTTTTTTCACAAAAAAAAAAAAGATGATCTATTTCTTATTTCTCTACAAAAAACATATGTTGTGGGTACTTATTAGATGCGCCTCAATGAGGCGCTTCTGATGAGTACCCACAACATATGTTTTTGTGGAGAAAAAAATATTAAGCTTGAAACTCCTCCAATCTGAAGCTATGAAAAAGCAATTTCAGATCATTCCCTGCATTCTCCAAGTCTTATCAGAACCTTTTATCTCTGCTCTTATGTTCTGCACTAAGCCATGTTCCTGTAAGCAGCCAGGCAAGGTCCTTATCAGAGTGTTGGTGTGAAGGGTAGTCCAGCCCTTCACTTTCTGAATGTCTTCAAAGGCATTATTTCCTAAACATATGCTCAAGAATTCATAATTTGGTGATTTACGTCCCTTTCACACTATTTAAGTCATATTAAGATGATGGAAGTTTGACGAAAGGCTCTGTGCAATGAAATGCCATGCAGTCATGAGCAGGATTCTACCTCCAGCAGAATTTGAACCCAGGACTTTGTGATCCAAAGAGAGAAACTTTAACCACTTGGCCACCTGGACACTTACTCAAACATTCAGACATAAGCTCTTAATTTTAACCCTTGTCCTGCTGAACCCGGATATACCCTGCCTTTGCAAACAGTGTAGATCCAGATCAGTTGGCTTCTGAAGAAGCCAACTGATCTGGATCTGCACTGTTTGCCATTAAGTATGTGAATTTACAACAACGATCCAGATCAAGCAATCTGATTGGCTGAAAATTAGAAGAGGGTGTGGCATCTTATTTTATTCAGCAGAACAAGGGTTAAGCAAAGAGTATAGATCAGGATAAGGCTTCAGTCTGATCAATGGTGCTGCCACTATGCGACTCAGTAGCCTGGTAGCATTAAAAATCTGAAAACTGAACTGAACTGAGCTGTCTGATCAATGTATACCTTACTTTCCTAAAGCATTAGGAACTTGAGACAAACAGAATAGATCCAGATCAAAGGCTGCAAATGGCATGTCCAATCAGGTCTACACTACTGGCCACTTATCCAGTAGTTTACAGACACAACAGATAGTAAAATAGACTGGTTTACATTTTAGAACAAATGCATTAAGGTGTAATGGTGTCCCAATATTTAAGGTGAGTAAGTATACTCATTGCTGTCAGCAATTTCTACAGTTCTTTTGTAATGTATGGTCATCAAATGTTAAAAAAAATTAATCTATTCAAAAATCACAGGATTAACAAAGGATAGGGCAATTAATGCTTAGCATGTTGAGTAATATTTTCAGCAGATTTTTTTTTTTTTTTTTTTTTGGCCAGAATATAGGCTTTGATATTTCAGGCAAATTATATGAAAAATCAAATCCTATTTTCTGGCAAAACAAAAAAAAATATATTGTCGTCTTCTGCATTTGTCCAGAGAGTAGTAAATGTTAACCATGGCCTGCTGAACCCAACTATGTTCACCGGTATTAAGTTTTAGTAACAAACCCATACAAAAAATCTCATTGCCTGTATTTAACTTTGTACTTGTATGGTAACTGTGAAGAACACAAATTCAAATACAAACATTTTACAATTACAGTACATGTTCTCATATTTTTCCATGAAAACATATGCTGCTGGTATACATTAAAAGTGCTTTTAATGTATACCCTTAACACATGTTGTTATGCATATTTTCATGGAGAAATAAAGAAAACATCAATACTTCTTGGTTGAAGAAAGTATATGTGAATTGTTGTACAATAACAGTATATGTATAACTTTTTGAAATAGTCCATTCTACTACATCTTGATGTGTCTAAAATATTGCTGTATATATGGCAAACAGTGTAGACCATGATCAGATGCCCCATTATGCTGTATCTGATCTGGGTCTACACTGTTTGTAGATAAGGTGTCCCAATACTTATGGTAAATACAGTACTTTATCATACTATCATATTTATCCTAAGTATTAGGACAGGTAGGTCTAAGTTAACCCTAGTCCTGCTGAACCTGGATATGCCCTGCCTTTGCAAACAGTGTAGATCCAGATCAGTTGGCTTCTGATCTGGATCTGCACTGTTTGTCATAAAGTATGTGAATTTAAATCAACAATCTGGATCAAGTACTCTGATTGGCTGAAAATTAGAAGTAGGCGTGGCATCTTAATTTACTCAGTATTACAAGGGTTAACAGTGTAGTTCCTGATCCTTAGCCACTGAATGCTGTGTCCACAGTGTTTGTCAATCATCAGGACCCAGTTGTTCAAAGCGTCGTTAGCTTAACGAGCTGTTAAGGGTCATTTCGTTAACTGTTTTAGCCGATTCAATATACAATATTTTGAAATTTTTTGCTGAAAAAGTGTGAGTAGCTTTTGCAGTGCAAAAGCTACTCACATTTTTTCAGCAAAAAATTTCAGCATATTTGCGTATCACTCAATTAAAATTTTAACGAATCGTTAACTAATGACGTCGTTAGTTTTGAACAACTGGGCCCTGTAGTTTTCAGACATATTAGCCAGCACATTACAAAATCAACAAAATGGCATGTGCACCCAGTGAACTCAGATAAGCCTGGGCATATGCCCAGTCTGATCAGAGTCTTAACTGCTGCATGAAGAAAGCTTGGGTCCTCAGCTACCCACTGAGTGCACAGCGAAGACTGATCAGACTGGGCAGATGCCAAGGCTGATCTCAGTCTTCACTGGGTGCACATGCCATTTTGTTGGTTTTGTTGTGCCCTGGCTAATATAAAGATGTAGTTAAATGGACTTATTCACATTTTACAGACAATCATGGAAAGACTTAAGATATCTGAATATTCATGTAAATAAGGTAATTTCACATTAATTCTAATTACCATTAACAAAAGACTTGTTAACCCATTTATGCCGAGAGGACTCTCCTCCTCAACTCTTTGGACAGGTCCTTTTCGAATACAAGGGGTGTCTGGTTGGTTTTTATTATTGCCCCATGTTTTATAGAAATTCCTGTATTTAATACAAACAGTGCAGACCCTGATGAGCTGCAACATTCTGCTGTATCTGATCTGGGTCTACACTGTTTGCCAATGTCCCTTTTATGAGATGCTAGGCATAAATGGGTGTACGGAAGAGTACCTGGTGATAATTCTAGGATAATGTTTTCTTACTTCCCTGTAAAAACATGGTTACTCAATAGAAGTGGCTTGCCAAGCTGCTTCTGATGTGTACCCATAATATACGCTTTTATGGAGAACTGGAAAAAATTATCATCAAATACTCCTCCAAATAAGTTCACTGCATTTAACAATGTTTTTGTGAAGTACTCTGGGATCTCTTTACAAAACCATTCATTATAAGATGTTTTCGGATATAAGACGGTTTAAAGGTTGACTGCAATAGTGTTGTATCCAAACAAAAAATTTATAAATAATATAGAAAAATGACCAATTATAGTCATTTTTCTACATAATCTATAAATGTTTGTTTGGATAAAACACAGTTGTTTAGCTATCACGGTTTTTGCTTTGGATTCCAGTAAATATAGAAAAATGACCATTTTTGTATCCAAACAAAAAGGTATAGATTACATAGAAAAATGACCATTTATGATTATTTTTCTATATAAATTATAATCCATACATTTTTGTTTGGAAACAACATGACTGTTTACCTAACACAGTTTCTGCTTTCGATCCCTGCAACAGTGTTATAAAGAGGATCATGGATGTAGTGTATTAACCCATTGTAGACTGAATGAACTCCCCCACACTATATACTGGAAGAGTCTAATTTCAATTTTAGGAAGGTGAGGCTATAAGATTCAGATATTCCTAGAGAAAAATGGCTGAAGTATTTGCAAACAGTAAAGACACTGATCAGATACTGCATTCTGTAGCGTCTGATCTGGGTCTGCACTGTTTGCCAAATACCCTTTTAGGGGTCTCCCGACTACAATGGGTTAAGAATCAAAGAAAAATGCATTACTGCTGTTCAAAAATAAAAAACCCCCAAAAAACAAACTTATCGAGAGATCACTGTCAGGAGTATAACTTCTAAAGGTTGAACTTTTGAGAAGAATTATAACTTGGTTTTAAAGTTAAAATTCAACTATAAAATAACCTCCCCTTCAAGGTGTAAGAGTTAACTTTCATTTGGCTGATGGACTTAAATTATTTAGGCAACTTTAATTTATCCTAAACTACTTTCAGTTAAAAAGTATATTTTTTCTTTAACTTCAAAGGCCCTGCGTACATACATTGTATCTCTAGATGATGCATTCAAAATTTTATTGCTAGATCATAAAGTTACGCATCAGATATTTCACACAAAATTAACCACTTGCCCATGAAAATTTCTGTAAGTCTAGCTGAATTAATTAAGATGCCATGCCCACTTCTAATTTTCAGCCAATCAGATTACTTGATCCAGATTGCTGCTATAAATTTGCATACTTGATGGCAAAGAGTGCAGATCCAGATCAGTTGGCAATTGAAGAAGCCAACTGATCTGGATCTACATTGTTTGCAATACAGGGCATATTCGGGTTCAGCAGGACAAGGGTTAAATCCACAAACTTAAGCAAAATTTTTAACTCTTTTTGAGTTAAAATGTTAACTTGTAGAAGTTATGTTCCTGACTAGAAACTCATTACAAATACTAAATGACTACTACTATAAAAATATCAAACAGGTTTCTTATGATTCCTAAAAGAGTAAGATTCTTCAGAACCTTTCAACCTTACTGTATTTAAATGGTATTTGTGCTCAAAGTCAAATTGCTTTTGAAGTTCAAGGGCAAAAAGTCTGTCTTGTTCTTCTTGATCAATAAATCCAGCAAACTTCTGCTGTTTGGTATTTCCACAAACCATTCCTTCAAAAGTATCAATGGTTTTATCAGAATCTGCCCTTTCAACAGGCTTTCTATTCACTTTGAAAAAAACATCAACTGTTTTGTTATAGTCTGAAGATATATTCCCTGCTTTATGTTTGCTTGTGCCAACTTTATCAGTACTTGGTTCACTTTTGAATCTTTTCTTAAAGTGAACTTTTTCTGTATCTACCTTATTTCTTTTGGTTTTAAATACAGGATATGAGCTGTCATCATCATTGTCATCAATTTCACAAGAAGTTATATGAGTCCTCTTCTTGTCACATTCCAACTCAAAATCTTTTAATCTTTCTGAAACTGGTTCTGAATCGTCACTTTCAGAGCCTTCAGAATTAAAACTAAGTTTTGATATGGCACCATTACCTGCTAGATTTAACTTCTGTTCAAGTTTTCTTTTTCTTGGTGAAATCTCTTGATAATCATATTCTGGAAAGCGTAACTGGCGCCGTTGCTCTCTAGATCTTAACTTGGGTTTCTTTTCAGCACTCTTTCCAAAGTAAGTGTCAATTGTTATGGCACTGCTGCAGTCCTTTTTAGATTTATGGCTATTCATCTTTGAAGAATCATGCATAGAATTTAAATCGTTCTCTTTCTTTTGCAATGACACATTGTTGTTGCTGTTATGCGAAAGTACATCCTGTTTCAACGTCCACTTAGTTATTGCACTTTGTAACCCGTCTTTAGCTTTACTCCTCTCCTCTGAAGTTTTTTTTGAATTTTTGTACTTAACTTTACTTTTTGACCTTGATCTTGAACTAGTTTTGGTATTCAAGTCACTTGTACCACTATGCCCCTCCTTCTTTTTTACTGTTGGTAATGGACTCAACTTTAGATTCATTTGGAACGGATTAACTTCAAACACATCATCATTTTCATTTAAGTCTGGTTCTAGGGGGATAATAAGTTTCTTTCTCTTTACAGGTTCCTCTTGTTCACCTTCATCAAACTCACACTTACGCTTTGGTAAAGGAGAGTTACTTATATCTTTAAATTCAGTAGCTCTGCTTAAAATGTTCAAGCCATTAACTGGCTGTTTCCTCAGGTTTTCAATAGAAGCATTGTCTGGGTTTTTATTTTCACTATTTTGTAATCCTGTACTGGTTGTTGTTGATTTTGACATCTGAAGAACCTGAAAACAGAGAAAAATATGATTCCAATGAATATATATATATATAATAATAAATAGTAGCTGAGATTCCAAACATTCAGCATGAAGTATCATGCGATGTGGTTGGTCTGCATGCATGGAAATATCATAAATCAGTTATACATGTACCATGGTTCTGCACATATATGTGCGATAATGCACTCGCTCACACTTGTGCATTATCACATCATACATGTGCACAAACCATGGTATAACTAAGACATAACCAAAAACTAGAGCTGGTGTTTGTAAAACACTAGGCCCCCACCTGCCTGATACTAACACTGCTTGACTCCATCACTGCTTGCCCATGACGGTAACAACAGTACAAATATATGAGATTTCAAAGATATTTTATCAAAAGGGAAATAATTCTAAAAAAATAAATATGCCGGACAAGAAACAAATACAGGTCAGCTATTTTTTCATGGGGAACTCATATATAAAATTTCAAAACCTAGCATGCAGTGTTCTTAAGACATGGCATGCACAAAAACACGTGACGAACGGACAAACAGACGGACGGACTAACGAAACCAAAATAATATGCTCCATCAATTTCATTCGAAACTGGGGGCATAATCAGGTCATCTACTCTTCACTACCAATCTATTTATCAAGTTTCGAGGCTCCAGCTTCAATAATTTTTGTAATATTTTGCTGACAAGGGAAACCTGCTCAAATTTACAAAGGGCAATTACTCATGAAATATTTTTCAGAATTTACATAACTCTAGGAATAATAATTGGGTCTGGCCAGTTTTTTTTTTTAATCATTTGAGATTTTATCAATGTCCACCTTATATGCAAGTTTCAGAGAGATCTGATCAAAGTTGAATGAGTTATACGGATGATAACGTCAAGTAGAGGCTTTTTTCCGCAAAGGGACACAACTCTAAGATTACTGATCTGATCTGGTCGGGTTTCTAACTCATCTGAGAATTCATTCCTGTCCACCTTATCTGCAAGCTTCAGGAAGATCCAAACAAAATTGAATGTGTTATGCTGATGACTTTTTTCAGCAATCAAGGGGAACGTAATTCTAAGATATACAATCTGTCCAGGTTTCGAACTCATCTGATATTTCATCCATATCCACCTTATCTGCTAGTTTCATGAAAATCTGATCAAAACTGAATGAGTTATGCTGATGACAATGTCAAACAGAGGCTTTTTCAGCAAATAAGGGGATGTAACTCTAAGATAAATGATCTAATCTGGCCAGTTTTCAAACTCATCTCAGATTTCATCCATGTTCATTTTATCTGCAAATTTCAGGAAGATCTGATGAAAACTGAATAAGTTGCCCTGATGACAAAGTCAAACAGAGGCTTTTTCACCAGTCGTGGGGATGACATGTAACTCTAAGATTAATGATCCCATCTGGCTAGTTTTCGAACTCATTCATGTACACCTTATCTGCAAGTTTCAGGAAGATCCAATGAAAACTGAAGGAGTTATAGTGATGACAAGCAATTTCCGATTGTAAGTCTATGGAACCTTTTGGTTACCATAGCAACCAAGTTTTTACTAGATTTTTATGAAAAGCTTATGTCATCGATGCCCCCAGACGCATAATACTGATGAGAAATGATCAAGCTCAGCCTGCAGAATGTGGAGATATAACAGGTCAAACATGTGGACAGATGGACGGAAGACGGATGGGCTACCATCCTATAAGCTCCCCTGGAGCCTTTGACCCAGATGAGCTAAAAATGTTAATTACATTGTATTTGGGCAAGTAAATCTTGGTTAGACAAGTGGATTTTGACAATTTACTTTGCCATGGACAAGTAATAAAATTTGGTAATTCCACAACCCTGATAAATACAAACCTTATCTTTTCTCTCTTCTTCTAACTGTTCTAGACATTTCTGCATGATTGGACTTGAAGCATCTATATCAGACAGACTTTTGTCTTCTGAAGTACTTAAACTTTTACTCAGGTTCCTTGGTGTAGTTCGAATTAGCACAGGCTCAATAACCTTGCCTCCAGACAGCTGGCGAGGTGGGGTCAAAGGGCAAGCTCTGATCGGTCTGAAATGTGCAAGTTCTGTTGAGATACTATCATTACTCTGAGCACTGGCACTTCTCACTGTTTTCACTGTCATCTTTTTGCTTTTGTTTTCAGTCACATTAGGAACTGGGCTACTTTCTAGCTCCACTAGCTCTATTAATGATTCATTATTGCCAGAATTCCTGTTGTTCTTTTGACTTAATTTCAGCTCCTTTTTCTGAACTGACTCAACATTTTTTGGCTCAATAATTATACAATCTGGTGACTCCATAAGATTAACTCCCAAGTCTAACTGTTCAGACATTTGTTGTAGAATTTCATCCTGACTTAACAAGCTGTTCTGACCTATAGATGACAAGGAATGAGTTGAATTTGTCCTACTTTCAGTGTTCACAGAGTCAGCAGCAACAGTTGCTGTTGCTTTAGAGTTACACCTCTTCCCTGTTAGTTTAAACTGTCTCTCGAGGTTCAAGAGATCTTGTGTAGTCAGAAGATGTTTCTCCTTTTGTGTCCTTTGCTTCTGAAACTTTTCTTCCAGTAATAATGCCTTGTCTTTATCAACACACACTTTCCCATTAGCAGTTGGGGTGAAGCAAGGATATGGGTAAGGGCTTGTGCTTGCTTCATTCTTTGGCTTCACAGACTCTATAAAGCTCCTGACTGATCCTGATTCACTGGTTACACTCCCACTTCTAGTCCTGTATGGGCTGAACAGATCAGTCTGAAACAAGAAATAGACATTCAACCAGGCTGTGCAAAGCTTTGCCCTACTGGTTCCCTTTTAAAGGCTACGCATAGCTCTGCAAAAGGCATTGTTTTCATCTTTTTCAACAATAAAATGCTATTTTTTCGAGTCATCCAAGAAAATCTTATTCATACTTAGGTTTTCATGGAGAAATAAGGTATCCACTACACATTTTCATTAAGAAAATAGAAAAATACCTAGATACTCCCCTTATCTTGAGCTATAGTCTACAAGAAGAAAATTCCTTACTTGTCCTGAAACAAGGAATTCAGACCTCTAGATCCAGAAAGATATTTTTCTGCTTTCTCCAAGAGAACATATGCTGTGGAATCTCATTACCCACAACACATTAACAATCTAGCAATTATACCTAAACCACATGCACACCCTCATACCATGAAGAAAACACATGCAAAGTTTCAAAACAATCAGTATAAAACTGTAAGAGGAGTTTCGCTCACAAGAGGTACCCACTGTCTATATATTGAGATGAAAAATGGCTAAGTTCACAATGTGGAAAAAGTGACAAAAAATAATCTAACAATTATATACAAACCACATGCACATCTTCATACCATGAAGAAAACACATGCAAAGTTTGAAAATGATCGGTACAAAACTGTAAAGAGAAGTTGCGCTCACAAGACACCCAGGGTAAATGTTGACGGAAAGACCAATGGACGGAAACTTGCACGCCTAAGTCACCCATGCTAAAGCAGGTGCAACACAAATATTAGAATTTTTGTCTGAAAACTGTCAGTTTTTGGTGGTGAAATTTTCAATATATTTGAAAAGGTGTGCTTTCGTAATGCGAGTACCCACAAGTTTTTATGGAGAAATAAGAAGATCATTGTGTGGATATTCTGATATCCCCCTCTTATCTAGAGCTATAGATTATACACAAAGCAAACTTTTCCTGACTGTAAAATGCTTCCTTGCACATGATCTTTTTCATACTGTCACTTTGCAATAGTTACCCTACATATTCAGACACCACAGCCCAGTTGTTCAAAACTTATAGAAATTGTTAGCTAACATAACATTAAAATTTCTATCTTTATAAATGGCAAATACATTGATTGCAAAAGCTACTCACACTTTTGCAGCAAAAATATCAATGTATGTGAAAATACCTTAGCTACGTACAGTCAACAAGTTTGTCATTATCACACTTGTTCAGCTGACCATACTTTGAACAACTGGGCCAAGAACTCCTCACCATACCTGTTCTAAAATTTGAACAATTCCAATTTTCCTACCTGTTAACCCTTGTCCTGCTGAATAAATTAAGATGTCACGCAGTCCCATTTCTAATTTTCAGCCAATCAGATTACTTGATCCAGATAATTGATATAAATTCACATACTTAATGGCAAACAGTGCAGATCCAGATCAGTTGGAAGCCAACTGATCTGGATCTACACTGTTTGTAAAGGCAGGACATATCCGGGTTCAGCAGGACTAGAGTTAATGCATCTAAAAATCAGCAGATGGGTGGCAGTGTAGACCCTGAGCAGACACTGTGGTCTATGGTGTATGTTCTGGGTCTACAGTGTTTGCTCAGACCTGTCTGTCAAACCATTTAAGATAAATATGGTACCAAATTTCCTTTTGTACAGTAAACCCTTTTTATTCTGACACTCGATACAACAACAAAATTCGTTATAATGACAATTTGAATGTCACGAAACCTTCGCTCAAGAGGTGACTTTAATGAGATTTTATGCAAAAATATTGCATTAAAACTTCAAGCAAAAAATGTTTTGGATATTTGTTAGAATTGTCATTAAAAGATTCTATCAGCCAACAACTCTGAGGCTTTGTTTTTAACAATCAAAGGGACATAAGTTTAAGACAAATGATACAATCTGGCCAGGTTTCAAACTTGTTTGAAATTTCATCCACATCCACTTTATCTGCAAACTTCAGGAACATCCGATTAAATTGAACAAGTTACGCTGATGACAATGTCAGTGGCTTTTTTCAGCAATCAAGTGACTAGCTCTAAGATTAATGGTCCAGTCTGGCCAGTTTTCAAACTTGTCCGAGATTTCATCCATGTCCATCTGCAGGTTTCAGGAACATCTGGTCAAAACTGAATGAGTTATGGTGATGACAAACAGTTTCCCTAGTTGTAAGCCTATAGAATGTTGTAGTTGCCATAGCAACCAAGGTTTTCATTGGATTTCCATGAAAAATTTTTACCCATCCCCCACCCCAGGGTCTGACTTTAGAGTATGAATGTTATAGGATAGACGATAGAAGGTTATGCTGTGCTATGATCATATTCCAAATATGGAAGGGTTCTAGGCAGAGGTTGCTGATATGCATGTTTAAAAAACTGTCATAAAACTTTAAAGCGAGTTTGACCTAATTTTTCATCCCTAAGCCTCATCCCAAGGTTCCACCACGATGTTAAGGAATAGAAGGGTATGCTATTATATGATTATATTCTAATTATCAAAGGGTTATGGCCAGTGGTTGTTGAGATTGAAGGTTTAAAAAAAAACTTTGTCTTAAAACTTTAGTGTGAGGCTAATGCTGACGCAGATGCAAATGTCAGGGTGACAATAATAGCTCCCTGTCTTTCATATATGTGTGCTAAAAATCAACATGTCATTTGCTGAAAATTTTACCCAGAATAGTTAGGGTTAACTTGAGCTACGGAATATGGAGTAAGTTATTCAAATATACAAACCTTGTTCATTATCTCACTAAGTTCCTTAGCAAGTTCTTCATCCTGTTTCTCTAAGTTATCCAGCTCCTCTCTCTTATTTTTCTCCTGTTCCTGCAGCTGTCGGATCAGCTGTTCGCTGGCTTCTTGTTCTTTCCTTCGCTGTTCTGCATATTCCTGGCGAAGCTGCAATACAGAACAAGAGGCCCATGGGCCACAACGCTCACCTGAGTTAACTGCTGTAAGTTAATCAGATCATTTTCTCATCATTCCCTATCAGCCTGTCAAGTTTCAGGGCAATGGTTTAAACACTTTTCGAGATATCTTGCTTACAAGGTTATAATGCTGAAATTTTAAAGGGCCATAAGTAAAAACAATTTAGATTTTAGCAAGTTTGGTAAAAGGGGATCAGAGGAACATTTCTGTGAAACCATTTTGAAATCAGGCTTTTAACCAAGAAGAAGATGTCGTTAAAAGTTTGTTTTTTCTTCCATTTTTAGCTCTGGCAGACATTTTGTTCAACTGAGTAGAACATTTTAGCAGTTTTGGTAAAGGGCCATAAGAAGAATACTTTGAAATTGGGCCACTGGCCGGGGAGGAGGTCTTTTAAAGGTTTTTCTACTTTTAGCTCTGGCCACCATTTTTGTTCAGCCAAGCAGAACCATTTTAGCAATTTTGGTAGAGGGCCATTGGAGGAACACTTCTGTGCAAATATTTTGAAACTGGGCCACTGGCCAAGGACAAGATGTCATCTGAAGATTTTCTATTTTAAGCTCTGGCAGCCATCTTGTTCAATGGAGCAGAACAATTGTGGCCATCTTGGATTTCCGATTGACACGATTTTAGCTGGTTTCGATCCAGAAGTCGTCTTGTTGCTACAAAGCAAGTTTCGGCTCAAAGCCACCAAAGGTTTGGAAAGAGATGTCAAATTTGATTTTCAAGATGGTGGCTATGGCGGCTATCTTGGATTTTCGATCTGCTCAGTTTTAGTTATTTTGTGTCTACTAGGTGCCCTAATGCTCATCATCAAGTTTCAATTCAGTTGGATTATAGAGGCGATGTCCAAAATATGAATTCTCAACATTTTTCCCATATAAATGTATTGGGCTCATACAAATGCATGGGGAAGCAAATATGACATTGCCATAATAGGTCAATGTCAGGACCATAATTTTATCAATTTTGGTAGACACCAGTTCACGATGATTTGTGCAAAGATTAGGCCCCAGGGCTTTTTTGGTTCTGGAGAAGAAGATTTTTAAAGGTTTTTACCCATATATGGGCATGGCGGGCATCTTCGTCAATGGACCGCAACCATTTTATCAATCTTTCATTCCCCTGCCCCAAGAAGGCTCCACATGAAATTTGAGCAACACTAGACCGGCAGCTTCAGAGGAGAAGTTGTTTGTATTTCTCAACATTTTTTCCCATACAAATGTATGGAGCCCATACAAATGCCAAATGCACAGGGAAGCAAACTTGACCTCGCTGCTAAAAGGTCAAACGTCAATGTAGGACCATCATTTTAGCAACTTTGGTAGATCTCCCATCCCCGATGATTTATGCAAAGATTCAGCCCCAAAGCATCCTCGATTCTGGAGAAGATTTTTACAGGTTTTTACCATATATGGGCATGGTGGTCATCTTGGTCAACAGACCATGACCATTTTAACAATCTTTCGTTCTCCCAACCTAAGGAGGCTTCATATGAAATTTGAACAAAATTGGCTCAGCTACTTTAGATAAGAAGTCGTTTGAAAATGTTAATGGACGCACAGACGGATGGACGACGGACAAAAAGTAATCACTATAGTAGTATACCTGTAGCTCATTCTGAGCACAGCTCAGGTAAGCTAAAAAGGCATTAACATTTAGGCCAAAATAAAATGTATAATGTGTTTCTGGTTTCAGCCCAAAAAAGTTAAGTATGGTAGGTCAGCATTAATGTTTTATTTTATTCAAACATTTTATAATTATTTGATATTGTCATTTTTTTCAGCATTCTGACTGTATTTTGCCCTGATTTCTTAACCCTTATAGTGCCACGAAAACCTGCATCTAAAAAAGTCATCGTTTATGTCGTCTGCTGAATATTCTTGCAAACTTTTCAAACATATTTTTGCATACAGGCAAACAGTGTGGACCCAGATCAGACTGCTCCTAAAGGAGCAGTCTGATCTGGGTCCACACTGTCTGCAGAAATGACTTTTAAAATCACAAGCAGACGAGAAAGCAGACGACACTATTTTTATTTGGCCTTACCACTCTGGGCAATTTCAGTAGATGCAAAATTTTTCTTACTTTTTCCAGAAAATTATCAAACATTTAAAAATGTTGCCTGCTGAAAATTTTACTTGGCATGCTAAGAGTTAAATAAACTTCCTGAAAGTCTGAACATGTTATTCCAAAATAGCTCTAGATAAGGCACTTTTTCAACTAAACAGTACCGCCATTTTTCTTATCTGTCCATGAAAACATGTTATGGGTACTCATTGGAAGTGTCTGACAAAGGCGCTTCTAATGAGTACACACACAAATATTTTTGTGGAAAAATAAGAAAATATTTACAAGATGCTACCTCTTATTTAGAGTTATGGCCCATACAGTTTCATCCATTTTGTTTTTTTTAACTCTGTTTCTGCGTAGCTCCTATATGACTCTGTTGCCTATGCCGGCCTCGGTGGCTCAGTTGGATGCGTCGTCTGACTGAAGACCTGGAGGTCGCGGGTTCAAACCCTGCCGAGGTCGGCAACATTCTTTCGTGGAGATTGATCGTGAAATATTTTCTACGGTCATTCTCTCCTTTCCGCTGATTCAAGAAGGGCAGTTGTCAGTTTCTGGCGAAAGAATGTGCACAATACTGGTTAACCACTTAGAGGACTATGTCTGCCCAGTAAACGTGTGGTAAGGTAAACTGACTGCACTCGACATGACCCCACTGGGTTGACTGGGCCATAAAGCCTCAACACAAACAAACAGACTCTGTTGCCCAGCTACTTTAAAAATCTGATTGATTGACTGATCAGTACAATTGAAATTATCCCTGTGATGCTGACTGTAGGTTAAATGAATTGTATAAATTCTAGAGTGGTCAATTTAGTTGACTAGTATTTACCAGTATTTTCCAGTATTTACAAATGTACATGTATGAGGGGAGTTCAAAAGTTCATAGAACTCGGGGTTTAACTCACAGATTGGAAGATGGTTTCAATATTATTTTTCAATATAATCCCCTTTTACTTCAATGCATTTGGCCCACTTTTCTTTTAAGCAGTCTATGCCTTTGAAATAAAAGTTGTCTATTTGGTCCTCAAACCAAGCCTCTGTAGCAGCCTGGAGCTCATCATCATCCCCAAATCTGGTTCCACGCAAGTGGGACTTCAAATTTCGAAACAGATAATAATCACTTGGGGCCAGGTCTGGACTGTATGGCGGGTGATTTAACTGCTCGAACGCACTCACGAGTAGCCACTTGTGCAACTCTGGACTTGCGCACAGGGGCATTATCATGCAAGAGAAGGACACCAGCAGCTAGCTTTCCCTTCGTTTTTCTTTAATAGCAACCCTTAATTGTTTAATGACATTGGCACAGTATTCTCATGTAATTGAAGTACCAGCAGGCTTGTAATCTATCAATATAATCCCTTTGGTGTCCCAAAACACCGTGGCCATTGCCTTGCTGGCTGATGGTTGGGTACGAAATTTCTTAGGGGGGGTGGTGAACCAGGGCGCTTCCATTGCATGGAGTCTTTTTTAGTATCTGAGTCCCAGTGGTGAAGCCAAGTTTCAACTTCTGTTACAAGAACAGTGTGAAAGTCTTCTGAATTGGCATTGTACACTTCCAGAAGTTCTTGGCTTGACTCCACCCTTTGCTGACGATCTTGCATGTTCAGGTTTTTGGGTACCCACCTGGCAGATACTTTTGACATGCCTAAATGTTCATGGATTATAGTGTAAACACTTCCATTAGAAATACCACATTCTGATGCAAGTTCGGCAACTTTGATTTGGTGATTGTTTAGCACAAGTCTCTCAACACGGTCGATCATCTCCTGGCTGATGACATCAGTAGGGCGACCTGGCCTTGGGTCATCTTCTAAGGAGTCTCGCCCATGTTTAAATTCTGATGACCATGTTGCAACTGTGGAATACTTTGGGCTACTATCACCATACACATCAGCCATGCACCGATGGATTTCTTTGGCCTTTGCACCCTCCTTAGTGAGGAACTTTATGACTGCTCTGAACTGAATATTCTGACTTTCCATTTTTGCCTATGGGTATAGGTTTTCAAACAAAAAGTAAGAGCAAAAAATGTATGTGTTGACTGAACGGCTGTTAACATTCAACTGACAAAGGTTTACACTGCACAAAAATGAAAAAAGAAATCTTGAATTGTATAGAAAAATACCGAGTTCTACGAACTACCCTCGTATCTAATACTTTATTAAATTTAAGCTATTAAATAAGTTGATACTTGTGTTAAACTTTAGTATAAATAGTAAGTCAATTGACAAGTACAACTGAAATTACCCCTATGAATGCTGAGTGTAGTTATTGTATAAATTCCAGGGTGGTCAATTCGATGAGTATTTGCCAGTATTTTCCAGTATTTGCCGGTAAATACTGCTGGCATGGAAAATACTCATATTTGCCAGCATTCTGCCAACCTTGGAAGAAATAACTAAACGTTTTCCTGATACCAGTATCCCCTCTTATCTGGAGCATGACATTCCCTAGTATACAGCAGTATGTAGTACCTCAATACATACCTTTCTCAACTGTTCTTCATATTCTGTTCTAATCTCTCCTGGTTTCGCCAACCTAACACAAACAGGAGCAGCTGAAATGAAGTGAAATATATCATCCAAAAACAGATTTGGAACACACATAAACTGCAAAAGGCCAGTTCATCCTGTCCATCAATACAGCCACTTTTAGTTCAGTTACATACATGTATATACAATGTATGTTTGTAAAGTATGCAGATTCAAGCATATAAAGCATGCCCATAGGCATGGAACTCTTCAGGCAAAAGAAACCCTAATAAAAAGGTTAAAATAAAAAAAAAAAATCCTAATAAAAAGGTTAAATCCAAATTTTGTCTCATTCCATAGGTGATAACCTTGGTTTTCTTCACCTACAGAAACCAAATAGAATACATTTAGATTCATTTAAATCTTAACCCTTGTCCTGCTGAACCCGGATATACCCTGCCTTTGCAAACAGTGTAGATCCAGATCAGTTGGCTTCTTCAGAAGCCAACTGATCTGGATCTGCACTGTTTGCCATTAAGTTTGTGAATTTATAGCAAAAATCAGGATCAAGTGTTCTGATTGGCTGAAAATTAAAAGTGGGTGTGGCATCTTAATTTATTCAGCAGGACAAGGGTTAACTAGAGCTGGTGTTTGTAAAACACTATGCCCCCAACTGCCTGACACTAACACTGCTTGACTCCAACATTGCTTGCCCATGACGATAACAACAATACAAATATACGAGATTTCAATGTTATTTTATTAAAAGGGAAATAACTCTAAAATGGGAGATAATTTGGATAGGAAAAAAATATGGGTCACCTACTTTTTCATGAGGAATCCATATGTGAAATTTCAAACTAGCATGAACAGTTCAAAACTTATGCTATGCATCAAAAAGTGTGCAATGTAAAAATGCCCAAAATGACAAAGGGCCATAACTCAAGAAGTACTTTTCAGAATTTATTCAAAAGTTAATCAGGTCATCTACTCATCAATACCAATCTATTCACCAGGTTTCAAGGCTCTAGCTTCAATAACTTTTGAGATATTTTGCTGACAAGATTTCATCTATATTTTTTCAAAGGGCCATAACTCAGGAAAGGGGCATAATCCTGATGGGAAAAAAAATACTGGTCAGCTATTTTTTCATGAGGAATCCATATATGAAATTTCAAAACCCTAGCCTGCACAGTTCAAAACTTATGCTATGCATCAAAAAATGTGCAATGTAAAAAAGCCCAAAGTTATAAAGGGCCATAACTCATGAAGTAATTTTCAGAATTTATTCAAAAGTTAATCAGGTCATCTACTCATCAATACCAATCTATTCACCAAGTTTCAAGGCTTTAGCTTCAATAGCTTTTGAGATATTTTGCTGACAAGAATTCATCCATATTTTTTCAAAGGGCCATAACTCAGGAAAGGGGCATAATCCTGATAAGAAAAAAAATATGTGTCAGATATTTTTTCATGAGGAATCCATATATGAAATTTCAAAACCCTAGCATGCACAGTTCAAAACTTATGCTATGCATCAAAAAGTGTGCAATTGTAAAAATGCCCAAAGTTATGAAGGGCCATAACTCATGAAGTAATTTTCAGAATTTATTCAAAAGTTAATCAGGTCATCTACTTATCAATACCAATCTATTCACCAGGTTTCAAGGCTCTAGCTTCAATAGCTTTTGAGATATTTTGCTGACAAGATTTCATCTATATTTTTTCAAAGGGCCATAACTCAAGAAAAGGGGCATAATCATGATGGGAAAAAAAATATGGGTCAGCTATTTTTTCATGAAGAATCCATATATGAAATTTCAAAACCCTAGCATGTATGGTTTAGAAGTTATGCTATGCATCAAAAAGCGTAACGGACGGACGGACGCACGGACGGACCCACGAATGGGTACATACGTGGCTATGCACTTTGTGGCAAAAATCATTAAGTGGCTACTGATTTTAAGTGCCTATTACTGTCCATCATTATGTGTCTACAAATTACATTTAGCCACATTAGGTATGGATTACCTGTCCATAGCTATTATTCTCTTGTGTGGGTAGCCATTTAACCACATTAGGTATGGATTACCTGTCAGTAGCTACCATTCTCTTATGTGGCTAGCCATTTAGCCACGTTAGGTATAGATTAACTGTCCATAAGGGGCTACTGATTTTAAGTGGCTTTGGATTACCTGTCCATAGCTATTATTCTCTTGTGTGGGTAGCCATTTAACCACATTAGGTATGGATTACCTGTCAGTAGCTACCATTCTCTTATGTGGCTAGCCATTTAGCCACGTTAGGTATAGATTAACTGTTCATAAGGGGCTACTGATTTTAAGTGGCTTTCAAAAGATGTATTACTGCGCAGGCGCATAAAAAAAGATGGTACCCGAGGGTACTTGGACGTCCTTAGGAATGGATGGATTTCTGACCATTATTATGTGCCTACAAATTAAAATAACTTTATTTAGCCAGATTAAGTATGGATTACCTGTCCATATCTCTCTCTTATGTGGCTAGCCTGGTATGACCATTTTGCCACTTAAGTATCTAAAATGCTGATGGTAAGCCATGCAAGTACCCGCTCGTGGGAACGGACGGACGCACGCACGCACAAACGTCCCAGAAGCAATATGCCCCTCCAACTTCTTCGAAGTTGGGGGCATAATAATAAGCATAAGAACAGCATATTCCTTCTCACCCAAAGTAATTGCTTTTAAAATATCTTGACAATTTTTTCCACTTTTGTCTATTGATAAACGATTAATCTACAACGATAAGGTACCTCCGTGGAGGAAAAACAATGACAGCTGTGACATCAGCCATTCCATCCTTATAGCTCCAGACAAGGTGCTTTTTGTAATAAAATTATATTGATGTTGTGGGTACTCAACAGAAGCACTTTGGTGAGGCACTTCTGAATAAGTACCCAAAACATATATGGAAAAATAAAATATTTACCTGATACCCCTCTTATTTAGACCTGTCTAAGAGATATTAAAATGGTTCAGCTGTAAAAAGTTTAAACTATCCCTACCCACCGTGCACATGGACACAAAACCAGGATTGTGGAATTATCAAATCTCATTACTTGTCCATGGGCAAGCAATTGGTCAAAATCCACTTATCTAACAAAGATTTACTTGCAGGACAATAGAATTTTTCTTATTTCTTGAAGAAAACTTACATGTATGCTGTGGGGGAACGCACAAATCTATCAAAGAATTTAAAACCAGTGGAAACCTAAGCCAACAAGCTACAGTATGTAAGCTGCATGTAGGACCTTCAGTATTCAATGAAATCTTTTAAAATGCTAACATGATCACAAGCGAAGTTTTCTTTATTATTATTTTCGGAGAAAAGAGGGGGCCACATGATAGACTAACGATAGGGCCTATAGCTAAATGTGTTTACTCTCTTCATATCAATAAGTAACTAAAAATAAAAGGATTGACATTTCATGTGAATTGTCAGATATGTCAAACCTTATGATCTCTGAAATTTAATAGAAAAATATATGAAACAGTCGTCTGATGGGGTTAAAAATGGCTAAATTATTTGCAAACAGTGGGGACCCTGATCAAACGCCGCTCTCTCTCTCTCTTTCTCTGAATTACATGTAGTTTGGTAAAGGATACTGGAGTTTATTTCACTTGTATGCACTTTTTTCTTCAAATATGTAAGTTGCCGACCGATGACGATGACCAAACAAAATTTCAAACAACTGCACATACCATATACATGTATATATATATATATATATATATATATATATATATATATATATATATATATATATATATATATATATATATATATATATATATATACCCTCTAAACTAGTCTGGGCAGCAGCAGTATCAGACTGCACAAATGCACACACTTACATAAAATAATGTGTATTTGTGTAAGTGGGAAACAAAAAATTCTGTGACTACACGTTTCCAACGACCAACTCTGCCATTTATTTGTTTTCAGCCCCGAGTATTAAAGGGTATCCGATTAACAGCCGGTAACCCAAATGCGCCAGGCCGATCATGCATTGGTCCAAAGCCTTGAATGATTTTTATTCACCCAATGTTAGTTTTGAATTATGGGTGGTGCTCATTGAGACTTCTCATATACATTTTCAGGTGACAATCACTTTTATTCAGATTGGCCCATTTTTTATTGTGTCTTTTTAGCAGCAGAAATGCCCCTTTAAACTATCTTATTGTTGTTTTTTTTACCTATTTATCATGTTTTTCTGCCCAAGTTGGAAATTCCAGCACTTCATAATTTTCAAGCTTAGCATGTGCTGCTGCTACCAAGAAAATAGTTTGAACCCATAAAGTGCTACTGAAAATTCTAGACCAGAAGCCGAACTGTTTTCAGTACTTTACAATGAAACTAAGGCTGAACTTTTTATGTGAATCATCTGTCCAGCAGACGGTTCACTTATCATGTCACGCCTTATTTACACAGGAAAATAAAAAAAAAATAAATAAATGAAAATGCCGTCTGCTGATTGTGCTCAGCCCTTCAAGGGTTAAGGGAGACCTTAAGGAGTATAGATATCTCTCATTCGACATGGGAGGCAGAAACAGACCACTGGAATGTATTTACACTGCTCAGAGGCCTGGACGGTTGATAATTGGACCAGGGTTAGGGCAGTCGATTTAAATCACTGCTTTTTGATAATGGAGATTTGGTGTCTTATGTCTCTTTGAACATAAATTATTAAAGTCAATCAAGATGATAGAATGCGGTGTCTGATCAGGGTCTTCATTTTTTGTAGAAATAAGTTAGCCATTATTCTCAAGGAATGTCTGAATCTCATAGCCGGATGTACATGTACCTAAAATGGACGTACCAGAATCTTATAAGTTTTGCAAACTCTATATCTCTCTCTCTCTCTGGAATGCTCCTTCTTTTTTACCCTCATGCAAATATGACGTTTTCATTCGAGCTATAAGTTGTTATTGCTGACTTTATCACACCGGTGGGAATTGAACGCTAGACTGCCTACCACGGCTGCACTATTCTTTTGTAGCAATTTATCATGAAATAGATTGTGACACTGGGAGGATCTCTATGCCGATGACCTTATTATCATCGCTGAATCGCTTGAGGAATGTGTCAGGAGGCTCTTGACTTGGAAAGAAGCAATGGAGAAGAAAGGACTGAGAGTAAATGCAGGAAAGACAAAGATCATGATCTGCAGTATGGGACTAGAACTCCTGCAGAGTTCAGGCGAGTTTCCATGCCCTGTCTGTCGCACTGGTGGGCAGCAACAGCATCTTCTGCAATGGCTGCAAGCACTGGGTGCACAAGAAATGCACTGGACCTCATTCTGAAGGAGAGAAGACTTCGATGGTATGGACATGTGGAATGCTCCAGTGGTGCAACCAAGACAGCCTTTGACATACAGGCTGATGGAAAGCGTGGGCCTGGGAGGCCCAAAATGACATGGAAGCAGCTGACAAAGAGGGATTGCAGAGAGTGGAAGCTCTCGGCTATCAACCCTCATGATAGACGTACCTGGAGATCTGGTGTGAGATCTGCCATGCGTGCAGCAAGCCAGCTATCTGGAAGGGGGCCCACTGATGTGGATGTTGCCCTTGTACCTGCACGTTAATCAAAAATCCGATTATGATATATGATATGAGATGTATTTGCCATGGTCATTCGCTCCTCCCTTTGCTTCAAGATTGGCAGTTACAAATTTCTGGCAGAAGGATGTTCAGTGTACTGGTTAACTGCTTACCGGTATATATCAGCATGTCCATGTCACTCTCTTCATTTGTGTAATTCATAAAAATGCTGTTCCCCATCCCACTTCCCATGGGCCCAACTCGTAGAGCAATTGCAGTTAGCTCCCTTTAAACAGTCAATTGCAGTTAGCTCCTTCAAACAGTCCCTTCAGTACAGAGTGAGGACCTTACCCCTCATTTATCAGGGTACAAATAAATATTATGGTATGTTATTCTCTTACAGTGAATACATTTAAAACATTATGTTTATTGGTTTACAGAGCAATCTTCAGAACTTTCGTTTTCATGTAGCGTTCTGTTTTTGTGTCTGCAACATTCAAACATGCATAACCAAGAATGTAATTACTTTAATGAGTAAAAGAGATGCTTACATATTCCTAGCATTGGCGTGAAAGCTTCTTCAAAATGAAATTTGTCTATATTGTCATATGCTTTTGCGGACATTCTAGGCAGAGTCTTCCTGGGTAGAAATCAATACTAAGTTATGTGGATAAAGTGTCTTGCTCAAGGAAACAATACTTGGTGCTTGCAGGTATCAAGCCCATAACTTCTGGATTACCACTCTCTAATTCAGCAGACGACAAACAATTCAAGTATGAGTGCATGACAAAACCTACAATAGAACTTGTACGAATTGATGGATCAGCCTGCACATCAATAACCTGATCAGAGCCTTTGCTAATCGCATGTGCCTCCTATAATCTCAGGGTTTACCAAAACATCGTGCGATGAGCGAAGACTCAGTTCAGTCTGCACAACTGCACATTCTGATCAGAGCATTCGCTGATCGTATCTGCCAATGTTTTTGGGCACAGAATTTTCGTCACTGAGATCACTGGCAAGCCGTTAAAATATTTTGGCACATAATACTCAGTTGAGGATGTACATGTATGCCATATGAAGAGATACAGATAGATAATGCGAGCTGGGTACAAGCTACAATTCTGGGACATTCGCATTTCCAGTATAGATTACAAAAATATAAAGGAAGATACCCCAAAATGCGACAGTCACAAAGTAACATTTCCCTTTGCCCTGCATGAAAAAACCACGTGCTTGTAACGGTATTAAACGTCACATGATCATTAAATTATAGAGCCTATTCTCATCAGAAATGCATATGAAACTGACACATATTAAACACAGACCCTAAGAATTGGGTTAGATAGGCCTAGGCAAACAGTGTAGACCCAGATCAGACCCTTCAGAAAGCAGCGCCTGATCAGGGCCTTCATGGTTTGCCATACATACAGCAATATTTTGGAATATTCAGATGTTTATACAGACAGATCTATAATACTCGGCTGAAGTTCGTCCAGAAAAAACAATTACAAATATATTGTGTATTTTCTAAAACAATGGAGAGCGGCCATCTTTTCCCCAGTCACACCAGTTACCGAAATACCGGCATACTACTGACATAGTCTGAATACCGGTGAAAAATACAGGAACACCTGTGAAAGACACCTACTGAAGACACCAATACTCGCTTTAATTAATTTAGAAATATAATGTTAATATAGGAAAAGGGAAAGTATTGTAACTGCAAAATATTTGCAATTTGTCTTCAGAGTGTTGCTTTGAAAACATTGTTGGTTGTCCACTAATTATACCACCGGAATGTGAAAAACATGAATAACCATCACTTTAAACAAAAACTACATAAGACTTTTGTAAAAATCTTATATCAATGAGTGAATAATTTGTTCTGATACAATTTTGTTGAATGTCAGCATTTTGCGGACTCCTCACAAAACACCCAAGTTACTCCAAGTAAACGCATAAACTCGGAGGACGATCTTGAAAAGCACAGCGGCCATAGCTCATGCGAACAGCGAAAATTGATCAGACAATTGATCGCACAGACCATTTTTTAAATAAAATAAGATATACAATACAGCTCAGGTGGTCTTTCAAATCCACCCCACCCCTCGAGCTGGTGGGGAGTGGATTCGAGAGGGAAGGATTAAATTTTAGTATCTCACAGTGGTTTCACCGGACTGGTGAATCCGCTGCGTTCCCGCGATAAACTTCGCCTGATAAAATTACTTTTGAATAGGTAAAATTCGATGCGATTATGACAGGCAATTGAAAAAGCCGCGGGGGCCACGCGGTGTTTCAGCGATGAAGTGAGAAAGCTGTTTCCAAAGGGGCGTGGCTAAAGCCAGTCGTACTTTTTCGGCATGTACGGTTGAATAGGACCAAACTGCCGACCTGATTAAATCAGTCTTTTCAACTCAATGTGTGACACCAAATTTTGATTGTAAGCATTCCCATTCACCATGAGTGTACAGAATTGTTGGTATCTACGTTTTTGTTTGTGTTGAGGTTTTACGGCCCAGTCAACCCAATGGGGTCATGTCGAGCGCGGTCAGTTTACCTAACCACACGTTTACTGGGCAGGCTAAGTCCTCAAAGCGGTTAACCAGTATTGTGCATATTCTTTCACCAGAAACTGACAACTGCCCTTCTTGAATCAGCGGAAGGAAGAGAATGACCGTAGAAAATACTTCATGATCAATCTCCACGAAAGAATGTAGCCGACCTCGGCGGGAGTTGAACCCGCGACCTCCTGGTCTCCAGTCAGACGGCGCATCCATCTGAGCCACCAAGGCCGGCTGGTATCTACGTACACAAAACGTACCGCAAATTTGGTGCATAAATTGCAATATTCATACGTCCTGCTTGAGTCAGTTTTCGCTCATCAGCATCCTTTTGAATATTAATAAAGCATCGAAACACTGCGATTGCCGACCGACAATAATGAATGCCTAGCATAGAAACGGATGAGTTTTCCAAACTGCCACATTCCGATCAGAGTTCTCATTAACTCCATATTTGGAGTAAGTTACTCCAACTTTTCATTTCTGACTCCAACTTTTTGGAAAATCTCAATAGAAAAGTATGGTAAAACACCCAACTTTTTCTGGACGACAGCATTTTACTCTTATTTTCAAAATCCTAGTGAGAACCCTGCCGATCCCCCTAAATTAGGTTTATTCCCTTGTTCTCTTGAAATATTGAACAATGCTGCCCTGTTCCTTGAAATATATTTAGGTGTTCCCTTGGTCCATAGAAAACCCCGGTAGCCCCATTCACTGTTCCAGCAGGTAACTTGGGCCGCAACAAAGCTCCATATGAAAAAGTACCGGATTCTGTGGCTTAGTTTGGTCTGGCCAACAAGTGGGCATGGCATGGTCATTTTTACTTAATGTGCCATAAAAAAAACAAAACAAACACTCAAAAATCACAAAGAGAATCAAACATCTGCCCCGAATCCACAAATTATGTATTTATGTTTGTTATTCCTGTAACTGCCTTTTCCCATGCAACAACCGCACGAGCTCAATATAAATGATGTACTGTGGTAAAAGACCGAGAAATTCTCATTCGCGTGCAGCAACCGCACGTGTCAATATAAATTTACTTAAAGGGCGCTTCTGCTATCAAAGAGGCATTGATTATGACAGGCAATAAGACAGCCCATGTCATACAAAAAACACACTTTACGAACACAAGGGGCCACAGAAGCTAATGACAATTCAAATGAGTAAGTGAGTTTTGTAACGTCCCACTAACAGCTGGGTTATACGGAGGTGTGGATTTTGGTATAAAATCCTATAGAGAGAAGCCTGGGATTGAACTCATGACCTCTGGGTGACAAGGCGCGCAGCTTGACCACTACACCACCGAGGCACCCTTTCCCAATATTTCAACCTGTTAAATATCTAATAAAAGGGCTGCAGACATTTCACCATGCCCCACCACTGCACTTACATCAAACAAGTACCATAACTCTGTTAATAAATTAATTAAGTTTCAAGAAAATATTGCAAACAGTTTTCGAGTTACAGAGCGAACATAAATATATTACAAAAATCACTAAAATAGTTTCGGTGTTAAAAGGGCCATAACTCCAAAAGTAGGCCCTATCGTCAAAGTACATGAAAGAAAAGAAGGGCATTTGTCAGTTTCTGCTGAAATGATTAATAGCTTATGAATAAGACAAGACAAAAATAGTATTAACTGGGCAGTTTAACTCCAGTTCAAAAAAAAAATTACTGAAGTATAATTTACAGTACAGCTCAGGTGGTTTTTCAAAATCCCCCCCCCCCCCCCCCCACCCCCTGAACTGGTGGGGTTGATTTTTTAGCCCACCGCGGATCTTCCTGATACCCCACTCCAATTCCCATCGCGACGGATTTTTCGTCCACCGCGTTTCCGCCGAGTTCCCTCCGCAAAACCACCCACTTACCTGTAGAACTCCACGGTGGACAAAAGTTTATCCTGGCGAGCTCGCAATGAAAGATTAGTGACGTCAGAATGATTGACAGCTCCGAATTTTTCTGAGTTTGCATGGAGAGGAAATCGGAACCTTTATTTTGCTTACGCATCATTCGGCTGATTTGCCGCTGAATAAATACAGAAATATTTCTACCTAGAGATAAAAAAAAAAAAAAAAAAAAAAAAAAAAAAAAGAATTAATGAATAAAACAAGAAATAAAAAATAACGTATTTCTGTTTGTTTATTTCTTACCTTGTACCCGGGTACTTAAAGGGGCGCTTCTGCTACATGTATCTTAGAGGCTTATTTGGAGACCAACGAGCATCGTCCCGGAAAAAAAAAAAATACGAGTAATGCCAAGTAGGCGGACGCATTAATCTCCGATGGTCAGGATCGTGCATTCACAGATTGAGCGATTTATCATGAAACACATGTATTTGCTACGGTCATTCGCTCCTTCCACTGCTTCAAGATTGGCAGTTACAAGTTTCCGGCGGAAGGGAGTTCAGTGTACTAGTTAACCACTTATTGTATAAGCATGCCCCCTCTGTATTGGCGCGATTCATAAAAAATGCTCTTCCCCATTACATTTCGCAGTAAGATGCGCCGTCCGACTGGAGACCAGGAGGTCACTGGTTCAACCTCCGCGGAGGTCGGCAACATTCTTTCGTGGAGATTGATCATGTTTCTGACGAAAGAATGTGCGCAATACTGGTTAACCGCTTAGAGGACTGCTTGCCCAGTAAACGTGTGGTTAGGCAAACTGACCGCACTCGACATGACCCCATTGGGTTGATTGGGCTGTAAAACTTCAACACAAACAAACAAACATTCCATTTCGCACAGATCAGACTCATAAAGCAATTGCAGTTACAGTTAGCTCCCTTAAATCAGTAAAAAAAAAACCTGCAGTGCGAGTACCTTACCCAGCATTTATCAGGGTACAAATGAATACTTTGTTACGTTATTCTCTTACAGTATAATACATTAATAACATTATATTTATTGGCTTATACAGCAGTCTTCAGAACTTTCGTTTCCATGTAAAGTGTTCTGTTTTTGTGGCTTCAATATATGCGATCTAATAAAAGGGCTGCAGATATTTCACCATGCCCCACCACTGCACTTACATCAAACAAGTACCATAACTTTGTTAATAAATTAATTAAGTTTCAAGAAAATATCGCAAACAGTTTTCAAGTTACAGAGCGGACACAAATATATTACAGAAATCACTAAAATAGTTCCAGTGTTCAAAGGGCCATAACTCCAAAAGTAGGCGCTATCGTCAAAGTATATGAAAGAAAAGAAGGGCAGTTGTCAGTTTCTGCTGTAATAGCTTATGAATAAGCCCGCCCGGAAAAGTCTGCAGGCTCGATGAATAGTATTGACTGGGCAGTTTAACTCCAGTTCAAACAAAAATTACGTCGGTACAAAGTTCTCATGTCTGAAGTATGATTTACAATGTACGAACTTTGAACCGGATAATACCTACAATATGACAATGTACGTGCGACCAGCAAAGACTCAGGTTAGTCTGTGCATCGACCCACTAGATAAAGCAAGCTTCTTGCATACTGTACGATCAGCGAAGGGTCTGAACAGAATGTGCTGTTGCAATCGCACTGTTTATTCCGCTTTGGACAGCCCGGCTATCGATGGTAAATACGATCAGCGAATGCTCTTATCAGAATGTGCAGGCGCGTACTGACCCGAGTCTTCGTTCGTCTCACAAGACGTTTTGTTACACCCGGTAATCATAGGGGGTACTTACGATTAGCGAAGGCTCTGATCAGACTACTGAGATCTGCTGTAGTACACTCAGAGTGTGCAGGCTGATCGATCTCTTCGTACAAGTTTTATTGTAGGTTTTGCCATGAACAGACTCAAACATTAACCTGTGCAAACCTTAACGCTAAGCACCCTGGGTACAATTTTCAGCAGACAACATTTTGAAATATTTTTCTCATTCTTCAAGAGAACATTATTTGCATTTCATGCAAATTGTCTCCACTGCATGAAACGTCAAATCCTGTTTTCTTGGTAATGAAAAAAAAAAAAAAAAAAGAAAACAAATTCAATCTGTCGTCTGCTGAATTAGCCCAGAAGACGCTTTCCCGCCGATGCGCTAGGTTTATACAATGCGTCTCTTTTACTCGTTAAATAAATTACGGTCTTGGTTTTGCATATCACATATATTGAAGCCACAAAAGCAGAAGACTTTACATGGAAACGAAAGTTCTGAAGATTGCTGTATAAGCCAATAAATATAATGTTATTAATGTATTATACTGTAAGAGAATAACGTAACAAAGTATTCATTTGTACCCTGATAAATGCTGGGTAAGGTACTCACACTGCAGGTTTTACTGATTTAAGGGAGCTAACTGTAACTGACTTAAAAGGGAGTTAATTGCAATTGCTTTACGCGTCTGATCTGTGCGAAATGGAATGTTTGTTTGTGTTGAGGTTTCACGGCCCTGTCAACCCAATGGGGTCATGTCGAGTGCAGTCAGTTCACCTAACCACACGTTTACTGGGCAAGCTTAGTCCTCTAAGCGGTTAACCAGTATTGCGCACATTCTTTCGCCAGAAACTGACAATTGCCCATCTTGAGTCAGCTGAAGGGAGAGAATGACCATAGACAATATTTCATGATCAATCGCCACGAAAGAATGTTGCCGACCTCAGCGGGGGTTGAACCCGCGACCTCCTGGTCTCCAGTCGGACGGCGCATCTTACTGCGAAATGGAATGGGGAAGAGCATTTTTTATGAATCACGCCAATACAGCGGGGGGCGGGGGTGGGGGGCAGGTTTATACAATTAGTGGTTAACTACATGTAGTACACTGAACTCCCTCCCGCCAGAAACTTGTAACTGCCAATCTTGAAGCAGTGGAAGGAGTGAATGATCGTAGCAAATACATGTGTTTCATGATAAATCGCTCAATCTGTGAGGATCGAATGCACAATCCTGACCATCGGAGATTAATGCGTGCATCAACGTGGCATTACTCGTATTTTTTTTTTCCGGGACGATGCTCGTTGGTCACCAAATAAAAGCCTCTAAGATAGCAGAAGCGCCCCTTTAAGTACCCGGGTACAAGGTAAGAAATAAACAAACAGAAATACGTTATTTTTTATTTCTTGTTTTATTCATTAATTCTTTTTTTTTCTTTTTAATCTCTAGGTAGAAATATTTCTGTATTTATTCAGCGGCTAATCAGCCGAATGATGCGTAAGCAAAATAAAGGTTCCGATTTCCTCCCCATGCAAACTCGGAAAAATTTGGAGCTGTCAATCATTCTGACATCACTAATCTTTCATTGCGAGCTCGCCAGGACAAACTTTTGCCCACCGCGGAGTTCTACAGGTAAGTGGGTGGTTTTGCGGAGGGAAATCGGCGGAAACGTGGTGGACGAAAAATCCGTCGCGGTGGGAATTGGAGTGGGGTATCAGGAAGATCCGCGGCGGGGTATCAGGAAGATCTGCGGCGGGCTAAAAAATCAATCCCACCGGTTCGGGGGGGGGGGGGGGGGGGAACCACCTGAGCTGTTACTGTACCATCGATAGCCGGGCTGTCCAAAGCGGAATAAACAGTGCGACTGCAACAGCACATTCTGTTCAGACCCTTCGCTGATCGTACAGTATGCAAGAAGCTTGCTTTATCTAGTGGGTCGATGCACAGACTAACCTGAGTCTTTGCTGGTCGCATGTACATTGTAGTATTGTAGGTTTTATCCGGTTCAAAGTTCGTACATTGTAAATCATACTTCAGACATGAGAACTTTGTACCGACGTAATTTTTGTTTGAACTGGACTTAAACTGCCCAGTCAATACTATTCATCGAGCCCGCACACTTTTCCGGGCGGGCTTATTCATAAGCCATTACAGCAGAAACTGACAACTGCCCTTCTTTTCTTTCATATACTTTGATGATAGAGCCTACTTTTGGAGTTGTGGCCCTTCGAACGCCGAAACTATTTTAGTGATTTCTATAATATATTTGTGTCCGCTCTGTAACTTGAAATCTGTTTGCGATATTTTCTTGAAACTTAATTAAGTTATTAACAAAAGTTATGGTACTTGTTTGATGTAAGTGCAGTGGTGGGGCATGGTGAAATGTCTGCAGCCCTTTATTAGATGTTTAACAGGTTGAAATATTGGGAAAGGGTGCCTCGGTGGTGTAGTGGTAAAGCTGCGCGCCTTGTCACCCAGGGGTCATGAGTTCGATCCCAGGCTTCTTTCATATGGGACTTTAAACCAAGGTCCACACCTCCGTATGAACTAGCTATTAGTGGGACGTTAAAAAACTCACTCTCATTTGAAATGTCATTAACTTCTGTGGCCCCTTGTTTGTTACGTGTGTTTTTTGTATGACAGACACCATTTTTGCTTGGGCTGTCTCATTGATTCAATGTCTTTTTGATAGCAGAAGCGCCCCTTTAAGTAAATTTATATTGACATGTGCGGTTGCTGCACGCGAGTGAGAATTTCCCGGTCTTTTACCACATTACGTCATTTATATTGAGCGTGTGCGGTTGTTGCATGGGAAAAGGCAGTTACAGGAATACCAAACATAAATACGTAATTTGTGGATTCGAGGCAGATGTTTGATTCTCTTTGAGATTTTTGAGTGTTTGTTTTTTTTTTTTTACGGCACATTAAGTAAAAATGACCATGCCATGCCCACTTGTTGGCCGGACCAAACTAAGCCACAGAATCCAGTACTTTTTCATATGGAGCTTTGTTGCGGCCCATGTTACCTGCTCGAACAGTGAATGGGGCTACTGGGGTTTTCTATGGACCAAGGGAACACCCAAATATATTCCAAGGAACAGGGCAGCATTGGTTAATATTTCAAGAGAACAAGGGAATTAATCTAATTTTGGGGGATCGAAAAGTGGCAATTTGGAAAACTCATCCTTTTCTATGCATTGGCCATACGCATTCGTTATTGTCCATCGGCAATCGCAGTGTTTTGATGCTTTATTAATATTCAAAAGGATGCTGATGAGTGAAAACTGACTCAAACAGGCCATACGAATATTGCAATTTATGCACCGAATTTGAGGTACGCTTTGTGTACGCAGATACCAACAGTTCTGTATGCTCATGGTGAATGGGAATGTTTACAATCAAAATTCGTTAATTGCTGTCACACAATGAGTTGAAACGGCTGATTTTTTTTTTTTTTTTTGATTTGGGTTTTACGGCCCTTTCAAGAATATTTCACTTATATCGAGCCGATCGTTCATCGAAGGTGGGCGAAAACCGGAGAACCCGGAGAAAAACCACCTGACCATCCGTAAGCAGAACTTGGCTTTCCCACATATGACCTGAGCTAGGCTCGAACCACAGCGGTGAGAAACCTAATGGATTAAGAGTCAACTTTCTTATCCACTAGGCTACGGGGGCCCGTCGAAAAGGCTGATTTGATCAGGTTGGCAGTTTGGTCCTATTCAACTGTGCATGCCGAAAAAGTACAACTGACTTTAGCCACGCCCCTTTGGAAACAGCTTTCTCACTTCATCGCGGAAACACCGTGTGGCCCCCACGGCTGTTTCAACTGCCTGTCATAATCGCATCGAATTTTACCCGTTTGAAAGTAATTTTAACAGGCGATTTTTACCACGGGAATGCAGCGGATCCACCGGCCCAGGTGAAACCACCGTGGGATACTAAAATTTAATCCTTTCCACCTGAATCCACTCCCGACTGGCTCGGGGGGGGGGGGGGGGGGAATGAGATTTTGAAATACCACCTGAGCTGTACTGTACAATGCGCAAGTTGTTTGTGCAAACCTTAACGCTAAGCACCCAGGGTACAATTTTCAGCAGACGACATTTTGAAACATTTTTCTCATTCTTCCAAGAGAACAGGATTTGCACTTCATGCAAATTGTCTCCACAGCATGAAATGTCAAATCCTGTTTTCAGAGTTCTCATTAACTCCAGATTTGGAGTAAGTTACTCCAACGTTTCATTTCTGACTCCAACGTTTTTGGAAAGTCTCAATAGAAAAGTATGGTAAACTCCTTTTCTGGACGATAGCATTTTACTCCAATTTTCAAAATCCTAGTGAGAACCCTGTGTTTTCTTGGTAATGAGAAGAAAAAAGAAGAAAAACGAATTCAATCTGTCATCTGCTGAATTAGCCCAGAGAGCCCATTTTGAAGATGCTCTCGCGACGATGCTCTAGGTTTATACAATGCGTCTCTTTTACTCGTTAAATAAATTATGGTCTTGGTTTTGCATATCGCATATTGAGGCCACAAAAACAGAACACTTTACATGAAAATGAAAGTTCTGAAGATAGCTGTATAAGCCAATTAATATAATGTTATTAATGTATTATACTGTAAGAGAATAACGTAACAGTATTCATTTGTACCCTGATAAATGCGGGGTAAGGTACTCACACTGCAGGTTTTATTGTTTTAAGGGAGCTAACTGTAACTGACTTAAAAGGGAGTTAACTGCAATTGCTTTACAAGTCTGATCTGTGCGAAATGGAATGGGGAAGAGCATTTTTCAGAGTTCTCACTAGGATTTTGAAAGCAGGAGTTTAAGAATCCATCTCTGAGAAAAGGAGTTAAAATTGAAAAATAGGAGTTTGAACAAGAAAACTTGGAGTTTTCGGCTAAATATGAAAACTTAATATTTAAGGACATTGTCTGGACAACTTCATTTTTCAGCATAGTTAACCTTGACCACTGAGTGTCTGGTAAGGATCCAAAAGCTTTTGGGGCTTAGGAAATAGTGACAGGACTTCCATTAAATTCCAGACTCAGGAAGTCCCAGACTTCCTATCCCTCAAATTTGGAAGTCCCACAGGAAAATCTAGGAAGTCCCACTTTTTTCCCTGCTGCGGCGGTCTGCCCTTTCTTTAGTAGAACAGAGGTTCTTAATTCAGTGTCACACAGAATCATCATGATATACACTTCTCTTAGATGTGTTTTAAACATATCCTTATCGCTAGCTTAATTAAAATTCGATCGCATCTTTTTGGAAAGCCTGTACTTGTATGTCGGACCTTAGACTAGGCATCAACATTGGTACAACTTTGCGTTCGTTTCAAAGCCCAGAGAAAGAAAAAATAGAAAAGAAAATACATGAGAGAAAACACCCAAACACTTAAAAACAAACTATGCGGAAATTATTAAAAATTGCAGAAATGTATTTAATGAAATATTTGCTCGGATTGAAGATGATCAACACGAGCGAGCGAGTTGCTTACTTAACAAAAATTGCGGGAAAACGGCGCCGACTCGTGCAACAACAAACAAATAAAAGGCAGCTCTCGATGAGTTACCAACAGCAATTTGTTCGTTCGCGGAGAAAAGCAAGCAAAACCATCGCAATTCGCCTATATTTAGACTTACTTTGCGTCTTTTCCGCGCTGGTAAACAGCGCAGCCGGAATAAGGCTACGAATTTAGAAACGGGTTTTCCGAAAATTTTGACGAAAAATATGTTTTCTTCTCATTTGAAAAATTGCTTTTGTTGCCATGACAAACATGGGCTTCTAAATTCGAATAGATTTCAATTTGCGTTCTGTGCGTAATTGTTATTTATTTAATTTCACTCGGTAACTCCCGGAAGTGTTGAGGTGTTTTCAGACGACACACGTTCTTAGCAAAATAATAATTTAAGATTTTAAGACGTGAATATTTAAAAATAATAATGACTTCATATAATTTCACCGAATATTTTCGGGTGTCGCAGAAGAAAGTTTAATTATACAAACATCAATTAATCAACTCAGCACGCGTGACAAATACACACAGTGATCACGCAGCCATCAAAAGGGTGCCGAGACGCTTGACACCGATGTCAATTAAACTCCCGCAAGCGGAAAGTGGGACGTCCTTAAAGCTCAGTCAACACAGGTAGCGAATTTCCAATAAGTAGGCGGGGCAAACATCATACAACTCGTTAAAAGTGGGCGGGCTTTGTGACAATTTTTGGACATCTCGGGTATCGATTTCGCCGGACAAAAGAAATTTCGGAAGTCCGCGGTACGTCTTTGAAGTTCAATTTGGACGTCCGGTGGCAATAGAGCATAAATGAGAATCCTCAGAAGGAAATTTTACGCGTCCAAAAGCAAAAATAGGCGTAAAAATACGCCGGATTTGGCGTTTCCGAGAACTCTGATTTTTTATGAATCGCGCCAAAACAGAGGGGGCATGCTTATACAATAAGCGGTTACCAGTACACTGAACACCCTTAAAGCCCTATTTGATAGTTCTTAATGGTCATTGAGACCCAGTTATAGATTGGATCAGCGCCAGCTGGAAATGTTGCTGAAAGCTTAACTAGTACCTTCAAGATCTTCATCATCATCTATGCCATTTAGTCGCTTATTCACTTTCTCTGGAAAGAGCCTCATAATCTCTTGCCATCTTTCTTGATTCACCAGAACTTTATTTCTTGATGCCTTTCTTGCCCAAGTAGAAATTCGTAGCCGACACATAGGACAACAAAAATTTGCCTCTTCAACATTCTGTTTAAAACAAGGCAAACAGAGTTCATGATTGCACGGCATTGTCACTGGCTGAATTAGAATATACATGCATACTGGACATGTATTTTCTTCCAGGGAGAGTTTCGATGTTGCCATTTTATAAAGATAATTTATCGCTGAAAAAAAAAAAAAAAACGTCCTTTGAGCGCGGTCCGGAAGTAAATAAATGTCAGCGATTGGGTAAAATCCGTCCCTCAGATTGGTAATGGATCATAGAACAGAATAAGAATATTGGATCATTCTCAGAACTGTCACTGGTGTGTGGGTACGCCCAATGACATTCATTCACCAGGATCAATGATATGGGAAACTAGTCAGAATCAGAATATTTTACTGATGATACATCGAGAGACAAATTAATTCACCAGGGCCAACTATTGCAAAGAGTAGTCTCTAGATCTTACACGTGATGTGAATCTAGTGAAAGGGTCCTCAGGGGTGATTATAAAATACGGGGTGATTATAAAAGCCGGGAGTAAAGATCGGAACTCGGGACCAAAAGTCGGAAGTAAAGTTGGACAATCAAATAATAACATTTAACTTGCACATATCGGGATGAAATTTAGAACATAAGTAGAATATAGACTCTTCTTTAAAATGCATATAAGACATTTTATTATTGTCAAATATTTTTCACGTTATAATATGAAATATACGACTACGTCGCTCATTTGGGGTCGGGACCAACTTTTGCGGTATTGACGCTGTTAAGCGTTTTGTAAATTATTGTCAGTCTGGGAATTCCACACGAATTATTTTATACAGTGTCAAGTATAAACATGTCACAGATTAGAAGAATGTAAAAATAAAGTTATTTCATCGCACCGTCTAGTAATTAATTGACCCGGGAGTAGGTCGGGACTAAATTTCGGCTTCTGCGGTATTGACGATGTCGAGCATTTTGCAAATTATGGTCAGTTGCAGGTTGCCACGAGAATTATTTAGCGCAATTTCATTTGAAAACGTGTCACAAATCAGAAAAATATAAAAATAAAGTTTTTTTAATTGCACCGTGTAGTAAATAATTGACCCGGGAGTAGGTCGGGACTAAATTTCTGCTTGTAAACGACTCAGATTTGCCTTCTTGCTAATGCCACATACATTGTATTTCCCGGGTCAATTATTTATTACACGGTGCAATGAAATTACTTTATTTTTTTTATATATTTTTGGGATAGTGACATGTTTTTAAAATGAAATTGCACAAAATGATTCTCGTGGCAACCCGCAGCTAACCATAATTTGCAAAATGCTTGACCGTCTTCAACACTGCAAAAGCCGAAATTTAGTTTTTTCCACTTGGTTTAAACAATATTTTATTCAGCATTTTTCACATATACATAGCATAATATTATCTGGTACTGGATTTGATAAAAAGCTTAGAGCTTATGTAAATCATCTCCTGAAAATTATATAGCAGCGTAATAACATGTGAAGAGTAGCTGGAAACATGGCATGTTGGTAAATATTTAGCAAGTATAATAATAATAATAATAATAATAATAATAATAATAACGAGATAACAATAATAGTATTGATGATGATGATGATGATGATGATGATGATGATGATGATGATTAACTAGGGAGCATGTCGCACCTCTTTCGGTAAAGTAATTTGATCGATTGATTTGATCTGTATTTAGTGTTCCCGTAACAGCTATAGACATGTCGAGACAGTTGACGGAGTTCATCGGGTAGTATTACGTTAGCGTTGAAAGATAAACGTTTTCCTGGTAACTTAATGAGCTAATGTGATTCAACCCAACGATCAGAAGAGTGTTAAGCGCATCTTTCATAGTCATATTATGAGACCACACAACCAACAATACGTGTGACATGCTAGCCTTGTTCGTCATTCATATATTTCTAAATGTGTTGCCCATTGTCGATTGACACTTAAATCCGCATGGCTGGCTATGATCTTAATACACATAGCGAACAAGTACTTCAAAGAAATCTTTTCGATTGTACTATAAAGTCTTGGACTTGGATGAACAGAACTTCATTTTCTGTGTTGGAAGCGTCTGGTAAACCATGAAGTAAATGGTTAGTATTATAGTCATTTAGATTGTTGGGAAGATGTCGGCGTCTGGCCTCTGAGTAGTTGGGACACTGAAAGAAGAAATGATACGCACTTTCGAAGCCTCCACAGGAACACGAGGGACTGGGTACAATGTTTTTCTTATAAAGATGCGAGTTGAGTGAGCTGCACTCCATTCGAATCCTAGCATGCATAATTTGGCCAATTCATGATCCTGCGCTGTAATATTTAGGAGGCTTATGTAGGTCTCCGTTCAATCTAAACTTGAACGAAGCAACAGAAGGGGCTGATTAATTTCGTCAGAAAGTTTATTCCATGCTCGGATTGTGGATGGAAGGAATGAGTTATAGAATAAATTTGTACGAGCATGAACATTGCGTATATCATTGGAATTTCTTAGATTGTAAGAAGTGGTATTTTGAACAGTTGGTGGTAGCAGTGTATGAAGATATTCTGGAGTAAGTCCATTCATCATTTTATAGAAGACAATAAGTTTCTTTTTCGTGCGTCTAGCTTGCAAAGATTCCCAACCGAGATCCGCTTGTAGCTTAGCTATTCTGCAAAGTTTTGTTGCACCTGTTATTATTCGTGCCGCTTCGTTATGTACAGATTTCAACTGCTTTTTGCTATCTGTAGATGCATTGTCCCAAACTACATTACTGTATTCAAGGAGGAGTCTGATGAAAGAAATGTACATTTTTTCGAGAGCATTCCTCTTAATTTTAAATTTCAGTACACGTAGTAAGTTAAGCCTATGCCATGCAGTGCTCGTAATGTTATTATGTGTTCTGTCCAGCTACAATTATTTGCAAGTGTCAACCCTAAATGTTTGTGTGATGATGTATTTCTGACGAGGACGACATTCATATAGAGGGGTGGATGAAGAGGCTGGTCGCGTTTCAGAGACAGGATCATAGAAAGATTTTTGGTGGTGTTGAAGTTAACCAGCCAGTCGTCACCCCATTTACTGATAAAACTCAGGTCATTGTTTAGGGTAACGGCCGCGTTGTTTGGATTTTCGACAATAATATACAAGCTCGTATCGTCAGCAAACAGTCTAACATGTGCTTGTAGCTCATTTACTATGTCATTTATGTAAACTAAGAACAATAGCGGTCCAAGAATTGAGCCCTGGGGCACGCCAGCCGTGATAAATGTCCACTCAGAAGCCAGCCCATTCAGGACAATACGCTGTCTTCTGTTGGACAAGTTGAACCATTTTAACAGGCTTTCAGAGCATCCCATATCCCTTAACTTATGGATTAGTCCCCTTTGCAAAACTCTGTCAAACGCCTTGGTTATATCACAGAAGACTACACGAACCTCCTTGCCACTATCAACAGCTTCGCAGAACATATAATAAGTATAAAGCAGCTGGGATAAAGCCAGACTGGAGGGGCGTGAGAAGATTATGTTCGTGTATGTAATTAAAAAGTTCTCTCTGAATACATCGCTCCATGCTTTTTTCGGGCTGACATAAAAGAGTGAGGGTCGATAGTTTGAAGGTAATGAACGGTCATCTTTCTTGTGCAAAGCAGTTAGGTTCCAGTCTTTCCAAGGAGAAGGAAAATGCCCAAGTTGCAGAGAAGATGTAAATATGATAGAGTATGGTTCGGCAAGAACAACGGAACCTTTTTTGAGAAGTCGAGGACTCATGAGGTCTGGACGTTCACATCAAGCCCATCAAATACATCCTTAACAGTTTGGGGCGTTATTTCTAAGATGTCAAGATGGTCAAAAGTACAGGTTTTGGAGGTGGCAGGGTTTTTTTGCGGTCTTTGCACTTATGCCATATCTATGGAGTTTAAATTTCAGAAGTTCATGAGGAGTGTCAAAGTCCCTTGCTCTCACCAAAGAGGTAAACCTAGCCACTCCATCCTCTGCACTTTCGGCGGAGGAACAAAAGGAATCTGGAAGGGCATTCCAACCTTTAATGTTTTCAGGCGTTCAGTGTCGTTTCGGCCCTGAGTAGTTTCGGCCCTGTCGTCTCGGCCCTGGGTCGTTTCGGCCTGGGTTGTTTCGGTCTGGGTCGTTTCGGCCCTAGGTCATTTCGGCCAATTGTTGTGGGTCGTTTCGGCCGGATTTTTTAAGGCCTCCTAGGTTAGGTATGATAGGTCAAACAATAAATTGACTGTTTAATGAAAAGTCTAGTGGTGTCATAGATCATGATTGTTAGGGTATCATCTTTTTTCTGTTTAGTAAGTTTTGTATTATCCTATGTTATTTATCAAGCTTTTGAAATTGTCTTTCAAGAGAAAATAAGGCTTGACATTCCATGTAAATCGGCTGTCTAGAAGACGATTCACAGGAAATGTCAAACTTTATAAGCGTTTTACACCAATAAATGTCCATTGAGCAACACACTCTGATTAGAGTTTGATTACATTAAACATAAATACCGTATGCTGGCTTCTAAAAGGTCTGATCAGACTGCACAAATATCATTTGCCTGCGTTGCTGTTCATTTAGAGGTAATAGCACCTACTCAATCAGCGGTCACAAATAAGCCTGCTCATCTTCTACAAATATTTAACCTACAGTAATTTCTTTTTAATACATGATTAGCACTTTAACCCTGCGGAACCCAGCAAATTTTGGAACAGACAACATTCGAAAAGTTCTATTCATTTTATTTTTTTCCAAAGAAAATAAGTCTTGAAATTTCATATCAGAAGACATGTTGACTTATTTTCTTTGGAAAAAAAGACCATTTATTTTAGAATGTTATCGTTACAAACTTGCCCAGTGCTTTACAGATTAAAACAGTAATTTTAGTTGATTGGTTTGTGGTTTAACGGCCCACTTGTAAGGTCATGTCCTTCAGTTTTTGTACCTTTTTAGGACTCTCTGGCAACCATTCACCGATCAAGTCAAACGTGAATCAAACCATATTTAGTTAACAAGCACGAGTTTTCTCACTTCAATAAAATGATTACTATCTGTATTATCACTAAGGATTAAAGAGTTATTTACAACTGGCCTGAGATTTCTCACCATGATAAATCGATTACCAAGTATCAGAACAATTATGTACATCAATAATGATTGCCGCTTTTCATTAATACTCAGTCATTCATTAAATCAAATCAATCATTAAAGACACATTTTTTTTCTTTCTTTTGCTAGACCCCTCTGTCATGATCAGCCCCAATATACAATCCTGATAACAGAGCCCGCATCAAAGGTTTGTCTTATCTAAGTGATTATAGGGTGATTATAAGGATGTTAAGTCTCCCTAGGTGGGGCCCTATAAGGGGTAATTCATACAACTGAGAAGTATTCAATATTATTTTACCATAGTGCACATTATATTTCATTTCCTTTGGGATCATTGGGCCCATTATGGTCTATTTGAAAATGGCGTTCTGCTCATGTATACGCTAGAGGTACGTTTTTGATTCAGGATTGCAAATATACCGTATTCGACCTAATTACCGCACTGTGCGCTTAGGTCTTTCAAAGTTACTAGGAAAACTTTTGGTAAAGTATGTACTGAAGCGATGGGCTGATCTAATGATGTTTTTTTCCTGAATTTCTTTGAAAAAGCATATGTTTTGGGCACCAATTTGAATGACATCGACAAGTCGATACAATTCAAACAGGTACCCACAACATATGCCTTTATAATGAAGTAGGCTGTAATCTAAAGAGCACGAAATATTGTCTTACCGTGCGCTTATATGAGTATATGCGGTAATTAGATCGATTACGGTATGTTTGATCCACGTAAGGTCCTCCACCTCATTAGTTAAACATCACAGTAAAACACAAATAATCACACACAAAAAAAAAAAAAAAAAAAAAATGCTGCTATACATAGCAGCAATGAAACAAAGTAAATTACTGGGTTCTGTTGTTCAAAACTAACGATTAACGAGGTCGTTAGTTAAAGTATCGTTAAAACTTTTATCATGAAATATAGCATATACGCTATTTTTTTTTTTTTTTTTTTTTTTTTTTTTTCTGAAAAAATGTAGCAATTGCAAAAGCTACTCACATTTTTTTCAGCAAAAATACCTATGAATCAAATATTGTAGTTACTAGAGCAGTTAACATTTTGACCACTAACGAGCTCGTTAAGCTAACGTTGCTTTGAACAACTGGGCCCTCTAAAGCCACAGCAATAACCACAAGTTTGTCAGCGATATGCCCGATCACAGACCATTTACCTAGTTAGCATTCTGCTAACGTCTACTCTATATTGGACCATTATCCTAGCCAGCATCCTGTATAAATCTATAGCCGGTCGTTATCGGTCCGTCAGGGTGGTTGACGGGTCGATAACGGCCAGCTATAGATTTATAAAGAATGCTTACTGAGATCGCCCCGACAAGAATCCTGTTGGGTCGATAACGGTCTCATACGGATTAAATCAGATTGCTACTTGGGCCGAAACCTGTGAAGTTTCAAATACTGCTGGATGTTTGGCAAACGGTAAAGAATATGATAAGGCGCCGCAAAACACGGTGTACATTGTTTATTCAGGCCTGTCTGTCCGACTACTTAGGGTAAATGTGGTAATGAACAATTAGTGAATACAAGAGCTGTTTTCCCATGCTGCAAAACTAAACATATCAAAGTCTTAACCCTTGTCCTGCTGAGGCCGGATATGTAGTTCCAGATTAGTTGGTTTCTGAAGAAGCCAACTGATCTGGATCAGCACTGTTAGTCATAAAGTTTTTGAATTTGTATGAACAACTTAGATCAAGTAATCTGATTGGCTGAAAATTAGAAGTAGGTGTGGCATCTTAATTTATTCAGCATGACAAGGGTTAATGAGACTTGATACACTTGGTTCGGTTTGTTTCTTTGAGTTGAGGTTTCACGACCCAGTCAACCTATAAGGGTAATATGGAATGCGGTCAGTAAACGTACTCACATTGTTCCTGGGCAGGATAAGTCCTCTCAGCGGTTAACCAGTACTTATGCCTATAATTTCGCCGGTAACCGAAAACTGCCCTTCTTGAAGAAGCGGAAGGGGAGAATGACCGTAGAAATGATTTCGTGACCAATCCACGCGGAAGTTATGTGGCCAAGCTGGGGTTCGAACTCGCAAACCCTGGAACTGCAGTAAGACGCGCTACCGAGTGCGCTATGAAGCCCGAATACGCTTGGTTCAGTTTTCGCCGTTTGTTACAACGGAGATATCAGATATTATTTGTGACATCCTGTTTGCTTTCCTGCACAACAAACTCGTCCTAAAAAATGCTCATCTCTCATCACGTAAACATACTAATATAATTTTGACCCCATTAAACCCCATTTTCGTATAGTAAAACTGGGGTTTACAGGAGTATACATTATTTTTCCTATTTCTGCTCAAAACATAGATTGTGAGGCGGTTCTATGAAATACCCACAATCTATGTTTTGAGCACAAAATGAAAAATATCATTTTTTTTATCTGAAAATTTTCATTTTTGGTAGTTAAATTTTCAATATATTTGAATAGGCGTGTTTTCGCAATGTAATGCACCCTATGGGTCCGGGGAAAAGCAGGACTTTTTTAACTTTTCAGTTGGCAAAACCCTTGTAAACGCCCTGCGCTGCGGGTACATATTTATGGCAAAGTCCCTGCTGAAAGCACTTGCCCGGGGGATTGAAAATAATAATAATAATAAAACAACAACAAATGAAATGATCCTTTTGGATAAATCTTCTTAACCTGTCCTTTGAAAGCTCTTCGTAAAATTTGGCTTGAACAGGGCTAGCGGTTTCATTATAACACACACACACACACACACACACACACACACACACACACACACACACACACACAGAGAGCCTACATACACTGTATTCTTACACAACAGAACTGATATTCTGAAGTCTCTTCTAGCCAATGGTTTTAGATGTTGAGAATAAAACAGCTGTGTGTATAAAACAGGCAATGTATACCTAAGAATGCTTGGTAGCCATAAATTCAGACCAAATGGTGAAATACAAGAAATTCCCGGTGAATACACTGTAAGGGCAGAGTTTCAAATGACCGGTGTATAAAAGGAAAGAATATGCTCCTCTCTGTAGAGGAGTTAAGGGAAACACGACAATATCTTAAGAGGTCTTGACACACATGATTCAGTTTCCACAATTTATTACAAGGGAGACACGCTGTATTACTTCATATTTGTTTTCCTGCTAACCAAGCCCTTCTGATCAGGGTCTACTATAAAAGAAAAGGAATTGCTCCCAAAGTAATATGAAAGAATTGGCTCCCTTTGGATTTTCGTTTATAAAACAATTTTATAGAGAAAAATAGAAAAAAGGACAGAAGAGTTGGTAGAGGAGTGGAAATAAATAAATAAATAAATAAATAAATAAATAAATAAATAAATAAAATGTGAATCTTATGTTCATTTGGGTATACTTACCGTAAACGATTCCAAAACATAAGAAAATTTCAACACACTGTCTCGAAGGCATTTCTGCGCATGATGTTGAGACTTGACTTTTTTTTATTTACTTATCTAATCAAGCGATAGTTTCCACAAGATGACCTTGATATTCACTGATGGTTCCAAAATGTCACTGGCAACGAAGAACCGCTTTAGAAAAGTATAAAATTCACAGACTTCAGAAACGTATAAAAATATCTCAGCGGGCACATGGCGTTTATACAATGACATATTAACATCTGCGGAACGTTGCATAGCTGTTCATGCGACGTTCTATAAACGTCGTGTGCCCGCTGGGATAGTTGAAGATTTAGACCGGCATCTGCTAGGCAATTGACCACTTGAACTGCAACCAAAAAAACAATATTGGCTGTAGAACACTTGCATAAATGCATACGATGTATAAAGGAAATCAACTGTCGTCTGTAGCATAAATACAAAGAAATTTATACCGATTGGGTGAGTTGAACCGTTCTATTTGTAGAAGAACGGTAGTTCTTAACCCATTTTTGCCTAGCGTCCAATAAAAGAGACATTGACAAACAGTGTATACCCTGATCGGACGGCTGATCAGGTATACACTGTTTGTATTGAGTGCAGGAATTTTTGCAAAACAAGGTAATAATTTTAACTACTCAGACACCACCTCTACTGGAAATGGACCTGTTAAAAAAGTTGAGGTAGGAGAATCCACTCGACACAAATGGGTTAATGGATTGGTTGAACCGTTCTGGTTTTAGAACAACGGTTGTCCTTAATAAATAGATGTTACTGGCGTGCGCTAACAGCTTACACCAAGATCATACGCCATAGAACGGCGTCTGATCAGGATCTACAGTGTTTGAAACACACCCAGCTGTTTCTAGACACATCTGATTCAACAAATAGTAAAACAGACTCAAAGGTCAAATTTTAGGGAACAGTATGGTAAAGAGAAAAGGTGTCCAAATACTTAGTTTGATATGGTTAACCCATTTATGCCTACTGGACTCTTCTACCTTCAATCTTTGGAACGGTCCATTTCCAATACAAGGGTATCTGATTAGTTTTCATTATTACCATGTTTTAGCGAAATTCCTTTACTTTATGTAAACAATAGGCGTCTGATCTGGGTCTACACTGTTTGCCAATGTCCCTTATATGGGACGATAGGCTTAAATGGGTTAAACCAGCGCTCCCAGACAGAGAAAAAGGAATTCTTTTTTTCAAGATATAATTCCTTGTTAGTGATAAGATAAGGAGCCCTCCTTCCCCTTCCCTTATTCACCTGTAGGTAAATAATGCAGAACCTTTCTTTAACCCATTCATGCCCAGCATCTCATAAACGTGATATTGGCAAACCGTGTAGACCTAGGTCAGACGCCGCAGAACAAAACACGGCGTCTGATCATGGTCTGAACTGTTTGCATTTAATATAGAAAACTTTAAAACATAGTAATAGTAATAATAATAATAATAATAATAATAATAGTAAACAGACACACGTCTGTAGGGACATTTGTTTTCGCTAAATAACATTTAAAAAGGCTTGTAAATAATGGAAAATGATTAAAAAAGCGATGATGGCGGACAAATTTTGGAAAAAAAAAAAAAAAAAAATCAAATAGCCAGGAGGAAAATTTCACTGTCGGACATTTAGGACCCCCCTCCCCGCCTCACACACCCCATGTGGACCTAAATGTCCGCCGACCTAAATGTCCGACAGAATCTGTTTCTGCATTATTTGGAAAGAATATGGTCGAAACGACAGATAATATTCGAATTCGTAATCAAATTGTGTATCTTGTGGAATTCATAAACGGAGTGCTTATATCTTGAACATTGAATTACATTGATTGAAATACTGTAACATATTTTATTTTGCATTGCTATTCCATAGGTCTAGGGGAGAGTGGGTATCAGGTAAATATTTTTCTTATTTCAGCACGAAAACGTATGTTGTGGATACTCATTAGAAGCGTCTCACTGAGATTCTTCTAATGGGTACCCGCAGCATATGTTCTCGTGGAAAATAAGAAAAAAAAAAACTTTTGGACTGAAAAAAGAAACAAAAAAAAAAAAGAAATAAAACAAAAAAAAAAAAAAAAAAAAAAAAAAAAAAAACAACAACAAAAAAAAAATCTTATTAAGTGCTATGCTCTTGAAGAAAACTTTCCGATAAATCCATTACGTTTTCCTTTCTTGTTCCTTATAATTAGTCTCAAGACAAAATATTTGCAGATTCAATTTCAGTGGTCTTGTGCCAATGCTGACTTTGTTGGTTATGCAGTCAAGACTGCGCTGCAAGAGGTTACCGGAGCAGTCCGTTGTTAGTGAACATGTTTGACGACGAAACACAGAGTGATCAACAGTGTAATTTACTCTGTCATGGAGACCAGAAGACAACAAGACTGTAATAAGGCTTTTCCTTATTTAATTCGAAATTGGTTGTCAGAAATGAGAATAGGTCTGATGTTCTGTATTCTCAAAGCAAATCCCGACTGACATAATATAACAAATTCATTTAAGAAGTAAATAAATTCAAATATGTTTTAAACAAAATCAATTACGATAATTTTCCATTTTTCCTTGTACCATAATTTAAACAGAAATCAATTCCAAAACAGAAATCAATTCCAAAACTTATAATTCTATATATTATTATATTTAATATTTAATAATTAATTTATTTGATATTCGTGAAACTTTCTGTTAAACACCTTAATTTATATATATAAACATTCCCAATTACGACAATAAATCTGTGCATAATCTTGCCAATATTATATAATATTAACCTTTACTAAGTTTGTGTTGCAATTACTTTGAATTTTCCCGAAATTTACTTTAAAGATTTTCGCAAAGAGCCCAAAAGAAATCTTACCTGAAATGAGAATAGATCTAATGTTCTGTATTCTCAAAGCAAATCCCGACTGAAGAATCGCAGAGCGGGATAGCATTAATATTAAAACAGAGTTAGCATCGAAACCTAGGCTTTCGCCTTTTGTGGCTTAGAGGTGAAACCAAATTAACCTATGAGCGTCTAAGTTATATTTTTTCATACAACCCGAAACTCGAGCCATACAGCCAAAGAAATTCCATTTCCTTTGAGAAGTTCTGATTCAGCAAAACGAAATGTCTGACGCAAAGTAGTCCCCAAAAGGGGTTTTATTTTCTTCTACCCGATCTCACAATAGTAATATTTTTTTTTTTATTTATTGACATATGCTTATTTTTTCGCCTGGTATCCTTTTTGCAACAATGGTCAAACTTTTAGAGCCTCAGGGGTTTAAGAAATACGAAACGGATAAAGTATGCTGTCGGCGACCGACTACTATTGGCAGATAAAGGGACAGATAGATGCGAGGACTGATCAAAATATTTTCTTAACCGAAATTATCACTGTTTGATATCGTTAACCCATTGATGTCTAATAAAAAGGTGGACGTTGGCAGAAAATGTAGAACTACATCAGAAGCCACAGAACGATGCGTAGTATGTGTCTGCGGAGTACATTACGAAAACACGCCTATTCAAATATATTGAAAATATCACTACCAAAAACTAAAAGTTTTCAGATAAAAATTCTGATATTTTTCATATTTCTGCTCAAAACATAGATTTATGTTTTTGAGCAAAAATAAGAAAAATAATGTATACCCTGTAAACCCCAGTTTTTCTACATAAAAGTGACGTTTAAGGGGGTCAAAATTATATAGGTATGTATATATATAGTAAAACTTCAATGACTCGAACACCGATGGCTCGTTTACTCATTTGAGTCACTACGAAATTCTTCAGACAGCTCAAGAAAAATATTTTAGGACAATTTAGGGAAATGCTCTTATTGTATCATGGAAATTGTATGTTGTGTGTACTCATCGAGGCGATTCTAATGAGTACACTGATTATACCATTATTATATAGAATATCAAAACATTCCTAAATTATCCTCATATATCTCCTGACCTGGCGCTATGTTTAACCATCTGTGGCTCGAACTACCCATGTCTAGAACAAATTTCCATGGTCCAAAAGATGTTCGAGCTATTGAAGTTTGACTATGTTATGAACTTATTTTCATTTTTTAAGTTTTTTTTTGTTGTTACACGTAGCTAGTATATATATATATAAATTATATGTATATAAATTAGCGAGTCACTGCCATGGAAAGTGTATGCTGGCACATTTCCCTTAGGTTCCGGATACCAGCCTTTTTTGATAAATAGCTATAATATACATAACTCCAAATAAAAGCTGTAGCAGGACAGGGTTGGTCGCCTAAATCTCCTGTTGCCTCTAAAAACTTTAACCAAAACCTTTAACTTAAGGTTTTTGCCGTCACCTTGACCTCAAGGTCACTCATGTGGGTTGGGTGGTACAGCATAGAACTTCAGACCAATATCTAGCTCAGGGTTAGTATGAACTACGTCCACCCAGAAGTTCAGGAGATATATAGCCTTTTAAAAACTTTAACCGACGCATATAACAACAACATAAATTGAATTACATACACAAAATGTGATCTCTAACTCTGCCAGCATAGTTGCAAATTTTTCATCCAAACTTTTCATACAATACTGCCATCAGTTAAATGGTATGTCATTCTTAAACTGGAGGTAATAAAAATCAACAAAATGAACATTTCCTTGTTAGATAACTAAACATTCCTCTACTTGTATATGTTTTTAGACTCCAAATTTTCTCACTCAAATTGGTGCAACAATTTGGAGTTCTGCAACATATACTAGGAGAAATAAGAAACATATCAGCGGAAAAAGACACTTCATCAGGAAAACATGCCTGTGTAATTTTGACCCCCTTGGACCCACTTTTATATAGTAAAACTGGGGTTTACAGGGGTACACATTATTTTTCTTATTTCTGCTCAAAGCATAGATTGTGGGTACTCGTTAGAACCGCCTCGTTCTAACGAGTACCCACAATCTATATTTTGAGCAGAAATATGAGAAATATCAGAATTTTTTATCGGAAAATTCTCATTTTTTGGTAGTAAAATTTTCAGTATATTTGAATAGGCATGTTTTTGTAATGTCATCTGGAGCTATGATACCATTCAGAGATGTCTTTAATGCACATTGTTTTATCATTTCACAAGCTGGATACATTGTAGTTACATGACCCTTGTTGTGACATGCCATGCCCACTTAAGGACAGCCGGACGCACGGTAAAATAATGTTGCTCTTGCACTTCCTTTAAATAAGGGAAGGTCATTTAGCAAATTTGGTTAAATTCCGACTAGTGGTTTGGGAGGAGACTGGGTGACGGAAAAAAGGATGGACGCTTGACGCATGGACGGACGCACAAAATTTTCCAGTTTGCAAGCCAAAATAAGATCTCTACAATACCAATGCGCACACCAGATTTGGTGAAAATCAATATTTACTCAATTATCTTCTGGAAACGAAATACGGATGGGCGTACAACAGATGGATGGACGTACCACAGACTGACAGACGGATTATCGTGTGGCGGAGTATAAAAGTCGTTCGAAATAATCTGGCTGATGACGTTGCAGTGACTTAGTTTCTAGAGCTAGAGCCTCTGCTTTGCATCCGTGCGGGGCGGAGTGGGTGGGGTTAATGTGTTTCAGTGAAATATCACGTCATGTGTCTGGGGCGTGATATTTCAGCAAGGCAGCACTATAAAAGTAAGCATTGAGGCCGCTGTCGCATCCAGATACCGTCGCAATATGATTGAAAGACGCTTGAAAGAGACATTTAAACCAAATTAAATAAATAAAATGAATAAATAAACAAATATATTCAATATTTTCAGGTTAAAATCTGTCAAATGGCTCTTCAATGTTATACTCGCGCTTGCGCGGGTCCTTTTCTTGTCCTTATAAATGACACGTAATTCACGGGCCTGTGGTAACAGGTAGAATGTGCTACATGATATAGCTCGTGCTAGCACGGGTTATTCATTGTATAGACGACAATTATGCGACAAAACCCGTGCTGTGACGGTTGGCCGGTTTTAACCCTTATAGCGCTAAGCAAAGTTGTAGCAGACGATATTCCATTTCATTATTATTATTTTTCTGAGAAAATAACACTTGCCATTTTATGTAAGTTGTGTGCTTGGCAGACAAATGGACTATCAGGACTTATTTTCTCTGAAACCTACTCTCTGAAACTCGTATATTACACCCAAATGAGGATTTTCCACTACCTGTTACCTGTCACGAAAATGAACGACAATGCAGTTATTTCCCTTAGACCATGTGTCGATTTTGCGCTTATGTGAATTATTTAGCCCAAGTAAGTCTTGACATTTTCACCATATAATATGGGAAATATGGAAGAGTTTAGTTATGTGGAGGAGTCTGGTTACTAAGCATAGTAAAAAGAGGTAAAAGAAAAGCCCAGGGAGTGCCATAATCACAAACCACAGCCCTTCTCAGACACCAAGAGGAAGAGGAAACAGACAAAACCAAACAAGTACAAATGGAACAAACGAACGAAAAGCACTAAGATTAGCTCTCTCTTCCCCAAGCGAGGTAATCGCAATGCTAAAAGGACTGAAAAACACAAGAACAAAATAACACAAGGTAAGACATAGAACAAATCGCCTCGTAGAATAAACCACAAAGCAACAAAGAGTAAGACTAACACCGGGACCACCGCCTTAGAACGGTCGGTAGAGTAAACCACCGGGGGTTTAAAACACTTTTACAGCTAGTCAACTTCACCCTGGGCCCCGACGCTATTCTTAATACAGAAATACATAAAAAATTCGGTTCGCATAAAGGCTCCCAACTCAGTCAGTGCATAAAAGCGAAAACATAAAAATTAAATTAATCTCTATAATAAACAAAGACAAGTACTCATGGCTAATTCTGCTGTATGCCAGAGTAAATGAAATCCACTAGTTGCACCACGGCGGGCCAAGCCAAAGACATTGTGTCAAGCGTAAACCTTTCAATTCTGAGTTTCTGAAATAGATTCTTCCATCTCTGCATTTGGACACTTCCATTGCTGCCAAAAGGGTTACAGTTGTAAATCAAGAACAGGATGGCAAACAGTGAAGATCCCGATGAGACGGCTCGTAACGAGTCTGTTTTTGTCTTCACAGATGAAAGAGTTAAGACATATTTATGCAGTAAAATGTTGCTAGAAGTAACAAAAAATAATAAAGCTGGTTGAAGCAGCACAGTTCTGTGCATAGCGTCCATATATGTCGTATACTATTTGCAAATGATTCTTATAGCCTTGACCTCAAGGTCGCCTCAGGTCAGATTTGCTAAGTACATTAAAATTGCGTTCTACCTGTAGTTTCTAAACCATGTACTGCCTCGGTCCATTTCCATTATAAGGGGTGTCTGGGTAGTTTTTATTGTTACCATGTTGTACGTTATTTTCAGCATTTAATGCAAGAAATGATGACACTGATCGTTCTCCGGTGTCTGATCTGGTCTACACTGTTTGCCATTATCCCTTTTTTGGAACACTAGGCGTTAATGAGTTAACGTCATTTTTATATTCTTAAACAAGAAATGGAAGACATAATAAGAATATTATACTTCATTCAGGGGGACAGTATAAAGGTTGCAAAAATTGAACCACTAAAATCTCTTTTTCTCATTTAATTTCTTTCTTTCTTTCTTTTTTTTTTTTTTTTTTTTTTTTTTGCTTTCATAGCGTGATGAATCTGCGAAAAAAAAACAAAACAAAACAAAACAAACCAAAAAAAAAAAAAAAAAAAAAAAAACGAGTGAAGCGTGAACGGCTCATAAAATACAGGCGCCGCTAGGCACGCATCTGCTAAGTACGATTTCTGACGTTACGGCTCATATAATACAGACGGCACTGGGCACACGTGTTCTAAGTACGATTTCTGACGTTACGGCTTATATGATACAGACGGCGCTAGGCACACATGTTCTAAGTACGATTTCCGACGTTACGGCTCATATGATACAGACGACGCTAGGCACACATGTTCTTAGTACGATTTCTGAAGTTACGGCTCATATAATACAGACGGCGCTGGGCACACATGTTCTAAGTACGATTTCTGACGTTATGGCTCCTATAACACAGATGGCGCTAGGCACACATGTGCTAAGTACGATTTCTGACGTAATGGCTCATATAATACAGACGGCACTGGGCACATATGTTCTAAGAACGATTTCTGACGTAACGGCTCATATAATACAGACGGCACTGGGCACATATGTTCTAAGTACGATTTCTGACGTAACGGCTCATATAATACTGACGACACTGGGCACATATGTTCTAAGTACGATTTCTGACGTACCGGCTCATATAATACAGACGGCACTGGGCACATATGTTCTAAGTACGATTTCTGACGTAACGGCTCATATAATACTGACGGCACTGGGCACATATGTTCTAAGTACAATTAAGTACGATTTCTGACGTTACGGCTCATACAAACGTCGCTGGGCACACATGTTCTAACTACTATTTCTGACGTTACGGCTCTAACAAAACGGACGCCGCTTGGCATGCATGTTCTAAGTACGCTTTCTGACGTTACTGCTCTTATAATACAGACGGCGCTAGGCACACATGTTCTAAGTACGATTTCTGACGTTACTGCTCTTATAATACAGACGACGCTGAGCAAACATGTTCTAAGTATGATTTCTGACGTTACGGCTTTTATAATACAGACGACGCTGAGCAAACATGTTCTGAGTTCGATTTCTTACGTCACAGCACTTATAATACAGACGGTGCTGGGCACACATGTTCTAAGTACGCTTTTTGACGTAACGCCTAATATAATACAAACGGCGCTAGGCACACATGTTCTCAGTACGATTCCTGATGTTACGGCTCATATAATACAGACGGCGGTGGGCAGACATTTTTAAGTACGATTTCTGACGTTACGGCTCACATAATATTGACGCGCTGGGCACACATGTTCTAAGTATGCTTTTTGACGTAACGCTTCATATAATACAGACGGCGCTGGGCACACATGTTCTAAGTACGATTTTTGACGTTACGGCTCATATAATACAGACGGTGCTGGGCAAACATGCTCTAAGTACGATATCTGACGTTACGGCTCACATAATATTGACGCGCTGGGCATACATCCCAGCAGGCACATGGCGTTAATACAACGTCACCTCAACGTCGATGCAACGTCATGACGTTGCATCGACGTTGAGCCGACGTTGTATTAACGACATGTGCCCGCTGGGATGTTCTAAGTTCGACTTATGACGTTACGGCTCTTATAATACAGACGGCGCTGAGCACACGTGTTCTAAGTACGATTTCTGACGTCACATCTCATAAAATACAGACGCCGCTGGGTACACATGTTCTTAGTATGATTTCTGACGTTACTGCTCATATAATATAGACGGCTTTGAACACATGTTCTAAGTACAGTCGAATCTCTTTTTCTCGAACTCGCTTATTTCGAATTACCGCTTATCTCGAAGTGAAATCTGGTCCCTGTTTTAACATGAAATTATGACACCAGGTAACAAAATAATGTGGAAAAGAGGGGAGCAATTTCTTCTCTTTTCCACAATATTTTCGGTATATCCCTATTTTCAGGAGTCAAATTACATATTCATTTGTGAAATGCGGGTTTTTTAATTATTTTTTTTTTCCTCAAGTCTGCAAATCTGATATGTCGAGATACGGATATCTCGAAGTATTTCAGAGAGTCCCTTGGACTTCGAGATAACGAGAGTCGACTGTACAATTTCTGACGTTACGGCTCATATAATACAGATGACGCTAGGCACACATCTTCTAAATACGAATTCTGACATTATGCCTCTTACGATACAGATGGAGCAGGACACACATCTTTTAAGTACGCTTTCTGACGTTACGACTCATATAATACAGACGGCGCTGCGCACACATGTTCTAAGTACGATTTCTGACGTTACTGCTCTTATAATACAGATGGAGCAGGGCACACATCTGCTAAGTACGATTTCTGACGTTACGGCTCTTATAATACAGATGTCGCTGGACACACATGTTCTAAGTACGATTTCTGACGTTACGGCTCTTATAATACAGATGGCGCTGGACACACATGTTCTAAGTACGATTTCTGACGTTACGGCTCTAATAATACAGAAGACGCTGGGCACACATGTTCTAAGTACGATTTCTGACGTTACGGCTCTTATAATACAGATGGCGCTGGGCACACATGTTCTAAGTACGATTTCTGACGTTACGGCTCTTATAATACAGATGGCGCTGCGCACACATGTTCTAAGTACGATTTCTGACATTATGGCTTATTTAATACAGACGGCGCTGGCCACACATGTTCTAAGTACGATTTCTGACGTTACGTCTCTTATAATACAGATGGCGCTGGACACACATGTTCTAAGTACGATTTCTGACGTTACGGCTCTTATAATACAGATGGCGCTGCGCACACATGTTCTAAGTACGATTTCTGACATTATGGCTTATATAATACAGACGGCGCTGGCCACACATGTTCTAAGTACGATTTCTGACGTTACGGCTCTTATAATACAGACGGCGCTGGGCACACATGTTCTAAGTACGATTTCTGACGTTACGGCTCTTATAATACAGACGGCGCTGGGCACACATGTTCTAAGTACGATTTCTGACGTTACGGCTCTTATAATACAGACGGCACTGCGCACACATGTTCTAAGTACGATTTCTGGCGTTACGGCTCTTATAATACAGACGGCACAGGGCACACATGTTCTAAGTACGCTTTCTGACGTTACGCCTCATATAATACAGACGGCGCTGGGCACACATGTTCTCTGTACGATTCTGACGTTACGGCTCATATAATACATATGACGCTGGGCACATATATTCTAAGTACGATTTCTGACGTTACGACTGATATAATACAAATGACGCTGGGCACACATGTTCTACGTACGATTTCCGACGTTACGGCTTATGTAATACATATGACGCTGGGCACACATGTTCTAAGTACGATTTCTGACGTTACTGCTCTTATAATACAGACGGCGCTGGGCAATCATGTTCTAAATACGATTATTAACGTTACGGCTCTTGTAATACAGACGGCGCTGGGCACGCATGATCTAAGTACGATTTCTAACGTTATGCCTCATATAATACTGACGACGCTGGGCACACATGTTCTAAGTACGATTTCTTACGTTACGCCGCATATAATACTGACAACGCTGGGCACACAGCTTCTAAGTACGATTTCTGACGTTACGGCTCATATAATACAGACGGCGCTAGGCACACATGTTCTAAGTACGATTTCTAACGTTACGGCTCTTACAATACAGACGGCGCTAGGCCAACATGTTGTAAGTACGATTTCTGACGTTACGGCTTTTATAATACAGACGGCGCTGAGTAAACATGTTCTAAGTACGATTTCTGACGTTACGGCTCATGTAATGCAGAAGGCGCTAGGCACACATGTTCTAAGTACGATTCCTGACGTTACGGCCTGACGTTAATTCTTATTTGCGATTTATGGATTTTTTTTAAACTTTATATTTAAAGACAATCTCTTTATTCAAATTCTCCCAAAGTAGCAGATACCCGGCTAGCATTCTACGTAAATCTATATCGGGCCGTCCTCGGCCCGTCAGCTACCCTGACGGGCCGATGACGGCCCGATATAGATTTACGTAGAATGCTGACTGGGAGACAGGCTTTGACCAGGCACACGGTATTGTCAATGACTGCGTGCATGAGTCTATTGAAAAGTGGGGCGATAATTGGAGATCCCTAGAAAAACCACCTGGTCTCCCACATGCAGAACTTGCCTTGTCTCAGATGTGACCCGAGCGAGGCTCGAGCCCACAGCGGTGAGATGACCAGCGATTAGGGCGTTAAAGATAAACAACCTTAAAGACGCGGACACGGGGGCCGTCTGTTTGAGTCTTACCTGGTCGGAAACCCCAAAGACAGGGTTTGTCATGAAGTGGCTCAATTATAGTAGTTATATCATAAAATTTTAGTGCATTTGATTATTGGTTAGTGAAAGAATCCCTAAAGATCTGAAAAATAGCTCATAAATTTACAAGAATCTAATCTGCACAGGATTGCAAAAAGAAGAAGAAGAAGAATGTGCAGTCGATGGCATGCCATTGCAAATTCCCACGTTCGTTTCTAATGTTGCTAATAGCATGACTGACTGACGGACAGACAGACTCGCTCTCGCACACCCTTACATGTACCGTTGAAGGAAGCCCTGTAGCAAGTTTGGTTAAATTCCGCCCTGTTGTTTGGGACAAGATAGCATGAGAGACAGATGGACGGATGCCGGACAGATAGACGCCGGACGCACGGTAAAATAACGTTGCTCTCGCACTTCCTCACCAGTTGTATGGGACAAGATAGTATGACAAACAAATAGACGGATGCTGGACAGATGGACGCCGGATGAACGGTAAAATAATGTTGCTCTCGCACTTCCCTACCATAAAGGAAGGTCATGTAGCATGGTTAAATTCCGACCAGTGGTTTGGGAGGAGAAAGGGTGACGGACAAAAGGATGGACGCCTGACGCATGAACGGACGCACAGAAAAATAATGTTGCTACTGCGTGTCCTTATCATGAGGAAAAGTCATGTAGAAAGTTTGGTTTAATTCAGCCCAGTGGTTAAGGAGGAGAGAAGTTAGTGTGACGGACAAATGGACGGACAGATAGACGGACACCAGATACTTAGAACATGTGTGCCCAGCGTCATATGTATTACATAAGCCGTAACGTCGGAAATCGTACGTAGAACATGTGTGCCCAGTGTCATTTGTATTATATCAGTCGTAACGTCAGAAATCGTACTTAGAATATACATTGTATGTGCCCAGCGTCATATGTATTATATGAGCCGTAACGTCAGAATCGTACAGAGAACATGTGTGCCCAGCGCCGTCTGTATTATATGAGGCGTTACGTCAGAAAGCGTACTTAGAACATGTGTGCCCTGTGCCGTCTGTATTATAAGAGCCGTAACGCCAGAAATCGTACTTAGAACATGTGTGCGCAGTGCCGTCTGTATTATAAGAGCCGTAACGTCAGAAATCGTACTTAGAACATGTGTGCCCAGCGCCATCTGTATTATAAGAGCCGTAACGTCAGAAATCGTACTTAGAACATGTGTGCCCAGCGCCGTCTGTATTATAAGAGCCGTAACGTCAGAAATCGTACTTAGAACATGTGTGTCCAGCGCCATCTGTATTATAAGAGCCGTAACGTCAGAAATCGTACTTAGAACATGTGTGGCCAGCGCCGTCTGTATTATATAAGCCATAATGTCAGAAATCGTACTTAGAACATGTGTGCGCAGCGCCATCTGTATTATAAGAGACGTAACGTCAGAAATCGTACTTAGAACATTTGTGCCCAGCGCCAAAAAGGAAAACAAAGATATATATTTATAATAATATAAACTTATTAATTTTTGTTTATGTTGAATAAATTATTATGTTTTTATTCGGCAACTTATTGAAGCTTTTAATGAAAATTTGATATAATTACTTTTGACCATAGGAAAACTACAAACTGTTTATAAATAATTACTTGGTTTTTTGTTTGTTTAATGACAAAAAAATGCTTTGTCGGGATATAAGAAAAATACCTAAATATGCGGCCACTCTTGCGATGTTTTCTTAACAACAATTACTGCTAATGAATGCCAATTATGTCCTTATCTTGACGAAAGAAAACAACGAAATCACTTTTTACATAACTGACATACATGCTTATGCGCAATTTTAATAGCACAAACAGGATCAAATTCAACATTTGATCTTTTTGCATAAACTAGCGCTTTAATTGACACAATTTGCTCATTTTAGATTCCTGTACATAAATAAGGACCAAAGTAATCATGGCTTCATCTAAGTGCGTGCGTGTTCAAAATAAATTTGACTATAAAAAACTGAATGAGGGTGAGGCTCTCTCTCTCAAACGTTGTTCTCTAAATCTGTGAATAACACGAGTCTCTCCAAACAAAAAGCAGCATTAAATATGACGTGCAAACATTGTAGTTCCAGATCAGCATGTACATACATTTTTTCTCTGATAGAATGTGCAAGCTCTATTCAACATGCGGTGTTAAATATGTATATTTAGTAAATAATTTATAATATCTAAAAAAATACATTAAAACAAAATGATAATTGATATTATTTTCAGAAATAATTACTGTAGTAATCTTTAGCTGTAAATCATAATTCGGAAAATAAATAATCCTATGCTGGTTTCATAAAATGGTTCTCTATCTAGGAAATTAAAACATAATAATGCTAACGATATTGTTATTATTATTATTATTATTTACTACTACTACTATTATTATGTTGTACATCACAATTTCGAAGAATAAATATTATTATGCTGGTCATATTCGAAATGTTTTATTTGTAAAATAGCCACATGGACAGTTCATACTATCGGACATGTGTATTTAGGAGTAAAATATTGCTAATTACCGAATAAACCCTATTAGACACATTAAATTACTATCATACTGAAATTTGATCAAGTCCGTTTGGCTACCTGTTGACACAGCGTATACCTGCTATCTGAGTGGCAAACAGTGTAGACCTTGATAAGTTACTCTTTGATGTAATGTCTGATCAGGGTCACTGCCTCTTGTTATGGCGTGTTTATCAGAATACGGAGGTTAAATAATATAAACCACTTTCTCAGTCAGATTCAATAAAGTATTCACACCTTTTCAAACATTGCCCTAAAGACAATTGTTTCAAAAACAAACCTGGGATATCAGATGATTCGATTCTACTCTTTACAACACTTGCCCTATCTTTTTAACAAGGCCATTATAGAACCGATTTGTCTAAACATTGCTGTGTAAGTGTAAAATAGTGTAGACCCTAAACACACAATGCGTAATGTGACATCTGATCTGGGTCTACACTGTTGACACAGACCTCTCTGTCTAAAAACCTAGGATATTAGTAACAGTCATAATCCAAGGAAAACGACATTTTATCCATTTTTGCTAACTACCCAACACAGAAATACCACGAGTCTCTCCAAATAAAAGCAGCAACCATTGTAGTTCCAGATCAGCATGTGCATACATTTTCTCTGATAGATTGTGCAAGCTGTATTCAACATGCAGTATAGACTCTGCTCAATATATTTCAGCGGACACACGGACTAATCTGGGTCTACATTGATCACATAATTCATAAGGCCCATTTTTTTTTTTTTTTTTTTTTTGGAAAGATTCAATCAAAATTGTTTCTTATTTTACTTGAAGACACCTTAAAGTTCTTGAAACGATCAACAAAACATTTTACTTTCATTTATATTAGCATTAAAAAAAAAATTGTTCAAACATATATAAATAACAGCACGTTGTTTATTTTCTGATTCCATTTGTTCTTATTATCATTATCCAGCTGGGAACTAGAAGCCTCAGGCCACTGGACAAATTAATAATAGCTTAATCTATACCTCATGCAATAAAAACAAAGTGGTCAAAACATCAAATGAACATCAACATTTGAAAAGGACCATTATGACTATGATCAAGGAATATGGGCAAACACAGCGCCATCTTTAACTTTGTAACTAAAGAAACACTGATTACTGTAGAATATATCGATTAAAACCTGATCAGAGTGTGCAGATGCGCAGATTGATATGGATCTTTAGTGTTTGCATAATAAATAATTTCCCTTTTTTTCATAATCTGACACAACTGCCCTTTATCTGAGACAGATCACAGGGTTCTGCAATTCTAGCTTTGACATGTCAAGCGAATTGTCTCCCTCAGAGACAGTTTGTATGGACTGTCAAAACCTGTTTTTTTTTTTTTTTTTGTTTTTTTTTTTCTTTTTTGTGGGGATGGGAGAGAGGTAAAAAAGTTTAACCCTTAACCTTTTCCACTCTCTGGGCTAATTCAGCAACAATAAACTGGTGATATTTGTTGAATTTTCCCCAGAAAAGATTTGACATTTCATGAAAATTGTTTGCAATGGAGATGCTTTGCATGAAATGTCAAACCATTTTCTTTTTAGGGGATGGGATAATATTTGATTCCTCAACGTTTATCACTTTCTGGACTAATTCAGCATGCGATAAAGTGGTTAGTTTATCCAGAAAATAGGATTTGACACTTCATGCAAATTGTCTTCATTGGAGACAATTTACATGAAATGTCAAACCCTGTTTTGAAAATAAAACATACAGAGAAATTGTTCAGGATAAGTATTTGGAGATTGTATTTTTTTTCTCCATGAAAACATATGTTGTGGGTACTCATTAGATGAGCCTCGCCAACGTTCTTCAAATGAATACTCATAACATGTTTTTGCTTCTCCGAGGTGCATCAAATTAATACCTACAACATATGTTTTAATGGAGAACTAGAGAAAATGATCCCATATTTATGTTGTCTGCAAAACTTTTACCCAAAGTGCTAAGGGCTCAACTGATAAGTACTATGCTAATTTGCGCCACCAGTGGCTCCTAAGTTTATGAAATAGGATTGTCTTTATGCTGTGAACAAATAGCCCAAAGCTATTAATGTACCTGTCTTGAAAGAAATGTCCTGTTTGTACACCTCTGTCCAGCTGATAGTCTGTGTGAGCTTTGCAGACTGGTTCAAACTACTAAATTATTACTAAATTATCAAATTACCAATAATAATTAAAACCTCTAAATTAACTTTTTTTTCTTTGTTCTAATCATGTACCCTTATACTACTAGAAAAGGAAATAGTGACTAGCGTTGTTTATACTTTAGACCCAGACCAAACTGTGCTCAGGCACAGAATGACTAGGAGGATTGTTTAGCATAAGCATCTGCACATACTGATCTTAACAATCAGATTTGTAACACACATTAAGCAAAGAGCATAGCCTTGCTCAGAAAGCGCAATGTGGTCTTGGTCTACAAAGGGCACATACCTGAAGGTTGCTTAAAACACTGTAATATTTGATATTACTAATTTATGCTAAAAAAAATGGACATTGACAAATAGATAAGAACTTTAGACCCAGATCAGACGCCGCATAGTACGTAGACTGTCCTATGATGTTAAGAAGAGGATGACATAGGTCTTTCTCCTGTATTCATTATCCATAGGCTTCTTTCTTTCTTTCTTTCTTTCTTTGATGGTTATCATAAAGTAATGTTGTTGTTTTTTGTTTTGTTTTTTTATTCATTCATTCATTTTTTTTTCAAATTACTTATATATTTAATTAAATTTTCCCATTTGTTTTCTCCAGGTGAAATGACCGTTTTTCTTTTAAAAATTGTACCGAACTATCATCAGTAATTAAATACAACCTTAATTAATTAACTCATTTGTTTTCTTAGATTAACTATTGTTCTTCATTTTAAAATCTTACTGAATTACCATTCATTAAATATAACACTTTTTTAATTTATTAATTACTTTTGTTTTCTTAGGTTAAACTATTGAAATTCGTTTAAAAATCATATTGAATTATCTTTAACTAAATACAACACTTTTTATTTAATTTGAAATAATAATAATAATAATAATAATAATAATAATAATAATTGATTTTAATCAATTAATTAATATTTTGTTATTATCATTATTAATTAATTCTTAGGTTAAACTATTGATATTCTTTTGAAAATCATACTAAATAATCTGCTGATATTCATTCATTCATTCTAACTCGGACCTAGTCCAGTGTATATTGGGTCCAAGATTCTAAAGAGCATCCATACATGATTTAATCTGTAGTACTGTAGGTGTATGATACTGGGTTGATTACACACCAGCTACACAGGTAAGACGACGGTTACGGGCCTCCGATCAAAGGGAATTAATCGAAGCCTATATAAAATGGAATATCGATAACCTGAGTGACAGTTCCTGTAGTACGATAATTCCTGGTAGTGATGAGATTCATCATGTACATTCTTCCATGCAGAGCCTGAGAGTGTTAGGTCACAAATGAGCTTATAAGACTTTGTCTAAAATCAATCATCATCATTCAATATAGATTAGAGTATTGTCTTTATAATGAGACCGGGCCTGCAAAAAACATCTATTCCTTTGGCTATCGGGACATGGATACCCTATTTCAGTCACGCACGGTAACTGAACAAATAGTCTACATAATGTAGCTCTTCAATTCCGGAGGTGGTTCTAGCGCCAAATCAATCACCAAAAATAAGAAAATAAAGACTTAATTAAAGTTCTTGAAAACCAAAGAAAAACGAAAAAAAAAAAACAAAACAAAAAAAAACTCAGAAGTAAGTTTCCAAGCAAGTGTTGGGAACCTTCACATGGAACAAATCTGGCTGTATTGTTGGCATGTTAATGTTTTGCAAATGAACCAGGCCCCGGCCCAGGTTTTAGTAAAGGCTTTGCAAAAAGTCCTTCTCTCCCCATACCACCCACCCATCCACACCCGCCCCAGCATTTACTAACTAACAGCATTTTCCATATATTTTTAATAGTCCGTTTCGGTATTTCGTTTTCATTTCGGTATTGCATAGTTGACTATAGTTTGCATAGTTTACCAAGAGCAGTAAAGAGAGAGAGAAATAAAGCAGTATATATATATATGATATAAATACCGGTAGATAGAGAAGTTGGACTGTCCCAGTGACATCCGGAGTCCCTCCGGGTTCCACTTTGTTCCTGGCCAGGACTCTTCATTTGTTCCACTAGTTGGGGGTGGTCGGGTGGTGCGAAGTTGTTGTGTATCTTAAGTCACCGGGGTGTCCAACTGATATTGGCTTACAGTTGGGCAAGGCCTGCTATCCTCGTAGCAGGTAAGGGTAGAGGGGGAATGTTTTTATTCTGTTTCTTCACTTTCATTCCTGTTCCTCTTTCTTCCCTGTCCCGCTCTTTTATCTCTTCTACTATCTCTTCTTTCTCCCTTTCTCTGGGAGACGACACAAAATGACCCACAAGGGTTGATGTGTCCCTTTCTCTGGGAGACGACACAAAATGACCCACAAGGGTTGACGTGTCGTTAAACCCCAACACAATCAATCAGTCAACTGTTTCACTAGTTGAACTGGCAAACACTTGAAGAGAGATGAACACAGGCCCATCTATGTCTCTTCTATAAAATAGTAAATAGCCTTTTGGCCATGCCCCACCCCAAATATCATTCAGCCCTGCACTTATAGGATACAGCTAAACCTGGTGAATGGGCCACCTCTTTAAGAGCGCCATCTGCCTAAAAGCGCCAGCTTTAAACATTCCTGATTAATTTCTCTATGATTTTGTTCTCTGTAAGAGCGCCACCTTTACATGAGCCAGTAAATTTATTCACAAACCACAAATTGTCCTCCGTATGATGGCCACGCACAAGTATTGTCTGAGATTATGGCTATGGCAGCTTCCTGGATTTTGGTCGATATCGCCGGAGCGATTCGCCCCCATAATGTTTGGCCATGATTTTTTTTTTTTTTTTTTTTTTGTTAGAAATAATGAAAAAAATACAAAAAAAACACAGAAGTGTATTTAAATTGAAAGATGCTTTCAATTTTCTTTCAACTGACATGAGTACCAAGTCCAAACTTTATTATCACTAATTTGTGTCCTAGATACCCGCCAGACTGGTGTGTTGACCTTGTTTTCTTCCATGGTGGCAATTTTGACTTAACCTTGATAAGACAGCCACCTTTATATAACAGCCAGTTTAGTCCACTCCCAAAGGTGGCGCTCTATAAGACTGTATATCCAAATATTGCCATTCTATGACATTTTGTCAGCTTTATACTGGCATTTTTAGATTCCTGTATGCCTTCTTTCCACTGGCCGTTGTCCAGTGGAATGCTCTTCCAGAGAAAGCTGAAACCTCTGCAAGTCATGATTGATTCAAGACAGAATTTACTGTACCTTTACTTTCTTTTTACAACATGACAGGCAGACCATGCCAAAAATGGCGTAGGCAGTATTTGAAGATAGAGAGATGCAACAGAACTGCAAACTGAAAGCAGAGCTGTGGAATACCATGCCCAACTTGTCCAACTTGTCCCATTTCCCTGAGGACAAGTAAGAAATTTTAATTTACTTGTCCTGGAACAAGTAATTCATAGATCTAGCTAAGGAGAGTATCCAGATTTTAAGCTATATATAATGAGACCACAACATACGTTTTCTTTGAGAAATAAGAAAAAATGACAATTTTCGGGGATAAATCTTGGTTGGACAAGTGGATTTTGACCTTTTACTTGTCCATGGACAAGTAATAAAATTTGATAAAAACCACAACCTGCTGAAATGGTTAGAGGGTGAGGTGTTTTTTCCTGGCACTTCTTTCTTAGAATAAAAAAAAATACCCTACCCCACTCTCTAGCCCTCTCAGTACCGAATTTGATTTGGATTCCCCACTTATGCAAAACTATGTTATTGTTTTTTTTTTTTTTGTTGTTGTTTTTTTATTTCAGGCTCTTTGCAAGACAAAAAAAAAGCTATTTGTTAACCCAGAGATTGATATCTAATCATGCATGCCTTCCTGAAGACAGGCACACTAGGTCCAGCCAAGGAGAAACCTTCTACATCAGGCCCTGCTAAAGAAGACAAAGACAAGAAAAAACATGTCCCTTGGGTGGAAAAATAGTAAGTTTTCATAGCTCTAGATAAAAATTGATCCATTATCAACAAAAATATTTCCTTCTTTGTTGCTTAAAAAAATCAGCAGGCATTTTGACATATTTACCAGATTTACCCGAAGTATTAGGACTTGTCAACTTCTTACCATATTTCAAAAATTTAAAGAAAGATCTGTTCCACAATCTGCTGATGTATTTAGAATTTTGCTGGGCAAGCAGCAAACTGTGCAGACCCAGATCAGATACTGCAAAATGCAGCGTCTGATCTGGGTTGACACTGCTCAGTACAGTCTGTCCCAATTGTAAGAGTTATTACGGTACTTATATTCCCAGAAAATAGGCTTTGATATTGCATGCAAATTGTCTCCTAAAGAAATATCAAAGCCTGTTTTCTGGGAAAAATAAGAAAAGAATACCAATTTGCAGGGATCATTTTCTGGCGCGATTTCGCGATATTCTCGCATTTTTTTGCAAGAAATCGCATCAAAATTCCAGGAGTGAGAAAAAAAATCGCAGGCTGAATTTTTCTCATTTTGCGCCGTTAAGTTCCTATTTTGCACATGCGGTTCATTTCGAGACTATTGGACTGTTCTGTTTGACCGGTTTCTGAATTATTGTGGCGCCAAAATTCATTACACATACGACCGCAGGTAACCATTCATTAATCTGTATCATTGAAAAGCTTTATCGTAAAAACTCATTGTCGGTCTCTGGTTTAAGTAAGCGTTTATTTGATCGCTACCTCGAGTCAGCAAAAACATGTCCGCCGACTCGGAAAAAAAAAAGGAAAGAAAATTATCCGACCCGAAGCCGTCCAGTCGGGATGGCTACATGTTAAAGTATCTTGTTCGAGCCAGCTCGACTGAAGCGGCCACGCTCTCCTCCCCTGATTCGGATGACGATCAAACACAAGACCGAGCTGAGCTTGATGAATAACAAGCCCATGAAGCCCTTATTCAGCCGTTTGCATTTTGTTACGAGCCAGGCATAACGAGAAAGAAATGAAAGTGAAACCAGCATCAAGCTTTAAAATTATTTACAGTATTAGTTGATAACAAAAAATAAGAAAATGTGCAAGACAGAAAAATAAATGTTAACGGTACCTTTCAAGATAATCAGTGATTTATTTACAGTTTGATTCTATCCAGTCTCAATTGAAATTCCATGAGTCCTATGATAAAATCATGAGTCTGTAATATATTTTAGAGCAGATATCTACTGTTTTTGTGAGTTCAGAGACTCATTTATATAAAATTTGTGAGTCCCAGAGAAAAATTATGAGTATATGAATTGGAACTCGCAGGTAAAAAAATCATTGGATAATGTTACAAAATCCCAGAGAAATAATTCCTGAAGAATTTCTGAAACAAATCCTTTGAATTGCAGTTTCTGATCCCACAATTTAAAGTCCCTGAATTCAGAGTTTAATTCCAGAATTAATGAAACATTGAAGTAATCCAATAAAGAATGAAAGTGTACAAAGATGCTCATATGAAAATCTTCTCTCCTTATATAATATCAAAGCACATTCTAAAGAAAAAATAGAGTACTAGAGGCATCACTTATTTTCCAGTATTTGTCAAGAAAAATTTAAATGTTCTGTGACATGCCAAAAATAGCTTAATCTAGAATATTCCATTTGGAAATTCTAAAAAGAATATAAACAACTTGTTATTGTAAACATGATTTTCCAGAAAGTTCAAATTTATATATAAACACTTGCAGTAAACATGAAAATAATGATACTTAAAATAATCAAACACCCTATATATAACAATTTTATTAACCTGATTTAGAGTACATTACAAAATAAACAATAATAATACTTATACATACAATTCTGATACAAAATCTGGCCTTTACAAAAAAAAAAAATCTCACTCAGTTTGTCCGAGCGAGCGAAAAAAAAATCTCGCTGAATTTGAAAATCTCTCACTGTTTTTGTCCAAATGGGATTTTTTCTCTCACAAAAATCTGGGCCCAGAATAATCCCTGAATTTGTCATCTGCTTAATTTGTTAATAGAATTGTAAAGGTTGAAAATATATTGTGAAATAAGAAAAAATATCAACACTTTCTTTGGGCAGAAGAAAAAACAAACTAAAATGTTTCATCTGGAGTTTAAAAAATGGTTAATATTTTAGAGGTTATTTCGAAATTGCAGCATCTGATCAGGCAGGGTCTGCACCATTTTCCACCCATACAACAGTTTCTAGGCGCATAAGCAGGCAGTAAAAAGGATTTGTTGAAGGTATAGGATGAATATGGGAAGGAGTTATGGTGTCCCAATATACAGGAATATACAGTATGGTAAATGTCCTAGAATTTTGAACACTTTATTCCATACAATTTTGGCCTAAATTTTGCTTTATTCCATACAATTTTGGCCTAAAGTTTGCTTTATTCCATACAATTTTGGTCTAAATTTTGCTTTTTATGCAGTTCTTTCTTAAAACTTTCTTAAAATACTTAGTGGAATGGCAGACAGTGTAGACCCAGATCAGACTGCTCCTGAAGGAGCAGTCTGATCTTGGTCTGCACTGTTTGCATATGCATTTTGTCAGATACTTAGGTGTACAAAATTTTAGGACATTTACCATATTTGTGTTTGGCAAATTTTGTCTTGCAGTGAAAGTTCATTGTATGATTCGATGCTTGTAATGAAAAATGCTTAACCGTTACCACTGTCTGGGCTGATGCAGCAGATGACAAATTTTATGATATTTTTTTCTTATTTTTCCCAGAAAATAGACTGACATTTCATGCAAATTATCTCAGTATAATCTCCTTAGGACACAATTTGCATGAAATGTCAAAGCCTTTTTTTCTGGGAAAAAATAATATTTCAAAATGTTGTCTGATGAAATTATTACCCAGTGTGCTAAGCTTTAAAATGTAGAACTTTATAACAGTAACTGTTATGGAAACCAATCAAAAATGGATGGTATAGATATACACTAGATTGATGAACACTGTTTACCTTAAACATTGATGTAACTTTTGTGGAGATTGATCCTGAAATGAATTCTACAGTCATTTTTGCCCTTCCAATTATTTAAGAAGAGCTGTTGTCAGTTATTGGCGAAAGAATGTGCACGAGTACTGGTTAATTGCTAAGAGGACTTAGCCTGCCTAGGAAAAGTGAGTAGGTTATCTGACTGCCTTGACATGACCTCAACAATGCTGACTGGTCTGTAAAACTCTCAACTCAAACAAACCTTAAATATTGGGACACCTTAACTTCATGCCACACGTGTCTTAAAATTTGAACCTGTCCAGCTTACTACCAGTTTAAATCTTTATATCTTAGCTTCTGCTGTTTGACTTTCTCAGTGCTTGCATCCCACCACCCCAGATGACCCATAAAACTAGATCATCGTAACCTACTTTTGCAGAATGTTGTGATCTCCCTAGAGGGGTAAGGATTCACCGAAAGTACGGTTCACCGCGGTAAAAAGCTGGCGGTTCGGTTCACGGTCTGTTTTTGGTAATTTTGGTTCAGTTCGGTTCACCCAAAAAAATTTCTTCGAAAGACAAAATTAAAAAAAAATCAGCAGAGAAACTGCTTAAATGTTGTTTTTATGTTGAATCCTACTTAATTTTGCTTTATTGATGCATTAATTATCGATGTAAACGTCTTCTTTCGCCTTACGACAACTACCGTATTCTGTTTGGCTAAAAAGCACTCGCAACAATAGACTGTTCAGCCCAGAAAAATATCTCAATTTTCATGAAAGAAATATTGTTTTAATGATTATATCTTCCATAACATGGTTCTATATTAGTTTGTTCATTGTTCTAATATCTTTTAAGCTTTCTTTTTACACATTATAGGCTAGCAGACGGCGGTAACTTGGACAGTCACAGAATCCCAGTTTATTTGCAAAGGATTGCACAGCTTTGCAACATGTTACCAAAACTATGCAACAAATATTCCCTTAAACCCTGCATACTTATAGTATGGCCAGGCTGTGTGTGTGTCAGTCTGTTTGTCTGGTATCACGATACGTTTCGTATCCTGAGGTAAGTATCACGATACGTATCGTATCATGAGGTAGGTGTATCGTTACACCTCTAGATCTCCCACAAAACTAGGTCAGTGTGATGTTATCTGGATACCACTCTTGTGTGGAGTTACCTGAAATAATCATGATTATTTCAGGTAACTCCACACAAGAGTGGTATCCAGATAGTAGAGTTGACTTATGTTCTTTACTAAATGACCATCTTGTTATACCTACTGTATATTTCAGTCGTCCCCGTTGTGTAGATGATGTGGCATTTCAAGAAGAAGTTGTAGCTGTATTAAAGAAGTCCCTCCAAGGATCAGATGTATGTACCGGTAACTTTATAGTGAAAACAGGCCTGGAGAAACCTTTTAAACCTATTACAACATAACTTTTTATAACACCATTGCTGGGATTCAAATTGAAAACGGTGTTAGCTAAACAAAGTATTGTATCCTAGCAAAAATGTCTAGATTATGTAGAAAAATGACCATAAATGGTCATTTTTCAGTATAATCTGTATATTTTTGTTTGGATATAACACGGTTGTTTAAGTAACACGGATTATGCTATGGACACCAACAATAGTGTTATAAAGAGGTTGTGGTGTATATCCAAACTGTCTTATAACCAATTGTCTTATAAAGAGGCTCCAGTGTACAACAAGCATAATTTTGGCAAATAACCTCTTACAAATATTTATATCTGAAAAAGCAATTCCTTGTTTGTTTGTTTTAGTATTGATGTACACCACAACCTCTTTATAACACTATTATTTGGATCCATAGCAGAAACCGTGTTAGTTAAACAACCGTGTTATAGCCAAACAAAAATGTATAGATTATATTGAAAAACCATTTATGGTCATTTTTCAATATAATCTATACATTTTTGCAGCATTCCCACTCACATTTTGATTTAGGGGTACATGTACCCCTTGGGTTTAGCATTTGAGGGTACAGATCACTTTTTGAGGGTACACATACTTTGGGATAATTAAATGCATTGTTAAGCACTGGGAAGACTTTATACTTTAAATGTCATTGTAGTCAGTTTTAGGTACTTTGTCTTAGTATTTTAAATAAAAGGAAAACTGTGCTTCAATCATATCAAGACATCACTTTTCCAAAACATATTCTTCAGTCAAAAGAACCTAATACTAACAGCCAAGTTCAAGTACTATTAAAGCTTCCTAGATATACAATGTTTGAAAAAAGGTAAAACAGGTTCTGTCCAGAATGTTGTTCCTTTCATTCAGTGTGAGCCGGACATACTGATTTTATAGAAAATCGCTACTGCAAAATGGCATGAAAGATTGGAAATTCTATGAAAGAGTGTATGACATTTTCCTGGGAGTTCTGAGCGCTTTTAATATTCATAACAGTGTTTATTGACTGAATAATTAAATGTTTTCGGGAATTTAGGATGTCGCGAAAACTTATGACATGTAGATTTTACGGCAATAAGTACATGTTTTTGTTGATAACAGTCATTAAAAACTTGGCTAAAGTAGTCATGCAGCGGTACAACTATCCTAAATTAATCTAAATGAAACAAAATATTTCTTTTGCATGCAGTAATTACCGATCTAATTGGCAACTTTTGTATACACTTGAGCGAACCGAGCCGTATCGAAACTCGGAGAAAAAGAGGTGTCCACTGAACCGAGATACAATGTAATGGTCGTCAGTGATTGGATAATGCAAAAAAGATCATACACAATAACCAATGAACAATAATCTTATCCCTCTCGGTAAGAATATAAATACATTCCGGGATTTCAGTCCGTTTAAATGCATTGGTCGAACGCATTCGTTATTGTCCACCAGCAACCGCAGTGTTTCGATGCTTTATTAATATTTAAAAGGATATGCTATTGAGCGAAAATTGACTCAGTAGGACGTACGCATGTTGCAATTTATACGTGCACCAAATTTTTGGTACTTTTATGTACGTAGATACCAACAGATCTGTACGCTCATGGCAGATTCTCTACGTGAATTACGTACTGCAGTACGTGAATGGGAATGCTGTTTTGGGATCCATCTTTGAACCGTGTTATATCCAAAACCGTGTTATAACAAACCGTGTTATAAAGAGGTTGTAGTGTACTTGTCAGTTTATCTGATAGCTCCAGATAAACCACATTTTTTACCCCCAAAGTACTGATATTTTTCTTATTTCTCCACAAAAACATCAAAAGGCTCGGTGAGGTGCTTGTAATGAGTACCCACAATTAGAGCTGGCTAATTGAAGCCAAAATACATCAGTCCTTTCACATCCAGGTACAGTACGGCTCAGCCAGCCTCGGTGGCTCAGTTGGATGCGCCGTCCGACTGGAGACCAGGAGGTCGCGGGTTCAACCCCCGCCGAGGTCGGCAACATTCTTTCGTGGAGATTGATCATGAAATATTTTCTATGGTCATTCTCTCCCTTCCGCTGATTCAAGAAGGGCAGTTGTCAGTTTCTGGCGAAAGAATGTGCACACTACTGGTTAACCGCTTAGAGGACTAAGCCTGCCCAGTAAACGTGTGGTTAGGTAAACTGACCGCGCTCGACATGACCCCATTGGGTTGACTGGGCCGTAAAACCTCAACACAAACACAAACAAACAAACAGTACGGCTCAGGTAAAAGAACCATTTTTTTTTTCATTTTGCCGACCAATTTTACAATCCGCTATTTTCCGCCGAGTGGTTTGGAGTAAACCACTCCGAGTGAAAAAGTTTTACTAGAAGTTATGCGCTCGATATTCCGAGGACATTCAGCGGACCTCAGTGTTCCTATGATATTCAGAGTGTTTGCGAGTATTTGCTAGTGGTGATAGATTATTCTGTACAGGTAAGTTTGACCACTCAGATCATTCTCTCACACGACAATAATCAAACAAAAATTGTTACAACTGCGAATACAATAAATACCCTCTTAACTAGTGCTGGCAGCAGCAGGATCAGACTGCAAAATGTACCCACTTGCATAAATAGTTCTGCTTCTGACAGCCAACTCTGCGACTGATTTTTTTATGTTTCAGCTGCGAGTATCAAAGGGTATATCCAAACAACAGCTGGTAGCCCCAATGCACAAGGCTGGCGACGTATTTGGCCCAAAGCCTCGGATGATTTCTAATCGCCCAGTTCTAGTTTTGGATTAAGGGTGGTGGTCGCCTGAGTCTTCCTATTTTCCTTTTCATGTGCAAGCACTTTTATCCAGGCTGGCCCATTTTTCTCATGTCACTTTGCATGTGCTGCGGCTGCCAAGAAAATAGTTTGAACCCCCGAAACACTGCAGAAAATTCTAGAGGAGATGTCAATCTAACTGTTTTAGTATTTTACAGTGAAAATAAGGCTGAACATTTCATGTGAATCGTCTGCCTAGCAGACGATTCACATGTTACGCCTCGCTTAATTTACACAGAAAAATAAGAAGAAAAAAAATGAAAATGCCGTTTGCTGAATATGCTAAGCGCTTTGAAGGTTAAAGTAGGGATACATTTCATTTGACAAGGGAGACAGAAACGGACATGCTAGAATGTATCTACACAGCTTGGATCGAGGCCTGGACGGTTGATGACTGGACCAGGGTTAGGACTGTCCATTCAAATCACCACTTAATGATGACGGTGACTTGGTGTCTTATGTCTCTTTTAACAATAACAAAAAATAAAATAAAATAAAAGAAAATATTTAGGTCAGATTGAGATGATAGAACACGGCGTCTGGTCAGGTTATTCACTGTTTGCAAAAACAGTTTAGCCATTTTTCTCTAGGAATATCTAAATCTCATAGCCCGATGTACCTAAAATGGATGAGCCAGAATCTTGCAAGTTTTGCAAACTCTCTCTCTCTCTCTGGAAAACTCTTTCTTTTTACCCTCATGCAAATATGACATGTCTCCTTTCAAGGTAGACGTTGTTTGCTCTGATTTTATTGGAAAAATGATATTGCACCAGCGGGAATCGAACGCGATTCGATCCCCACTTATCATGAAACACATATATTTGCTACAGTCATTCCTCCTTCCACTGCTTCAAGGTTGGCAGTTACAAGTTTCTGGCGGAATCTGGTTCTTTGTACTGGTTAACTGCTTATTGTATAAGCATGCCCCTCTCTTTACTGGAGCGATTCATAAAAAAATGTTGTTCCCAATCCCATTTCGCATGGGCCATACTCGTGAAGCAATTGCAGTTAACTCCCTTCTGATAGTCAGTTGCAGTTAGCTCCCGTAAAAGAGTAAAAACCTGCGGTGTGAGGACGTTACCCCGCATTTATCAGGGTACAGATGAATATTATGTTATGTTATTCTCTTACAGTATATACATTATCTTTATTGGTTTATAGAGCAATCTTCAAAACTGGTTTCCATGTAAAGTGTTCTGTTTTTGTGTCTTCAACATGCGATATGCAAAACCAAGACCGTAATTTATTAAACGAGTAAAAGAGACGCGTGTATAAACCTAGCATTGGCGGGAAATAATCTTCAAAATGACATTTGTTCATAATATTGTCATATGCCCTCGCGGACATTCTAGGCAGAGTCTTCCTGGTTAGAAACCAATACTAGTTATAACACTTCGTGCTTGCGGGTATCGAATTACCACTATCTGGGCAAATTCAGCAGACAACAAAAATAAAAAAAATCGTTATTTTTTTTTTTTATTACCAAGAAAACAGAGTTTGACATTCATGCAATGGAGACAATTTGCATGAAATGCAAATCCTGTTTTCTTGGAAGAATGAGAAAAATATTTCAAAATGTCGTCTGTTGAAAATTTTACCCAGAGTGTTAGGCGTTATGGTTTGCACAAACAAATCGCGCATTAGTCTGTGCATGGCAAAACCTACAATAAAACTTGTACGAAGAGATGGATCAACCGCACACCCTGAGCCTGCACATCGGTAGTCTGATGAGAGCCTACGCTAATGGTATGTACCTCCTACAATCTCTGGGTTTAACAAAACGTTTTGTGCGACGAGCGAAGACTCGTGTCAATCTGCCAACTGCACATTCTGATAAAAGCATTCGCTGATCGTATTTACCTTCGATAGCCGGGCTATCCAAAGCAGGATAAACAGTGCGACTGCAACAGCACAGTCTGATCAGACCCTTCACTGATCGTACAGTATGTACCTTCTTTGGACTCTGGGCTATCCAAGAAGCTTGCTTTATCTAGTGGGTCGATGCAGAGACTGACCTGAGTCTATGCTGGTCGCACATACATTGTAGTATTGTACGTTTTGTCTGATTCAGTGAATGTACATTGTAAGTCATACTTAAGACATGAGAACTTTGTACCATACTGACGTAATTTTGGTTTGAACTGGAGTTAAACGGCCCAGTCTACACTATTTTGGTCTTGTCGAGCACGCACACTTTTCCAGGGTGGGCTTATTCATAAGCTATTAATCATTTCAGCAGAAACTGATAACTGCCCTTCTTTTCTTTCATATACTTTGGCGATAGAGCTTACTTTTTGAGTTACAGCCCTTTGAAAACCGAAAATATTTCTTTCTTTTTTTTTTTTTCTTTTTTTTTTCTTTTTTTTCTTTTTTTTCTTTTTTTTTTCTTTTTTTTCTTTTTTTTTTTTTGTCTGCTCTGTAACTTGAAAACTATTTGAGATATTTTCTTGAAACTTTATTAGTTTATTAACAGAGTCATGGCATTTGCTTGATGTAAGTGCAGTGGCAGGGCATGGTGAAATGTCTGCAGCTCTTTTATTAGATATTTAACAGTATGAAATATTGGGAAATTGTGCGTCGATGGTGTAGTGTGAAGCTTCTAGTCTTGTCACCAAGGAGTCATGAGTTCGATCCCAGGATTCTCAAGCCTTTCATATTGGACTTTAAACCAAGGTCCACATCTCTGTATGACGTAGTTGTTAGTAGGACCTAAAAAACTCACTCACTCATTTGAATAGTCATTAGCCTCATGTGCGTAAAGTGTGTTTTTGTGTGACAGACACTCTTTTCACATGTGCTGTCTTGTTGATTCAATGCCTCTTTGATAGTAGAAGTGCCCCTTTAAGTAAATTCATATTGACAAGTGTGGTTGCTGCACGCGAGTGAGAATTTCCCGGTCTTTTCCACAGTACGTCATTTATATTGAGCACGTGCGGTTGTTGCATGGGAAAACCTCTTTAGAGGAATACCAAATATAAATACGTAATTCGTCGATTGAGGGGCAGATGTTTGATTCTCTTCGTGATTTTTGTGTGTTTGTTTTGTTTTCTATGGCACATTAAGTAAAAATTACCCACTTGTGTAGACTAAGCCAAAGAATCCGGTACTTTTTCCTATGGAGCTTTGTTGAGGCCTGTGTTACGTGCTCGAACAACGAATGGGGCTACCAGGGTTATCTTTGGACCTAGGGAGCACCCAAATATATTCAGGGAACAAGGCAGCATTGGTTGATATTTTAAGAAAACGAGGGAATGGGCCTAATTTTGGGGGATCGGAATGCAGAAATTTGGAAAACACTTTTGGGACAATAAGACCTTTGTGATCAGTGCACACTCAGATCAGCCTGCGCACTCGCATGAGCGTGGATGATATAACCTTCACGCAGACTTAATATATGATGGAAAAATAAAGATATAAATAAATAAAATTATATTTATTAAAGAAATATCTAAATAACTTTATTTATTAAATAAATAAACATATAAAAATCGGACAGGTATTAAGTCAAATTACTCTGAGGAATTTCTCATCACTTCGCGAGAAATATTGCCTCCGGTACAATATTACCATTCCGAGTAACTTCCCATAACACATTCTTTCGGCTGACTTGCGTTTCTGGCGAAAGAATGTGCACAATACTGGTTAACAGCTTAGAGGACTAAGCCTGCCCAGTAAACGTGTGGTTAGGTAAACTGACCGCGCTCGACATGACCCCATTGGGTTGTCTGGGCCGTAAAACCTCATCACAAACAAAATCGGCTGACTTGCGAGTTTACTCGGTTTGATTCTGAGTGTTTTTGGGAAGTTCGCGAAACGCCGATATTCGGAGTAAAGAGTTTTTTTTGTTCTTTTACCTGAGCTGTACTGTATAATCGATCTGTTAATCGCTCAATATTGAAAGAAGATCAGTGTATGTTCTGCTTGCTGACATAAATGTACTATGATTCTCTCTTCTCAATAAAACATATGGTCATGCATGAATTAACATTTTGTAGTCAATTTCTATTGTTTGAATTACTTGCTTATGCACAAAGCATGCCTGCAGCCTCTCTAACAGTAGATAATTGGCTTACTAATTGACAGTCATTGATAATTAAGTGCAAGACGGACAGTTTGATTTTGACATAACGAGGACCACAAAAATAAACAACACAAACGGGTATGTATTGAAGCGAGAACCATAGTAAATCATCAAGACCGCGGGACATGACTGTTTACTGGTATATATAAAAGAAAATATTTTACGAACATGATGATATATTTGGAAGTAAGTGAAGACTCAGAATTGCCCAAGTGTTTGTGCCTGGCAACAATACAGTAGTCTGACTTGACAAACGATCACTGTGCATTTGAGAAATGAACATTTTTAAATTTGTTACAAAATTTATACCTGTCTTATGAATACTCTTGTGTAGGTCACTTGCAGTTAAAATGAAACTGCACAAATGAGTGAAATGCAAAGAAAAAAAGTTCTGTTTTGTATTTTGAATGAATAAAATGACAGAACATTTGCATACAGTAATCAGTTGTTAAAAAACGCCAATCGATAATTGTTTTTGTGCTGTTTATCAACCGATTAAGTGATATTTCGATTAATCATGCCAGCTCACCCACAATGTATGTTTTTATTTGAGAAATATGAAAAATAACAGTAATTTTCAGATGAAAAAAGCATTTTATCTGGAGCTCTGCTGGATCACTTGTTCGCTGCACTCAACTTTTCCTGAATTCATAAGTTGCTAATAATTATCAATAATAAGGAATCGTCCTCATTCCCAAAATGTTAAGAATGACTGGTTTAGAGAACATTATTTTCCTGTTTCAGCTTCCGAACTTATTGTTCTATGGACCACCAGGAACTGGTAAAACATCAACGATACTTGCAGCCTCTCGGGAACTATTTGGGTAAATATATGCATAGCACCAGAAAAAGGCAACTTTTCCAACTGAAAACTGCTGATAATTTTCTTATTTCTGCAGGAAAACATATGTTGTGGTTATTTATTAGAAGTGCCTCACCGATGTGCTTCTAATGATTACCCACAACATACTTTTTCTGCAGAAGTAAGAAAAATACATTCTGGATATATCGAGGGTTGAGCGCAAGACTAGCGTAACTCAGATGGTTGTTTTTCCCCAAACCTAATCTCCTCACCATGAAGGCATTATGAAGATTACAACATTTCTTTCTGTAAACAATGAAAATTTAGGTGCCATTGCTCGTATGAGCAATGGCACCTAAATTTGCATTGTTTACAAAGGGGTCCAAGTTGCCCCTAAACAAGGGTTTCAAAAATATGTTTGAGTTACAATAGTCTTGCGCTCAACCCTCGAATTATATGCATAGCACCAGAAAAAGGCAACTTTTCCAACTGAAAACTGCTGATATTTTTCTTATTTCTGCAGGAAAACATATGTTGTGGTTATTTATTAGAAGTGCCTCACCGATGTGCTTCTAATGATTACCCACAACATACTTTTTCTGCAGAAGTAAGAAAAATACATTCTGGATATATCTGGCCCTGCAATAGTTTGCTAGGGTATACTGTCTTCACATTTGTGTCTGTACGTCCTCAGCATTCCCACTCACATTTTGATTTAGGGGTACATGTACCCCTTGGGTTTAGCATTTGGGGGTACAGATCACTTTTTGAGGGTACACATATTTGTGGGTAATTAAATGCCTTGTTAAGCACTGGGAAGACTTTATACTTTAAATGTCATTGTGGTCAGTTTTAGGTACTTTGTCTTAGTATTTTAAATAAAAGGAAAACTGTGCTTCAATCATATCAAGACATCACTTTTCCAAAACATATTCTTCAGTCAAAAGAACCTAATACTAACAGCCAAGTTCAAGTACTATTCAAGCTTCTTAGATATACAATGTTTAAAAACAGGTAAAACATGTTCTGTCCAGAATGTTGTTCCTTTCATTCAGTGTGAGCCGGACATACGGATTTTATAGAAAATCGCTACTGCAAAATGGCATGAAAGATTGGAAATTCTATGAAAGAGTGTATGACATTTTCCTGGGAGTTCTGAGCGCTTTTAATTTTCATAACAGTGTTTATTGACTGAATAATTAAACTTTTTCGGGAAATTAGGAAGTCGCGAAAACTTATGACATGTAGATTTTACGGCAATAAGGACATGTTTTTGTTGATAACAGTCATTAAAAACTTGGCTAAAGTAGTCATGCAGCGGTACAACTATCCTAAATTAATCTAAATGAAACAAAATATTTCTTTTGCGTGCAGTAATTACCGATCTAATTGACAACTTCTGTATACGCTTCAGCGGACCGAGCCGTATCGAAACTCGGAGAAAAAGAGGTGTCCACTGAACCGCGATACAATGTAATGGTCGTCAGTGATTGGATAATGCAAAAAAGATCATACACAATAACCAATGAACAATAATCTTATCCCTCTCGGTAAGAATATAAATACATTCCGGGATTTCCGTCCTGTGCACTGGCCGAACGCATTCGTTATTGTCCGCAAGCAACCGCAGTGTTTCGATGCTTTATTAATATTTAAAATGATATGCTATTGAGCGAAAACTGACTCAGTAGGACGTACGCATGTTGCAATTTATACGTGCACCAAATTTTTGGTACGTTTATGTACGTAGATACCAACAGTTTTGTACGCTCATGGCAGATTCTCTACGTGAATTACGTACTGCAGTACGTGAATGGGAATGCTGCGTCCTTCCGTTACATTTTAGTCTTCACATGGGATATTTAATAAGCACTGCTTATAGTCGGTTTCTTGTTTTTTGCTGCTGTGAAAGGAGTGTTTTAAATGTGTTTTATGTGTGTTTAAAGATGAGCTTAGAAGTTGTATTTGGCCAACAGCCAAACAGTTTTAATAGGCAGGATAATATTTCACATAAAATGATAAAGTATAATTTTGATTTTCACCACTCATCATCTTCCAAAACAAGATGATAAATATTGCAATTTACTAGTAAGGCTGCATCATTGATGGAAAATAGATGTTTGAGAACTTAGGAATGATAGAATACCCATTGAAATCTCCTGTCTGAATATGTGGGGAAATTGGGATGTATCTATAATTGCTATATTTTTGTTAAAAAATACTGTTTTTGTTGTAAAACGCTTCAGTCTGTCACCTTAGAATCAGGCCATGTGACAAACTCACAATGCCTATCAAAATCGAGGTCATGTGCTCTGTAGACAAGTTTCCTCTTAGTGGATTGCAAAGTCAAGTAACTCCAGATGGACATAATTGTAATAGTAATATCCTTGCCTCAAGCACTTAAAGATAGAATATCTAAGCGTGCATTTAGGAGAATTAATCGCTGTAATAGACAATACACATGGCAATGTGCATGTGTGCCACTCAGCCATTCATTTTATATCATGTAATCTTGGAATAAAATGAACATGGTTTGAAAGTTTTAAAGGTACTACCGGTATATGTATGCAGGGTAGGGAGGAACTCTGCATGGTGGGATATTGCATAGATCCAGATTACATGCTCTTTTTTCTTTACCAAGAAGTTAATATTTTTCTTACTTGTCCATAAAATGTTGTGAGTACCCATTTGAAGTGCCTCGCTGAGGCACTTCTAATGGGTACTCACAACATGTTTTAATGGACTTGGTTCATACATGTCAGGGAAATGCCAGGGAATTTTTTTTTTTAAGATCAGGGAATTGTCAGGGAATTATGTGATGTGTCAGGGAAAAATGAAATTTTGCAAAATGTTTGGAAAATGTCGGGGAATTTTCATTTCAGCCTGATGAAGCTAGGATGTTTGGTCGCGATGTATTTTTCTTGCCAAGTTTATAAAATTTCCGGAAATTTCTGCTCTAGTATTGTCAGGGAAATTTGAATTTACATCTGACAGGGAAAAGTCGGAGAAATGTCAGGGAATGTGGTCAATCCTAAATGTCTGGCACCTGATGGACAAGTACTTTTAATAAACACTGCATATTTTCATGAAAAAATATGAATATTCCTCTCAACTGGAGCTGTGGATATGTTGCAGTATTTAAAGTTATCTGTTCCAGTATTTGTAGTTTAACGGTAATCTTGATATTGCCACTTATGTTTAGGGAGATTTATAAGACGAGAGTGCTGGAACTAAATGCTTCAGATGAAAGAGGAATCAATGTTGTAAGGGAGAAAGTGAAGACATTTTCACAACAGTCAGCCAGTGCCACCAGACCTGAGTGAGTATATAATTTTGTTAGCAAATATACTTGTCAGCCAGCCAGTGCCACCAGACCTAAAATAGTATTTTGTTTTAAATACAGCTTTCCTGTTTGAAATAGACCTTTCAGTCAGCCAGTGCTACCAGACCTGAGAGGGTATATAATCTTGTGAGCAAATATAGTTGCAGTCAGCCAGTGCCACCAGACCTGAATGAGCATATAATCATGTTTGAAACAGACCTTTAAGTCAGCCACTACCACCAGACCTGAGTGAGTATACAATCTTGTTAGCAATAGCAAATACACCTTTCAGTCAGCCAGTGCCACCAGACCTGAGTGAGTATATAACCATGTTTGAAACAGACATTTCAGTCAGCCAGTGCCACCAGACCTGAGTGCATATATAATGATGTTTGAAATAGACCTAACAGTCAACCAGTGCCACTGGACCTGAGTGAGTATATAAACATTTTTGAAATAGCCCTTTCAGTCAGCCAGTGCCACCAGATCTGTGTGAGTATATACTCTTTTTTGAAATAGACCTTTCAGTCAGCCAGTACAACCAGACCTGAGTGAGAATATAATAATGTTTGAAATAGACCTTTCAGTCAGCCAGTGCCACCAGACCTGTGTGTGTATATAATCTTGTTTGTAATAGACCTTTCAGTCAGTCAGTGTCACCAGACCTAAGTGAGTATATAATCATGTTTGAAATAGACCTATCAGTCAGCCTGAGTAAGTATATAATCTTGTTAGCAAATATATTTGTTCAGTAAGTGTCCAAAGTAAGTACCCAATAAATTTGAGGCACTTGTTGGGTATTTAGGCATCTTGTTGGATATTTTGAGCCAAAAAATAAGCACTGTAGTACCCAACAAATGTCCATACGTACGAACGTCGGTCCATCCATCTGTTTTTCATTTCCGAATGATAACTTGAGTAAACATCAATCGATTTTCACTAAACTTGGTATGTGAATTGATATTGTCAAGATCTGGTGTGGGATTGCTAATGGGCAAATTTTGTCAGATTTTGACTGAGTTATCTGCCTGACATGCCCATATTTTCGTTTTGGGATGATAACTTGTGTAAACATCAATGGATTTTTTCACCAAACTTATTTCTTCATGGAAACATATGTTCATGGTTATAGTACAGTGAACCCTCGTTACTATGACAGCATTTTTGCCGAAGATGTTGCCATTAAAATGAATTTGTTGTTGTAAAGAATCCTTAATGGACAGAATGATATGTAAGAAAGACCTTGTTTTATTCTTATCACACAACATATGTTTTGGATATTTGTTAGAATTGCCTCGGTGAGGCAATTCTAACAAATATCCAAAACATATGTTACTTGAAGTTTTAATACAATATTCTTGCATAATTTCTCATTAACTGTCACCTTTTCAGCAAAGGTTTCGTTACATTCAAATTGTCATTATAATGAATTTTGTCCTTGTATGGAGAGTCGGTATCAATAGGGTTGACTGTATGAGGATCACATGCATCTGGGAAATAAGAGAAATTGTTATTATATCATCCGCAAAATGTATTTATTGGTGGTGCATACTGTTTTCATGTCTGTCCACACATACATTTGTCCATCTGTGACATTTTGCTTGTAGGGGTATCTAATAAGCCATGCTTATTAACATTCAGGGCCCAGTTGTTCAAAACTATGATGTCGTTAGTTAACGTATTGTTAAAACTTTAATCATTAAATATGGCATATATGCTAATATTTTGGGAGAAAAAAGTTAACATTTTGACCACTAACTCGTTAAGCTAAAGTTGCTTTGAACAATGGGTCCTGTTTTGAAGTCAGTGATTATCTAGCACCCTCTGTATCTAACAGCTGAGCTATTATGTTTAATCATTATGCTGTAGGGCAGTGTACATGTTTTTAAAACTGTTTTCAGTGGAAAGCCGTGTCCACCATTTAAGATTGTGATTCTTGATGAAGCGGACTCAATGACAAACCCAGCTCAGGTGAGGATCTTAATCACTTTCAGAATGGTGCTCTTTACTTCTTAGCGTGCTATTAAAAATTGCAGCAGATAACAGTTTGAAATACAGTCAAACCTGTGTTAGTGGTCACCTCTATTAAGCAGCCAACCTGTATTAAGCAGCCAGAGGAAAGTTGCCCGGATATTCATAGACTTATATATTTGAACTGTATTAAGCAGACACCTGCCTTCAGCAGCCACATTTTAAGCTTCCCATGGGTGGCTGCTTAAGACAGGTTTGACTGTATTGTCTTATTTTTTACCAGAAATAGGCTTTGACATTCCATGCAAATTGTCTCCTAAAGCCTGTTTTCTTGGAAAAATAAAAAAAGGTATCATCAATTTTTTGCCTGCTTTGGACGTGGAATCCAAGGAGGCATTTCCACATTGAAAGGCAAATGAAACTTAGAAATTGCATGTAAGTTCTTCTTCAATGAAGCCGACATGCTGACAATAGATGAATAAAAGCTGATTAACTGAAACTACCAAATCGTTGTTACATCAAACTTTGACTGATTATTAGTAAAGTGATTAAAACTTGTCCTGCTGAACCCCGGGTTTACCCGCTTACAAACAGTGTAGATCCAGATCAGTTGGCTTCTGAAGAAGCCAACTGATCTGGATCTGCACTGTTTGTCATTCAGTATATGAATATGTATCAACAACCTGGATTAAGTAATCTGATTGGCTGACTATTAGAAATGGGAGTGGCATCTTAATTTATTCAGCAGGGCAAGGGTTAACACCAAATGTTGTGCATCCCTCATGCTGTGAAGGTTCACCTGGATGATTTTATTCATTTATGATTTTGGGTACCAACATGGCCTCGGCAGAACATTGCTTCAAGTATATTGAAATGTGCAAACAGATCATCATAGCATCTGCACAGTCTTGACAGGGACGGTCTATAATATCTAGTGAATCTCAGGGATGGGAAACTTCAGGATTAATCCTGATTTCAGGATTTAGAACTTTCATTTTAAGCATGAAATTTCACTTTTACACTTGTGCACAAGACCCTCCTTTAGTGTCAAAATTAGCTATTTGGGTTAATATATGCCTTTATTACATTTTCAACAGTGATTTACTGAGATTTCTCAGTGAATTATAATCGATAATTCACCAAGTGAATTATTTCATTTCGAACGTTCTGACGTCATAATTGCTAGGTGAAGTTGCTGACGTTGTTGGTAACGACAATAACAATAGATGACGTTTCACGGAAAATTTGATAAAATGATGGAGATCGGACTGCAATTTTCACGTCCAGTTGGCATTTTTGAGGAAAGACCTGCACTGCAACTATAAAGTATGATTTTCTTGGTAATCCAGTTCAACTTTCGGGACATTATTGTGTCTGTATTTCAAGCACGGGATGATTTTTGCATTAAAGTGAAAACAAGATAGTGACTGATTTTCAAACTAAACCATGCCTCCTGAAATTCATGCACTGACTGGAACTATTTTGGTAGGAAATCATAATGGCTGAATGTGAAAATTCAAAGATAAAACATGAATGAAAATGTAATAAACAGTTTATTTGGTTGTTTTGATTGATTATGGAGAAATAATTCAAGCATGTTCCAAGGCTTTAGTGCAAAAAAAGAGTGAACTTCGCTTACTCGTTTTTTACGCGCAAGCCTTAGAACACTAATGAATTATTTCTCCGTAATCGATCAAAACAAACAAATAAACTCTATGAAATAAACTAGTTATTAAACTAATTATAAGTTGTTTAGCTCCAGGTAAAAGGGGGTATCCACATAATCATATTCTTATTTCTCAATAAAAACATGTTGTGGGTACTCCCCTAATGAGTACCCACAACATGTTTTTATTGTGAAATAAGAAAAAGTATTAGTAGTTTTTGGACTGAAATTTTAAATTTCAGGATTATTAGCGACTATTCTCACCCCTGGTATCTGTAAGTGGACAGTGGCCGGTCTCAGTGGCTCAGTCAGATGAGCATCTGACTGGTGCTCAGGAAGTCATGGGTTCGATCCCCACTGGGTCCCGCAACGCTCTTTCATGGAGATTGATTATGAAATATTTTCTACAGTCGTTCTCTCCGTTCTGCTGATTCAAGAAGGGCACTTTTCAGTTTCTGGTGAAAGAATGTGCACACATTCTGGTTAAACGCTTATAGGACTATGCCTGCCCAGAAGAAGTAAGTTGGTAAACTGACCACCCAGCATGACCTTAATATTGCTGACTGGGCCATTAAACAAACCAGCCACGTAAGTAGACAGTGAAGGCCCTGATCAGACTGGATGTGTAGGCTGATCTGGGCTTTCACTGTCGTAAAAAGCCTTGAAGACTTTGCATTCAGCCCGGCTTATTCAGCGTTATGTTTTTATCATAGGCAGCTCTTCGGCGGACAATGGAGAAGCAGTCAAAGACAACCAGATTCTGTCTTATCTGTAACTATGTTAGCCGTATCATAGAGCCTATTGCATCTAGATGTGCGAAGTTCAGGTTTAAACCATTAGCAGAAGAAATCCTTACACAGAGATTGAGCGCCATCTGTGAGCAGGAAAACATAACCTGTGAAGAAGAGGTCAGCCCTTGAAAATATCACAGCTACTGTATTTATCCTAAGTATTCAGTCACCTTACTCCTTACCATATTTATCCTAATATTTCAACAAATCCATTTTACGACCTATTGACCTAACTTCAGATCATGAGCTCATGAATGTAAGGTGCTTTATCGCACAGTTTCATTAACACCCTGCCATTGTCCAAAAGTATTGATATTTTTCTTGTTTCTCCAAAAAAACATATGTTGTGGGTATTCATTAGAAGTGCCTTGGCAAGGCGCTTCTAAAGAGTACCCACAGTATATCTTTTCGTGGAGAAATATGAAAAATACAAACCTGATACCCATTCTTATCTAGATGTGTGGCCGATGTAAAAAAACAAATTATCATCAACTACTTAATTGATGTTTCTAAAAAGTGCTTGACGAGTGGCAATCAGTGTTCACCTTGATCAGAAGCCACATTCTGCAGTGTCTGATCTGGGTCTGTACTGTTTGCTCAGGCCTGTCTGTCTGAATACTTGGGATAAATATGGTACTGTCTTTCTAACATTTTACAGGACATCTGTTTTCAGCAGTCACTTTACTATTTAAGAGTGAGGAATTAACTTTTCCATATTTTCAGATAAAGGAAGGTATCAGTTAAATATTTTTCTTATTCCTCATCAAAAATACATATTGTGGTAGGCATTAGAACCACCTCATTTAGGCGCTTCAAATGAGTCATCTCAGAGAGGCACTTCTAATGAGTACCCACAACATATGTTTTCATGAAATAAGAAAGATACCAGCATTGTTTGGATGAAAAAAGCATCGTATCTTTTGCTATGATGAGTACCTATCTTTGCATTCGAGAAATAAAAAATATACCAATACTTTTAGTTGAAAAAATCTTATCTGGAGATATGTTTTTTATATCCTGCCACATGATAGTGACGGGGTATAATGGTAACACGTTGGACATAGGTGTGTCCTTCCGTCTGTTTGCCCATTTTACATATGCCCATCCATATTTTAGTTTCTGGACCATATTTTCAGTAAATATCAATGGATTTTCACCATTTATGGATTGCTAATGGGCAAATTTCATTAATTTTTTGACAGGGTTTTCTGCCCATTACACATCTGTATTTTTGTTCCAGACATTAGCTTCAGTAAAATGTCAGTAGATTTTCATCAAACTTGATATGTGCATTGATAATGTCGAGATCTGGTTTGGAACTGCTAATGAGCAAATTTTGTCAATTTTTGACAAGTTTTCTGCCCTCATGTCTGTATTTCCATTTCTGGATAATAACTTGAGTAAGTTAAAATATTGTTGGATTTTCACTAAACAGTATGTGCATTGTTATTGTGGTGGCCTTGTTTGGGATTGCTAAAGGCAAATTTTGTCAATTTTTGACAGTTATCTGCCAGCCATGTCCGTATTTTTGTTTCTGTACAGTAACTTGAGAAAATACCAATGGATTTTCACCAAACTTGATATTTGCATTGGTATTGTGGAGATCTGGCTTGGGATTGCTAATGGGCAAATTTCATCAATTTTATACAGTTATCTGCTCACCACACAATAGTGACAAAGTATCATTTCATGTCTTTATTTGATGCATGTGCAACTTTATTATAACAACCTATGTCACCAGGGCCCAGTTGTTCAAAGCGTTGTTAGCTTAACGAGCTCGTTAAGGGTCATTTCGTTAATTGTTTTAGCGGATTCAATACACAATATTCTTATATTTTTTGCTGAAAAAAATGTGAGTAGCTTTTGCACTGCAAAAGCTACTCACATTTTTTTAGCAAAAAATTTCAGCATATTAGCGTATCACTCGATGTAAAGTTTAACGAATCGTTAACTAAGGACATCGTTAGCTTTGAACAACTGGGCCCAGATTATAAAAAAATGACTAATGATAGAACAGAGTATATTCATATATTCATTCCATATAATTTCATATATTCAAAATTTGTTGTCAAACATCAGTATTAAATAAAAGTTTGTAAAGAATAGGTAATACAGTATTTATCTTAAGTATTTGGATGGACAGGCCCAGACAGACAGTGTAAACAGAGATCCAGTTCTGCACAATGTGGTATCTGATCAGGGTCTGCTCTGTCCAGCAGTTGCGTTTACACATCAACAGATAGTAACATGGACTTGTTCAACTTTTAAGGAAAAGTATGGTAAGTAGTTGAGATGTCCAAATATTTATTGTAAATACTGGAATTTTTTACATTTCAAGAATTCCTTGTTTTTAGCTCACCTGTATATTACAGTAGGCCGGCCTCGGTAGCTCAGTTGGATGTGCCGTCCGACTGGAGACCAGGAGGTCGCGGGTTCAACCCCCGCCGAGGTCGGCAACATTCTCTCGTGGAGATTGATCATGAAATATTTTCTACGGTCATTCTCTCCCTTCCGCTGATTCAAGAAGGGCAGTTGTCAGTTTCTGGCGAAAGAATGTGCACAATACTGGTTAACCGCTTAGAGGACTAAGCCTGCCCAGTAAATGTGTGGTTAGGTAAACTGACCGCGCTCGACATGACCCCATTGGGTTGACTGGGCCGTAAAACCTCAACACAAATAATATTACAGTAAGAAATACAGCAGTCATCCCTGCTTTGATGTCCATGTTGAAGTTGCATTCAAAGTATTTGATTCTCATAAAAGCCTTAACAGAGACTCCAGCCTCCATAGCTGGAGAATAAATTTTGTTGATACTGTAATTGCCACAAATTTTGGAACCCTTGTATTCCTTACAATGCCCAGTGCTCCAGATAGCATCCGTAAAGCTATAAATTACAGATTTTTTGCACCAAATAGGAGTCAATTTGAAAACTACCCAGTGCTGAATATGGACGTATTTTAGTGCTGCTTTTGCAGTAACCGGTAACAGTGCAAGGTCGTGTCTGGTTTTAGATAAACTAGCTTGAATCATAAAAGGTTCAGTGCCTTAGATAAGTAGCATATCTTCCGTAGATACCCAAAATATATCTAGGTCAGTATTCCATGTAACATCGATTTGCATTAAAATTTATAGAGGGATGTGTGATTTATAATAGACTCACAAAACTTATTGTATTTGAAATAGAATCATATAAAAATTCTAAATGCACCTTTGACGTGTTAATGTTAACATAGGTAGACAAGGCACAAACAGGCGAGCTATTCTGTCATGCGACAGCTCTTGTTATGGTCTAAAGGCATTGTTGTACACAGAAGAAGATCTAATAAAAGTTGAATATCTGAGCTGGCATATATGTGACTTGTATTTATGTCTCCCCACTTTAGAGTTGGGAGACATGTTTTTCCCCTGGGCATCTGTCTGTCTGTAACACCTGTGTCCGCTCTATAACTTGAAAACCGTTCAAGCTATCTTTACGAAACTTCACATAAGTATCAGTCAACATTAGACAACATGCAGAGTGCAAGAACCATAACTCTTGCATGTATCCTTTTTTAGTTATTTCTCTTGGAACTTTGTCTGTCATAAAATCGTGTCCACTGTATAACTTGAAAATCATTCAAGCTATTTGATTTTCAAGCTATCTTCAGGAAACTTCACATAAATATCAGTCAACATTAGACGACTTGCAGAGCACAACAAAACCATTCAAGCTATCTTCTTGAAACTTCATCTAAATATCAATCAACATTAGCCAACGTCTAGAGCGCAAGAACCATAACTCTTACATTTATACTTTCTGGGTTATTTCCCTTGGACTCTGTCACAAAATCGTGTCCGCTCTATAACTTGAAAACTGTTCAAGCTATCTTCATGAAACTTCATATGAATATCAGCCAACATTAGACGACATGCAGAATGCAAGAACCATAACTCTTGCATTTATACTTTTTTAATTATTTCCCTTGGAACTTTGTCCGTCATAAAAAACTTGTCCATTCTATAACTTGAAAACCATTCAAGATAGCTTCATGACACTTTATATGAATATCAATCAACATTAGACGACATGCAAAGCACAAGAACCATAACTCTTGCTTTTATACTTTTTTGAGTTATTTCCCTTGGAATCTCATTAATATAAATGTTCGCTGAATGTACAATACAATATGACACCAAAAAGGGGGGATACATCTATTTTTTTTGTAGAAAACAAATTCTAGTTTTATATGGTTTGCAGGATCTGAAGGCAAAGTACTCATCAGAAGGAGAACTGAAAAAAGTTGAAGTGATTTGTATTTTTGTGGGGAGACAAATTGTTTTTCCTATGATCTGTTTGTCCACCAATCCATCACAAAATCATGAAAACTGTTTAAGATATTTCATAAAATATTGCAGAAATGTAAAGCACCACAAGACGACTTGCAGAACACAAGTACCATAACTCGGGTTTTTTCCTACTTTTAGAGTTGTGGCCCACTGAACATTGTAAATAGTGATTTCTGTCATGTACTTGTGTCTTTTCTGTAACTTGAAAACTGTTAGAGATGTTTTCATGAAACTTTTCACACAAATATGTAGCACTATGAGACAACATGCAGAACACAAGAACAATAACATTTACTGACCTACTTAGAGTGACAGTGCTTCGAACATCATAAAATGATTCCCATCACATACAAGTGCATACTCTGTAACTTGACATCCATTTGAGATATTTTCATGAAACTTTACACAGATATAAAGCACCATGGGACAGAAAACATGCAGAACACAAGAACCATAATTTGTTCACCTACTTTTGGAATTGCTTCTCTTTAAACATTGTCAATAGTGATTCCTGTCATATACTCAGGTCCACTCTTCAACTTGAAAACCCTTGAGATGCAGTAAAATCCTGCTATTTAGACCACCTTTGGTACTGCCTAAAAATGGTCTTAATAGTGGGGTAGTCTTAATGTTGACTGTAGAACAATAAGAAAAACATTTGGGACTGGCAAACGCTGATCTTAATACCAGAGTAGTCTTATTTTTGAGTGGTCTTAATAGAGGCATTTTACTATGGTGTTTCATCTTTTCACCAATGTCTCACGAACGCAATTTGTACGACTGCTCGTTCTAGGGCCGGGCAGTACACATCTCCTAATGGCAGCAAATCTGTGACCCCGGTATGGTCTTACTGAAATTTGCGTAGCCGTGCATTAACAGCGCGTGAATTGCCTTGTTAATACACGTCTTTTCGCTGGTTAATGCACGGCTGTTAATAACATGTGACACTGCTTTTTATGCAGTAATGTATTTTAATGTAAGTTTACACAAATGTTAAGCACCATGAGACAATGTGCAGAACACAAGAAACATAATTGTTGTTTACCTACTTTTGGAGTTAGTACCCTTTGAACAGTGTAAATACACCCTTTTCATTGGTGCTAAGTTGAATCTGCTGGCTTATTAACCCTGACTAACTTTACAAAGCCGTATTAAAAAGGGGAAGGCATCTGTTTTCATCTACAAAACATATTCTAGTTTTGTATGGTTTTCAGGGTCTGAAGGCATTGCTGTACACCTCAGAAGGAGACCTGAGAAAAGCTATCACATTTTTACAGAGTGCTTCAAGACTTAAAGCTGAAGATGCTATAACTCAGGCTGATATCTATGATATAGCTGGGGTATGACTTTTACCATCTTGTGGAATATGAACAGAGTATTTAAATGGATAATCTTTGTAATTCTACTCAAAAAACATTTTTTATGGCGAAATAAAAAATAAAAACAATAAAAACAAAAAAACACTTTTTGGCTGAAAATGCATCTTATCAAGATAAGCTGCTTTTTCAGCCAAAAGGTTTTTGTTGTATTTTTAATTTCTCCATGAAAACATGTTTTAGGTACTTATTACAAGAACCAAGGTGCATCTAATAAGGACCCAAAACATGTTTTCATGGAGAAATAAAAGAAATATTCATTTGTGTGCTCTTCTGACATGTATTTAGAGCTATAGCAAACATAAACAGTGCTGGTAGAATATTAAAATGTGGAGCCTAATTAGTCATATGTGTGAAGTAATTCAGAGATATGCCATATTTACCCTACGTATTCAGACAGACAGGGCTCATGAGCCCTGTCTGTCTGAATATGTAGGGTAAATATCCTATTTCCACCCCTGCATCTGATCTGGGTCTACACCATATTAAATGCAGGGGTGGAAATTGGATATTTGAAAGCACATGCCATGAGGGCAAGCTGGATATAAATTCAACTTACACCTCTGCATCTCAACTTGCACTTAGAGCCATAAAAAAATGACATGCCAGTAGAAACTACTTGTACAAAGGTCAGCAGTTTTTGATGATTCTGTGAACCTAAAGAAAAAAAGGGCCAAGGAGGACAAAGGTTTTTTTAATGTAGCTTGAGGGAGAAACTAGAAAACTTTATATTGTATGACTAAAATCTTTGTATGCCTGGCCACAGAAAGTGTTAGAGTATTATGTTATACCCTCAGAAATATTGAGTGTCTGTCCATCCATCCGTCAGTGCTTCCATCATTCATGTCCACTCCATAACTGTGGTACCGTCCTAGATATTTTCACGAAACTTCACACAAATGTAAAGCACTATGAGATGGGGTGCAAAACACATAAACCCTAACTCCGGTTGGCCTACTTTTGGAATTATTGACCTTTGAACATTGAATATAGCCATTTCTACCGTGTACTCGTGTTCGCTTTGTATTGTGAAAAGCGTTAGAGATATTATTATGAAATTTCTCACAAATGTAACGCACCATGAGACAACATGTGCAGAACAAAAAAAAACGTGATTCTGGTTAACCTATTTTTGGCAGCCCTTTGAACATAGTAGATATTGAAAATAGCCATTTCTACTATGTACTCGTGTCCGCTCTATATTTTCACAAAACTTCACATAAATGTAACACACTAGGAGACGACTTGCAGAACACGTGAACCATAACTCTGGTTTGCCTACTTTTAGAGTTATTGCCCTTTGAACATTGAATATTAACACATGTACATGCATCAATAATGATAATATTTAGGGAAAGACTAATGCACCTTCCCTTTGATTTTATTATGCACCGCCATTCAAAAAATGGTAGAAAGGCATATAGTGTTACCCCTGGCCGTACGTCTACTTCCACATCTGGCGTTACAAATTTGCATATAAGTTTTTCAGGCATGGGCATCAGTGTTGGCAGAGTTATGACGCTTGATGTAAGTGCAGTGGCAGGGCATGATGCAGTGCTTGCAGAGCTTTTATTTATGTGATGAAAAAAAAATGGCCGGCATCAGTGGTTCAGTTGGATGCGCGTCCGACTAGTGATCAGAGATTGCGGGTTGGCATCATTCTTTCATGGATATTGATCATGAATTTCTACGGTCATTACTGCTGATTCAAGAAGGGCAGTTGTCAGTTTCTAGCAAAAGAATATGCACAATACTGGTTAACCGCTTAGAGGACTAAGCCTGCCCATGTGGTTAGGTAAACTGACCATGCTCGACATGACCCCATTGGGTTGACTGGGTGGTAAATCCTCAATACAAACAAACAAACAATATGATGAAAATATTTTTTTTACTATGATTAAAGATCAAAAGACTTAAAGAAAGTTATTGAATAGCACATTTTGGATCACCTTTGAGATGTGACTTAAGGGGACCAATGACAACTGGTGGATTTGTCTGCCATTTTTACAAGGGAGGCAATTTTTGTGCCTTCCTGTTTGCTTTCCCGCACATCAAGTCCCACAGGGAGCAATGTTTTCCCTTATAGTGTAGACCCCTTTTCAGAAGGGAACAAAGTTATAACGAGTTGAATCCCTTTAAAATGTCAGTTCTATTTAAAAGTGTATGATTATAATGTTTACCTCTTCAGCAGAAGTACATGTATATTCTTACCTGTTAGAGTAGAACTTTTATAGAAGGGAGCAAAATCAGGTTTTGAAAAGAGTTGCCTCCCTTGAAAGTGTATTAGTCCCCCATCAAGTTAGAATTGCTACTACAGTAAATGTCCTAAAATTTTGTACACCAAAGTTGCCAATAAAATGGCATATGCATACAGTGCAGACCCAGATCAGACAGCTCCTTCAGGAGCAGTCTGATCAGGGTCTGCACTGTTTGCCTTTCCACTAAGTAGTTTTAGGAATATCTGCATGAGAAGCAAAATTTAAGCAGAAAATGGAATAAAGTGTTCAAACCTTTAGGACATTTACCATATATATGTATTTACGATACCTCTCTTCAACAGGTTGTACCAGATGATGTTATAGACAACTTGCTAACAGTATGTCGCTCAAACTCCTATGAAAAACTACAGGACACTGTTCAGGTGATATAAATATTTCATAGTAAAAAAGGTAAGAGAAAAGTCCAGGGAGTGCCACAATCACAAACCGCAGCCCTTCCCAGACCCCAAACAGTTTACATGAAATGCCAGACCATATTTTCATGCTTGTCAGCTACAGTCAGCTACAGTATTATGGACATACTTCAAAAATATCTGTCAGATTTTTCACAGCAGTGACATCTTTTTTCACAGCAATGAATGTTGACAAAGAGACATCCTGGTCGATGGGTGGTCATCTTCAAGAGACTCCTCCTGTTTAAACAGCAAACATCATTTTGTAATTATGACATATGACACAGCATGGCATCTACATATGGAGCCCAGGTTAACACTCTAGAGGTCATAGTTTTGACCCAATCTTGATGAAACTTGCTCAAAATGTTTGCCTCTATTAAATCTAGGTCAAGTTCGAAACTGGGTCACTTGGGGTCAAAAACTAGGTCACTGGGCCAGATCAGCAGAAAACCTTGTTAACACTCTAGCGGTCACATTTTTGAAGCAATCATCATGAATCTTGCTCAAAATGTTTGCCTTGATGATTTCTAGGTCAAGTTTGAAACTGGAACACCAGGTGTCAAAAACTAGGTCCCCTGGCCAAATGAGCGTAAAATCTTGTTATCACTCTAGCGGTCACATTTTTCAAGCAATCATCATAGGTCACCAGGCCAAATCAGCAGAAACCTGTTAACACTCCAGAGGTCACATTTTTGAAATAATCGTCATAAATATTGCTCAAAATGTTTGTCGATGATTTCTAGGTCTAGTTTAAAACTGGGTCACTTGATATCAGAAACTAGTTCACCAGGCCAAATCAAAGGAAAACCTTGTTGATGCTCTAGAGGTCACATTTTTGAAGTGATCATCATGAATCCTGCTCAAAATGTTTGTCTTGATGATTTCAAGGTGATGTATAGTTTTCTGTCCAGTGACTCTCTTAAGCTTTTCCGTTAATTATTGGTCCTACAGAGTGATATTTGGTACTTGTGAAGTGTTTGTGTTTAGGTCAGTTTCTCAGTAACTATTGCTCTTACAGCCAGTGATACTTAGTACATGCATACATCTTAGCATGGCCTCTTGAGTGCAGTCATCCATATTTGACCTTGACCTTTATTTCACAGTCCATTAGACATGCTACATTGTCTTACTTGTTAATATAATCATTTTGAACTTTGATCAGAATGTTTGCCTTGATCAGTTCTAGATCAGGTTCTCAAAGTGCTATGTTGCTCAGGTGAGCGTTACAGGGCCATGATGGCCCTCTTGTTAAAATATGTGTAAACCTATATTCATATTATGCTTTTGGTAAAAAGAGCAAAGATTTTACATTACATTTAATTACATATTTCAGGACTTGATGAATGAAGGACATGCAGCATCCCAGTTGATTCTACAGATACATGACAAAATTGTTGAATTAGATGATCTTGGTGATAAACCAAAGTCTATTATAATGGAAAAACTTGCTGTAGGTACAAGGTTTATCATAGTTACCCTAAATATTCAGATAAACAGTGCAAGTCCAGTTCAAACTGATCCTAAAGACCCATTGAGAAGGAAGGCAAATATTTCCATGATAAGAGTTCAGATCTTCCTCTGAGGTGTATCCATTTGCATTCAGTTAATATAAATGTTAAATTGAAAGGCCAAAAATTTAACAAGTGCATTTACCCTGAATGTTCGGACAGTTAATCTTTACAGAATTTTCCCTTAATATTGTTGACTTTTTTTTCTTTGGGACATTGTGGGCAGGAAAGCAAACAGAATGTCACTATAGTTGTCTCCCTTGTAAAAATAGCAGAGCAAACTTTAGTGTATAGTCACCTTAACCCATTGTAGCCGGGAGACCCGTAAAAGGGTAATTAGCAAACTGCAGATCCAGATCAGATGCCACAGAATGTGGCGTCTGATCAGGGTCTCCACTGTTTGCTAATAGTTAAGCCATTTAATTTTTCTCAAGGAACATCTAAATCTCATAACTGGACATACCTAAAATTGAAATTGGATTCTTCCAATATATAGTGTGGGAGAGTCTATTCAGTCTACACTGGGTTAAAGACAGCTAAAATGAGACAAAAAGCGATACCATTCACTTATGATTGTATTGCTCCTAACTAGGCACTATGCAAGAGACATCAAAGACATGTCATAAAGAAGTGATTATGAGATCCCTGTATGGGTTTGTAAGAGACCTTCTGTACAGAGCTGTGGAAATGCCATGCCCGACTTGTCCAACTTGTCCCAGTTCCCTGAGGACAAGCAAGAAATTGCAATTTACTTGTCCTGGGACAAGTAATTCATAGCGCTGGCTAGATAGAGTATCAAGATTATATTAAAGATATAGATTTTTTTTATTTCTCTAAGAAGACACCTCGGTGAGGCGCTTCTACTGAGTACCCACAACATATGTTTTCTTAAATAAGAAAAAAATGTCAGTTTTCCGGCAAGTAAATCATGGTTGGACAAGTGGATTTTGACCATTGACTTGTCCATGGACAAGTAATAAAATTTGATAATTCCACACCCCTGTTCTGTAGGTAAATGAATTTTTGTAGGGCTACTGCTATACCCTGGTTCATATAAGATTACCTATGGACAAGATAAGTAAGCCATTACTAAATTCCCCTGCTAGGCCTCTATCTGCTTTGTTTATTGTCCCCCACCTTTTCGAAGAAAAACGAGGGCGCCTTTTCGAAGAAAAGCGAGGGGACATAGTGTTCGGCTTTCCATGGTGCGTGATTCGTGATGCGTAGTTCCGAGTTTATGGTAGGTACCTTGTGAGCGCAACCCCTCCTACAGTTTTTAACCAATCCTTCTGAAATTTTACAGGTGTCTTCATCATGGTCTGAAGATGTGCATGTGCTTTTTACAGAATCCTTAAATTAATTTTTTTCACTTTTTTTATACCCCGCCACACAATAGTGGCGGGGTATTATGGTTTCACGTTGGTAGTGCGTGCGTCCGTCTGTCTGTCCATTTTTCGTTTCCGGATGATAACTTGAGTAAACATCAATGGATTTTCACCAAACTTGGTATGTGCATTGATATTATGGAGATCTGGTTTGGGATTGCTAATGGGCAAATTTCGTCAAATTGTTACGGAGTTATCTGCCCGAGACACGCCCATATTTTCGTTTCCGGACTGTAACTTGAGTAAATAACAAGGGATTTTCACCAAACTTGCTATATGCATTGACATTAAGGAGATCTGGTTTGGGATTGCTAAAGGGCAAATTTGATCAAATTTTAACGGTGTTATCTGCCCGAGACATGCCTATATTTTCGTTTCCGGACGATAAGTTTAGTAAATAACAAGGGATTTTAACCAAACTTGCTATATGCATTGACATTAAGGAGATCTGGTTTGGAATTGCTAATGGGCAAATTTCATCAAATTTTTAGGGAGTTATCTGCCCAAGACACACCCATATTTTCATTTCTGGATGATAACTTTAGTAAATAACAAGGCCTTTTAACCAAACTTGCTATATGCATTGATATTATCAAGATCTGGTTTAGGATTGTTATCTGTCCCTCCGTCATTTTCTTTCCAGACATTTTTGCAACGATAACTTTAATACATAAACATATAATTGCTATGGCGGGGTATTATGCTTGCGGTGCTTTTATTAACTTAAATTCATATATTAACATAAATTCCCTGTGGAATTTGCTTGTTGACAGTAAAACTAGGTTTTGTTGACAGTCTGTTTAATATCAGTAATAAGACTTATGACCAAGATACATTTTATTTTTATGCCTTTAACTCCAAGTATTTTAGAATCAGCCCCATTTGGTTGATTTGATATCTCAAAATATTTTGTTTTCATGATCAAATGTCAGAATTTTACATGTATCCTCAAAATAATACAGTCGACTCTCGTTATCTCGAATTCCAAGGGACTCTCTGAAATACTTGAGTTAGCCGTACTTCGACATATCAGATTTGCAGAATTGAGGAAAAACTAATTTGATTAACCACATTTAACAAATATATGTGTAATTGGACTCTTGAAGTTAGAGATATATTGAAAATATTGTGGAAAAGAGAAGAAATTGCTCCTTAGGAGCAATTTCTCCTCTTTTCCACAATATTTTTTACATGTTGTTAGATTTTCAGGTTTAGGCAGGGAACAGATTTCCACTTCGAGATAGGGGGTTATTCGAGATAAGCGAGTTTGAGATATCGAGAGTCAACTGTAGTTTATAAAGAAGCTGTGCATTCATTCAACTCCTCACTAGGTGTTCAATGTGTGTATGTTGTGTGAAAAATTTGAATAAATATCATAGCTCCAGACAAGAGGGGGTATCCACCTATTATTTTCCCACCTTGGTGGCTCATTGGAATGCGTGTCAAACTGGAGATCAGGAGGTTGAAGGTTTGATAATTATCTACAGTCATTCTCTCCATTCTGCTGATTTAAGAAGGGCAGTGGTCAGTTTCTGGCAGAAGAATGTACACAAGTACTGGGACTAAGCCTGCCCAGGAAAAAGTATGGTTAGATAAACTGACCGTGCTCGACACGACCCCAGTGGGTTTACTGGGCTGTAAAACCTCAACACAAATAAAACTTATTTCTCCATGAAAACATATGTCGTGGATACTCATTAGAAGCACTTTGTTGAGGTGCTTCTAATGAGTACCCACAAATTATGTTTTCGTGAAAAAAGATATCAGTAATTTTCGGCAGAAAAAAGCACCTTATCTGGAGATAAGAAATTGTTTAAACCAAAATGGTAGTTATAAGGACAATGAATATTTTGACTGATATAATATTCTCTAAATTTCAGGTTGTAGATAAATGTCTCATGGATGGAGCAGATGAATTTTTACAGTTGATGTCTTTGTGTTCAATAATGATGCAACAATTCTGTAAATAGTGTCCCTGGTGACCTTAACAGGACCGACTTGAAACACTGTTTTAGCACTCTGTGTAGAATTTCAGCAGAGGACATTTTCAAATGTTTTACTTGCTTTTCCCGGAAACAGGATTTGACATTTCATGCAAATTGTCTCCAGTGGAGACAATTTGCATGAAATGTCAGATCCTGTTTTCTGGGGAAAAATATCATCAATTTGTCATCTTCGGAAATTTGCCAAGAGAGTGGTAATGGTTAATTCATCTTACGTAGATGTGGGACCAGAATCTAAAAATTAGGAAGCTCAGCAGCAGACGAACATGCAGTTCTGTTAATGCTTAGCATGCTGATTAAAAATGTCAGTAGATCTTTTAAAATAGTTATTTTCTTTACCAGGAAATAGGTTATGGCATTACATGCAAATTGTCTCCAATGGAGACAATTTGCATTAAATGTCATAGCCTATTTTCTGGAAAAGAATAAGAAAATGTCAGTTTGTCGCCTGCTGAATTAGCCAAGAAATAACCTCTGGCATTACATGCAAATTGTCTCCAATAGCCTATTTTCTGGAAAAGAATAAGAATAAGAAAATATCAGTTTGTCGCCTGCTGAATTAGCCCAGAAGTGTGGTAAAGGGTTAAACCTCTTCTGCAGGAGAGAACTGGGCTGGTAGAGGGATATCTGTTGTACTATATCAGCCACATGAATCAAAAGTTTGTGTCATAAATGAAGAACCAGATCAGAGAGCAGATCTGTATAATTTGAACAGGACTCCCTTCCATTGATATGTTCTGCAGTACATAGTGATTCTGTCAGTAGAGAGCACAGACCTTAATCAGACTAAGGTAAACACCACATTGCTTGAAATGGTTTGTGTGAATGGCAAAAGTCCAGAGAAGACTGTCTAGCTAAGCATTTGTAACAGTGTGCTTTCACTTTATACTCACAGTATTTGGGCTGTGCATTGAAATAGTCAAACATTGGTGATCATGAAATATTTTCTACGGTCATTCTCTCCCTTCCGCTGATTCAAGAAGGGCAGTTGTCAGTTTCTGGCGAAAGAATGTGCACAATACTGGTTAACCGCTTAGAGGACTAAGCCTGCCCAGTAAACGTGTGGTTAGGTAAACTGACCGCGCTCGACATGACCCCATTGGGTTGACTGGGCCGTAAAACCTCAACACAAACAAAAGTCAAACATAGGTTAAGTAAGCATGTAAGGGAAAGCAAAAAAAAAGGTTGCTTAAAACAGGTGCTTGCTTAATACAGGTAAATTTATACATGTTTATCTTTTTGGGATCAAAAAACTTGCCTTTTATTATGGTAAATGTCCTAAAATTTCCAACACCAAAGTTTCTGACAAAATGGCATATGCAAACAGTGCAGACTCAGATCAGACTGCTCCTGAAGGTGCAGTCTGATCAAGGTCTACACTGTTTGCCATTCCACTAAGCATTTAAATAAAAATAAAACAACAAATGCATAAAAAGCAAAATTCTAGCCAAATAAGTATGGAATAAAATGTTCAAAATTTTTGTACATTTACCGTACAATTGATTAATACAAATCACAAAAACATACCAATATAATTTTGACCCCCTTAAACCCCACTTTAATATAGTAAAACGGGTTTTCAGGGGTATACATTATTATTCTTATTTCTCCTCAAAAACAGAGATTGTGGGTATTCGTTAGAACTGCCTCGGTGAGGTGGGTCTAACGAGTACCACAATCTACGTTTTGAGCAGAATTATGAAAAAGTACCAGTTTTTTATCTGAAAAGTTTCAGTTTTTGGAGGTGAAATTTTCTATATATTTGAATAGGCATATTTTCATTGTGAGGTTTGACTGTACCATATTTAGCCTAAATATTCAGTTATTGTAACTCATTGCCATACGTCTTCTCAATTTTCAAATAAATCCATTTGACTGTCTGCTGTTGTGTTTGTGTCATTGAAAACTCTAGCAGACAACATTCCAATGCTGTTTTTTTTTTTGTGCTGTTTTTTTTTTTTTTTTTTTTTTTTTTCAGAGAGAAAATAAGGCTTGATATTTCATGTGAATCATTTCAATTCACAGGAAGTCTTGACTTATTTTCTCTGAAGGAGCAAACAGTGTTGTCAGCTGCTGTTCTGATCGATGCTTTAAAGGTTAAAAGATGTGGCTTATTGGCAGACATTACAGACCCTGGTTAAACTACTCCTTCATGAAGAGTTTGATCTGGATCTGCCTGTACACTGCTGTTAGCCTGTTAACTCTCACATTTTGGTCAAAATATTTTCGTAGGTCTAGATAAGAGCAGGTAAATATTTTTCTTATTTCTCCACAAAAACATGTTGTGGGTACTCATTAGAAGTGCCTCAGTGAGGCAGCAACACATATTTTTGTGGAGAAATAAGAATATCAGTACTTTTAGATTGAAAATAGCAACTGATCAAGAGCTATGATTTTGGCTAATATTCTGTTGATTACATATATAATAAATTGGTTTGACCCTTCAGTTCTAAGATAAACCCCAACATGAATGGAGCAGATTACTGGATTGATTCTAAATATTGGGACACCTTAACTTTTTACCATACTTGTCCTAACCTTTGAACAACCATTTTATTACCCGTTAATGTGTCTAAAAACTGCTGAATGAGTGGCAAACAGTGTAGACTAATCAGCTGTGTCCCGTGGTGTCTGAACAGGCTCTACATTTCCATGGCTACCAGCCCAATAATTAGGTTAATACAGTATGCTTGTAAAATTACAATTTTTCATTTATGGTAAAGCAAAATTGTGTTTCAGTTTAACCCATTGTAGTCGGGAGACCCCTAAAAGGGTAGTTGGCAAACAGTGCAGACCCAGATCAGAAGCCGCAGAATGCGGCATCTGATCAGGGTCTCCACTGTTTGCAAATAGTTTAGCCAATTTTCTCTAGGAATATCTAAATTACATAGCCCGACATACCTAAAATAGATATTAGACTCTTCCAATATATACTGTGGGGCAGTTCTGTCAGTCTACAATGGGTTAATGCACTATTAACCAGGCATCTTTAAATCTGTTAGAATAGGTACAGATTCCATAGCTATAAATAGAGTATTTTTGTTTTTGACCAAAAATTCTTTATTTTGTTTCTTATTTCTCCACAAAAACATACTGTATTCGACCTAATTACCACACATACGCCTATAAGTGCACAGTCTAGCAATTCTGCAGTCTTCAGATTACAGCCAGTGTACTTCTTGTCTACTTCTTTATTAAGGCATATGTTGTGGGTACCCATTTGAATTGCATTGACTTGTCGATGCAATTCAGATGAGTACTCACAGCATGTATTTTAATAAAGAAAAGCAGAAAAATCACATAAACACCACCAAATAAGACCTTTGCTAATATGTGTTTTTAAGGGTATCCTTAGACAGCATTTATATTTTACCACAGGTTTTCCCAGTAATTTTGAAAAAATCCAAGCGTACAGTGCAGTAATTAGGTCGAATACGGTATAGTATATTCAGGATGATTTTAAATGTATTTGTTGCCTCTTTAATAGTGAGCCCATGTGTAATGGGACAAATCCACTACAGTAGTGTCCTACTTAACTGCTGAGGCAAATGACATTGTCACCAACAAGTATACAGACCAGTCTGCATTTGGATTGCAAACTTCTTTAGACCTTCACATGGACTGAATAAAAAATGTTTTGTGTATACCACTGCAGAATTAAGGATGAGGATTGTGGCCACGTAAAATCAATTTAAGCCCCCTAGTAATATTTTTACTGACCATTCCAAGATGGTGCTTCTGCTGTGGTTTACTATATCTGTCATTGTATGTCTTGGTGAAATTTTTATTTTGGATAGCCGTTTGATAATTTTTTGGGAAGAAACTGTCCTTTTGGCTTTCTGCTTGTAGTGTTTTAAATGTGGTGCCATTACTTTTAGTGCATCCTTCTTTCCCTTTGGTGTCTTGGAACGGAAGGTCTAAAGTAATTGTATTGTTTCCTGATCATTGCCTTCCTTTCTATTTCCCTGTTTGCAGAAGCTTGCGAACGGTAGATCAGACTACACAGGATATGACTGTCATGTGCGTGTCTTTTTGTCACAGGGGAGGCGAATTAACTAGTCATAATTTCACTTGAATGATACCAATGACTTATATAAGTTTGTTCAAAATTTATAATGATCCTTCCAGTGAGAAAAAAGGAAGACTTCAGGAGAGATATGGACAGTGAAGATCTGGCCCCGAGGTTATTAAACTTTTTCATGCTCAACTCAGCTAAGCATGAAATTTTCTCTGCTAATAAATATGAAAATGCCAACAATAGTTGGCATTTTCATATTTTATTAGCAGAGAAAATTTCATGCTCAGCTATGTTTAGCAAGAAAGGATTTGCAATTGTTAGTATTTTGAGATCTATTAGCATGAAAAATTTCATGCTCATCTGAGTTGAGCATGAAAAAGGTTTTATAACCTCGGGTCCAGGTCATAGGGTACATCCACTGATACAGTCTACACTAAAGCATTGATTCTGTAAATGGACGGTGTCCAGTCAAGCGAAATGTTGTCTTCAAGCACAAGCAGATAGCACAGCCCCAGATCAGATTAAGGATGCACTGTTTGCATCTGCATCTCCCTCACACGCTCAAAGGCACCTCTTCTCTTGGCATGGCCAGTATAATCCAAATGTATAGGTGCTGAAAGTGACGTTTCTAGCAAGTGAAAGAGCATCAAACATTAGCTGACAGGGCACGGGCAGATCAAACTGCGGATGCACATAGGGTGGCATTTGCCAGCAACACACGATCAAAGATACCTTATCTCCGGGGGGGTTGGTTACTCAAAATCATATACAATAAATGTCCTAAAATTTCGTACACCAAAGCTGTAGACAAAATGGCATATGCAAACAGTACAGACCCAGATCAGACTGCTTCTGAAGGAGCAGTCTGATCAGGGTCTACACTGTTTACCATTCTACTAAGTTTTTTTTAAGAAACAAGTGCATAAAAAGCAAAATTAAGGCCAAAATAGTATGGAATAAAGTGTTCGAAATTTAAGGACATTTACAATACATGTAAATGTCTGTTTGAGTATGATAATTCATAGCTCCAGATTAGATGGGTATCAGGTTAATATTTTTCTTATTTCTCTATGATAACGTGTTATGGGTACTCAGAATCGCCTCAGCGAGGGTCCCTAAGGCTCTTCTAATGGGTACCCATAACATATATTTTCATGGTGAAATAAGAAAAATGTTGCTTTTTGGTTGAAAAAAGTGCCTTTTCTGGAGTTACTGTTATGATAATTAGTCATTGGTAGTTTGCAGGTGAAAAACAGTGGACATTGTATGACTAGCTAATTATGGGCAACTTCAGCAGATGACATATTTAGCTCGCCTGTACGGAAGTACAGGAAGAGTTATTGCACTATCCCAGCATTGGCATTAACAAAAATGTAAAAGTTTTACGCCAAAGATTTTAAGAACCTATATTTTCTAAATCCTCAGATGGATTTAGTTTATATTTAGTATGATTATAGATGTTGGTCTAAAATTTTATTGAGCACTATCCACACCCCTGCTCATGACCTAGAGGTCAAGGTGACTGGCTTAGAAACTTTTATGTTAATGATTTTTGTCGAAGTTTTTAAGATCTGATAGACAAGTGCAAGTTCAGGTAAGCTGTCCTGTCTAGTAGCAGGCCTTGCTTTTTTTGTTTTGTTTTGTTTTTTTGTAGAAAATAGGATCTCTGACACTTCATGCAAATTGTTTCCTGAAGAAATATCAAATCATATTTTGCAGCCTAAGGAGACAATTTGCATTAAATGTCAAATCCTGTTTTCTAGGAAAAGTAAAAATATTTCAAAGTATTTCCTGCTGAAATTTTTATCCTGCATGCAAATTGTTAAATCTGAATCAATTCAATAATCAAAGCTTCCATCAAAGGTACATTTAAGAATTTGCAGCCTCCCTTTGGGAACAAATTCTTTCCTTTAAAAGTAGTCCCCCATCAACTTGGTGGCTCAGATGGATGCGCCTCGGACTGGTGATCAGGAGGTTGCGGGTTCGACACCGCTGGGTCAGCAACATTCTTTCACAGAGATTTGATCATGAAATATTTTCTATGGTCATTCTCTCCCTTCCGCTGATTCAAGAAGGGCAGTTGTCAGTTTTTGGCGAAAGAATGTGCATGATACTGGTTAACCGCTAAGAGGGCTAAGCCTGCCCAGTAGAAGTGTGGTTAGATAAACTGACCGTAGACATGACCCCATTGGGTTAACTGGGCCATAAAACCTCAACACAAACAATCAACTGAAAAAGGAGACAAATATTTCCATGTCAGTTATTTCCCTTGTTGTGGATCCCTTCACTCTAAATTAAAATATAGTTCCAGATAAGGCTCTTTTTTTTTTTTCAACTAACCCACTGTAGACTGAATGAACTCCCCACACTATATATTGGAAGAGTCCAATTTCAATTTTAGGTCGGTGAGGCTATGAGATTTAGATATTCCTAGAGATAAATGGCTGAAGTATTTGCAAACAGTGGAGACCCTGATCAGATGCATTCTGCGGCATCTGATTTGGGTCTGCACTGTTTGTCAATTATCCTTTTAGGGGTCTCCCGACTACAATGGGCTAAAAAGTATTGATATTTTTCTTATATCTCCACAAAAACATGTTGTGGGTACTCATTAGAAGCCCCTCATCAAGGCACTTCTGTTGAGTACCAAAACATGTTATCAAGGAAAAATAAGAAAACTATTTACGTGATACCCCCTCTTATCTGGAGTTATGATTAAAAAGAGGCAAATATTTCCATGTCAGAGTTGTTTCCCTTGGGATGGATCCATTCACCTAAAATCAAGGCCTCAGAGATAACACTTAGGGTGTCCCTGTTTTCAGGCAAGCTACTCATTATTGGTTCTTCAAGAACAATTATACTGTAACAGTTGATTTTATATAAACAGGAAATAACACTTGTGCTTTATATTAAATGCCAAGAATAATAGAAATACAATTTGATAATTTTTTCAACATATCTGGAGCCTGGCTACTTAGACCAGTCAGTAGCATGTAACTAGCAATTACTGCATTGAACCTGGGAGAAATGACTGGAATACTGGAAAAAAAATAAAGAAGGGATTCTCTCAAGAAAAGGAGGAAAAACAGTAGACTGATTCTTTTTTACAAAGGTGCTACCAACATTCCAACAGATGATCTTTTCCTGCCAATTAGGCGCAATAGAAATCATCACACATGGACTTTTCAGACCCCTGCTGCAAGACCTGACATTTACAAGGACTCATTTTTCCCGCAAACAATCAGAGATTGGAATGCTCTTCCATATTCAATTATTACCTCTGCTGAAGGTGCAGAGGATGGTGTGGCTAAATTTACTTCTCTGGTGAGAGCTAGGGACTAACTTCCCATATCACAGGTCCTTGTGAATGAATGTCACTAGAAGTATCACCAGTAAAAATTCTGATTCTGATGTCTGACTGCACATCCAAAGGTCACAAGTGCCAATAAAACTTGCATGCAGATTGATCATGAAATAATTTCTACAGTCATTCCCCCATCCTGCTGATGCAAGAAGCGCAGTTGTCAGTTACTGGCAAAATTATGTGGACAAAGTTTTGGTTAACTGTCATCCTAGAGGACTATGTCTGCTCATGAAAAGTGGGAGCAGGTTAACTGACTGGCTCAACATGACCTCAACAGTGTTGACTAGGCCATAAAATTTCACAAATCAAATGCCCCTTATCTAGAAATACCGCATTTCACATGTTACACATCATACCATGTTCTCATCTTGTATCTTGCTCCTGGCTAAGGTAAAAGTCCTACACCAAAGATGTTGACAAAATGGCATAATGCAAAATGTGCAGACCCAGATCAGATTGCTCCTGAAGGAGCAGTCTGATCTGGGTCTGCATATTTGACATTCCACTAAATAAGACATAACTGCTTAAAAATCAAAATTTTGACCAAAAAAGTATGGAACAAAGTGTTCGAAATTTTAAGACATTTACCATACCTTGTTGGAAACAGAACTTCCTTCATCATAGCAGCTCTAGCTAAGAGGAGCATTTAGATAAATAGTTTCTTATTTCACAATGAAAACATGCTGTAGTAATTAGAAGTGTCTTGTCCTGACGCTTCTTATTAGTACCCACAACATCTATTTTCATGGTTTCATGGGGAAATAAGAAAAATATCAACACTTTTTGGTTGAAATAGCACCTTATGGAAGTGTGACTCATTTTGGAAACACAACTTCAAAGAAGTTTCAAGTCAGAGATGATATGCAACAATAATCAACTAAGTCAAGCAGCAATCACAAAGTCAAGCATCTGGATCCCCATCCATAGAGAAGTAAGAAAAACTAGAGCAAGTCGATGGTGCGCAATTGCATATCCCTGCGCCAGCACCATCACATATCCCCGCACACATCAAAATTCCCAATGCGTTCCTCCAGTCCTCATCAATAGGGCTATTACCTGTGACAGGTTCGTTTGACAATCAAATAAAGAGACCCAAAATCCTACTTTTTGACCTCTGGTGACCCCCAGACATACCCCCGTGACAAAATTTTTGCACCACTGTATTCTACTCTTCATTACGTTTGACTTGATATGCAACATGACTATTTATACAGAATGGATTTTGGACCCTTCAGAGCCACACAGGGTTACATCAAGATTCCGAATGTGTTCTTCCGGTCCTCATCCATAGCGCCAGCACCATCGCATATCCCCGCACACATCAAAATTCCCAATGCGTTCCTCCAGTCCTCATCAATAGGGCTATTACCTGTGACAGTTTCAAGGTTCTAGCTAAAAAAACCTAGGAGTTGTGTGACAATAAAATAAAGGGACCTAAAATCCTACTTTTTGACCTCTGGTGACCCCACAGACATGCAAAATTTTTTGCATTACTGTATTCTACTCTTCATTACCTTGGATTTGATATGCATCATGACTATGTACAAAATGGATTTTGGACCCTTTGGGGCCACACCCCTTGGCCCTGCCCACAGGGGTTACATAAAAATTCTGAATGTGTTCCTCCAGTCCTCGTGGGTGGTTGGGTGGTGCGAAGGTGTCATGTATCTTTTGTCACCCGGGGCGTCAAGCTGATATTGGCTTATAGTTGGGCAAGGCCTGCTATCCTTGTAGCAGGTAAGGGTAGGGAGGTGATGTTTTTATTTCTTCTGTTTCTTCACTTTCATTCCTGTTTCTCTTTCTTCCCTGTCCCTCCCTTTCATCTCTTCTGCTATCTCTTCTGTCTATTTTCTCCCTTTCTCTGGGAGACGACACAAAATGACCCACAAGGGTTGACGTGTCGTTAAACCCCAACTCAATCAAATCCTCCAGTCCTCATCCATAGGGCTATCGCTTGTGAAAGTTTCGAGATTCTAGCTTAAATGGTCTAGGGACAATGGTGTGACATTACAGACGGACGGGGGTAGGGTGGGGGTGGATCACAATACCCCCCATTTTTCTTTGAAAAGGGTGGGGATAATAATTTTCAAGATACTTCTCTTATCTGAAGTTATGACTACAGTAGCCAGTGATTCTGTGAGGCCCCTGATCAGATTGGGGGTGCTTTGGGTGTTCACTACCTGCTCTGTTAACATATGAAGGCACAATTTCATAAGGTGCAGTTTATTATATCTTATCACATAGTGGCCTAAATTCCCAACATTCAGCATGAAATATCTCACAATGTAGATGGTCTACATGCTTGTAATAAATCAGTTATACCACGGTTCTGCACATGTATGTGCGATAATGCACTCGCTCATGCTGGTGCATTATCGCATCGTACATGCGCACGAACCATGGTATAACTAAGACAAGTACAGTCAAACCTCAATAGGTGGAACACCTATGGCTCATTTACCATGGCTAATTCTTCCCCTAGCTCTAGAAAACATAGGGAAATTTTCTTATTTTATCATGAAAATGTATGTTGTTTGTACTCATTAGATTTGCCTAATTTTCTTATTTTATGAAAATGTATGTTGTTTGTACTCATTAGAATCGCCTCATCAAGGTGATTCTAATGATTACACACAACATTATTATATAGATGACTGAACAGACATCCATATATTATTCCCATTTGTCTCCTAACCTGACGCTATGATTAACCCTCAGTGGCTGGAACTACCCATATCTCAAACGATTTCCATGGTCCCAAAGGTGTTGGTGTTATTGAGGTTTGACTGTATATTCTTTTGGTAAAACCTCTATAATACTGGATATAAATTTCAACAGACAACCTTTTGATTTTTTTTTTATTTTCCCCAGAAAATAGGCTTTGACAGTTTGCATGGAATGTCTACCGGTAAGCCTATTTTCAGGTAAAAAATTAGAAAAGTACTGTCAATTTGTCATCTGCTAAATTAGCCTAGAGAGTGATGAAGGTTAATGAGAAAATAAGATATAAACATATAATTTATCTCTTGAAAAAAATGGTCCATTTTCCATGAACTGGGAACTGATTGTGTAGGCCAAACAAAAACTACAATGAAGCATTAATTCATGAACCCAGAAAATGTGTTTTATAATGCAAAGTATCATTGAGTCAGCAGGATAGCTTTTTTTCATGTTTTACTTTCCTCAAGCCTTTGATATATATGTGACTCTTACTAATAATATTAACCAATCAAGAGAATCTTACATTGTATAACTCACAAGGATGTAACAAAACACAATGCAGATGCCAAACAGAGGTTCAGACAGTTTTTACAGACTAAAGCTAACTTAAGCATGCTGGGTAAAAATTTCAGCAGACATTTTGAAATATTTTCTTATATTTTTTATATGTTAAAGTCTATTTTCTTGGAAACATAAGAAAGATGGTGTCAATTTATTGTCTGCTTAATCTGCCCAGTAAGGGCCTTAAAGTCATTAACAGGCTTTATTCTGTAAGACCCAAAACATCTCCTCATACAGGTCGTATTTATATCCACGAATTCCTCTTCTTGGCAGCCTTTGTACTGGTGGATCTTGGAGCAACTTCCATGGCCTACCCCAGATTGTTGACACTGTTCTCTCTAAACCATACACTTTAGCGGCTGCCAGAGGAATGAAATACTGCTGTGTCGCCTGGCTTTCACAAACAATATCTTGTTTGTGAATGACCAAATCTTCAAGCGTTGAGACATGCTGTGTTACTAGTTGAAGAACATCGGTATCTCGGATAAAAAGTCCACTCCAAGAAAATCTTTTTAAACAATTCATCCACTCCAAGCCAGTTATCAATAATGAATAACTTCCAAATTGTTCTGAAGGATTGCCCACCATGGGAAATATACCACTGAAATGGAACCCTTCGATATAATGAAATGCTATTTCTTCTAAACTGGACCCTTTTTGTGTAGTTTTAAGAATATCCAATACAATATATGCAAAGTCTTCAGAGTAGTTTATGACTGACAAGGAGGACAAGGGAATCTCTTTGTCCAAAACCAGCTTTACATATCCTTTATATATTTCTGTAAGAGTTAATTTAACTTTCAGCTCTGGTATATGTGCTTTCAGCTGAGTCCACAGATTGGTAACTGGCAATTCAGAAATATTCTCTGTGAAAGCCAAAGTGTTATGAACTAAAAGACCAAGAATTTTTACAGCTATTGAACTTTTGCTGAGAGCTGTAACTAGCTGTTCGAACATATTGTCCCAGTTTATATAGATAGCTGTGACTGTTGACAACAAGCGTATGTTTTCAATAACCTTATGAAGTATCAAATTGTCTGTGGAATCAAATTCATTATTTTGCTCCATACTTGTATCTAGTCTGTAAAAATTTGCTATATTTAGTTCTTTCAGCTCCCCAGCTTTTAATTTACGTTCCACTAGTGCTAAAATGTTTCTACTATGGCAAAAGTAATGATTCAGGCCAAAATTAATATATTTGATCTTCTTACACATTTTGATGTAATTGATAATGGTATCAACAGCAGTTTTGTTGCAAGGCTGGCTGTTAGCAGAAGCAGTTTTCCTAATGCATCCAAAAAACCTGCCTTTAGGGATAAAATGGACTTGTTTTGTGATGTAATTCAGAATGTTTACAGATGAAAGAACTTGAACAAATACATCTTCATGACATGAACACCAATCAATCTTAAGTGATTTCGCATGTTTAATGAAGCGTTCTGCAAGGTCCGTTTGAGCCCTCTTAGCGTGGAACTTGGACGGTTTGCACAAAAATTTTAGATGCAGTTTTTCACAGATTGCGCTCCTTGGATTAAACAAAGCTTCTCTCCAGGTTTTGCAAGTTTTCGATGCTGACAGCTTGCTATTTAGATCAAGATGTTCATAAATTATGAACAGGACAATAGGTGGCAATGACTCCCACATCTTTTCAACTATACTTTCTCAGAACAGCTGATTGTTTGTAAACAAAATCAACATAGGTGGTATTGATTGAAAGTATACAGGCATAAACCGGTTCTTTGACTGGCGCGAATACTTTGGTCTCACAAGGGGTTTCTGTGCACCATGTAATTGAAAATACAAGCGCGATTACTCGCACTGTCTAAATGAAAATACAAGCATATACAGAAACCACTAAATTCTGGTCCGATGACCTCCCCGCCCCCGACCCCCACGGCGATCAGGTCCAGTGTAAACACACATTTAGGCAGTCAGATCAAACTCGGCTTGTCCATATTTCTGAAGGAGCAAAGATCAATGAACTGGATGATGACTTCTGGTAGCCCGTGCCAAAATCCAATGGATACTGAATAAAATTTATATTGGTACATGTAATAGCTCGCAGCAATATAAATATATCTGAATGAATGCAGGTGGCGAGTGGCTCATAGGACTCAAAATATGGTGCGATAATCACCCATTCCACCCATTAGCAAACCTTGTAGACCCAGATCGGACCACAAAACGGCGTCTGATCAGGGTCTTCAGTGTGCCCGAAATGCAACCGACTTCGGAGTTAATATGCAACATTACACGCCGCGTGTAAGCTTGGTTATGTAAGAAAGTAATCTCTAAGGTTGCCCTTGGAAACAAAGAACACATAAAAGAACGAAACTTGGGAGTCCCGATGATCCCATTTAAAATAATAATAATAAAGTAACTGCAACATGACAGAAATGTAGTTTGTAGGGCTTGCACCGGCTTTAGTGGAATATCCCAGAATAGACCCAGTGATCCTAAGGAAAATGAAAGCTGCACTATGGTGAAGTACAGGAAGACTGCTATATACGGCCGCCACCCGGCACTAAACACCAGCTGCAGCGAAGTCAAATAAAATTCTATAAAGGTTACTCAGCAAAGCACACAAAACAAGTAAAGTCGGGGTCTCGGTTTTATTGAGACTTCATATGATAGTAATGTGTGCCCTTCTCCCTCACACTTTTAGCCACAGCTTAAGCCGAACACGATTTTCAAGATTTTATTTTGATGGAGAACCCCTAAACGGGGTATATGTCACAAACTTCAGAACAAACATACTCATTGTCGAAAATGTGGGGGGAGGGGGGGGGATCAAACAAGCAAATAGATACCATCGATTGCCTCCATTGTCCAAAAATCAAAGGCGATAGCTAATGAAAATAAATAACACTGAGATATCGTAGAATCACAGGCACAAAATGGCCCGAGAATCAGGCTGACTAGTTAATAAATGTAAACAGAAATAAAAAGTACACAAATGCAAAATGAAGAATATTTAACATCATGTTAATTGCAGCCTGGACTGACATACCACATGGGCACAGACTTCCACCACAGAAGCATGCCAATACTCCAAATGCAACCGTAAAACTCGTGCACCAAAGCCTAGAAAGTCTGTACATAATAACTATCGGGCCATATCATTTCCTACAATATTGCATGCGCGCCTAGCGAAGAGTCAGATCAGCCTGTGTATGTGCTTAGGCTGATTAAAGTCTTCGCTGTCCGCCGGAAGAGTGTCCTGCAAAAACTGGTCAGACTGCGTGGATGCACAGGCTGATCTGAGTCTTTGCTGGACTCGCATGCAATCTTGTAGGAAATGCTGTGTCCCGGCTCAATTCATACTTGTACTTTGCTGCTCGAGTATGTTAAGAAAGGCTTGGGGAAAAAGTTACCAACTCTGATTACTATCTTCATCTTGCTTTATTGTATTTGTCTATCTTTCCCTTTCAGTGGTGTTTGGGGCTTCATGTGGATCTGATTTTGGATCAGTTACTGGGTTCTCTAATTTACTTTGTATTAGATAGATTCTAATTACATGGTGAAGTACAATATAATGAACCAGCTTGTTGTTGTTGTTCAGTTACGTCTCTCAGGTGCAGGGGGTCCCAGGGCACGAAACCATAACAGGCACAACCCTAGTGAACCAGCTAGCATTCAACTTAAATTCATATTGGGTCGCTATCGGCCTGACAGGAATCCTCTTGGATAGATAACGATCCAATATAGGTTAAAATAGAATGTCAGCTACAGAATCGATTGTGGCAAAATAGAAAAAAATGGGTATTTCTGATTTTGAGAGAGAGAATTGCTAGTAGCTCAGCGTCATTAGGTCAAAGTATTGTTAGCAATTAGCAAGCAACAGTTGTCTAAATCTGGGTAAACAAGGCCGTTCCCATGTTTGCTCTTGGTATTTGAAAAACAATATACGAGTATGAACGCAGAGAAATGAGTGAAGACTCAGATCAGCCATCCAGTCTGATCAGAGTCTCTCTATGTGCTCAATAGGTAACTAAGGACCTAAGGTGTCTTCGTGAACAGCGAAGACTCTGGTTAGCATATGCGATTTAAAGGACATTCAGAATTTTGGTGACATTGTGCATGACGTTCAGTGGTTAAATATGAGAGACTTGTCTGGATCTAAGATTAATAAAAAATACTAAGATTCACCTTGGTTTTTAGTGTGTGCATGCAATTGAAAATTGTACAATATTTCAGGAATATTTCACTTTAAAAATAAAAAAAAAAGGATTTTGCAAGTTTGTTTTTATATAATATTTGTGGTCTTATATACTGGCTTGGTATTCTTCAAGCAGGAGCTGTCCTCTCTCTCTCATTTAAAAGCTAGGTTGGGGCCATTGCAGTCTGCAAGTAAGGTCAGAGGGTTTTGGAGCTAGTCCGGTAGGGCGACCATATCCAGGGCAGCTGTGAAGCCGGATTGGCCTGATTCCCAATGATGATTTGGAAACACAGGCTGGAATATTTTCTTTCTTCTTTCTTGTCTGTCAACTTTTTTCTTTCTTTCCTATTTTTCTCACTTTTTTCTTTTATCAACCGCCACCAGTGACATAATATTCAATCTTGAATGAAGTCTCTTAACGTACAGATACAGATACTCAGTACCTCTGAATTTAATTATATTTATCTTCGTTGCCTGATCATATATATGTCTAATGATTGCTAATATTTATCACCATTTAACACCAATTATTTACTTTAAATAAAATAACTCAGGAACTGATACAATCAGATCCACTTCAAGACCCCAACACAATAGAAAGACAGAGTGTCAGACAAATACAATAAAGCAGCCACAAAATGAACAGACGGTAAACAGAATTATTGGCATTTTTTTTCCCCAAAAAGATGGAAACTCTGTTACTAAACTTAACTGAATATATAATCAAAAAAGGTAAGAGAAAAGTCCAGGGAGTGCCACAATCACAAACCGCAGCCCTTCCCAGACCCCAAGAGGAAGAGGAAACCGACAAATTACATAATTATTAAAAGAAAAGCATTAGAAAGTGAAACGCTACATAACAATTAACAAAAAGTATCACAATGAAAGAACCGCCTTGGAACGGTCAGTAATGAATTATTAGGGCGAGGTGAGGGCTTAAGTTAGCTTTAAGGGATCGACATGCTCACCCTCAGCTTCCATAGTGGTAAAAACATATATTTGTTCGGTCCGTGTGGAGGTCTAACTCATCCCTGAATCATTGCGGGTAAGACGATAAATAACAGATAGAGCCTATAATGAAGCAAAGATGAGGACTCAACAGAAACAACGTGTTGAGACATTTGGAGATTCCTAGGTTGTCAAACCACTGGAATACTGGAGCAAAGAAAACCACCAGTTGAACCACGGTGAACCAAGGAACAGACAAAATGTTCCGGCTCAAACCAACTAATGAATAGTTTATAAACTGGGGCATCATAGAGTTTGAACCCCGACCCACCGGCATGCAATCAAAGAGGTTAAAACCTGAAAAAGACCTGATATTTTATTGTCGCACCTGCTTGTAGCAGGGTGCGATATAGGCGTCCGATTTTCCGTCTGTCCGTCCGTCTGTCAACATTTATGTCGACGTTCGACATTTATGTCAAAGTTAGTATTCTAATCAACTACAAGACTAAACAACAATCAAACCTTGCATGAAACATCTCCCTGACCTCCTGACTTTGCGACATAGGCGTCCGCTTTTCCGTTCGTCTGTCCGTTCGTCCGTCCGTCTGTCAACATTTATGTCGAAGTTCGACATTTATGTCAAAGTAAGTATTCTAATCAACTACAAGACTAAACAACCATCAAACCTTGCATGAAACATCTCCCTGACCTCCTGACTTCGCGACATAGGTGCTCGCTTTTCCGTGCGTCTGTCCGTCCATCTGTTAACAGTTCTGTTATGTCGAAGTTCGACATTTATGTCGAAGTAAGTATTCTAATCAACTACAAGACTAAACAACCATCAAACCTTGCATGAAACATCTCTCTGACCTCCTGACTTTGCTACATAGGCATCCGCTTTTCCGTTCGTCTGTCCATTTGTCCGTCTGTCAACATTTATGTCGAAGAATATTAAGTTAGTATTCTAGTCAACTACAATTCTACAACAACCATCATACCTTGCATGACACATCTCCCTGACCTCCTGACTTGGCAGGTACATTGACCCAGTGACCATGACCTATATTTTGTGCTCCAGTGACTTTGACACAATTTACGTTGACGTTCCAGATCTTATCAACTATAAGGCGTACAACTACCAAACCTTGCATAGTGCTTCTCCTAGATGAACTGACTCGGCAGGTACCTTGACCCGGTGACCTTGACCTATATTTTGCGCTCCAGTGACTTTGACACATTTTGCGTCGACGTTCAAGATATCCTCAACTATAAGGCCTACAACCATCAAACCTTGCAAAGTGCTTCTTCTCAATGTACTGACTCGGCACATACCTTGACCTGGTAGCCTTAACCTATATTTTGGCTGCAGTGACTTTGGCATAATTTACGTCAACGTTCCAGATCTCCTCAAGTGTAGGACCTCTAGCCACCAAACCTTGCATAGGGCTTCTCCTAGATGTACTGACTCGACAGGTATCTTGACCCGGTGACCTTGACCTATATTTTGCGTTCCAGTGCATTTTACACAGTTTAATACGACGTTCAATATCTCCTCAACTATAAGGCCTACAACCACCAAACCTTGCATAGTGCTTCTCCTCAGTGTACAGACTCGGCAGGTACCTTGAATCGGTGACCATGACCTATATTTCGCGCTCCATTGACTTTTACACCTTTTATTTTGATGTTCGGTATCTCCTCAAATATAATACCTACAACCACTAAACCTTGCATAGTGCTTCACCTCATTGCACTGGCTTGGCAGGTACCTTGACCCAGTGACCTTGACCTATATTTGACACATTTTACGTTGATGTTCGATAACGCCTCAACTATAAGGCATACAACCACCATATCTTGCATAGTGCTTCTCCTTGATGTACTGACTTAACAGGTACCTTGACCCGGTGACCTTGACCTATATATCACGCTCCAGTGACTTTTACACATTTTACGTCGACGTTCCATTATCATTGGGCTGTATAATACGAAAAGTCAGTGCTGAAGATATTGCCATTAGAGGGAATGGCACTGACCTGGAATATATCTGTCCCACTAGGCACTTTGTCTACATTTTTTTTCAACCCAGTTTTCCAACTAAGCACTGCTAAGAATGAAATAAACTTATTTAATAACCATGTTCTGATTGTGGTTCCTCTGACTTTTGCCCCAGCAGGTGCGACGACGCCTTCCGCGGAATTCTTGTCTGGTCAGCATACCATCTGGTCAGCGTTTTAGTCACTTTGGTCAGCATTTGGTTTGGTCAGCAGTTCTGCAGAAAAAAAAGTCAGCGTTTTTGTCACACCCGGTACAGTCTGAACCTGATTCCTCTCACGACAAAAAGGTACAACCAGCATCTCGCCATGCTGTTCAAGACCCAGCACAGTTTAATGGACGTTGGTTATTGCCACGTTCTCCGACCAAACAGACAGATCAGATGGTCCTTCAGACTCTATCCACAATAATGTCCAAATAGTCCTTCAATCCCCAGAACGATCAGTGATTTGAACACTACCCACAAGAGTGGCTGACTCAACTGAGCATATCTGGAGGGCTTCAAAGCTGACCTAACCTAGCTACAGACAGTACCTTCCTCCACAGCGTTCTAGACAGGATCATGACGTGTACATAGTTTCAAATTGTATATAAATACTTTTAACATCATTCTGAGGATGGCTCAGTGTCGGTGCTGTCTTTAATATGTGACTCAGTTGCCTGTTAGTGTATAAAATCTGAATATATAGATAGATAGGCTCAGTGTCCCATTCCCTCTTGCTGGACAAAGTACATTCCGAATTGGAATCCTGTCCATTTCCTGGAAGAAGGAACAAGAGGGAGTGTTTTAGGGTACATCGTAAGAACACTTAAAACTGTCTTTAAATGATCTACCCTAATAATTGCTTGAATGAACAACAATAGCTTCATTCAATTATTGCGGCGTAACAGGTAAAGGCGCCTTGTGTGCCCTTAGTTCAAGTCGATACTATAGGTATCGCGGTGTAGTGTGTGGCTTTTACCCAGGGCCCTTTACCCACACGTTCAAGGTGATGATGATGTTGATAGTTTAATTCAGTCTGTAACAGATGTAATTGTTTCTGCTGGGGACATGACACTTCCCAGGAAAACTTTTAAATTAAAAAAGAAAAAAACTCACAAACTGCACAAAAAATGGTATGACAAAGACTGCCATTCTTTGCTACGGGAATTGAAAGCAGCAAAGAATGCATTTAATAGAAACACTGATAATGCTTATTTACGTAGTATTTTTTTTTCAAAAAATTTAAAGAATATAAAAGATTAACTAAATTTAAAAGAAGAAAATTTAAAGAAAACTTAACGACCATGCTAAATGATGCGATAGAGAAAGATCCACAAAATGCATGGAAAATTATTGATGAATTGAAAAGAGAATCAACCCCCACGGACAAAGCAGAGAAAATAAATCACCAGGCATGGTTTGATCATTTTAATAACTTATTAAATACTCAGTTTAATCCTGTTGACAAAACCAGGCAAAATTTAGTGAAAAATGAACTTAATCACTATGAGACATTAAACCAAAGTAGTAACCTTGATTACACCATTATTGAAAAAGAAGTTTTTGCGGCTTCTAAAAAGCTTAAAAATAATAAAGCAAGTGCATATGATTTGTTAAAAAATGAGATGATAAAATCAGCACTTCCTTTTCTTTCCAAACCAATAACTAAGGCATTTAATATGATTTTAAATACCGGTAAGTTTCCAAAGTCTTGGAAAAGTGGAATTATTATACCAGTTCACAAAAATGGAAGTCAGTTTGACCCAAACAATTACAGAGGTATCACACTTAGTAGTTGCTTGGGTAAGTTATTCTGTCATATAATTAATAACAGAATTTGTTCTGATTTAGAGAACAGGGCTTTCTTAAAACAAGAACAGGCTGGTTTCCGGAAAAACCATCGAACATCTGACCATATATTTGTGCTAAGAACTATAATTGATAAATATGTTTTGAATGCAAAAAAAGGTAGTAAGCTATACGCCTGTTTCATTGACCTCAGAAAGGCATTTGATACGGTATGGCATGATGGATTGTTGCTTAAACTACAAAAAGCTGGAATCAGTGGTAAAATCTACAAGGTTATAAAATCTATGTATAGCAGCTCACAATCCAGGGTTAAATCTAAGCATACAATGTCTGAACATATTGAAATTACGCAGGGCGTACATCAAGGTAGAGTTCTAAGTCCCGTGCTGTTTAACATATTTATAAATGACATAGGTGAAGATCTGTTAGAAAATAATGTTCCAATTTTGAATGGGCATAAGATAAGCCATTTGCTTTATGCAGATGATTTGTTACTACTGTCAACATCTGAAAATGAATTGCAGCGTAATATAACCATAATAAATGAATTCTGTAATAAATGGGGTCTTTCTGTAAATGCAGACAAGTCTAAAGTAATGGTGTTTTCAAAAAGTGGGCGTATGTCAAAAGATCAATATATATTTACCATTGGACATGCAGTTTTGGAAAATGTGAACCAATATAAATATCTAGGAGTCCACATATCTGCTAATGGCAACATGACAGCAGAAAAGAACTTAAGTTTAAAGGCCAGTAGGGCATTGTTTTCAATTAAGCAAAGTATTTTTGACAGTAATATCAAGCCTTCTGCAGTTTTGCGGATTTTTCATTCACTTATCAAACCAATAACCATTTATAATAGTGAGATTTGGGCAGGGTATAAAACGTGTTATCATAAGAAGTCTATCGATGAAATGTTTGAAATGTCATTTAAAGGGCATAATGAATTTGATAAGATATTTACAAGATTTTCCAAATATGTTTTAGGAGTACATTCAAAAGCTTCCAATTTTGCTGTTCTTAGCGAGCTAGGTCAGCTTCCTTTAATAGTCTCTATTATAGCCAGTTGCATTAATTTTTGGCTACATACTATACAATCAAATAGCGAGTCTCTTATATCAGCAGCATATTGGGAACAATGTAATAACCCTGAATTGAAAAGTTTATGGTTATGTTTTATTAAAACTGTATTAAATGATCTAGGATTTTCACATGTATGGGATAATCATTGTACATTTAATGTGTCTGCTTTACTTGCAAGTATAAAAACCAAGTTAAAAGAAAGGTTTATTTCATATTGGAAGAAAAATCTTAATTCTGAAGTCGGAATGGATAAGTTAAGGACGTATAAATTATTTAAGAGAAAATTTGAATTCGAAATTTATTTGGATATTCTTCCAGATAGAAAACAGCAGAAAGCTTTAACTGCCTTTAGAATAAGCGCACATCATCTTAAAATTGAAAGGGGAAGATATTCAGGGCAAAGGCTGGAAGACAGACTGTGTAATATTTGTAATGTTTTAGAAGACGAGATTCATTTCTTTTGTGACTGCTCTAAGTATACAGATTTGCGAAATAAAATGTTTCAAAACATGGCTGTTCTAAATAGCCATTCATTTGAGTCTAAAAAAGAGCAGTTCATCAAACTAATGGCATCTACAGACGATACTATTTTGAAATCCATTGGATTATTTGTAAGCAAATGTAATATATCATAGCATGTCATGACTCTTATAATTCAAGGCTATATACATGTGCGTACGTATTTGTGTATGTATGTGTATGTGATACATACACATATATACACATATGTGTGTGTGTGTGTGTGTGTGTATGTGTGTGTGTGTGTGTGTGTGTGTGTGTGTGTGTGTGTGTGTGTGTGTGTGTGTGTGTGTGTGTGTGTGTGTGTGTGTGTGTGTGTGTTTATGTGTGTGTGTATGTATGTGTATGCATATGTATATGTACATTTTTTTTTCTCTCTCTTTTTTCAATCAAATGATGATAAAATTACTTTCATATCATTGTATAATATATTATGTCATGTTAGTATTTGCTTGCCTTTAACCCTTATAGGGTATAGTTGTGCAGTAAATAAAATTCTATTCTATTCTATTCTATTCTATTCTATTCGTTCTGAATTGTTCAATCAAGTACGATAAAAGCTGGTTCTCACATCTGAATGGCCGAAAGTAGAGAGTCTGGTATGGAAACAAATGGTTTAAATAAAATACATAGTCATTTTAGTGCAAATATTAAATATTTTAGATACGACCTACATCTTTGCTAATCTTCTCATCAACGTTAACAATGTTAGATATGGATAAGACTTAAAAATAAATTTTGTTTATTTGGCCATGGGTCGTTTCGGCCTGGGTCATTTCTGCCTGGGTTGTTTCGGCCCCAGGTCGTTTCGGCCAATTTTAATGGGTCGTTTCGGCCTGCTTTTTTCGAAGTCCCTCTAGGTTAGGTATATTTGGTTGTACAATAATTTGGCTGTTTGATGAAAGTTTAGTTAAGTCATAGGTTGCAGTGCTTGCATTAAGGGAAGACTGGGAGTCAGAGACTCCCAAAAATTGCCCTGGGACTTCGGAAAATCAATGCCAGGAAGTCTGGGACTCCCAACTTTTAAAGATATTTAGTCATTTATAACAAAAATTTAGAATGAATTTATGTGTTATTTAGCTTAACAATAGCAGTTTTACTCCATGAATGAGAGTTTAAGAATATTGAGGTTCAATTTCTGAAAATGAGTGAAAAAATTGATCACCAGGACTTCCAGATATTGGTTTAAACAATATTTTATTCATTTAAGTTCACATATATACATCGCATAATGTTATATGGTACAGGATTTGATAAAAAGCTAAAAGCTTATATAAATCATCTCCAGATATTGGAGCAAGGAAGTCCTGGGACTTCCTAATCCTGATTTTGACAGTTAGTGCAAGCACTGGGTTGTGGTTAATAGGGTATAACCTTTTTCTGTTAAGTCTGTTTTAGATATCCTGTGTTATTTATCAAGCATTAAAATTATCTTTCAAGAGAAAATATGTCTTGACATTCCATTTGAATCAACTGTCTAGCAGACGATTCACATGAAATGTCAAGCTTTATAAGTGCTTTACACCAACAGGGGTGAGAATTTTCAGCAGATAAGCTGAATTCAGCGGTTTTGATGATTTTTTAGACAAATAAAAAGTTCTGATCATGACACTAGCTTTTGAAATATAGTATTTTTGTGGGGAGGGTAGGGGATATGAACATTTTCAGCAGTTTTATTGAATTATCATTCCAACCCCTGCACCAATAAATGCGCAATACAGCCTGATTGAAGTGATTACAGTATCCATCAATTCTGTATGCTGGCTACAAAAAGACCTGATCAGATTATGCCCACATCATTTACTTGTGTCACGGAGCAATTCATTTCAGAATCATAGCGCATACTCGATCAGCGAAGTCGCAGATAAGCTTGCTTATCCACAAATGCGATCAGAAAATCCAGTTGTTCGCATTGTACTGGATAAAAGCAGACAGCACGAATGCGCAGGCTTATTGAAACCTTCACTATTTGCATTATGCGGTAAGGCTCCATAACTCAAGATAAGGCAAAAACTGCTCTTATTTCTCAATGAAAACATAAATTATGGGTATCTCATAGGCACTTTTAATGAGTAAAAGTTGTTAACCTTGAAATCTTGAAATATGGCAAATACATTGATATTTTTTGCTGAAAAAATGTGAGTAGCTTTTGAAAATACCTTAGCTACAACAGTTAACAAGTTTGTCATTAATGAGCTAGTAAAGCTGACGATGCTTTGAGCAACTGGACCCAGATATGAGACTTTACTTAAATTATACAATATGTTTCTCAGTATGGCTGAACATGGAGCATGCACTTGCAAATTCAGCAGATGTTAAACAAATGAGAAAAAATATATCAGTGTTGTCTGCTGAAAGTTTTACCCAGTATGCAAAGAATTAAGGTAAATTATTGAGGCCTTCCCAGGGGTTATGGGGAACAGGAGAATAATGTCACTTATTTCAGGGGAACACATCTAAAAATGAAGAGAACAGGGGAACAAAATTTAATGTAATTTTGGGGAGCAGGGAACACAGAAAATTAAGATTTTGATTTGGGGGAACAAGAGAAAATGCTGAAATATTTCAGGGGAACAAAGGAATAGGTCCCCCCTACCCCCAGGCAATCCCTAGGAGGGCCTCATTATTGTATTAAGTAATGTGGGCCACACCAAGTGAAATGGTGTCTTCAGGCATATGCTGACAGTGCAGACCGGTCCAATAACAGGGTGGCCACGCACTCGGGAAAACAGGGAAAATGGTGAAAAAAATCAGGGAATTTGGAATTTTGCTGAAAAGCAGGGAAAAATCAGGGAATTTCAAAAAATCTTATCTGTAAGGTCAAAATATTCAAATTTTATAGCTGTTCAGATGTGGCTACTGGTGGTTTCTTTCTGCCATATGCTTAAAATACCTGCAGATCTAATCTTACTTAAAGGTGGAGTACTTGTTAGGTGGAGTACTTGTTTGCTGTATATTCTGTTTTTTCTTTTTCTCATTCCGAAGTGGACATTTTATTGTAAATTAGCACATGTGCATCATATTTTAGATAAATTTTCATTTAATTAAGAATATTGTGACATCATTGTGTATAAACATGTCACTTGACAGCATTTGAATCAGTATATGACTTCTAAAAGTAGGGGCCATTGCGATAATATCAAGGTTTTAAATCAGGGAAAATCAAATCAAATCAGGGAAAAATCAGGGAATTTGATCGCTAAAAATGTGTGGCCACCCTGAATAATATAATTGAAAACGTGTTAACCCATCAGGTGGCTGTAATTATTGTGGAACAAAGTAATTTCTTTGTAATACATGATAAGCACTTTAACCCTTAAAGCACAAAGCAAAATTTGGTGCACTGACAAAAAAAGTTTTATTTATTTATTATTTATTTATTTATTTATTTATTTTTTTTTTTCAGAGTAAATCAGTCTTCGCATTTCATTTGAATTGTCTGCTTGGCAGATAATTCACATGAAAAGTTAAGACTTATTTTCTTTGAAAAATAAATATATTTCCAACTACATTTGATTGGCGCTTTATCCTGGACTCACACTAAGATTTTTTAACTGTACAGTAAATCCTTTATAATACATGATTAGTCCTTTAACCCTTAAAGCACCCAGCAAAATTTGGAATAGACAACATTCGAAAAGTTTTTATTAGCTCACCTGAGTAAAAGCTCAGGGTGAGCTATTGTGATCACCCTCTGTCCGTCCTCGTCTTTCGTCCGTCGTCAACAATTAGTTTTTAATACTCTAGAGGTCACAGTTTTGATCCAATCTTGATGAAACTTTGACCAGACTGTTTGCGAGAATGGGTCACTTGGGGTAAAAAACTAGGTCACCAGGTCAAATCAAAGGAAAAAATTGTTAACACTCTAGAGGTCAGATTTTTGAAGCAATCATCATGAATAGTGCTCAAAATGTTTGCCTTCATGATTTCTAGGTCAAGTTCGAAACTGGGTCACTTGGGGTCAAAAACTAGGTCACCAGGCCAAATCAAAGGAAAACCTTGAAAACACTCGAGCGGTCACAGTTTTGAAGCAATCATCATGAACTTGCTCAAAATGTTTGTCTTGATGAGTTCTAGGTCAAGTTCGAAACTGGGTCACTTGGGGTCAAAACTAGGTCACCGGGCCAAATCAGCGGAAAATCTTGTTAACACTCTAGCGGTCACATTTTTGAAGCAATCATCATGAATCTTGCTCAAAATGTTTGTCTTGCTGATTTCAAGGTCAGGTTTGAAACTGGGTCATGTGGGGTCAAAAACTAGGTCACCTGGCCACATCAGTGTAAAACCTTGTTAACACTCTAGCGGTCACATTTTTGAAGCAATCATCATGAATCTTGCTCAAAATGTTTGTCTTGATGATTTCTAGGTCAAGTTTGAAACTGGATACTTGGAGTCAAAAACTAGGTCACCAGGCCAAATCAAAGGAAGACCTTGTTAACACTCTAGTCTAGATAGTGTTGGGACATTGGCTAGAAATCATAATCGATTATTGCATTGGAATCAGTTGGTACTCCGATGCGATTTTACCAATTATAATCAGCTTTCAAAGATTATAACTTTTATGTAATTGTTAAAAGTTATGTAGGTGATAATAATGCTTTATTTTACACAAGTACATGTTAAGTATGCTCATTTGAACTCATATATTTTGTATTACTGCTAGTTTTTAATATGATGCATGTAACTGTCACTGATGTGAGTTGTTAAGCTTATATCCATAAACATGTACTGTCGAACAGATAATTTTATGTCATTATAATATCAAGGGGTCTTTGGTCTCACAAATGGTTAGTATTGGTTAACAATCAACAAGTAGAAACATCAGGGAGCAAGAAGTCTATGTGGAAAACACCATTGTTATATAGTCTATGCAAGTTTCTATTGAAATGAAATATGCTCCAAAATATTATTCGAACACTAAAATGATAGGATTTTATATTGTAACAAACACACTTGTCAAATCCCTTTATGCTTCCACACAAGTATGGAATCTCTGTTTTTCTTAAATGTTTGCAACTCTTTTAACTGATTATTTGCGAGTTAACATCAAGTTAGAACTCCTTTAAAGTGTTCATTATCAATATATTTAAAAAAAAGTAACATTGAACTACTTGCATATATTTCCATCTGATATTTTCTGCCATGGTAACTTAAGTGTATTAATGCTCTAATAGGCTAGCAGTCATATTATAATGTTCTTGAAATCCATTTTTCAACCAACCAACCATTTTATTGAATTGTGATAAAATTTGATTTTTGTTTGCTGCTAACATTTCACTTTTTTGCATTATCTGTAAGAAGTCAAGACATTGAGGATCCGTGATATTGATAAACCCAATGCAGAAATAAAGGGACAGGGATTATCAGGCATTTTTCATGTCCAAAATCATCAAGAATCAGACTCTATATTGTGCTGAAAGGTAAACTGTTGTATTTTGTCTGGAAAGAATGCAAAAAAAAAAAATAAAAGAAAGAAAGATTTTTATGGTCCTTTAAATAAAGTCCTAGAGCTCATACAGATAAGACCTGATTAATCAATTATGGAAAGTTCAATCGATCATCGGAATCGGTTGCCTTCAATTGATAGTTAATCGATACTTGCCGATTATCGGTTCATCACTAACTCTTGAGGTCACATTTTTTAAGCAATCATCATGAATCTTGCCCAACATGTTTGTCTTGATGATTTCTAAGTCAAGATTGAAACTGGGTCACGTGGGGTCAAAAACTAGGTCACCAGGCCAAATCAAAGGAAAACCTTGTTAACACTCCAGAGGTCACATTTTTTAAATAATCATCATAAATATTGCTCAAAATGTTCGTCTTGATGATTTCTAGGTCTAGTTTAAAACTGGGTCACTTGATGTCAGAAACTAGGTCACCAGGCCAAATCAAGGGAAAACCTTGTTGATGCTCTAGAGGTTACATTTTTTAAGTAATTGTCATGAGTCTTGCTCAAAATGTTTGTCTTGATGATTTCTAGGTGACATATATTTCACTGTCCAGTGACTTTCTTAAGTTTTTCCATTTAGGTCAGTTTCTCAGTAATTATTGGTCCTACAGAGTGATATTTGGTACTTGTGAAGTGTTTGTGTTTAGGTCAGTTTCTCAGTAACTATTTCTCCTACAGCCAGTGATACTTAGTACAATGTCATGCATACATCTTAGCATGGCCTCTTGAGTGCAGTCATCCATATTTGACCTTGACCTCTATTTCGCAGTCCATTAGACATGCTCCATTGTCTTACTTGTTAATATAATCATTTTGAATTTTGATCAGAATGTTTGCCTTGATCAGTTCTATGTCAGGATCTCAAAGTGCTTTGATACTTGGGTGAGCGTTACAGGGCTATCATGTTTTTTATTATTTTTTCAAAGAAAATAAGTCTTGACATTTCATGTCACAAGAAATGTTAAGACTTACTTTCTTTGAAAAAAAAAAAAAAAAAACAAGAAAAAAAAAACAATCTATTTTAGAATGTTGTTGTTACAAACTTTTGCCTAGTGCTTTACAGATTAAAATAATTAAATTTTAGGTAATTTTAGTTGGTTGGTTTTGAGTTTAACAGCCTGCTCAACACTATGTCCTTCAGTTTTTGTACCGTTTTAGGGCTGTCAGGTTGTCATTCACCAACAGATTCAAACATCAAACAAACCATATTTCATTAACTCACACAAGCTTTCACACTTCAATTAATTGATTACTGTCTAGATTATCACTAAGGATAAAAGACTAACTGCAACTGGCCTGAGTTTTCTCACCTTGAGAAATCGATTACCAAGTATCAAAACAAACAAGTACATCAATAATGATTGCCGCTTTCATTAATACTTGAATCAATTAAATGAAGGATGAAAGACTATCTATCTGTCTATCTATCTGTCTGTCTGTCTGTCTGTCTATCTATCTGTCTGTCTATCTATCTATCTATATGTCTATCTATCTATCTATCTATCTATCTAATAGTATCTATCTCGTAGTACATGTATCTATCTATTAGTATCTATCTATCTATCTATCTATCTATCTATCTATCTATCTATCTAATAGTATCTATCTCGTACTACATGTATCTATCTATTAGTATCAATCTATCTATCTATCTATCTGTCTATCCTGGCATCATTCGTCCGTCCATTCTTCAGTCCATCTTATAAACCCATGTTTATACCCTACCATATTTGAATTGGGCCGAACAACTCTGGGCCGAAATGACCCATCTACTGAGGCCGAAACGACCCACCCCAGAATTTTCTGAAACAACCCAGGCCGAAATGACTCCAAACCATACCCAGGAAATGGTATTGAAGATACTCAGGAAATTTAGTACTTTGGTACTCAGCTCAAGAGGCAGACAAGATTTCCGCAATGAACCTTGGGACAGACAGGTCTGAGTAAAGTTTACAGTGTAGACCCAGGTCAGATGACACAAAACATGGCATCTGATCAGGGTCTACCCTGTTGACCATTAATCCAGCAAATTTTTAGACACATTAACAGATAGCAAAATGAATTTGTTCAAATTTTATGACAAGCATAGTAAGCAGTTATTGGGGTCCCATATTTAGTTATAAAGCGTCAAATTCAAGATCTCAAGTTAGTGGGTTCCACTCCAGCGAGCATTGCAAGGGATATTCTTGTATACATTACGAAAACATGCCTATTCAAATACATGTACATGTATATAGAAAATTTCACCTCCAAAAACTGAAAATTTTCAGAACAAAAAAAAAATGATATTTTTCATATTTCTGCTCAAAACTTAGATTGTGGGTACTCGTTAGAACTGCCTTGGTGAATCGGTTTTAATTAGTACCCACAATCTATGTTTTCGAGCAAAAATCAGAAAAATGATGTATACCCCTGTAAACCCCAGTTGTACTACATGTATATAAAAGTGGGGTTTAAAAGGGTCAAAATTATATAGGCGTGTTTTGTGATGTTACAATTAATTGATGTTATTGAAGATTGGTCAAATTACATTGTATATGGAAAATGATGAAAGCTGGGATATTGCCAAAGCTTTTGTTAGAGTGGTTTATCATAAGGTTCACTATGTAAAATCTCGGCATATGGGATCAGGGGATCAGTATTATCACTACTTACTGACTTCAGCTTGAGAGTCTGCATCTCTACAAACGGCAGAGAAAGTTAGGGTTAAAATAGAGCTAGGTCACTGATGGTTATGGTGAGATTAGGTTAGTGAATGGATCATATTTAGCACACTTATAGTTGGAATATTTACAGTCAGTTGGGGTAAGATTAAGTGGCGGACAGATTCTAAAGGTGCTCCGGCCCAGTGAATTAGGCAAATGGTCTACAACATTTCCAGAAAACAAGAAAGCTTAACACTTCTCTTGCTGAACACGACATGACCTGTCTTAGCAAACAGTGTAGATCCAGATCAGTTGGCTTCTGAAGAAGCCAACTGATCTGGATCTGCACTGTTTGTCATTAAATATGTGAATTTCTGTCAAAAACCCGGATCAAGTAATCTGATTGGCTGGAAATTAGAAGTGGGCGAAGCATCTTAATTCATTCAGCATGACAAGGGTTAAACATGTGAGAGGAAGCATTATCATGAACCAGATGGACCTCTGTCCTCTGACCATCTTTTGTTTGGAAACTTCTTTTTGTAATTTAACAGTAAAACCTTTACACTTTCTTTAGCACAGAGCTCTTATAGACACGTCGACATGACCTTAATGGGTTGAGTGGGCTGTAAAACCTCAATCAGTGAGTTTGTACTTGGTAATACAAGGATGTGTTTGGTCTTTTCTTTTCTATTGCTTGTTATAATCAACCCTTCTCTGTGGCTCTAACATGTGCATCAAGTTTCATCACCTGTTATCAAGTTAGAAATAATCCAATTTTTAAAGTTTTGTATTTTTGTAGAAGTTCCCTGGAGCATTTTAGACAATCTTTCTTTTGCCCTTCAGTGAACAAATGAGGTACACATTTAGCACAAATCTTTCTGGGATGCAAATGCTTCTTCAGAATCGTTTGCATGCTGCCTTCAGTTCTGATACGCCATTTATCTGGCAATATCTTTTACCAACAATCTGGCATTCTGTTCCACCACACCCTTTACAACAGCGATGTTAGCCTTTGTAATAGAGGTTTTAGGTTTTTCAAGGTGGGTGTCTTTGACAAAGTTTCCAGTTTTAAAAGCTTTAATCCATGTAAATACTGTGCATTTTGAAATGGACTGAGGTCCATATGTATCACACAGTTCATCAGATACCTGCTTTGCATCTATATCAAGCATAGTGAGGCGCTTTATATTATATAGACACAAATTTTAGTTTTTCATCCATGTTACAAGGTGATTTGTAAAATGTTCAGTATAAATGACTGGCTTTAATTGAAACTACCGAGATTTTTTGAAAATTTATATAAGGATCACTGATGAGGCCTAATTGGTCAAAACTAGCTAGTCTGGCCAAGAAAACAGGAGCATTTTAACCCCTGTCATGCTGAATAAATTAAGATGCTATGCCTAATTTTCAACCAATCAGACTGCTTGATCTAGATTGTTGCTATGAATTGACATACTTAATGGCAAACAGTGCAGACACAGATCAGTTGGCTTTTTCAGAAGCCAACTGATCTGGAGCTACACTGTTTGCAAAGGCAGGGCATATTCGGATTCAGCATGACAAGGGTTAAGAATTTTCAGTTCTTGTGTGGATTCATTTCTCTTAGTCTCAAGGTTCATTCATTTTATACATGTTATAATCTGTTTAAATATCTTGGTCATTTGAAAATCAGTTTACATGAAATAAAATTAATGGGTATCATTAGCTGTTGAAAATGGGATTTAAGTGCAGTGAAGCATTTTTAAAATATATCTGATAAAACAGTGGGATCCCATAAATGACAAAACTTTTTGCGAGGCCCTCATAGATATAGTCAACACTTGGTATGCAATTTCTACAGATGACAGTTTGATTTTTTTTCCCAGAAAATAAAATTTGACATTTCATGAAAATTATCTTTAAGAGACAATTTGTATGAACTGTCAAATCTTGTTTTCTGGGGAAAAAAGAAAAATATTATCAATTTGATGCCTCTTGAAATTTTACCCTGCATGCTAAGTTTTAAATATACACTGCAGTGGCTCCTGGCCCCGGGCTCCTGTCTAACTTGTATTTAATCAATAACTATGCTGCAGTTTTAAATAAAAATATATTCCCCTTAGTAGCTGTCTTTCTGATTTGCCTTACCAATTACCGGTAGGTAAGGGAGATGATATTGGTTGATAAAGGTACTTCTGAATAGAAGTATTTTACCATAGGTCTCTGACGAAAGAATGTGCACAATACTGGTTAACCGCTTGGAGGACTAAGCCTGCCCAGTAAACGTGTGGTTAGGTAAATTGACAGCACTTGACATGACCCCATTGGGTTGCCTGGGCCGTAAAACCTCAACACAAACAAAACCATAGGTCTATAGATAAGAGGGTAATCCAGTAAATATTTTTTTTTTGTTTTTCCACGAAAACATATGAGTACTCATTTGAAGCATCTTGCTGGTAGAGAGGAGCTTTTAATGAGTATCTACTAGGTATGATTAATAAAAACTGTTAATACATTTGGGTTGAAAAAAAGTCCCTTATCTGGAGCTATGCTGTACCTTTGTTAGAAATGAAGGAAACTCAGCCAGGGGCCAGGCTACTGTGAGAGGACATGTGTCTCCACCCTTATATCCCAGCAAACCCAGAGACTGCTGCTAGCTGTTATACATCATCTTACATACTTTTTGTACCAGTATATAATTTACAGCGAGAGTCAAAGATGCACAGCAGCGGAGGGTCCTTGATGAAGCTGCTCGTCGACGACGGCAGAGAAAAGCCCTGGAGGCATTGGAGCAGGATAATTTCCAAGAAGATCCCCATGCTGATCTTAAAATGAGCAAGAAAGCACCAAAATTTGAGGAATCTATGGAAACAAGTAAGTCAGCTGTCATAAGAAAATTGTTTGTCTGAAGAAACAATACTTGGGCTTTCTTAAAGTTGTGTAATTGAGAAAATTTTTATGACAAACATCCAAAGTAATGAAAGTACTGTCAGTATGTTAATGCAAGTCCTGCTGAACCCGGATATGCTCTGCCTTTGCAAATAGTGTAGATCCAGATCAGTTGGCTTCTGAAGAAGCCAACTGAGCTGGATCTGCACTGTTTGCCATTCAGTATTGAATTTTGAATGAATTTGTAGCAACAACCCGGATCAAGTAAACTGATTGGCTGAAAATGAGAAGTGAGCATAGCATCTTAATTAATTCAGCATGACAATTTATTAACACAGCATACTTTGGGCAAATTGAGCAGATGTTAAATTGATGATATTTTTCCCAGAAATGGGATTTGACATTTCATGCAAATTGTTTCCTGAGGAGACAATTTGTATAAAATGTCCATTCCTGTTTTCTGGTAGCAGATGAGTATATCCTATATAAATTAATAGGTCTAGATTATAAGGTGCTTTTTTTACCCAACGGTATTAATATTTTCTAATTTGCATGTTGTGTGTACTTGTTATAAGCACTCCACAGAGTCACTTCTAACGAGTACCATCAGCATGTGTTTCTGGCGAAAGAATGTGCACAATACTGGTTAACCGCTTGGAGGACTAAGCCTGCCCAGTAAACCTGTGGTTAGGTAAACTGACCGCGCTCGACATGACCCCATTGGGTTGACTGGGCCGTAAAACCTCAACACAACAACAACCATCAGCATGTTTCCATATAGAAATGATAAAAATGTTTATCTCATATCTTGAGACAGGCACAGTGGCTCGGTAGAGCGTCCACTTTGTGACCATGAGGTGGGTTTGATCCCCGATGGAGTCATACCAATGCCTTTGCAAAATGGTACTGGCTGCTCTTTCTCTAGGCGCTCAGCATTAAGAAAGTAGAGCAAGGAATCAAAACTGATCAGATCTGTGTCAATATAATGTGACTGGGTGGAATATGTCAAGTGTCGGGTGGGGGGGGTGGGGGGTGGATAATATTTCAGTGAGACAGCGCTCTAAAAGTGAGCATCGAGCTCCCTGCCACATCCAGACACCGTCCCAGTATGACTGAAAGATTGTTGAAAGCGACATGAAGCCTGAATAAAACAAACATTAAATAAGGTACTTTTTTTTTTCAACCAAAAAATATTGATATTTTTCTTATTTCTCCACCGTTTCTTTTAATGAGTACCCATAACACATAATTATTTTGGTGAAGAAATAAGAAAAATATGTTATTATTATTTTTAGTTTCAGCAGGATTCTCACTTCCATTTTTAAGTAGGAATTCAAAAGCCATTTCTCAAAGCAGCATTATTGGAGTACCACATCTCCCAAATTTCATAAACTGCCTGAGAAAAAAAACAAAAAAAGCAGGAATCCAAACCACCAAATTCCTATTTTTGTGGTTGGGATTTTACATTTGATGTCATGAACAGTAATGATGTGTACCATATTTACCGTTGATATTGGGATTTCTTCATTCATTACCTTACTGTCCAAGAGTTTGAACATCTCCATTTTACGAGGCATAATGTGTCTGAAAACTGCTGTAGATCATATACTCAGGTTTGTCCATTTAAATACTTGGGGTAAATACATGTTTGGTACAGTAACATAATATTCTGAAGTATTGGGACAGAGAGACCTATGCAAACAGTGTAGACCCAGATCAGAGGTCACAGAATGCAGCATCTAATCTGGGTCTCCACTGTTTGTCGCTCATCCATTAGTTGTAGGCAAACCAGTAGGTGGTAAATTGGTATTGTTCAAGCTTCAGCACAAGTATATTAACCCTTGTCATGCTGAATAAATTAAGATGTCATGCCCATTTCTAATTGTCAGCCAGTCAGATTACTTGATCCAGACTGTGGATATAAATTAACATACTGAATGACAAACAGTGCAGATTCAGATCAGTTGGCTTCTTTCAGAAGCCAAATGATCTGGATCTACATTGTTTGCAAATGCAGGGTATACCCGGGACCAGCAGGACCAGGGTTAAGGAGTTAAGGTGTCCCAATATTAAGCTTAAATATATGGTAGGTATTTATGCAACAATATTATGGGGTTTTTTTTAGGTACTCCAGCAGGTAGGAAGAAGAGAAAATTTCGAAGTGAACACTTTAAGTACAGGTTCAAGAAAAGTTTTGGGGCACTACTTGAGGAAGAGGTAGGAATCTCTCAACAGATCTGTCATGGAATCGATAGACTCCATCCTGCAGAAAATACATTACTATATATATGCGTTTGATTTTATTATCTTTTCACTTGTCCAGGTTTACATTTCCAGTGTTTTCACTCAGGGCTACTCCAGCAGAAGTGTGTGTGTGTGTGTGTGTGTGTTTGTGTGTGTGTGTGTGTGTGAAGGGGTGGGGGGGGGGAGAGGGGGGTGGAGACAGCACTTTTTGTTTTACCCCACCACCCACAGAATTAGATTTTCTCATGAACCCACCACCTATAAATTTAGATAGTTGATCTTCCAGTTACCTATAGAATTTAATTTTTGTAATATACAACCACAAACAGGGCCCAGTTGTTCAAAGCATCGTTAGCTTAACGAGCTTGTTAAGGGTCATTTCGTTAACTGTTTTAGCGGACTCAATATACAATATTCTGAAATTTTTTGCTGAAAAAATGTGAGTAGCTTTTGCACTGCAAAAGCTACTCACATTTTTTCAGCAAAAAATTTCAGCATATTTGCGTATCAATCGATGTAAATTTTAACGAATCGTCAACTAACGACGTCGTTAGCTTTGAACAACTGGGCCCAGAATTTTATTTTATCCATCAAATGATGAAAAGTTTGCATTTTTAAAGGCGTGAATCTCTTTAATACACTGCATCTAACTATACACTTTAGAATCATAGAATTTGTGGGTACATGCACTAAATTAACTATGGTCTATTTTTTATGAAGGACAAATTTACCTCCTCTGTAAAGTGACTAGCAATAACGGCTTTCTGAAAGACATCAGAATCATAGTATATATTGGGACAGATAGGCCTGAGCAAATAGTGTAGACCAAAACAAGCCACAACAGACTGCAGTCTGATCAGGGTCTACATAGTTTGCTACTCATCTAGCAATGTTTTATAGACACATTAGTAGGCAGTAGAATAGACTTTTTACAATTTTTATTACAAGTATGGTAAGGTGTTCATTACGAAAACACGCCTATTCAAATATACTGAAAATTTTATCATCAAAAAATGAAAATTTTCAGATAAAAAATTCTCATATTTTTCCTATTTCTGCCCATAACATGGATTGTGGGTACTCGTTAGAACCGCCTCGACGAGGCGGTTCTAACGAGTACCCACAATTTATGCTTTTGATTAGAAATAAGAAAAATAATGTATACCCCTGTAAACCCCAGTTTTACTATATAAAAGTGGGGTTTAAGGGGGTCGAAATTATATAGGCATGTTTTCGTGATGTAAAGAGTCCCATTATAGGGTAAATACACTTCTTGACCTAACTACAAATTCCAGCGACAGAACCACTACAATGATATCCTAGGTACTCAGGATGACAAAACAATAGATCCAGAAAAGAAAAAATCCCATTATTGTACCATTTTATAGCTGGCAAAATTCTGAGTGACAGGAGCAGGCCATATCCTCTTGGATTGGCTCATTTTAAGCTCTACTGTCTTCAGTTTTTTATTAGATATTATCATTCAGTATCTGAGTTTATGGCACTGGCATTGGAACTTGGAAGAATCTCAGTATTGGGGATATTTTAACATAAGCATAGTGAACAAAAAATAGGCCAAAACAACATGTGGCCGAAACGAACTAGGTAGTTTGAAACCTTGGAAATGTGCATTAAATTCCAAGTCTTCCCTATTGCTGAAATTTAGATGGAGATTACACACCAGAAGCAGGGCTCTAGAAACTGAAAATTACCAGTTGGTTCAGTCATTTTCAGCCGCATTTCTGGAGTTTGTAGAGTCATTTTTGGCTGCATTTACAGAGTTTACCAAGTGGAGATCTTGGTATTTTCTGTAAACATTGTTAATAATTTTGGAATTGCAATTTCCAAATACAGGTGCTGCTTTGGTTTTAACACAAGGAACAAAATGGCAACATTGGTTACACTTGCTGAACTTACATGCACATAAGTATCATGATTATTATAAACAGCAATGTAGTTCAGTTTTATCAGACATGCGCAATTTAATTTCTTTCATTTTCACAGCATCTGATCACTCAGTTGGTGAAGAGCACAAAAGGAAAACAACCCAAATCTCTTCACATGTGACAAGTCACGTTTTCATGTTTGCATTGTGCTGCTGCTAGCCACTACATTTTTGAACAGGTTTTTCAAAAAATCCGTCCTTTAAAATAGCGATGTCCGGGCGGGCGTCGGGTGTTGTACCAGGTTTACCTTTTGGTTAACCTTTTTTACAAAGTTATATGTTACCTTTATTCTTCAGTGGATTGCTTTCATATTTGGTAGGCATAAAGAGGAGGACCAGTAGGCGTGTCCCATGCAAGAGACACAGTTCTCTTTTCTTCGTTATGTACTTCTCTCCCCTGACATCTGAGGTAGTGTTGTGCTGATTAAACGAAATAATCGAAAACTAATTACACCCTTATCCATCCTGTGGGAAAGATAAAAATCGAGAATTTTCACGTGTTTGATATACAGTGATTGTATAGGACATCATGGTACGCTATCGTTAAGGTTGACGTCACTTAACATAATGACGTCACTCAATGTCACGGTATTGTCGACACAATATAGCGGTCGTCTGCAGTTGAAGTGACTGCATTATCAAAAACCAAAAAAAAAAAAAAGAAAGGTATTCAAAAAAAAAAACATATATGATGTGTGTGAGGGACAGATAGAAAAATCCATTCCTCTGGATCACAGTCTGACATCACTTGGCAAGCCTGGTGATGCCAGACAGTAACCCTCAGGACGGATTTTTCTATCTATCCCTCACATCCATGATAGATTCTTATATTCTTATTTTTTCCACGAAAACATATGTTGCAGGCACTCATTACAAGTGCTTCTAATGAGTGCCAACAACATGTTTTTATGGAGACCCTGAGAAAATTTTCCCAGAATTATCACCATATATTTCTCCTTAACAGGTCTTCAGCTGTGATCAGATCAGACTGCAACTGCTAATGCTGCTCTGGATCTTTATTATGCATTTGCCCTAATTACCACACTGTGTGCTTTTCAGTAAATCACTAGAAAAAACTTGTCGTAGTAAAATATCCTCCTAATACAGGTACACTTTAAAGAAAGATCAGCAGAGAATTCCAATGAGAGAAGTGGATTTAATGATACACAATGTTTTTTCTGGCTTTATAAAAGCATATGGGTTGTTGGTACTCATCTGAATTGCCTCGACTTGTCGAGGCAATTCAGATGAGTACCAACAACAAATGCTTTTATAAGGAAGTAGATACATAACCTATAATCTGAAGACTGACATTGCTTGACAGTGCACTTTATTGGGGTATATGCTGTAATTGGATGAAGTAATGTATATACCTGTGATAACAGCCCTTTTCTGATATTGTGGCTCAAATAGAATACTATGTGTTAATTCCTAGCCAGGGACCAATTTTAGCAATTGCTAACTTGCTAAATAATAGTAAACATCAAAAAGGAAGTTGCATCAGCCATCACTTGCTAATTCTAGCAAGTTAAAAAAAATTCTCAGCTTGCTTAATCTGAGGCATAGTTCCTATTTTTATCCCCACGCTTTTTAGAAAAAAATCGGGGATATTGTTATCGCCTCCGTACGTCTGTCCGTCCCTCCGTCTGTCCATTATGTTATCTCCTCCCAAACCGCTGGACAGAATCCAACCAAATTTGGTGAATGGCTTGCTTACACAAGTGGGGCGTGCAAGAGCACATTTATTTTTGGCCCCGCCCCCAGAGGCCCTGGGGAGGGGTCAAAAGGTCAAATATTAACAATTTCCAATTTCAAAGTCAATTTTAAAGATTTTTATGCGAAAATATGTACATATACTCAGTATTGATAGATGTAAAACATATTGAACGGGATTTACTTTGTGACCCCAGGAACACCCTTTGGGGTGGGACTTGGGGGGTGGGGCAGGGTCAAAAATTAAGTTTCTCACAACATGGTCATGTGGCATATCAAATTGAAGGGAATGATGAGTAGAATAACATACAAATAGAATTTTGCCTGGTTGCTTAAAACTGTGCTGTGTGGTACAAGGGCAGTTTCTGCCAGAAGCGTGGGGATTTGCGATGGCGTGCCTTTAACTGCCCGATCTAGTTTTTTTTTTTTTTTTTTCATTTATCTATTTTCAAAAAGAAATATTTATGTCCAAGAATTTTAAATTTATCATAGTAAAATTTTATGAGTAATTTTTTGCACTATTTTTTTTTTTTTTGCTGTTTTCCTAAATATGGGAAATGTAGGGGAATTATACTTTTTTATGTCAAATTTAAGACTACTTTGAAATGTTGTTTTTTTTTTAAATAGCAAGTTGGCCAGTTGGTTTAGCTAGTAAAAATTCAAGCCACTTGCTGATTTTAGCAAGTCATCAAAACAGTTAATTTTAATCCCTGCTAGCTCTAGATAAGAGGGGCTGGTGGACTATCTTTTATTTTTGTCACAAAAAACCTATGTTGTGGGTACTCATTAGAAGTGCCTTTATGAGGCATTTCTAATGAGTATCACAACATATATTTTTATAGAAAAATAAGAATAGCAGTACTTTTTGGTTGGAAAAAAAAACAACCTATCTTATGTAGAACTATCATTATTTTGTTATTGTATATTTTCAGCATTTGTCCAACAAAGAGTCACCCAACTATTTTAGTGCATGTGCACCAGCATCAAAGTTACCACCCAGACATTTTTGTGCTGTTTGTGGATATCCTTTTTGGCAGTATAGCGTGTAAAAAAGCAGGGCCCAGTTGTTCATAACTAACGATGTCGTTAGTTAACGATTCGTTAAAATTTACATTGAGTGATACGCAAATATGCTGAAATTTTTTGCTGAAAAAATGTGAGTAGCTTTTGCAGTAAAAGCACTCACATTTTTTCAGCAAAAAATATCAGAATATTGTATATTGAATCCGCTAAAACAGTTAACGAAATGACCCTTAACGAGCTTGTTAAGCTAACGACGCTTTGAACAACTGGGCCCTGATTTGTTAAAATGTCATTTATTAACCTTTATCATTCTCTGGGTTAATTCAGCTGGTGACAAACTGATATTTTTCTCTCTTTTTTTCTCAGAAAATAGGCTTTGACATTTCATGCAAATCGTCTCCTCTGACAAAACCTAATTTCTGGGAAAAGTAAGAAAAAAAATATTTTAAAGTGTCATCTGCTGGAAGGTTTACCCAACATGCTGTATTAAACATTTACTGTTAGCTTGCTACTGTGTTTCAATACTTCCTGAAAAAAAGATCTTGTCATTTCATTAGAATCAAGATGGTTAAATAATGTAAACCCTCTTTTCATAGAAAAAAGGAAAAAAACGAAAACAGAAAGCATTCATTCACAAAATCTGTCATGCAGGCTTAAACTGATACCTTACTTGCAGAAAGTGAAAATCCAGTTGTGACAACTAATAATGAGCCATCTCATCAGGGTCTACACCAATTGCCACTCTTTTTTTTTTTTTTTTTTTTTTATGTTGCACCTGCATTAGCACACAGGTGCGATATAGGCGTGCCGTGACCCGTCCGTTTGTCCGTTCGTCCATTCGTCAACAATTGACTTGTGAGCGCAACTCATCCTACAGTTTTTGGCCAATCGTTTTGAAACTTCACAGATGTTTTGGCCATGGCGTGTAGATGTGCATATTATTTGCTCATAATTCTCAGATTTTTTTTTTTCAACTTTTTCCGCTTTGTTAACTTAGTCGTTTTTTACCTAAAACCCTTATAGTCAGTGGGTGTCTTGTGAGAGCAACTCCTCCTACAGTTTTTGGCCAATCATTTTGAAACTTCACAGATGTTTTGGCCATGGTGTGTAGATATGCATATTGTTTGCTCATAATTCTCAGATTTTTTTTCAAACTTTTTTGGCTTTGTTAACTTACTCAGTTTTTACCTAAAACCCTTATAGTCAGTGGGTGTCTCATGAGCGCAACTCCTCCTACAGTTTTTGGCCAATCATTTTGAAACTTCACAGATGTTTTTGCCATGGTGTGTAGATGCGCATATTGTTTGCTCATAATTCTCAGATTTTTTTTCACTTTGTTAACTTAGTCAGTTTTTACCTAAAACCCTAATAGTCAGTGGGTGTTTCGTGAGCGCAACTCCTCCTACAGTTTTTGGCCAATCATTTTGAAACTTCACAGATGTTTTTGCCATGGTGTGTAGATGCGCATATTGTTTGCTCATAATTCTCAGATTTTTTTTTCAACTTTTTTTACTTTGTTAACTTAGTCGGTTTTTACCCAAAATCCTTATAGTCAGTGGGTGTCTCGTGAGCCCAACTCCTCCTGCAGTTTTAGGCCAATAGTTTTGAAACTTCACAGATGATTAGGTCAGGGTCTGAAGATTTGCATATTGTTTGCACATAAATCTCAGATTTTTTTTTTTTTTTTTTTCAACTTTTTCCACTTTGTTAACTTATTCAGTTTTTGCCTAAAACCCTTATAGTCAGTGGGTGTTTCGTGAGCGCAACTCCTCCTGCAGTTTTATGCCAATAGCTTTGAAACTTTACAGATGATTAGGTCATGGTCTGAAGATGCGCATTTGGTTTGCATATAAATCTCAGATTCGTTTCAGCAGAGTTTGCGCCCTTGATTTATGCCCAAAATTGGTTTCCGCTCAATATCTTGTGAAAGAATTGATGGATTAGGATCATATTTTGCATACATATTGTTGTTAACAATACCTAGCTTGGGATTGTCACATGACATTTTTCGTCAATTTTCAGTTGAGTTACTGGCCTTGATTAATGGGCAAAAATGATATCTGCTCAATATCAATATCTTGTGAAATAATGGACAGGTTTAGATAAAATTTTGCTAGCCAGTATTCCAAATTTTCTACTTTGTCCATTTTTCTAACCCATCAATATCTTGAATACTGCAAAAGAGATTGTTTTCAATACAAATAGGAACTTGTATGACTTAATCCCCACAGGTGCAACATCACTTTCCGCGGATTTCTTGTTTTTATTAGTTTTGACTGAAGCCCTTGTTTGCAACAATAGACATGTTTAAAGTCATAGACACACATGGGAGTGAGAAGGCTCATTGTTAACCTTTGTCCTGCTGAACCGGGATATACCCTGTCTTTGCAAACAGTGTAGATCCAGATCAGTTGGCTTCTGATGAAGCCAACTGATCTGGATCTACACTGTTTGTCTTTTAGTATGTGAATTTATACTAACAATCTGGATCAAGTCATCTGTTTGGCTGAAAATTTGAAAAGGGCATGGCATCTTAATTTATTCAGCAGGACAAAGGTTAAACATTCTTCTGTGGAGATGTGAGGTTTTCAATACAAAATTATTGATACAGGTAGTTTTCTTCTCTAAAAAGTATATATTGTTGGTTCTCACATTGGTGGAAAAAAAAAAGCTACCATATTTACCATATTCAGTCAAATGGGCTTCAGCAAACAATGTAGAACGAGACCAGTTGCAGCAGAATGTGGCATCTGATTAAGGTACTGTTTGCTTTTTATCCAGCAGTATTTAGACACATTAGCAGGTGGTGAAATAGACTTGTTCAAATTTAGTAGACTTGTTCAAATAGTAGACTTGTTACTGCAAGAAGATAAGGTGTATTGTATTAACCCTTAAAGCGCCAAGCAAAATTTGTAGCAGACGACATTTTGTTTAGTTTGTTTTATTATCTTTCAGAGAAAACAAGCAGATGATTCACATGAAATGTCAAAACTTGTTTTCTCTGAAAAATAAAACAAAATAAAAAAAATGTCGTCTGCTGCAGTTGTGATTGGCGTTTTAAGGATTAAAACATAGTAGATATGGTATCACCCATCCATTTACAAAATCAAATGAAAACAGTCTGCTACCTGAATGAGTGTAACAGAGAATCTAATTGACAAAATTAGGTCTAGCAGTCATTCACGTACCACAAAGTCCATTTTACTGAGTGTTGACATGTCTATAAAGTGCTGGCTGAACGTTAAACTGTGTAGACCCTGATTAAATGCTGCATTTTGCAGCATCTGGGTGTAAATTGTTTGCTGAGGTCTGTCTGTCAGAATTCTTAGAGATATTATTATACATGAAATAAAACAAACTAAATCTTACAGAGGAATTGTTAAGAAGGAGTATTTGGTGATAATTATGGGATAATTTTCTTCAGTTCTAAAAAAAACAAAAAAAAAACTAGGGGAGGCGCTTCTAATGAGTACCCACAACATATGTTAAATGGAGAAATAAGAAAAAACATCCCAGAATTATCACCGAATACTCTCCTTCTGAATTCTTTGATAAATAGAGATTATTATATGTCAATTTACATATCTTACCCCATATCAACATGAGACACCCATATCAGCCCGAGTGCCTTCGGCCCTCGGACTGATATGGGTGTCTCGGATTGATATGGGGTATGATATGAAAATTGCCATACCATAATCTATTTATCATACATTTTTCTTTCTGACAAGTTTGCCTATTTGCTATCATATGCAGAGTCAAAGGCAAGACTGCTGAGTGCTCCGAATGTGGTGATATAGGTTTTTTGCACAGGCAAAAAAAGCCGTATCACCCACCAGATCTGGTGATATGGGTTTTTTTGCCCAGGCAAAAAATCCGTATCAGCCATGTTACCCCTTATCACACCTTTTTGCTCCACAAGAGTGATATGTGCCTGAAAGCCATGTCAGTATCACGTATGCAAAATGAACATATTTCTTGTAAATGTAAGATAATAACCTGCATCACTGCCTAAATTCAGACTATAGACAGTGAGTACAGATAAAAATACAAAGGTACCTCCACTGATGGTCATGTCTCAACAGCAGCCACCTTCCTATAGCTATAATAGCCACTTTTTTTATTCCAAAAGTGCTGATATACCTGTATATTTAACTTCACTATTACAGCCATCTTCCTACAGCAGTCAGTTAGCACCATAGTGGCTCAGTTGGTAGAGCATCCACTTTGTGACCGGGAGGTTGTGGGTTTGAACTCTTGACAAGTCATACCAAAGACTTTAAGAATGGTGCTAACCACTTTTGTTTTGCGCTCAGCATTAAGAAAGTAGATCTAGAACTAATCTGCTCAATGTCAGTATTATGTGACCGGGTAGAATATCATGTCATGTGTCAGTAGCATGATAAATCAGTGAGGCAGCACTCTGAAAGTGAGCTTTGAGCTCCCTGCTACATCCAGATACCACTGTGATATGACTGAAAGATTGTTGAAAGTGATGTAAAACTAGAATAAAATAAACAAACAACAGCTATTTGCATGTCCTCCCCAAGAGTGGCTGTTGTAGAATGGTTGCTTTGTGATCTGATAAAGCCACTTTTATATTGTACTGACATTTTAAAATCTTTGACTTGGTGGTGTGTATATTTCAGTAAGAGAGTGCTAACATCAACTCATTTGCCATAGCAGGAATTTTTCAATATTTATGGTTGTATATGTACTCAGCTTTATATGACAAATGAATTTTCTTTCTAACATTTTGAATAATGATGTGAATAAACATGCCTTGCTGATTCTATATGCCTGTGAATATGTTGTCGTGACATCTCGAGGGTTGAGCGCAAGACTGGCGTAAGTCAGATGGTTGTTTTTTCCCAAACCTAATCTCCTCACCATGAAGGCGTTATGAAGATTACAACATTTCTTTCTGTAAACAATGAAAATTTAGGTGCCATTGCTCGTATGAGCAATGGCACCTAAATTTGCATTGTTTACAAAGGGGTCCAAGTTGCCCCTAAACAAGGGTTTCAAAAATATGTTTGAGTTACCATAGTCTTGCGCTCAACCCTCGATCTGTTGGTTTTCCTTGACTTTGTTCTAAATTTCCATCCAACTACACATGTATACAGTGCGGAGCAAGATACTGCAGTGTGAAGTGTCTGGGTACACACCAAGATACAAGGTAATCAGCTTAATCCTTGATGTCATAATCTACCCTGTTATTGGGACACTTAACTCCTTACCATACTTGTCCTAAAATATCTCCTTTTGACTCCCATTGATATGTCTAAAAATCTGCTGATTGAGTGGAAAACTGTGTAAACCATGACCATTTGCTGCATTCTTGTTCAAACATGGCTGCTGCAATACTTTGGGTAGGTTTGATTCTGGCTGTCTCCGGCAACATTCTCTTGTGGAGATAGATCATGGAAATAATTTCTAAGTCATTCTAGGGGGTGGTCGGGTGGTGCGAAGGTGTCATGTATCTTATGTCATCGGGGCGTCCAACTGATATTGGCACAGTTGGGCAAGGCCTGCTATCGTTGAAGTAGGTAATGGTAGAGGGGGAATGTTTTTATTTCTTCTGTTTCTTCCCTTTCATTCCTGTTCCTCTTTCTTCCCTGTTCCTCTCTTTCATCTCTTCTACTATCTCTTCTATCTCTTTTCTCCCTTTCTCTGGGAGACGACACAACATGACCCACAAGGGTTGATGTGTCGTTAAACCCCAACACAATAAAAAAATCTAAGTCATTCTATCCCTTCTGCTGATGCAAGAAGTGCAGTTGTCAATTTCTGGCAAAAGAATGGGCACAAGTACTAGTTAACCTTTAAGAGGACTGGGCCTACCCAAGAAAAAGTGTGCTTAGGTAAACTGAACGCACACGACATGTCCTTAATGGGTTGACTGGCCGCAAAATCTCACCACAACAAACTATATTTAGGGTAAATATACCCTAGATAAGGCACTTTTTTTGTCCAAAAAGTATTGTAAATATCCAGATATTTCAAACAATTTGTACTTTGTTTGCCTGAGTTATTTAGTGCATCTGAACAGGAGCTACCCTGTTTGCATATGCTATTCTGTCCTTAAAGCTTGTTTGAAACTTTAGGACAGTAACACTATCTATATTTTTTTAATCATACCCTTACCTTTTCAGAGAAAACAAGCAGGGTGTAGTTGTCCCCCCTTCCCCCCAGTAGGTATCTTATGTGTGCAACTCCTACATTTTTTATCTGATCTTTTTGAAACTTTGTAGGTGTTTTCTGCGTGGTCTGAGGACGTGTATGTAGTTTGGATTTGATTTTTAGGCTAATTTTTTTTACATTTTATACCCCACCTCATGAAAGTTGAGGGGTATTATGATTTTACATTTGTCCTCTGTGTGTCAGTGGGTCTGCCTGTCCATCTGTATTTTCGTTTCAGGATGATAACATGAGTAACTGTCAATGGATTTTCACCAAACATGTGCATTGATATTGCAGAGATCTGGTTTGGGATTACAGATTCACAAATTTTTTCAGTTTTGAAAGGCTTATCTACCTGCCACACATAGTGGCGGTGTATTGCTTCGCATTTTTATTACTTTTTATCGCACCTGCTTGTAGCAGGGTGCGATATAGGCGTCCGATTTTCTGTCCGTCTGTCAACATTTATGTCGAAGTTCGACATTTATGTCAAAGTTAGTATTCTAATCAACTTCAAGACTAAACAACCATCAAACCTTGGATGAAATATCTCCCTGGCCTCCTGACTTTGCGACATAAGTGTCCGCTTTTCCGTTCGTCTGTCCGTTCGTCCGTCCATCTGTCAACATTTATGTCGAAGTTCAACATTTATGTCAAAGTTAGTATTCTAATCAACTACAAGACTAAACAACCATCAAACCTTGCATGAAACATGTCCCTGACCTCCAGACTTTGTGACATAGGTGCCCGTTTTTCCATTTGTCTGTCCGTTTGTCCATCTGTCTGTCCGTCTGTTAACAGTTCTGTTATGTCAAAGTTCGACATTTATGTCAAAGTTAGTATTCTAATCAACTACAAGACTAAACAACCATCAAACCTTGTATGAAACATCTCCCTGACCGCCTGACTTTGCGACATAGGTGCCCACTTTTCCATTTGTCTGTCCGTTCGTCCGTCTATCTGTTAACAGTTCTGTTATGTCAAAGTTTGACATTTATGTCAAAGTTAGTATTCTAATCAACTACAATTCTACAACAACCATCATACCTTGCATGACACATCTCCTCGGGGTGGTCGGGTGGTGCAAAGGTGCTGTGTATCTTACATCACTGGGGCGTCCAACTGATATTGGCTTACAGTTGGGCAAGGCCTGCTATCCTTGTAGTGGGTAAGGGTAGAGGGGGAATGTTTTTATTTCTTCTGTTTCTTCACTTTCATTCCTGTTCCTCTTTCTTCCCTGTCCCTCTCTTTCATCTTCTCTACTCTTTCTTCTATCTCTTTTCTCCCTTTCTCTGGGAGACGACACAAAATGACCCTCAAGGGTTGATGTGTCGTTAAACCCCAACACAATCAATCAATGACACATCTCCCTGACCTCCAGACTTGGCAGGTACATTGACCCAGTGACCTTGACCTATATTTTGTGCTCCATTGACTTTGACATAATTTATGTTGACGTTCCAGATCTTCTCAACTATAAGGTGTACAGCTACCAAATCTTGCATAATGCTTCTCCTAGATGTACTGACTCGGCAGGTACCTTGACCCGGTGACCTTGACCTATATTTTGCGCTCCAGTGACTTTGAAGATTTTGCGTCGAAGTTCGATATCTCCTCAACTATAAGGCCTACAACCATCAAACCTTGCAAAGTGCTTCTTCTCAATGTACTGACTCAGCAGATACCTTGACCTGGTGACCTTGACCTATATTTTGGCTGCAGTGACTTTGACATAATTTACGTCAATGTTCCAGATCTCCTCAAGTGTAAGACCTCTAGCCAACAAACCTTGCATAGTGCTTCTCCTAGATGTACTGACTTGGCAGGTATCTTGACCTGGTGACCTTGACCTATATTTTGCGCTCCAGTGCCTTCTACACATTTTACGTCGACGTTCAATAACTCCTCAACTATAAGGCCTACAACCATCAAACCTCACGTAGTGCTTCTCCTCAATGTAAAGACTCCGCATGTACCTTGACTGGGTGACCTTGACCTATATTTCACGCTCCTTTGACTTATACACCTTTTGCGTTGCCCTTCCATGTCCTCAACTGTAAGGCCTTCAACCACCAAATCTTATATAGTGCTTCTTCTCGATGTACTGACTTGGCAGGTACCTTGACCTGGTGGCCTTGACCTACCGGTATATTTTGCATTCCAGTGACTTTGACACATTTTATGTTGATGTTCGGTATCTCCTCAAATATAAGACCTACAACCACTAAACCTTGCATAGTGCTTCACCTCATTGCACTGGCTTGGCAGGTACCTTGACCCGGTGACCTTGACCTATATTTGACACATTTTACGTTGATGTTTGATAACTCCTCAACTATAAGGCCTACAACCACCATACCTTGCATAGTGCTTCTCCTTGATGTACTGAATTAGCAGGTACTTTGACCCGTCACCTTGACCTATATTTCACGCTCCAGTGACCTTTGCACATTTTACGTCGACGTTCCATTATCATTGGGCTGTATAATACGAAAAGTCAATGCTGAAGATATAACCATTAGAGGGAATGGCACTGGCCTGGAATATATGTGCCCCACTAGGCACTTTGTCCTCATTTTTTTCAACCCAGTTTTCCAACTAAGCACTGCTAAGAATGAAATAAACTTATTTAATAACCACATTCTGATTGTGGCTCCTGTGACTTTTGCCCCAGCAGGTGCGATGACGCCTTCCGCGAAATTCTTGTCTTGTTACAAGCTGAGTCATTTTTGGCCTTTTCAGTATATGTTGGATGGATATGTTGTGTGCCCAATTGCTCCTACATTTTTATACCCTGCCACAAGATAGTGGTGGGGTATTAACGTTTCATTATTAATGTTGGTCTCTTTGTGTCCATCCGTATTTTCATTTCCAGATGATAACTTGAGTATCGATGGATTTTCACCAAATTTTATGTATGCATTGATATTATAGAGATCTAGTTTGGGATTGCAAATGGGCAAATTTCGTCAATTTTTTTTACAGAGTTATCTCCCCACAACACAATAATGGTAGGTATAATCGTTTCACATTTTATTTAACTGATCTTTTTGAAGCCTTTATTGGGACCTATAATAATTGTTACTCAACAAAAGTCAAAGCTCCAGATAAGGCACTTTTTTTCAACAGAAAAGCATTGATATTTTTCTTATTTCTCCACAAAGACATGTCATGGGTACTCATTAGAAGCTCCTCACTGATGCACTTCTAATAAGTACCCACAACATATGTTTTCATGGAGAAATAAGAAAAAAAAAATACATGTATCTGGATATCCCCACTTATTTAGGTTTAACGATATTTCATCTATTGACTGGTTATATTTTGCAGGTGCTTAAAATGGACTGCTTGATGGGAAGCTGGATAACAATGGTGGGAATATATGTCTTCTGTCTGAAGTCACCGTGATAATAGTTGATCAGGGCTGTGGAAATACATGTACTATGCCTAACAAGTACTATGCCTAACTTTTATTGAGGACAAGGAAGAAATTTCAGTTTACTTGTCCCGGGAGCTAAAAAGAGTATCCACATTATGAGATACTATAAGAATCTATCACTGGGGTGAGGGGTAGATAGGAAAATCGGTCCTTGGGTTACTGTCTGGCATCACGAGGCTTGCCAGGTGACGTCAGACTGATTCTGAGGGACGGATTTTTTCTATCTGTCCCCCACACCGATGATAGAGACTTTTTCTTGCATACCTTTCATTTCTGAAGGTGGGATTTTTGATAATGCAGTCAGTTCGATTGCAGATGTATGCCATATTGTGATGACAATACCGTGACTTTTAGTGACGTCATGTCATTCAGTGACGTCAACCTTTCCGATGGCATACCATGACTTCCTATACAACCAGTGTATATCAAACCTGTGAACATTCTCGAGTTTTATCCTTCCCACGGGACAGATAAGGGTGTGTGAGATAAGATTTGCTAGCAAGTTGCTAGGTGTAATTTGCAGAAATCCTTATCCAGTATACAAGAAATGTTTGTCTTATTTCTAGAAGAAAACATTTGTGAGTACTCACTAGAAGCACCTCACTGAGGCTTTTCTAATGAGTACCCACAACATTATGTTTTCTTTGAGAAATAAGAAAAATGCCAGTTTCAGGCAAGTACATCTTTGTTGGTCAAGTGGATAATGATCATTTACTTGTCAGTAGACAAGTAATAAAATTTGATAATTCCACAACCCTTAGATGATAATTCTGAAGATGTGAACTAGATAAACTATAGACGGTTTTGGAGCAAGCTCATTTGATTAAATCTAGTGAGCTTGAGTATGGCAGACTTTGTAAGAATTTAGACTTGCTCATGACTATTGTCAGAATGAAGGAAAACCTTGGGTCTGTAAGGTGGGAACACTCGTACTTTCCCTGTATACAGACAGTGAAGAGCATATGCTGTCAGCTTTACCCTTGTCATGCTGAATATATAAAGATGCCACACCCACTTCTAATTGTCAGCCAATCAGATTACTTGATCTAGGTTGTTGATGCAGATTCACATTCTGAATGACAAGCAGTGCAGATCCAGATCAGTTGGCTTTTTAAAAAGCCAACTGATCTGGACTTACACTGTTTTCAAAAGCGGGTCATATCCTCGACCAGCAGGACCAGGGTTGTAGCAATTCTTGAATATGGAAGACTTTGTGAGAATTTAGACTTGCACATGTCTATTGTCAGAATGAAGAAAGTCTGGGGTTGGCAGTGTAGGACAGCCTGTTCTTTCCCTGTATACAGACAGTGAAGAACATATGATACCAGTCTGTGCAGAAGTGTTCAGGTGGCCCAGTGGTTAGCACTTATGACAATCATTTGGTTGGGGTTTGAATCCCAAAGGACAAAATTCAGCTTGTGGCACTTCATTGCACAGTTTTTTATTATCCCTGTTCCATGGTCTCAGTATAGGGATCAAACATGGTTTTTCATGCATTAACATTTGTCAGGTCCCGAGGGAGGTGTTGGAAACCGAGGCCGGAGGCCGCGGTTTTCAACATCTCCCTAGGGACCTGGCGAATGTTAATGCATTGAAAAAACATGTTCAATCTCTGTTATTGCCTAAAAACTGGAAACATTTGCTACATTCACGTTATTTTTCTTGCACTATTTTGTTTCGCCTTTTCACACATGACTTATCATTATAATCGTTTCACTACAGAACCATGTTAGTTCACCATTTTGACGCAAATGACCCTCATGGGTTGATGCGTCGTTAAACCTGAACTCATCATCATCATCTTCGTCTCACAAACATCTTGTGACGGCAGCAGTTACGTGGCCCTGGTACATGCATATTGAAAGTTGCGTAGCCGTGCGTTAACAGCACGTGAATTGCCTTGTTAATACATGGCTTTTCGCCGCTTAATGCACGGCTGTTAATAATGTGCAGCAATGCTTTTTATGCAGTAATATGACTTAAATGTTGAAATGAACATAAAACACTAAATCATCATTGTCAACAGTCTAAGCAGCTGCACAATGGATGCCATCACAACTCTTCAAGATAAAAAATGTACTGTATTTATCCTAACTATTTGGCCACCTTAACTTCATGCCATCATCTCCATATGACATGATTAATGTTGAAAGGGAAGTAAAATACTGAATCATCATCATTATAACTCCATACCAAATTATCATCCTTATAACTCCATACCAAATCATCATCATTATAACTCCATACCAAATCATCATCATAATAACTCCATACCATATCATCATCATTATAACTCCATACCAAATCATCATCATTATAACTCTATACCGTGATTGTCCTAAAGTTTGAACAAGTGCATTTTACTTTGTGTTGATGTTTTTAAAACTGCTGGTGAGTGGCAAATAGTGTATAGAGATTATTATATGGCAATTTTCATATCATACCTGAGACACCCATATCAGCCGAAGGCCCTCAGTCTGATATGGATTGAGGGTTGATATGGGGTATGATATGAAAAATTGCCATATCATAATCTATTTATCATACATTTTTCTTTCTGACAAGTTTGCCTATTTGATATTGTATTCCGAGTCAAAGGCAAGACTGCCTAGTGCTCCGAATGTGGTGATATGGGTTTTTTGTCTGTGCTATAAAGCCGTATCACCCACGTGACCTGGTGATATGGGTTTTTTTGTCTGGGCAAAAAAGCTGTATCACCCACGTGACCCATTATCACACCTTTTGCACTCCACAAGAGTGATATGTGCTTGAAAGCCATGTTAGTATCACATATGCAAAATGAACATATTTTCTAGTAAATGTATGATAATGGCTTTTAGACAGATGACTTCCAGTGAGTAACCACAATACATATTTTGTGGAAAAAGCATAAAAACAACAAATGCTTGCAACAATTATGCATACCTCCATTTAAGAGTGGGTATGAGATAAATATTTTTTTTTTTTATTATTTCTCCATGAAAACATAGCCCTCCTCGGTGGCTCAGTTGGATGCGCCGTCCAGGACCAGCAGGTCACCGAGGTCGGCAACATTCTTTCGTGGAGATCGATCATGAAATATTTTCTACGGTCATTCTCTCCCTTCCGCTGATTCAAGAAGGGCAGTTGTCAGTTTCTGGCGAAAGAATGTGCACAATACTGGTTAACCACTTAGAGGACTAAGCCTGCCCAGTAAATGTGTGGTTAGGTAAACTGACCACGTTCAACATGACCCCCTTGGGTTGACTGGGCCATAAAACCTTAACACAAACAAACCATGAAAGCGTATGATTTGGGTACATATAGAAGTGCCTTGGTGATGCGCTTATAATGAGTATGCCTAACATCTGTTTTTATGGCGAAATAAGAAAAATTGGCTTTCAAACGGGCCTTATTTTTGCCTTCTTTTTTATGCTCCTTCTTTTCCCTACTTTTTTTCTGAAAATGCCCTACTATCCCTACTTTTTAAAGTCCAAAAATGTTTGAAGTAACCAAAAATTGTTATTTTTTTCCTCGCAGCTTCGGTGGCTCGGAGTTTGTAAAAATCAGATCAGCTTAATCTGAGTAGCCACAGTGCAAAAGTTTATAAAATATTTTTATTTCAGTTGTAACTCCTTTTTTGGAATTTTTATTTTGGTATTTCCTTTCCATGGTAATCTAGTGTTATTGTTAGAGAAATTTTCATTTGCTTATTATATCTTTTTCTAAGTCTTAAAACACTCTGAACTTCCCTACTTTCCTTACTTTACATGATTGAAATTCCTACTTTTTCATAATTTTGAGCCCTACTTTATCCCTACTTTTTCGATGGCGGGCACTTGAAAGCCTGAGCTCTTTTTAGTTAAAAGAAGCACCTTATCTAGAGCTATTATTTACAACCATATCTGTAGTGTGTCCAGATCAGTGATTCTGTTGGCATTGACATCTACTTTTCTGGACCCAGTACGATGTCATTAGTAATCTATCTTTAAAACTTTGATCATTAAATGTGGCATATACGCTAATATTTTTGCTGAAAAAATGTGAGTAACTCACATTTTTTCAGCAAAAATACCTGTGAATTAGATATTGTACTTACTAGAACAGTTAATATTTTGACCACTAACGAGCTCGTTAAGCTAACGAGGCTTTGAACAACTGGGCCTTGGAGAATAAATTATTTTCAGGGACTTCCTTTAAAGGAGAATCAATCAGTCTTTGAGATAAGACTTGGGTTAATGTATTTGCTGGTCAAATACACTGAATCATATTGGCAACACCATTCGAAAACATGTCTTCAGGCATATACAGACAGCGAAGGCTTAGATCAGCCTGCACATTTGAGATATGCAGGCTGATCAGGGCCTTTGCTGTCTGCTAACAGAATCATGGATACTACGAAATGTATCATCACGAAAACATGCCTATATAATATTGACCCCCTTAAACCCCACATTTATATAGTAAAACTGGGGTTTACAGGGGTATACATTATTTTTCTTATTTCTTCCCAAAAGCATAGATTGTGGGTACTCATTAGAACTGCCTCGCCGAGGCAGTTCTAACGAGTACCCACAATCTATGCTTTTGACCAGAAGTATAAGAAATATCCGAATTTTTATGTGAAATTTTCATTTTTTGGTGGTTAAAATGTTCAGTATATTTGAATAAGCGTGTTTTCGTAATGTGAATAAGGAGCAAAGGCCCAGATGATACTTTGCACATGTACAGGATGATCTGAATCTGCACTTTTTTGCTTGAAGCAGCCCATATGTTCTTTTCTTTGAATAAATCTACATAATTTGTATTATTCTGCTTGCTTTGTTTTTTTCACACCAGATCATCTGCACTATCCAAGATGGCTTTTTTGCTTCCATATACAGTGTAACCACCCTACTTCAGCCACCCTTGGAAAAGCATATAACTGACTGTTACAGGGAGATGGCTGTTGTAAAGCAGTTAACCCTTACCACTCTCTGGGCTAATTCAGCAGATGACAATTGATGACTTTTTTTTCTTATTTTTCCAAGAAAATAGGCTTTGGCATTTCTTGCACATTATCTTCTCAGGAGACAATTTGCATGAAATGTCAAAGCCTATCTTCTGGGAAAAAAATAAGAAAAATATTTCAAAATGTTGTTTGCTTTAATTGAACCAAGCATGCTAAATATGAAATAGAACCAGCTCTTTTTGGTGTCATTAAAATGTAGCGCACATGTTGCAGTTTTGCAGAGGCTACAGTGTTTCACTAGGATCCCAGTTCTATATACGGAATAAGAAGAAGAGTGAATCAGTTGTCTTCGGTCGGATAAAAATCCCTTAAATGCAGAGGCAACATCCCAACATGCCTGAAATATTGTTGTCACAGTTGACTAGGATGTTAAACAACAACGACTGTTACAGCTAATGAGTTCCCATACTGAAAAATCTGTTATGTAGCAACAACTTAGGCTCCTAATGAATACCTTTTTAAAGAAGAATGTCTTTATTGGCTTGCTTTTCATTTTTTTTTTTTCTTTTCAAAATTTAAGAAATGATCATGTCATTGTGAAATATGGGAGGTATAATGTTTTGCCCCTCGGCTTCCATCTGTCCGTCCGTCAGTAAACTTTTCATTTCCAGATAACTCCTCCTACAGCTTACATCCAATCAAGCTGAAACTTAATATATATATGACCATGATATGGAATATCGTGTATTGTTTCGAGGTTACAGTCCACCAAATATTAACAGAATTATGCCTAACTCCTCCTATAGAGTACACTTGATCAAGCTGAAACTTGATTTATAGTTAGACCATGATGTGGAGCAGCACATATTATTTGGAGGTTGCAGTCCACCAAATGTTAACAGAGTTATGTCCCTTTGAAAATTTCAGTAAACTTTTGCACCATGATTTGGAGCAGTGCATATTATTTCGAGGTAACAACCAGATAGTAGCAGTTGTGTTCCTTTGAAAATTTCTGTAAATGTATTGTTTCTGGCTTACTTCTTCTGCAGTTTACATCTGATCAAGCTGAAACTTGATTTATAGTTAGAAGCATATGTTGTTTTGAGGTTACAGTCCATGAAATATTAGCAGTAGTGCCCCTCTGAAAATTTCATAAGCTAACTCTTCCTATAGATTATTTAAATCAAGCTGAAACATTGTAAAAAGTTACACCATGATGTGGAGCAGTACATATACCATTTTGAGGTTACAGTCTACCAAATATTTCCTACAGTTTACATCCCATCTTTATTGTTAGACTGTGATGTGAAGCAGCGCATTTTGTTTTGAGATTATAGTACATCAAATATTGATTTCTGTCTGTCCGTCGGTAAACTTTTCTTTTCATGCTAACTCCTCCTACTCTATGTCAGTATAGTATGCTACATTTGATCACTTGCCACAGGCATATGATGCCCCGCTTGCAGAGCCCTTGTTATGTTTTTAATGACATAAAAATAAGTTAAAGACATAAAAAAATATGTGTCTCATTCATTCGTTTTAGAGCTGATCGGAGTCTGTGCACAACAAAATCTGGTATACTGTCAATAAACTATAGACAGGTAGAGGCTCAATAGGGGAACTTAGTACTGGCTTATTTATCTGATCCATAGGTAATATCCCCTCCTAAGAATTTATTACCCCTCAGAAGGCCTCTTTACCACCTTTTGCTGGGATATTATTATCATCTCTTTATGACAGCCTTTGATATCTCTTGCATAGTACCTAGGTAGAGGCAATAAAATCATTAGTACCACTTTTGGTCTCATTTTAATCCTTATCCTGCTGAATAATTTAATTAGCCACACCCATTTCTTACTATCAGCCAATCAGATTACATCATATAATGTTTTTGTTCAAATTCACAAACTGAATGACAAACAGTGTAGATCCTGATCAGACGGGGGCTTCTTCAGAAGCCATCTGATCTGGATCTACACTGTTTGCAAAGGTAGGGGTTGTCGTGAACAGCAGGATAAGGGTAAACTACATGTATATCTGTAGGCCAACACTAATGAGATCATTCATATTCAAATGTCTGATTTTTATGCAATACCGCTATTAATATGTTAAATAAAGAGTTTCATTCAGCATCATAAGAGGATGTGCAGGTCACATGAACCGTAACTCTGGTTGCCTACTTTTGGAGTTATCACCCTTTGAACATTGAACATAGCCACTTTTACCATGCACTCGCATCTACTATATAACTGATACTGTTTGTGATATTTTCACAAACTTCAAACAAATGTAAAGCACCATGAGATGACGTGCAGAACACATGAACTGTAACTCTGGTTTGCCTACTTTTGGAGTTATTGGCCTTCGAACATAGCCATTTCCTCCATGTACTCATGTACACGCTGCAAGTTTGAAAATCGTTTGAGATATTTTCATGAAATCTCACACAAATGTAAAGCACCATGAGACAACATGCAGAACATAAGAACCATAACTGGTTAACCTACCTCTGGAGTTACACCCCTCTGAACATCGTGAGTATTGAAAATAGCCATTTCTACCATATACTAGTGTCCCCCCTGTAAGTTGGAGACAGTTTCAGATATTTTGATGGAAGTTCACGCCAATTTAAAGCTTCATGAGATGACGTGCAGAACTCATGAACCGCAACTTTGTTTTGCCTACTTTTGGAGTTACGTGTATTGCCCTTTGAACATTGAACCATAACCATTTCTACTATGTACTTGTGTCTGTTCTGTAAGTTGAAAACTGTTTTAGATATTTTCATGAAATTTCTCACAAATATAAAGCACCATGAGAGGATGTACAGAACACAAGAAATGTAGCTCTGGTTTACCTAATTTTGGAGATACCACCCTTTTAACATAGTAAATATTGAAAATAGCCATTTCTACCATGTACTCGTGTCAGCTTTGTAAATGGAAACAGTTTCAGATATTCCCAGCTAGCATTCTACGTAAATCTACATCGGGCCGTCATCAGCCCGTCAGCTACCCTGACGGGCCGATGACGGCCCGATATAGATTTACGTAGAATGCTGACTGGGCAGATATTTTGATAAAAATTCACGCAAGTGTAAAGCACCATGAGACGAGTTAAAGGCTGTTGACTGAGCTAATTTTGATATGACAAAAATCACAGAAGCCCCACTTTTGTTTCTAAACTGAGTTTTCCAGACTGTTGTTTCGATATTTATAATGTTCGTCAAATTAAATAGAATAAGTGTTCTGATACAGTAAATGTCACGAAAATAAATTAAGCTTTCAGTGAGGTTTTGAAGAATCCTCACACTCATTGTGAAAGAAATATACTCATAAAAACATACAAATACACATATTCCTGAAAACTAACTAGAGTAGAATTACTATTTAATTTATAATATTATTACCTCCCTTGACCTAATTTGGCTACGTAACCTAATTAGAAAGTACATATTTAGGCGATATTTTCTACTATAATTCTTTATTACACAGTCCTTAGAAGCATTTTATTAAATATCGTTTGGAAATTGTATTTTTAGACAACAAAAAATAAGGTTATATCGATACTAGCTCCGTCAGCCACCTTTAAATCTATTTTACTACCTGCTGATGTGTCTAAAATAGTGCTAGATGAGCGACAGTGTAGATCCTGATCAGACGCCACGTTCTACAGCGCTTATCTGTGTATTTACTGTTTGCTCAGGCCCGTCTGTCCCAATATTAAGGGTTATTATGGTAAGGACAGACTGCCTAAGCCGTCTTAATGTCTTTGTCCTGAATGTCCGGACAAAATGCTGCATTTTTTTTTCGTCTGCTTATTTCCGCATATAGCAGAATAAGATTAATTAAGAACGTCTGACACATACAGTATTAATTACCGTTTCGTGTTAAATTATGACTGCAAACCACAGTTATTTATTTTATTTGCTTTTTTCCTGTTTTATGTGGTTGGCGTGATGGAAAGTCAAATAACATGACAATCTGATGCTGACACGGATGTATCTGGCGAGAAATTGTTGCCACGCACTCACACACAAAAATTACTCATCATAGGGAAGTTGTAAATATTTTAACAGGATCACGCATACAAAAAAGATTAAAAACAAAACAAAACACATACACACACACCAAGCTGTCTGAGAAACAAGAGTACAACGGGTCAGACTCGCTCACCTAAGTGAAACAACAGCAATGCAACGTTTTCCAATATTTCCACAGAAACGATTGAAACGCTGAGCATGCTGAGTAAAATTTTGATAGATGGCATTTTGAAATATTTTCAGCATTTAGACTTCATGCAAATTATTTCGCAAGAGACAATTTGTATAAACTGTCAGTCTGTTTTCTAGCGGAAAAAATAAGAGAATACATGTATCGTTAATTTGTTGTCTGCTGAATCTGCACAGAGTGGGAAAGGTTAAAAATATAGCCCAGGGTCTATGCAGATAACCCCAGCGGATAAAGTTTTGATTGTAACTGAAAGATTGCTACTCCGATCTTATATTGTATGTTTGTTTTGATCAGTAGTCTTTAGTACATTTTGAAAAAAAAAAACAAAAAAAAAACAAAAAAAAAAACAAAAAAAAAAACGTTTCCCCATTAAAATGAATGGGGACGCAAACCCAGCTAGCGTTCTATATAAATCTATAGCGGGCCGTTATTGGCCCGTCAGCTACCCTGACGGGCCGATAACGGCCCGCTATAGATTTATAAAGAATGCTTACTGGGAAGACCTTGCTACCAAACGGTCAACCTATAGAATCGTCATTCGAACAAACTTGGTAGAACTCGCGTCCATGATGATTACATTCCAATATTTAGTGTCAGCGCTGTCTTGGTTCTGGAGAAGATTTATATGTGTTTTTACCATTTATGGGCATATCGGCCATCTTTGTCTACAGAAAGTGGTCATGTGCTCAAAATTTAATACCCCTTCTATAAAAGGCTCCACGTAATATGTGATGCATATTACCCCAGTAGTTTCAGGGACGTCGTTTAACAATAACATGGTTTTATACATCTGTATACCCAAAAGAAGATATCCACGTCGGATAATATTTTGACTGTAACTGAAAGGTTTTGCTACTTTGTATATTGTAAGTATGAAACATATATTAGTCTGTATACAGTCGAACCTCAATGGCTCGAACATCTTTGGGAAGTTTGTTCTAAATATGGGTAGTTCACCCGGAGCCACTGAAGGTTAATCATAGCAACCTGTCAGGAGACAAATGGAAATAATATATAGAATCCGAAGTACATTTTATCTTCTATAAAATAATGGTTTGTTGAGTGTGCTCAATAGAATCGCCTCGATGCGATTCTAATGAGTGCACACAACATACATTTTTATGATAAAATAGGAAAATTTCCTAAATATTTTCCTTGAACTGTAGGAAGAATTTCCTAGGTAAATGAGCCGTCGGTGTGCTTTCTTTTTTTTTTTTTTATTGATTCTTTTATTTCCTCCACGTGGGAGAGCATTTAAGTGAGCTAAAATGAATATCGGAAACTACTCTTTTCATAATAACAGCAAAGACAATGCCGTCAATGTGCATGTATGTGCTGGCTGGCCTGGATCGTTGTACAGTATATCAAGGCCGTTCCAAGAGGGTGAGGGTACCTTTTCCCTTGTCTTCCTAAAAAAAAATCGGCATTTTCTCTTGTTCCCCAAAGTCAAAATCTTGATTTTCTCTGTTCCCCAAAATTGCCTTTGTTCTTCTGTTCCTTATTGTTTAGATTTGTTCCCCTGAAATAAGTCGCCTTGTTACCCTGTTCCGAAAAAAAAAACCTGGGAGGGCCAGATTAACTAGACCGACCACGCAATATTATCTCGGGAAGTAAGTTCCTATATACAGTCGACTATCGTTATCTCGAAATCCAAGGGACTCTATTAAACACTTCGAGATATCCGTACTTTGACATATCAGATTTGCGGAACTGCATGAGGAAAACAATTAATCGAACAATCACCTTTAACATAATGAATATGTAATTTGACTCCTAAGTTAGATATATTGAAAATATTGTGGAAATGAGGAGTAGTCTCTTTTCCACAATATTTTATGCCTCTTGGTAGATTCGAGATAAGCGATCTCGAGATAACGAGAGTCGACTGTACATGTACGGCATAGTACGGATGTGCGTGCCGAATGCCCCCCCCCACCCGCCGCCCCCCTCCCAACCCCCCTCCCCCCCCCCTTTTCAGCGCTGTCAGGTTTATGATTAGCCCCCTGTTTTCAACAAAATGTATACGGCTGACCCGATTTTTCTTCATTCGTATGTGAATAGCCCCACTTTTCTGATATCCCGGCTCAGAGCATCCCGGTATATGCGTATATTTTTCTCTTAGAGATTTTTCGAGGCTGCTTGTTCTCTTGGTATTCTATGAATTGACTGCCATATTTGTCTCAGTATATGAATAGGTCAACATTTTGACGATGAAATATACGAGGGATGTTCGAAATGAATTGCTTATTTCTATCTGGAGACTTCAAATTTCAAGTTAGCCCAAAAGTACTCATTTCATGCCCTCGAAGTACTCCCCGTGGCTAGAAATGCAAAGTTTCAGCCGATGTATCCACTTCTTGAAGGCGTCACGGTACGCTGATTTGGGCACAGTAATAATGTACTGATGAATGGCAGATCCAAGTGTCTGTCGGGACTGGTATTTCCGCCCAGCAAGGAATGCTTTCAGTTTCGGAAACAAAAAGAAATCACATGGGGCAAGGTCTGGGGAATACGGGGTGGGGGGGGGGGGGGGGTGGTGAGGCAAAACAGTTACTTTTTCTTTCTTCAAAAACGCCGTAACAATTGCGGAGGTATGAGCTGGAGCATTGTCATGTAGAAGACGGACATGTTTTAAACCAGTGGCAGGGCGTCGTATCTGATACTACTTTTTCATTTTCTTCAGTACTACGTTTTTGTAGTACTTTCCGGTGATGCTTTTGCCCTTTTTCACTGGCACTTTTATTGCGACTCCTTCACCAGAGAAGAAGATTGCATACAAAACCTTCTTTGTACGTACTCAAAGAACGTTTGGCAATTATTGGGCGTTTGCTGTGTTTAGTGGCCCAGATCTTATTGCTAACCTTTCTGACGGGCTCAAAATAATGGACCCAGGTTTCATCACCTGTGACGACATTGGCAAACTGCTTTTTGTCATATTTTGGAAACATTTGAAGCAGCTTTTTGGCCACTTTAACCCGTTGCCTCTTTGCTCGTCAGTCAACAGATGTGGCACCCATCTTGCAGAAATCTTTCTGACTTTCAAATGCTTCTTCAAACCGTTGATAGTGATATGCCTACCTTTCGTGCAATATCACGAACTGTAAATCTGGCATCTTCTTCAATGATTTCCTTTATTTTGGAAACGATTTCTTTACGAGATGCAGATTTTGGCCTACCTGATTTCGGTGCATTTTTGATAGACTCTACACCAGACTCAAATTTCTTTTTCCACCGCCGAACTGTGTCATAAGACACACAAGAAGGTCCAAAAGCAGTAGAAATTTCAGTCATCATCTTCTTCAAAGAACAACCAAGTTTTGAGCGAGCTTTGATGTAAGCCCGTATTTCATCTTTTTTGTCGACGCTTCTACCAATCATTTTTACTGCAGTGGTCAATGACTGCGTGTATTCAAATGGCAAATTTTACGTCTTACACTTAGTCTAACATGTACATTTATATACCATTGTGTAGATATTGAATAGGCCTATACAGGTATGTATTGGTTTTTATCGTGCCCCACGTGGATATCGAGCTAGAGGACAATAAGCAATTCATTTTGAACATCCCTCGTATGAATGGGACCGTTTTCTCAAAGGCCTGGTATATGAATGGAGTAGGTTTCTAAATACTGGCTCGCACACCCGTACCACAACTACCCCACAAGTTCCCTCTCTCTCTCTTCCCACCCGGCCCCCGCCCCCACCCACCTCCCATCCGAGAATATTATCTCACCAGTTTTTGCGTTCTTGTGTAGACAGATTTTGATATATCTAGCTGTCACGGTATAGACATTTTCATCGGGTTAGTGCGTCGTCTCGCGTGATCAGTGAACTTGGAGTTTTTGATTTGTCAGTATGGTATGACGTATTACTTCCGAGCTTTTGATTAGTCAATTTGGTAAGACAACAATAGGACATGGTGTAACAAAGTAACACGAGGAAAAAAACACAGATGCCGCCATTAAAGAAACCCTCGAAAAGCAAGAGGATAATTGAGTCGTTTTTCTCTCGCTGCTGCGGTCTGAATTTCTAGGCTGCATTATTTTCCATTCTGTTCTGGCGTTTTGCGGCGTCTGATCAGAGTTCTTTATGTAAATACTTTATTGCAGGTATACAAGTACAAATACAATGCAAAGGTGTATAATGCATGTGAGTAACATGCGTAAGAAAAATAGTTATAAGAAAGTGGTTTTAATCTTAAATATTTTGCTTCTCTTAAAGGAAAGTATTTGCTCCCACTGGAAGCATTTTTTTTTCTTAAAGAGTAGCCTCTATTTTGGAAGGGATTCTAGGGCATATTTTCACGATTTTTCCTGAGTGTGCGTAAAAAGAACTCAAATCTGGCTACGCCAATGCAATGTATATTCCTTATCACCTCTTAGTTCATTACCTCACAGAATTTTAAAGAAGCAAATGCACATATTGTAAAATGCAATACAGTCTAAGTACACGCTTGTATTATTTTTCATTCAAAAAACAAGTTTAAGTTGAATGGAACGAAAGTAGAAGAAAAATAGGACCACCGTAAAGTAAATATATACTTGTCGTTCTACTGTTTTTAATCAAAAAACAGCCAAATTTGAACGGATTGAAAATTACACTGGCAAAACTAGAGAAATAATCACTACATATATATCATCTTTGAATTCTATTTTTTTTAAAAAAAAAAAGTCAGATCGAATATTAATGTTCAAAAGGAAAATTAAAGTAGAATAGAATAGTAGCAAACAAACCAACAAAACATGAATTACTGTTGTTGTTTTTTTTTTTTTTTTTTTTTTTTTTTTTTTGTTTTTTTTTGCTGGTATGTATCAATTAAATACAGACATATCAATTAATCATAGACAGAGCTGGAACGAAGCAATAAAAATACAGAATAATACGGACATACCAAAACAGATATTTTATAATACTGGATTTCGCTTACAGCAATGAAAAAAAGACCTATTTACAGTGGCAGGAAAAAGGCGTCGTAATGCTTAATTCTGGTTTCCCATGAGTAATCTATCATTCTACTCAAATCAGTTTTCAGATTTTTAACGCTGCCAGGCAACTGAGTCACAGAGAGGCAGCGCCTTCTATTAATATATGACCGCTAGCATTCTATATATGACAGTTATCGGCCCGATAGAAATCCTGTCGGGCCGATAACGGTTCAAGAATGCCAGCTGAAGGAGTTCCATGCGTAATTTTAGACTCCCAGCTAGACGCTAGAAATGAAAATAATCTGCAAACTGAATTCTTAAACACATAAATAAATAAACACCTTATAAACATAAAGATGCGATATATGCAATTATAGTAAAATTCCGCTATTACAACCACTCGAAATTAAGACAATTTCACTATTAAGATCAACTTTTGTCAGTCCTATGTTTTCCAAGGTTTCTGACAAAGTAGCATACGCGACAAGTGTAGACCCAGATGAGATTGCGCCTGAAGCCTGAGGGAGCTATCAGATCAGGTTCTACACTGTTCGTCACCCCACTAAGAATTTTACGAAAAAAAAAAAACTACATAAAAAGCAAAATGTAGGCGAAAATATATGCATAAAAAAAATTCGAAATTTTAGAACATGTACCATATTCTATATTCAATATTGATTTAACCCTTGTCCTGCTGAACCCGGATATACTCTGCCTTAGCAAACGGTGTAGATCCATTTCAGTTGGCTTCTGAACTGGAGCTGCACTGTTTGCCATTAAGTATGTTAATTTATAGCAACAATTAGGATCGAATAATCTGATTGGCTGAAAATTAGAAGTGGGAGTGGCATCGTAATTTATTTAGCAGGACAAGGGTTAAGACTATCCTAGGCGCTGCCTCTATGTGACTCAGTTGCCTGGCAGCGTTAAAAATCTGAAAACTGAAAAACTGTCTACCCACTAATAAGACCACTTTCAGACAGTCCCAAAGATGGTCTTATTAGCGGAATTGTACTATATTTCACCTATTTGTGCGTCCCAAATCTGAAGTCGCTATACCAAGTCGAAATATTCTAAAGAACTGGCCGAATTTGACGAAAATAAAAATCAACAAAAAAAAAAAAAAAAAAAAGGAAAAGGAAATTGGCACAGTTGCAAAGAATCAAGAAAGGTGTGTGTTCGCCCATGTGTTGATATGACATTTTAATATACTTGAGGTAGATTGCTTTACGCCTTATCATTTTAATTTTCTCGTATAATTCATGTTTAAACGCAAATTTTACATTATGTGATATATAAAATGTTTCATTAGCTTACACTGCCTTGTCTCATTTTATATTGTCTTATAAAACATTTTCCAAATTTGTATGAGCTTTTGTTGCTCTTTATGGATTTCGATTAGCTAATTTTGCGGACTTATACATCCACAAAATAATGAGCGCATAGAAATCCACAACGAATTCGTACAAATATACATAAATCCGCAAAATCAACTCATAGAAATCCGCACAAACGTGACAAGGTCATGTACAAATACACATAAATCTGCAAAAAAAAAAAAAAAAAAAAAAAAAAGCTCATGGAAATCTGGAAAAGCGTAACAAGAGCTCATACAAATGTCGTAAATCCGCAAAATGAGCTCATGGAAATCCACAAAACGTAAAAAGATCTCAAACAAATGTAGATAAATATGCAGAATGAGCCAATGGAAAGCCACAAAATGTAAAAGGAGGTCGAACATTATAGATAAATCCGCAAAATGAGCATGGAAATCCACAAAACATAACCCATACGGGAAACTGATGTCAGTGCGTTACACGACGCTGTGTGAACCTTAGAAGACATTTCTTGTTCCTCGCTTTACCTTTGTTCTTGGACAGGCGTTGGTCAACAAAGACCAGGGAACACGGACAGAAACAGGAAACACAGACAAAAAACAGGGAACACGGAACAAAATTTACGTTTGTATACTTTGTAAGCGTCATCCCTGAACATTGGCATAGTATATGATGTCTATGATACTACAACTTGAAAATAAATATCTTTGGCAAGAAATAAGAACAGAATGACATTTGTGTGTTCATTTTGAACATTAGTCTTTTTCCATCTTATAATTAACTTTCAGGACTTTGTTACAGCCACAGATTATTAGCTCGAATAACGACCATTATGCACGATTTTGTAGAATTATTCTTCATTATACATGTTTTATCAAGGGGACTGGATACAAATGGTAGTTTTTCTGTCATTTTTCCGTCAAGGGAGACAATTTTTGTGACTTTCTGTTTGCCTTCCCCAACACACTAAGTACCTTCTGTAAAGGTGTCTACTCTAAAAGGACAGAATTCGCTCCCTATGGGTGCAAATTCTTTCCTTTTAGAGTAGATCCCTTTTCAGAAGGGGACAAAATCAATTTTGACAGTTGCCTCCTCAGAATTTGTACCCATTCACCTTAAACCGTAAATAGCAGTGATCTGAAGTAGGATAACCAGTCCAAATATAATTCCATTCCTTTAGTTCTACAGGGGACTTCCAAGAACTGCGCCTGCAGCGCTGGCAGAAGATACTGCTGATCAAAGTCATACTGGCTCATAAAGATGTCTGGTAGGTTAGAAAAATGAATTTGGAACGGACACTGTCTGTTGTGTTCTTCTTCTAGTTGTAAGGCCGACTGTATTTGTCCACTGATTCTTGATTGGTCTTGGTTTGTTGTGTCTATATTTAAATGACCACTGTTAGGTTTATTTTCCGAATTCCTTTCAAGCGAAGTCCTATGCGAATTGGGGGCATTTGCAGAAGGTTTCCCTGCTAGCAATGGTGGGGGCAGCAATGCCTTTCTATCCTGTAATTGACCGTTAATTTCATTTGCCAATGGAATAGATACTTTTGGCACTTCAACTTTTTGTTTTGAAATAAATACCGGATCCATGTTTCTACTTATTTCATTAGCAGTAATACTTATTTCTCTGTTTTTCTTCCTTGTACGCGTTTGCCCAGGTTTTGTAGGTCTTGTCATTTTTGGACGGATTGGAGGTCGGATATTTGTTTGTTCTGGTAAAGATGGTTCAGCAGGGGATACAACATTTATATTCACAGGTGTAAATCTTGGAGGTGTGTTAAAGATGATTGGTTCTGTATTGTATAGCATAGCACGGATTTCTTCGTCAGTGGGAGCTGCAAGCAGAATGAATATTGAAATAAGGCAAAGAGAACATAAACGCGATATTTTCTAAGAAAAACAAATAAAGCACAGAGCTAAACATCTGACAAGGCATTTGCCCGGTTCGAATCCAAGGAAGAAACAGTTAATTCTCATTGAAGTCCTTAATCAAAAAGGCGAAAGTGACGCAATCTGTACATGTTTATTGTAAACACGATCTAAATGCACGGAATGCTTCAACAAAAAGAAAATTTAGATTAAAAACTCTAACCCTGTCAAACGTTTCTTCAGAATGTATATGTATACGATCTGTCGTCTCTGGTAGACATTGTAATGAAAGTTGCAGGATCTTAACATCCGTGTATTATGGAATAAAATCAAAACCAAAACCTACCTGCAGCTGTACTTCCGAGGACAAGGAGTATAACACAAGACCGAAAAATAAGCTCCATTTTCATCTGTTAATGTCTGAAATAAAAAATGATACCATTATTAGGTTATACCGTATTTATCTTCAGTTTATAGACAGATATGCGTCTGATCATGGTCTACATTGTTTGACATTAATTCAGCAGTATTTGAGGCATTCAACAGGATAAAATAGAATAGAAACTGTTCTCCAGTCATGGACCACCATGGCAGCATAATAATCAAATACAAAACGTAATCTGTGTTATACAAACCTTAATACAGCAACTAAACAAAACAAATTAAAGCCCATATAAGATTCAAACATTAGATGAGAAATCTTAAACTAACCCTGCAGTGCCCACTGTGTTATGGTCTGGTCCCTAAATTAAGAAAACACATCCCTGTGCGATGTCAAATAATGGTTTCTGTCATGGCAACATGACCGACAATTTTTCTGAACAAAAGAGATAGATCTTCTCTTATTAAACCCATTTAACCCGAGCGTCCCATAAAAGGGACAGTGGCAAACATTGTAGACCCAGATCAGACGCCGCAGATCGCGGCGTCTGATCAAGGTCTACACTTTGCATTAAATACAGGAGATTCTATAAAACATACAAAAAAAAAACAACAAAAAAACAGACACCCTTAAATTAGAAATGGACTTGTCCAAAGAGAGAGATAGAAGAGTCCACTCGGCATAAATGGGTTAAACCCAAACGGACCGCAGGTGCCCTTCAGAACTGTTCCATTGAGGTGGCTCCAACGAACACACACAGAACTTACATACAGGTAGACAAATGGACTTGTTCAAATGTTAGTACAAGTATAGTAAGGCGTTAATGTGTCAGAATACTTTGGGTATATACGATAGTCTGCAAACTAATTCGGTCTGCTCTGATCTTTCCTTATAGAATAGACCTCTTTTCAGAATGAAACGAGTAGCTTCCCCTAAAAAGTATAGCTGAGGTTATGTAATCAAAGCACTTACAGCACTGGTCGATTGTCTCTGAGTGCAGGGTGGGAAATGGTCCTGAACGGGTACTTAAAGGGCAAATATAAAGGTTTTTAAAATATTCCTGGTTTTCAGGGTGTTGATAGAATGCTTTAAGAGAATTATTTTGTTGAAAACCCCATCAAAAAATTCCAATCCAATCAAAAGTTATGGTGATTAATTTACGATACCTACCTTTTTTCCTGTTAGAGTAACCTCCCTTGGATTGTGTATTGATTAAGGCCCACAATGCAATATTCTGTGATGTCATAGTGGAACTTAAATTTTAAATTGAAATTTTAAACAGGAGTATTCTGCATTTCCTTATATGCTACACAGTTTTTCTCCTTAACCATTATTGAAATTGGTCTCTGTCCACAAATAAGCCCATGAATAGAGAATTTAACTCAAAATTTAATCTGTTATTTAAATTTAAAGCTAAATTTTAAAATGTTTAAAACTTGACTAATATTAAATTTTTCGTAAGTTTTTTTTAATAATAGTGAATTTTGGGTGTATATCATATAAATGAATGCCAAAAAAGTCAATTTTGGCTAATTATTAAGCATTGTAACTGGATTTTAAATTATTTAAATGAAATTTTTAAATTTGAAATGTAACACTTTAAACGGAAAATAAGAGCTAAATTCCTATGTATATTAGTTTAAAGGAGCTGAATAAATTAAACAATATGAAAACTGAATTGATGCAGATTAAAGAGCAAAAAATATTGGCAATTTAAAAAAGTTTAAAATTTTACTGTTCCCTTATGATGTCATAAAAAGGCTCATGAATATTAATGAGGCAGCCTGAATTCAATCCTCTTGGATGTTAAATATCAAATTTCAAATCGCAATATTTCAGAAACCGTTTAAGATAATTTGATGCGGTTTTCGGCAGTCACCTCCTTACTGAAGTGCCCTTAAATATTTAGTAGAATTAAAACCTTTATATTTGCCCTTTAAGACTTTTTCATTGAACCCTTAACTTCCTGTAATTTAAGCTAACAGTGCAGACCCTGATCACACGCCTCGTTCTGTGGTGTCTGATCTGGGTCTGCACTGTTTGCCAATGTTACAGATACATTGTAACATTCTATCAACAGCACTCTGACATCATAGCAACAAGAATAGCGCAGCTATACATAACCGTTACCCAGATTTCGTCTGACGCGCGTATTGATTACATTGGTCAACGCTAATCACGTGGACAACTACCCCCAAGGAAATTTTGGCGTTTGTGTACTATGGCTCGACTGTAAACAATCGACCTAAAAACTAAATAAGCCGCGTGAGAAAAGCGGTCTTCCGGTCATGTTAGAATAGTAGTGGCCTTCACCAGCCTCCGTATCTATAGTCTCACCAGGGCTTTTTACTCCCTTTTTGTATCCTATAATATACAATGTTCGGGCAAGCGGACAGCGAAGGACCTGATCAAACTGCGTGAATGTGCAGGCAGGGATTGTAATGAGATTTGTAAAAGTACCTGCTGGGTGGAAAGCTGGATTTACTCTTATCATCATGAAAACACGCCTATATAATTTTGACCCCCTTCAAACCCCACTTTTATATAGTAAAACTGGGGTTTACAGGGGTATCTATTTTTTTCTTATTTCTGCTCAAAAACATAGATTGTGGGTACTCGTTAGAACCGCCTCGTCGAGGCGGTTCTAACGAGTACCCACAATCTATGTTTTGAGTAGAAATAGGAAAAATATCAGAGTTTTTCATCTGAAAATTTTCAGTTTTTGGAGATGAAATTTTCTATATATTTGTGTAGGCGTGTTTCCATAATGGCTTGTCAGCCTGACGTTGATGCGGCGTTGTATGAATATCATGTCCCTCGGGGTTTTAAAATTTTAACGAAACTGTATGTGATTATTGTAACTATTTGACCACATTAATTTAGACATTATACTTTATGGCTCCCAAGTCTTTGGACAGACATGCCTGTGCAAATGTTTGTACCCAGATCAGACGACGCTAAACGCGGCGTCTGATCAGGGTCTACACTGTTTGCTACTCATTTAACAGTTAAAGACACATCGTACTTAACAGGTAGTAAAATGGTCTTGTTCAAGTATGTCAAGGAATTTGTCTGAACATCAAGAAAACATGCCTATATAATACTGACCCCCTTAAACCCCACATTTATATAGTAAAACTGGGGTTTCAGGGGTAGACATTATTTTTCTTATTTCTGCCCAAAAACAAAGATTGTGGGTACTCGTTAGAACCGCCTCGGCGAGGCGGTTCTAACGAGTACCACAATCTATGTTTTGACCAGAAGTATGAGAAATATCTGAATTTTTATCTGAAAATTTTCATTTTTTGGTGGTTAAAATGTTCAGTATATTTGAATAGGCTTGTTTTCGTAATGAGGTGTCTAAATATAATGGTAATACGGAACATATATATGTTTCTCATCTTAAGACTTAGCATGTTTGGTAAAAATTCAGCAGAGGACATTTTGAAATATTTTTTCCTATTTTTGCCAGAACACAATCTGCATAAAATATCTGACTATTTTCTGGGGGAAATATAATGAATTTGCCTTCTGCTGAATTTGCCCTGACAGGGCTGATAATTAATAACGATCTTACAATGCCTAAGGGCCATGTAACTTACAGAATTGGGATACCCCTTGAAAATGAGCTAGGTGGGGGCAAACGGGCACCCTTTTATTTTTCAATCCCTGGACGAATATGAGAGCATACAATCAGGACATGTTTCAATAAGTTAACCCTTCCAGCACTGCAGACCGAAACACATTACGAAAACACGCCTATATAATGTTGACCCCCTTAAACCCCACTTTTATATAGTAAAACTGGGGTTTACAGGGGTATACATTATTTTCTTTTTCTGTTCAAAAACATAGATTACGGGTACTCGCTAGAACCGCCTCGCCGAGGCGGTTCTAACGAGTACCCACAATCTATGTTTTGAGCAGAAATATGAAAAATATCACAATTTTTATCTGAAAAAGTTTCATTTTTTGGTGGTAAAATTTTCAGTATATTTGAATAGGCGTGTTTTCGTAATGAATTGTTTTTGCAAACTGTGTAGATCCTAATGAGACGGCTTATAATGAGCCGTCTAATCAGGATCTAATCTTTTTGCCATTCTATTTTGCTTTCTGACTGAGATTCTTATCTGCCAATGGTTCTGATCAGATTCACAGATGGAAGAGTCCACTTCAGAAACTTGGGGTTAAAAGGATTAATGAAACAATACTCGTAAATATAATAATTATAATAGTAATAGTACACAAAAAATAACAGCAAAAAAAAACAAAAAAAAAAAAAAAAACACACACACACACACAAAACTAAACAAAAACAAAATGAAAAAGAAAACAAGAAAATAAAGAAGAAATAAAAGGAAAATCAGAATAACATGATGCCGTGTTTTGTTCAAAAAGCAAATGTTAAATACCCGATTTTTATCCGATCTATATAGCAACACAGTGTATTTTTTTTTCGTCCACTGTATGTTACATTTTTTTTTATATATATAGATCAACTATGTCCCACCCTACATATTTAACAGTTTAGAAAGCGTGATGAGTAACGGAATGTCGTCACTTGCGTGTACCTCGAGGTCATTTACGTCCTCAGCCAATCGACGTACGTAAAACGCTTGGCCGTATTGTTTACTAGTTGACCACATTAATTTGGACATATACCGTATTGACAATGCCGAGGGCAAATTCAGCAGACGATAACTTATGACTTGTTTCTATTTCCCAGAAAAAAGGTATTTGACATTTCATGCAAATTGTCTTTGTCGGAGACAATTTGCATGAAATGTCAATTAAAGCCTATTTTCTGGAAAATGATATTCAAAATTTAAATACGTTGTCTGATGAAATATTTACCCATGATACAATGTGTTAGTATTCCGACAGACAGGCCTGAGTAAATAGTGATCTGCTCGGCGTCTGACCAGGGTCTACACTGTTCGCTACTCATCTAGCAGTTTTCGAACGCGGCGTCTGATCAGCGTCTACATTGTACTCAGCTAGCAGTTTCAACTCCGTAGAACAAGACAGATCCCTTTGCAAACAGTGTAGATGGGATGGCCGTCTCATCAGAATCAACACTGTTCGCCATTCTGTTCTTGATTTTTGACAACAATAGGTGTGTCCAAATACAAAGACGGAAAAGTCCATTTCAGAAACTCAGTGGTGAAAGGGTTACCCCTTAAACTGCCACACAACAATTGTCGTCTGCGTTATCATCTGCTTGTGATTTTAAAAGTCAGTTTTGCAAACAGTGTGGACCCCGATCAGACTCCTCTAGGAGCAGTCTGATCGGGGTCCACACTGTTTGCCTGTATGCAAAAATAGGTTTGAAAAGTTTGCAAGAATATTCAGCAGACGACATAAACAGACGACATTTTTCGGATGCAGGTTTTCTTGGTATTTTAAGGGTTAAGAAATAGCAACAGGTAGTAAACGGACTTTTTCTAAGTTTAGAACAAACTGGTACGGATTTAGGTGTCCGAATGACAGGGACTTGTAGCGATTTCCTTTTATTATCTGGGACGCGCCAAGCGAAAGCGTGTCTTTAGGCATATGCGGACAGCGAAGGCGCAGATCCGCCTGCGCATCCGCGCAGTCTGATCAGGGCCTTTGCTGTCCGCTATCAGAATTAAAGGACACTACAGAATGTATCGAATGAGACTTTGCGCATGCGCGGTTTGAATCTGAATCTGTGCATTTTTGCAGATGTTCGAAGACACCTTTTGGCTTTTCTGACCTTCATATTGACCTCATCGAAGTCAACAACTGTTTTGTTATATGACAGAAACTGAAATAATTGTTCTTATATCGAAACAAAACACTTTTTAAGTTTTAATTCCAGATGAATTACACAGAAAACATCACTTCCTAAACCAGGTTTAAGATTCTGTACTCTAAATTATACATATATTGTTATACAATAGAACTTCAATGGCTCGAACCCCGATGGCTCGTTTACCATGGATGAGTCGAACACGTTCTTGAATCCGCCAGAATTTCTTCCAAATATGATATATGGATAATTTAGGGAGATTTTCTTCTTTTATCTTGTAAATGTATGCTGTGTGCACTCATTGGGATCGCATGGAATCTAATGAGTACACACGACATACATTTAAAATATAGAACACCGAAGAGATATCCCACAATTATCGCCATTATGCCGCCTGGTGTGGCACTAATAGTAACCTTCCATGGTTCAAACTACCGCTGTCTCGAACAAATTTTCATGGTCCCAAAGGGGTTCGAGCCATCGAAGTTCGACTGTAATAAATTCAGGTGCACCTCTACACCTAGCTTAAAGCAGCTGCAGACATGAAAGGAAAAATGTGCCGAGGCAAGTCCTAACTGCGGTAGCAGGGATGTCACAATTGTCTGGCCCACGGTTGTTTGAAGCAAAGGATTATCTGTGCCTTTGCTCTCCTTTTATACATTCTGTAGTATCCAATGATTCTGTTAGCGGACAGTGAAGGCTCAGATCAGCCTGCGCGGATGCGCAGGCTGATCTGGGCCTTCTCTGTCCGTATATGCCAGAAGACACGTTTTCCCATGGCGCGGCCCATATGTTTTTCATCGAGAAATAAGAAAAAAATAAAAGATTTTGTAATACTTGTTTATTAAAAAAATCTTATCTGAACTATAATTATCTGAGCAGGTTCTTAGTTGTCCTTCACAGAATTCCTGGACACTATAGAATACAACCATGTAAAGAGCTCCTAAGGCATTTTCTTTCACCAAAAAGGAATGGTATTTTTCTTATGTCTTCACAAAGAGCATTTTATGGTGTACTCGTTCAAAAAAGTGCTTTCAAGTGAGCACACACAATGTATGTTTCTGTGAAATATATATATATATATATATATATATATATATATATATATATATATATTATATATATATATATATATATATATATATATATATATATATATATATATTAAGCGGATACCCTTCCTATCTGGAACTATCTGTTGAGACCATGCGAATGTGCAGGCTGAACTGTGTGATTTGATGCGCGCATATGCGCATGGGCTCTGGTATTTGTTGTTCACACGTGGCATAACTGAGCCAGTCCATGAAAAGTCATTATCACATAGGCGACCAGCAAAGGCTCATGCGAGCCCGCGCATAAGCGCAGTCTCGCCAGAGCCTTTGCTTTTCGCAGATGTGCAGCAGGGGCCTTGGGGAAGCGTCAGGCAAAAACCCATGCCTTTGGTCCCATTAAGGGGCTCCGTCTATCTATTTAAAGAATCACAATTTGGACACCACTAAGTGCCCCTTTTTTCATGTTACGGCTCAACCGGCTTTTTTTTCTCAAAAGGCATACCTATCTAGGGTGTTTCATTTATCATCACGAAAACACACCTATATAATTTTGACCCCCTTAAACCCCACTTTTATATAGTAAAACTGGGGTTTACAGGGGTATACATTATTTTTCTTATTTTGCTAAAAAATATAGATTGTGGGTACTCGCTAGAACCGCCTCGCCGAGGCGGTTCTAACGAGTACCCACAATCTATGTTTTGAGCAGGAATGTGGAAAATATCAGAATTTTTTATCTGAAAATTTTCCGTTTTGGGTTGTAAAATTGTCAATATATTTGAATAGGCATGTTTTCGTAATGTTCAAACACACATGGTTCTAGATGAGCCGCTTTTTTACCAAAAAGTACTGATATTCTTATTTCTTGACGAAAACATGTTATGGATACTCAATAAAATCTGAGGTGCTTTTAATGAGTACTCATAGCATGTTTTCGTGGAGAAATAAAAAAAATCATTTATCTGAACACCCTCTTACCTAGAGCATCATATCTGACCACAATCACTGATCCTAAGCTGAAAGCCCTTTCATTTCCATAACCCCTAATTCAGGTACTGTAATTCACTCTGGGTAAAAATTTTCAGCTGTCGACATATTATATTATTTTTACTTTTTTTTTTCCAAGCAAAAAGGATTTGACATTTCATGCAAACTGTTTCCAATGGAGACAGTTTCCAAGAATTGTCAAATCCTGTTTTCTGGGAAAAGTAAAAAAAAATATCACCAATTTGTCGTCTGCTGAATTAGCCCAGAGAGTGGTAACGGTTAACTACGTTCACCCTGGAAGGCCTCCTTGTGGACTTCTGTCAGTGAGAGTTTTGCGCTTTCAGTTCCTACTAATTGTCATAACTGCCCTCATGCTATATGCAAGCAAGGATCACACAGTTCTGTCTGATATCAGGATCTTCGTTGCCCGCTTATACAACCAACAGATATTGTACGCGAAGCCTGATCAGGACATTCACTGTTTTCATATGGCAATGAAGAAAAGGCAGAACAGCAATATTCTTCCTTTTAAATCGGAAGAAAAACACACACACACAAGATTTAACATAGCACCAGATAAAAGGAGGTAGCAGGTAAACAGTTTTCTATTTCTCCACAAAAACATATGTTGTGGGTACTCATTAGTACCACCTCGTGAGGCGCTTGTGAGGCGCTTCTAATGGGTACCCGCAAAATAGACATGTTTTCCAGGAGAAATAAGAAAAGTATCAACAATGAATGCTTTTGGGTTGAAAAAAAAATCGCCTTGTCTGGAGCTATGATTCGAGCATGTTTCACGGATGAGAGCACTAATTAATAAAGTTTAGTTGAACTACTAAGAGGTATTAGGTTCTTTAGAGTCTTTTGTCTTGAATCCTGAGCAACAGTTTGATTCCTTGGCAGTATATTTCAAACAGCATCTCTTCATTCTTTCAATGACATCTTCACACAGCGACTCTTGATAGTTCTTCTCTAAAATAAATAAAAAAAAATAAATAAACCTATGAAAGGCCGCAAGCTAAATGACACCCGGCATGTGAACCCAATATCCCGCCTTCATATCATAGGAAGAAAAGCTGTTGAATTTTCGAAAATTTCGAGGAGTTGCAGACACAAACTTTTCAAATGGAAATTAACAGTCAAAAAGGGGCCATAATTCCATCAAAAATTATCAGATCAAATATCCAATATCGCATGACCGTTTTTATATTAAGCAAGAAAACCTTCAAAATTTCAAAAGAATCCGATGAAAGCTATAGGCGGAGTTGAGGACACAAGATCTGAGACGGACGCACGGATGGACAGGCAGACAGACGGACGGATGGACAGTCTTAAGAATGGATACATACGTACATAGCTGCTAACCTTCACTAGTACGATGTGTAATTGGCCCTCGCTGTGCGCCTAATGACATGATAAGCTTTGATGTATGATATAGCTGTTAAATCTATGCATACTTTTTGTATAGATTAATAAATAGCTAGTTGATTTCTGATATTAGTTTATGAGGCATATTATAGATGGGAAATGTAGTTCTTATAGCCTTATCTACTTCATTTCATTTCGGTAAGGTAGTAGAAACGGCTAATGTTATATAGAAATGCAGGAAAAAGCAGATATATAAACAAACATACACGGTTACATGTGTGTACATGTATGTATGTGTGTGTATACATGTGTGTGTGTGTGTGTGTGTGTGTGTGTGTGTGTGTGTGTGTGTGTGTGTATTGGCACGTGTAATGCATGCCTTTATAAAGCGTTTAACATGATTTGGCCGTCTGGTTCTAATATGTTTCTTTGTCCAAAAGTGACGATAAAGTACCAACAGCTGTATCTAACATTTTATTTGATCACCAGCCGTTATATGCATATGGTATGTTAGGACGTATAGATTAATTTGCTGAAATTGGTAGTTAGTCTCCCAATGAAGATTATATTGACAAATAAACCGATAAATTACTTCTGATAAGGATGGAGGATGCTTAAAAAACATTTTCAGGACCTCCATCCTGATCAGTAAATTTGGTCAATTTTCCGAAATGGTTGATACTATCTCCAATTGAAATTGTTTACTCTGTAGATGTTTAGTTAAAGCTAGATTATGTATTTTCATATGACTCTCTTGCTGTATACTTTGTATACCAGAGAATAATAAAATTTTGACTTTGAAAAAAAAAAAAAAAAAAAAAGGTGGCTAAATTGATCGACTCTTAAAGATATTTTGTCACTTATGAGCCCGATTTAAAGTGGCTTACATTAACTCCCATATTAAAACAAGCCACCTGTATATCCATCGTTGATGTGCCAGGACGGCCGGGGATCATTTCTACAGCCCTGTTCTACGCTGTTTGCCACTAACCAAGTAGTTTTGAACACGTCAATAGGTAACAGAATGGTGATGTTCATCTTTAACGCTTATCACGCTGGATAAAGATTTCTTCTTATTTTTCTAAGAAAATATGTTTTGATATTTTATGCAAATTGTTTCCTAATTTGCATGAAATGTCAAAGCTTATTTCCTGTGTAAACTAAGAAAAATAACATCAAGTTGTCGTCTGATGAATTAGCCCAGAGAGTGGTTGCAATGCTATTAGCACGACAGCAAGTTCCAGAGTTGTTAAGGAGATTTGGTGATAATTCTGAAATATTGTTTTTCTTATTTCTCCGTAAAAACATATGTTGTGGGTACTCATTAGAAGAGCCTCGCCGAGGCACTTCTAATTAGTACCAACAACATAAGTTGCTTTTTTCAAGAACTGGAGAAAATTGTCCCATTATTATCTCAAAATACTTCTTCTTAACAACTCCTCTATGTTCCCAGTATGGATATAATTATAACCTGCAGCAGTAGGCATCATGTTAGGACACTAAGACAACCTAGCAAACCACAGATTCTACAACAGCAGCCAACGACATTCAAAAACATCTTTATTTATCACAGAAATTGCCAGACGACTGATTTACTGACTTAGGGTTTAAGACACGTTAACCCTTGTGGGTCATTTTGTGCCATCTCCCAGAGAAAGACAGAAGAGAGGCAGAAGTGATAGTAGAGAAGACGAAAGAGAGGGACAGGGGAGAAAGGAAAATGAATGACAGTGAAGAAACTGAAGAAATAACCCCCCCCCCCTTTACCCTTACCTGCTGCAAGAATAGCAGGCCTTGCCCATTTGTAAACCCGCCCCGGTGACGCAAGATACACGACACCTTTGCCTCACCCAACCACCCCCGATTCGTAAGACGAAATGTCAAACCTAATTTTCTGACAAATTTATATTTTCGACTATACTACTACTTCTACTACCACTACTACTATTTTGACCGCTGTCTACTACTACTGCTACTACTACTACTTTGACCGCCATCTACTAATTTTATTACTACTTTGACCGCCATCTACTACTACTACTACTACTAGTACTACTACTACTACTATTTTGACCTCCGTCTACTACTACTACTACTACTACTTTGACCGCCATCTACTACAACTATTACTACTACTATTTTGAACGCAGTCTATTTCTACTACTACTAGTACTACTACTACTACTACTATTTAATAATTCTGGCCGTCATATACGAGGGATGTTCGAAATGAATTGCTTATTGTCCTCTAGCTCGATATCCACGTGGGGCACGATAAAAACCAATACATGCCTGTATAGGGCTATTCAATATCTACACAATGGTGTATAAATGTACATGTTAGACTAAGTGTAAGACATAAAATTTGCCATTTGAATACACGCAGTCATTGACCACTGCAGTAAAAATGGTTGGTAGAAGCGTCGACAAAAAAGATGAAATACGGGCTTACATCAAAGCTCGCTCAAAACTTGGTTGTTCTTTGAAGAAGCTGATGACTGAAATTTCTACTGCTTTTAGACCTTCTTGTGTGTCTTATGACACAGTTCGGCGGTGGAAAAATAAATTTGAGTCTGGTGTAGAGTCCATCAAAAATGCACCGAAATCAGGTAGGCCAAAATCTGCATCTCGTAAAGAAATCGTTTCCAAAATAAAGGAAATCATTGAAGGAGATGCCAGATTTACAGTTCGTGATATTGCACGAAAGGTAGGCATATCACTATCAACGGTTCACCTTATTTTGAAGAAGCATTTGAAAGTCAGAAAGATTTCTGCTAGATGGGTGCCACATCTGTTAACTGACGAGCAAATGAGGCAACGGGTTAAAGTGGCCAAAAAGCTGCTTCAAATGTTTCCAAAATATGACAAAAAGCAGTTTGCCAATGTCGTCACAGGTGATGAAACCTGGGTCCATTATTTTGAGCCCGTCAGAAAGGTTAGCAATAAGATCTGGGCCACTAAACACAGCAAACGCCCAATAATTGCCAAACGTTCTTTGAGTACAAAGAAGGTTTTGTATGCAATCTTCTTCTCTGGTGAAGGATTCGCAATAAAAGTGCCAGTGAAAAAGGGCAAAAGCATCACCGGAAAGTACTACAAAGACGTAGTACTGAAGAAACTGAAAAAGTATTATCAGAAACGACGCCCTGTCACTGGTTTTAAACATGTCCGTCTTCTACATGACAATGCTCTAGCTCATACCTCCGCAATAGTTACGGCGTTTTTGAAGAAAGAAAAAGTAACTGTTTTGCCTCACCTCCCGTATTCCCCAGACCTTGCCCCATGTGATTTCTTTTTGTTTCCGAAATTGAAAGCATTCCTTGCTGGGCGGAAATACCAGTCCCGACAGGCACTTGGATCTGCCATTCATCAGTACCGTATTACTGTGCCCAAATCAGCGTACCGTGACGCCTTCAAGAAGTGGATACATCGGCTGAAACTTTGCATTTCTAGCCACGGGGAGTACTTCGAGGGCATGAAATGAGTACTTTTGGGCTAACTTGAAATTTGAAGTCTCCAGATAGAAATAAGCAATTCATTTCGAACATCCCTCCTACTACTACTACTACTACTACTATTTTGAATGCCGTCTACTACTACTACTACTATTATTTTGAATGCCGTCTGCATCAATTTTGACCGGCGCTGTTTTGGTTGACTTGTATCTACTTCATGGTGTCACAATCACATTTCTAACAGAGATATGTAACTATACGACTGTAAAGAGATACATGTACTCCTACCTTGTAAACATGCCTGAATGTCACAGGCCTGTTTCTGACAAGGGTCTGGTTTCGTCCTCCAACGCGTAGACATCGACAGAGCCTTCTATGTGTTAGGGATTTAAGTCATCAGCTGGAAGATATGTTGAGATCTACTGGAGGAAAAAATAACAGCAACAACAAAAATAAAAAAAAAATACTTACACGCGAATTGCCGATACTTAAACCAAACTAAAAGCATGTGCGTAGTCCATTCAGCTATTTGCTCTTCAGTTTCACTATACAAATTAAGATATTGTATTGTTTCTTTACCCTAAATGTATGGCTACTGTTTTACCATGCTTATCCAATGTGTCCTAAGAACAAATCTATGTAATATGACAACCTGGTGGTCAAGTGTTGCTGAAAATGCAAAAATGCAAATTATTAAACACTCCATATATGAGTATGGAACACTAAAGATTTATACAGGTGTGAGCACATGTACTCAAACGCTTCAGATAAGGCGTAAAAAACATTAAATAAATAAAAATAAAATAGCTGTGTTTCCACTAACCCAACCGACCCTGTTTCATACACCCGACTATTTTTTATCAGTAAAAATGCAAAATAAAAAAGCAAAGCACCGACTCTTAACAAATACCTGCATTTTCATAAAAGTACAGGCCCGATCCTGTTCTGTTTTGGAGAAAAAATAGAAAAAAAAAAAAAGATTTTCCTACCTACCTACCATTCTTTTTTTTCAGCACGTTAGTGAAAACACAACTATTTTTTACGCCTAAGGTGCTTTTTTTTTCACATAACGAACACACGCCTATTCAAATATATCGAAAATTTCACCACCAAAAACTGTAAGTTTTCAGATAAAAATTCTGATATGTTTTTAGCAGAAATAAGAAAAATAATGTATACCCCTATAAACCCCAGTTTTACTCTATAAAAGTGGGTTTAAAGGGAGGGTGGTCAAAATTATATAGGTAAGTTTTCGTGATGAACCAAAAAGCATTAATATTTCTCCAATTTCTCCACGAAAACATACATTGCGGGTACCTATTAGAATCAGCTCGCCGATGCGCTTCTAATGAGTGCCTAAAATGTATGTTTTATAGAGAAATAAGAAAAAAATACATGATATCCCCACTCATCTAGGGCTATGTGTACCAGTAATTAATACGTGACTGATGGAATATAACGAAAAAAATGAAAATTTTGATAATGACCATTGAATAATGAATAGATGCACTTTCAAGGGGAGGCACTTTCAAGGGGAGGTAACTCTCTAAAATGTAATTTGCTTCCCATCTGGAAAGGGGTCTACTCAAAAAAGAAAAAAAATGCTCCCTCTTAGGAGCTAATTCTTTCCTTTTATTGCAGACCCCTTTTCAGAAGGGACTTGGTGAGCAGTGAAACAAACAGAAAGTCACAAAAGTTATCTCCCTTAAAGTTTATAGGGACAATCTTCTTAGTGTATCCAGACTCTGGATGCATAAAACTATCAAACGGATACGCTACTCTTTCAACTAGCAATATGTTAGAATAGTGCAGTTCGAAATCTAGTAATTTCGAAACTTGTGCCTGCGAATCACTACTCAAACGGAAAACAGACCTCACAACGATCAAATAAGTTGGCCTTAAAATTAGTCTAAAAAACATTCGTTGTGCTATTTTAAGCCATTTTATAGAGCAGTAATCCGACTATTTCACTGAGACAATCGGACAATATGTAATATCTATACACTTACTAATCACTCTATGTGAGTTTCTTCGGTCTTGTGCAGATTCGTGTCGTCAGCATTCGTCCTAATATTGAAGTTACACCAATACAGCGCTCGTTCCTGACCATAGACAATACAACTTTATAGTAATCGTGCGGGATATGTGCCTCTCAGAAATTTAATGATATGTGTTTCGTGAGTTTTTCATAACGTAAGATAATCGGTCCCACCGCACATCCCTACCCTACTAAAAAAACTGAAAAAAAAATGTAGTCCGTTATTGGTACAGCCGGAATTAAGGTAAAGATCAGGAATTGATCGACTCAGTATCAAGCGACAGATAGATAGTACATAAACACATATACTAGGTTATTCAGTATGAGTAGAAAGAAAAATAAACTCAAGACTTGGCATTGATAGAATGAAATATTTATAATTTAATAAAAATGCTTAAAGTGACATATATATTCAAGTCCACCCTGGTACCAATAGTTTACAGAGGACAAATGTTGAAAGCAGTAGTTGACAGACTCAATAAATCTTAAATTTCTTATTGGTGCATTTATTATCCACTTACAAAACCATTCGGTGTTGCAGAATGTATTTTAAAGGTCCTATGCCCAGCCTGATCTTTTATCAAATTATTTGCTGACGACACAAAAATGTGTGCAATGGTCAAAACAGACCCAGCTGGCACATAACGTTTATACAACGTCGCAGTAACATCGATGCAACGTCATGATGTTGCATCGACATTGATGCGACGTTGTCTCAAAGTTTGCGTGCCCGTTGAGGTAGTTATGGCTGTTGTTTTACAACATGAAAATATATATAAATATGTATATAATGGCAGTGGTAAAAAATGAAGACAGCGAAGACCCTGCTCACAACGTGTGCATCCAAAGTGCTTCTTCTTCTTCTTCTTCTTGTCTGTATATAAGCCTCCTCTAGATAGGAGAACCCCGTCTCCAGAGTATATGTATATGTGAATAGGCCTGTAGTTCTTAGGCTGAAAATAAATCCTCCTATTACAACAGATTAAGCAGTGTATCCCGGTAAGCCATTTTCCAAGTCTTTTAGGAGAGATAAATGTTTGATATGTAGTTTATATCAAGTTTCTAGACAGTTTCTCAATATTGCAGATGATCGATCTCCGAGTCATCAAGTAGATGGGAAAATTTCCTACGATCTATAATGAGCTGATTAATGTTTTCCTTTGTTGAGAACGAGTATTTCCATGATTCAATACTAATTTAGTAGTGTATAACAGTGTCTTTTAGAACTTGGTCTTTCTTAACAAGGGGCAGTCCAATAACATGTGTAATATGTTTTCTTCATCCTCTTTACCATGTTTACAGAATTTACATTTCGGTTCCTCGCGACTGAATGTATGAATGTTTTTTTTTTTTTTTTCTCTCTGTAACAGGTATGTTCCACAGAGTACCAAAAGTTAAGAAGACACGCGCGACAAGCACCAAAGTTAAGAGGACACCCCAGGACATGCACGATAAGCATCAAAAGTTAAGAGGACACGCACGACACGACACGACAACTGTACTGATAGATACACAAACGGTGCAAATATCGTACCCGTTAAAACATTCAATAAACTTGTTAAAATGTCTGGGAATCAAGAGCAAGAAAAGACCCAGGAAACTAAAGATGTTGATCTTACTGCTGCTGGCCGTGGAGTTTGGCTTGTCAAGGTTTTTGTCACTTGTCGTCTGAATAAACGTCCTTTTTCACTGTATTTTGCACGGGTGTATTTGTCCGTGTATCTGGTTTCGCAGTGCACGTGGTTTCGGAAGATTAATAATAGCATGGAAACCCATAAATCCATTCATCTAAGGTTCAGCAATCCTGCTATCATTTTTTTTATTGCAAGAATGATTTTCTGTACATATATATTATACATTTGACTAAATTCTTATGAGAATCTTAAGAGTAATTGAAATAAAACTCACATCTTTACATTCTACAATCTTGAAAGGTGTTGTTTTGGACATGTTCTCATAACACAGTTCACTCAAATTTTTTTTATTATCACAGGCAACCAGATTCATTCTATGCATATTAGCCTAGACTCATGGGTTTTGACGCACTTAAGCATTATTTGACATGTCATTAATTTGCTTAGACTCATGGGTTTTGACGCACTTAAGCATTATTTGACATGTCATTAATTTCACGGACAACTCCCAGTACATTTGTTTTGTGTATAAGACAATCATGGACTTCTAGAACATTATTTAATATCATTAAAATAAATTTGCATCAAATGCCTTCATAAATATTCTAATTGAAATAGGACCACCATGGTGATTGTCATTTTGGTTTACACTCATATGAAATGACGCATCTAAATGGCTGCTATTTTTCTTGCAAGACAGTAATTTAAGTTTTACAATAATACCAGGACCATGTTCAGGCAGCATCATTTGTCTGTAAGAACAAAATAAAATGACAAGAATCACTGTTGAATGACACCTGTAAAAGATTTTAAAATCTGACCTCACTTGGTGAATTGCTGCCATTTTTATGTCTCACTTTTAAGGGGTAGGGCTGTTGAAATGCTTCTTTCTCCTGCTTGCATGTACAAATTTGCCACATGTCTAAATAAAATATATTCTAAATAGATTATTTATTGTCAGCAAAAATATTTTTCATCAAATTATTTATGCTTGGCATCAAACAAATACACAGAAAAAATACTTTATGAATTTCTCTTCTTCCAGTTGCAAAATATTTTCATATAAGACCTTATATTTAGTTGAAAAGTAATATTGTGTATGCAATAGCATTTCAACCATATATCATACTTGTGAATAAATGCATCAGGTGACACTGTAACAAAGAAGCGTGTTTGATTCAGATGAAGCTGATGCATCTTTAAAGTTTTGGGCTTCAATTCAAAGGAAAAATGTGCTTTAAGCATTTCTTTCAAAATGTTGACCGTTCATGGTTACATGGTTGTAATTTTCCAAGAAGATCCTAGAATTTCTACTTAAACACCTGGATGTGACTCTCTTACGTTGCTCTACCCCAACAACGATGAGGCATTACAAAAAAGTTTCTGCAAGTCCAAGAATAGGAAGAAACATGTAAGCGCGTCAAATTAGATGTGCGTCAAAATACATGACAGGACGATATATATAATCACCATTTAATTTAGACTAAAACTGTTCAAAATTGTTGATGCTATTTCTATTCATTCACGTGCATGTCGCTGGTTAGTGATTTTTTTTTTGGTATCCCCTAAATATTAAGCATTTTGTGACAGATTTTGATTTTTATGCCTAAAATTGTAAGCAAAAATTGATTTTCTTCTAAATCAGCTGTAATTTTAGTTATTTCTCATCAATTTTAATGTGGCATTAATTTAAGAAAGATTTGCTTTCATGTTATTCTAAGAAGAGGGTGAACGGCGTTATGGGTGTGAATGGAATTATGAGAATAGGCCATATGAAATTACGGTAAATGTCCTAAAATTTCGAACACTCTAAAATTTCGGACATCTAATATTTTTGCCCAAAATAATTTCTGGAAATGTCCTAAAATCTCAAACAGTAGTGGTTTTGCAAAAAGGAGATTTCTAAAATTTTCGAACAGCTTTCTTCAAGTATTGTTTTGCAACATTCTAATTTCGGTAACCGTTTTTGTTTTTTTTTTTCGTTACAGAACCGGAAACTTAAGTAGTAGCGTTGAAAGCTATCGCAAACCTTAAATGCACCCAGCAGTGTCATAACGAATTTTATGTACATAAATGGCATGGGAAATGGCATGTATTTAAATTTTATACAACCCAGGAGATACCGACTGAAAATTCACAGGACAAAAAAAGCAGACTTCCATCACTGTTAGCTATTTCCACGCGATGGTCACATTGATGTCCACGTTATTAGGGTTAGATTATGCACAGGCGATCTAGAAATGTTGCTACCTTGTGGCAGACATTATAAATATTCCAGCTAAAAAAACGAAGGCCAGGATAAATCTATGGATCCACGCTGTTTGTTCGTGTATATCACTACTTCCTATGTCTTATTGCTATACCAGAATTCCAAAACTGATCTTATCATTTCTGCAAAGCGATCATAAGAAAGCGCTACACAAGAAATTGTTAATTAGCATGTGCATCTGCACATTCTGATCTGGGTCATTCCTGCTCGTCCGTACACTGTTTCCTTAGATAAGATCTGCTGCTAATATTTAAATTTAGCATGCCAAAGGTTTCAATAATCATACTGAAAACATTTTCATCGTGGGGATTATTTCCTGTCTGACCACATGCTCAGTGCATCCTATTTGAACAGGTGATGATCCCAACAGAGATTATAGGTCCCAACAAGCCAAAGTGAACCTAATCATTTGTTTCAGATGTGATCACTCTGTGCATTAGCTGGAGACTGCGATTCATGTATTAAAAAGTTTTATACCAATGACCTAATCAGCAAATTGAGTGGACACCATTCTGCACAAGACTGCATCTCGCACTCTGATCTGACTTACACATATGCACAAAGGGACATTTTCGCCTCAGTAGGAATCTAATGAAAGGATTAGTTTGTATTGATGACAGGTAATTCTTGCAATAAGTTTCGTTTCTGTGTAGAAGATAATCTGTTCTGCCACCGAATTCTAGACGCCAGTACATATTCATTAAAGCAGGAAATATTGATAAAAACGATAAAAGCAGTTCACAAGTTTGGCATATGTAGTTCAGTTTGGTATAGACTAAAATGACTTTGATCTTGATCAGGCTGCATTTAGCGCAAGTTGATCTGGTTGTCCGTACTGTTGGTTTATGTATGAGTCCTTTCCAATAGAAACAAGCTTATGATATTTGAAACCAGCATAGACAAGATCAGCATGCGCATCTGGGCAGTCTGTGTATCGGGGCGGTCTGATCTGGGTCTACACATATCGCTAATGCATCGTGTCAGCAGGCAGTGTAAATACTACAAAACAGCGGAAATTCTAATCAGTGCGCTTTTCACATTCCAACACCGTACACTTCACCTTTGAGGAAAGGGACTTTTGTGTTTTTGTAGTGGCTCAAACAACAAATGCTCGGTACCCTTTTGAAGTAATTTTTGGTCAGCTTGTGTATCTGAGTGCGGTAAAGTGAAGAGGGTTGTTAAGTAACAAGACAGTGGACTAAGCCATCTTATTTTAAAAAAAGTGGCACATTTCCGGAGTGCCCAACAAACATATCTGGCGATTAATTAGTGTACCAGTTAATAAATTGTTTTGTTATGAGGAAAATTTATCAACATAGAATGAATAGGATGGAATTAAAAACAAACATCAGTGTGGTAATCATTTATTAGTTCATACAATTTCACTTTTAGTTTACCATTCACACATAGCAAATAAGAAAACCCTTTCGTTGTATAGGTCCTTTTTTGTCGTTACGGGTGTCCGAAAGTCTGATAGCCTGTAAGTGAATCTGTCCTAAAATTTCGAACAGTAAACTGTTTTGCAAATCATAATTCCTAAAATTTTGAACAGCAAGAACTAAAATCATTTAATTTTGTTAGAAATTTTAGGTCATTTACCTTAGGCACTCCTTAGATGCATGCAAAGCAGCCCTACTAAAGATGTCCTCCCAGAGCATACCATATTCCCTAAAAATAATCAGCCATGTTCCCTGAAAGTAATTTTCAAATTTTCCATGTTCTCTGTCAAAGGTCTAGATAAGAGTTGGTATCAGGTAAGTAATTTTCTTATTTCTCGACGAAAACATATGTTGTGGTGCTTCTAATGAGTACCTCAGCATATGTTTTCATCGAGAAATAAGAAAAATATAGATACATTTTGGTTGAAAAAACTGCCTTATCAAGATCTATGCTCTGTTCCCAAAAACTAGTTTTGTTCCCTTAAAATATTTGCCAATGTTCCCTTGTTCCCTGAAAATAAACAAGCAAGTTCGTTATGTTCCCCAAAACCCCTGGATAGGCCTCACTAAAGACTTCATACATAGTATATAGCCCAGGAATCAGACGGAATTCTTTGCTGATTGCATGAATTTGCGTGCATGAGAAAAGACGAGGCTTGAAAAGGTATGGGGGAGGGGGGTCATCAGTGTCCGCTAAACCTGGAAGTTAACAGACGAATATCCTGTAACCCTTTTATATATTCAGTGCAATATCCCAATTTTTAATTTTTATACCCCGGACTACGAAGTATGTTGGGGTATAATGTTTTCGCTTTTCCGTTCGCTTGTACGTATGTTCGTTCATCTTTCCGTCACAGGGTAAAGCTTTTGCGTTAAAGTTTATAAGACCTCATATTTTGAAGACCCTTTGATGGATTTCATTCATATTTGGCATGATGGTAGACATTGGTCTAAAGTTTTTATCAGCACCATCTCCACCCCGGGGGTGACCTTGGGGTCAAGGTCACAGACATAGAATTTTCATAAAAGAGTCAAAAGTTTTTTGTGTTTAAGTTTATATAGCTATATTTAATATAGCTATATAAACTTAAACACAAAAAAAATAATAATAGAATAAATTCCTGTGTTTCCAGGAAACACAGGAATTTATTCTATTATTATTTTTTTTTTAAATTTGTGTACTTGCCTCAGAACAAGTTAAATTCAAAACCATGGTACATGTATAATAGTTCAGAGATGACATCACTTTAAAGTTAAAAGTATTTTCTAAGCCCATAATTATAGTCAGAGCTCTGCTTTGTTAACATTAGGAAACTTCATGCACTTACATGTGTAGTCTCAGTTTCTTTAACAAGAAGATATTTCTTAAAGTTTAGTTTTATGCAGTGGATGTTGGAACAAGTTGGTCCATTGTAGGATAATTGCATTCTGAGATTTACATGTCCAGGGACAAGTGGGTATTTTCATATTTCCACCGGTCTGCTAATCTGAGATCCTCTAATTTTACAGGTACCAAAGTATTTATCAGAGAAGTGGAAGAAAGCAGGGGGAAAATGTGAAGTTGGCAAACTCAGAATCACAAGATCTAAGTAAGTAGCATATTTAAACCATACCATATATTTGAAGAGTCCACTTTCAATTTTAGGTACATCCTGCTATGAGATTTAGATATTCCTGCAGAAAAATTGCTACACCATTTGCAAACAGTGGAGACTTGTTCTGTGGCATCTGATCTGGGTCTGCACTGTTTGCCAGTTACCTTTTCAGGGGTCTCCAGACTATAATGGGTTATACTAAGTCCATGTACTGGGACAGACAGGCTTGAGTAAACAATGTAGAACCAGATCAGACACCACATAATGCAGCATCTGGTCTGAGTCTACATTAGAACGATGGCCAGTAGTAGTTTTAGGGAAAATATGTTAAGAAGTTAAAGGGTCCTCAATATTTAGAGAGCATTTCCCTTGTGTTAAAAACTGACTTAGCAACTTTTATGGAGTTAACTCATTTATGCATAGTGTCCCATAAAAGGGATATAGGCAATCAGTGTAGACCCAAATCAGATGCAACACAATTCAGCATCTGATCAGGGTCTAAACTGTTTGCATTAATAATGAAGTTCTGTAAAAGATGAGCATATTAAAATTTAACCAGACATCCATTAAAATTTGAAATCAATGGACCTGTCCAAAGAGTGATCTGGAAGAACCCATTTCTAATGGTCAGCCAATCAAATTACTTTAACCAGGTTGTTGATGCAATTTTACATACTTTATCAGAGGAATTGTTAAGAAGGAGTATTTGGTGATAATTATGGGATAATTTTCTCTAGTTCTCCATAAAAAAACAAGTTGGTACTCATTAGAAGCACCTCAGTGAGGCGCTTCTGCTGAGTACCCACAACATATGTTTTTATGGAGAAATAAGAAAAATTATCACCAAATGTTCCTCCCTAACAATTCCTCTGTTAATGACAAACGGTATAGATTCAAATCATTTGGCATCTGAAGAAGCCAACTGATCTGGATCTACACTGTTGGTAAAGGCAGGGCAAAACCTGGTTCAGCAGACTAAGGTTAATATAAAATGAAAAGCAGAATGCAAACAGTGAAAGTTTAGATAAGATGACCAGTTATGACCTGTCTCATCTGGATCTACAGTGTTTCCAAAGGATGTGCCTTGGTCTGTGAGAAGACTTGTAACAATTGATGTTGAGAAATAAAACTGCAATTATTGCTAATTCAGAAAATGTTTAAGTGATTATTTGGAATGGAAGCACTGTAGAACTGGGCCCAGTTGTTCAAAGCTAACGGTGTCGTTAGTTAACGATTCGTAAAATTTACATCAAGTGATATGCAAATATGCTGAAATATTTTGCTGAAAAAATGTGAGTAGCTTTTGCAGTGCAAAAGCTACTCACATTTTTTCAGCAAAAAATATCAGAATATTGTATATTGAATCTGCTAAAACAGTTAACGAAATGACCTTTAACAAGCTCGTTAAGCTAACGACACTTTGAACAACTGGGCCCAGGATTTTATTCCTGAATACATGTATACCTAAAAGATCCAGGCCATATAAAAAAAAAATCATAACATGTATATTAACCTGTTTATATCAAGTGGACTCTCCTACATGAACTCCTTGGACCTGTTCATTTTCGATATAAGGAGTGTCAGGCTTGTATTTATTGTTTAATAATACTATATTTTATAGCAATCCTGTCCTAAACACAAACAGTGTAGACCCAGATCAGACATATTTATCTGATCTGGGTCTACACTGTTTGCCAATGTCCATGGGATGCTAGGTATAAATGATTAACACTGGTTGGAAATAATATGATTATATGGGCCTCTTGTTAATTAATCTCAATTTAATCCTGGTACTGCTGAACCTTGATATAGTCTGCCTTTGCAAACAGTGTACACCCAGATCAGCTGGCTTTTTAACAGCCTGGTTCAAGAATTCAGATGGCTGAAAATTAGAAGTGGGCATGACATCTTAATTTATTCAGCATCATACGAATTGCAAAATGACAAGTAATATAAAGCATCTTGTATTAACCCTTGTCCTGCTGAATAAATGAAGATGCCACTCCCATTTTTAATATTCAGCCAATCAGATTATTTGATACAGCTTGTTGATATAAATTCACATACTTAATGGCAAACAGTGCAGATCCAGATCAGTTGGCTCCTGAAGAAGCCAACTGATCTGGATCTACACTGTTTGCAAAGACAGGACATATCTGGGTTCAGCAGGACAAGGGTTAAGTTAATATGGTACCAATGTGTTATGTTTATGTACAGGTTACCTGGTAAGAAGGCAGAGGTTATGTTCACCATGAACGATGCTCAGGTGAACCAGGAAGTGCCAGGTCAGCCAACTGTTGTGGGCAAAGACCATCAATTTCTCCTTACTGGTGTAGGGAACCAGAACCTCATGGTATACTCACAGCAGCCAGGTATGTTGCTTTCTCATTGGAAACATGTGAGAAATCCTTGGGTTTGAACTTCTTTCAGTAACACCAGGCAAATAGTACACTTTGATTCAGAAGTTTTTCCAAGTGTTCTAAATGTTAAAGAGCTGAGGTCATGAAAGTCGCGCCAGATATGAATTGTATTACAAGATGAATAGAGGCCAATAGATCATAGTATGTTTACAACATCAGAATGGGTGTATTTACCAGTGGATATATTAAACCCTTAAAGCGCCAGTCGCAACTAAAGCAGACAGACAATTTTGATTTTTTTTATTTTCAGAAGAAAACAAGTCTTGACATTTCATGTGAATTGTCTGCCAAAAGGCATCAGTTATGTCCCAGTATTGACTTTGAACCAGCTTCCTATGTGCTGAATTAGTAAAATATAAATTGGGATGAAAATCAAGGCATGAGCAATTCAAATAAACCTCAAGGAGGGTACCCACCACAAGTCAGTAAATAGCACCCCCACCACACATACACACACCTTCACCACCACAGAATGAGCCTGGGCAAAGTATTTCCTGCAAGATTACATGTGAGTCAGCAAAAAGACTAAATAGATCAGCCTGTGCATCCGCAGAATCTCTGATGTTCTTCTTAAGACCCATTTGATCTTTGGCCATTCACAGAGTGCACTGGGAAGGCTCTAATCAGACTGCACAGATAGATTGGGCACACATGCAGTCTTTTAGGAAAACTGTTCCCCAGCTCAAATGTGTATAAAAATGAACTTCATTGCTCAGTATAGAAATTGGTCTCTTGATGGTCAAAATTAACCCTTGTCATGCTGAATATATTAATTCTTCTCTTGCTAAACACAACATGCCCTGTCATAGCAAACACTGTACATCCAGATCAGTTGGCTTCTGAAGCCAACTGATCTGGATCTGCAGTGTTTGTCATTAAATATGTGAATTTCTATCAAAAACCTGGATCAAGTAATCTGATTGGCTGGAAATTAGAAGTGGGTGTGGCATCTTAATTTATCCAGCATGACAAGGGTTAAGATGCCACACCCACTTCTAATTTTCAGCCAATCAGATTACTTGATCCAGATTGTTCATACATTCACATACTTAATGGCAAACAGTGCAGATCCAGATCAGTTGGCATCTTCAGAAGATGCCAACTGATCTGGATCTACACTGTTTGCAAGGGCAGGACATATCCGGGTTCAGCAGGACAAGGATTAATATTGTACAGGTTTTCCCACAGATTGTAACATAATACTACATGTATTAATAATACATGTACATTTAAGAGCAGATTATATTAAACATAAGTGATTAAATTAGGTTCTGCTCCTAACATTGTTTATAAATATGCATACAGTATATATATTTGCAGATAGATGTTTTTATTCTAAAAATCGTTTTTACTTTCAGAAAGTTCTGTGAGTTCATCAGCAGAGGCCATAACAGGTAAATGAAATATTTGCTTTGTCATTCACTTGCTCTGGTCCACAGATAAGAGGAATAGATACACTGTGTCAAAATTTTGCCCCCCCCCCCCAACTTCTAAAAAGGTATATACTTTAAAAATAAAGACTTTGTTCCCCTTGTATAGCTTACATAAATGCATGATAAAAACTAGCAACTTTACTTCTTTTAAATAAAGTGCAAAGCAAAATTAGAAATGTATTTGTAAAAACTAAGCCCCCATCTAAATGCTTGTTCATACAAAATGCAAAAGTTGGAGAAGAGCATAACTGACAAAATGTGCTAAAATGCTAAGCCTGAAATGTGGCATAATTTGGACAAATATTTATAAAATTTCACCAGAAGTTAATCAGGTCATCTTTACAATGATCCCTGATTGCCAGCAAAATTTCATGAATTCTTGAGATATTTTGCTTACAAGATGCTAAAATACTAAGTCTGAAAAGGGGGCATAATTTGATCAAATATTTATAAAAGTATATTTGCTAAATTTCATGAGCCTAACACAACGATTCCTTTGTTATTACGCTTACAAGATTTGTATAGATGGAAACGGCCAAAGCAATATACCCTCCCAACTTCGAATCCAACTTCTTCGAATTGGGGGCATAAAGAAACAAGAAGTGTCAATAAGCAGTGCTTATTGGTTACCCTCACAGAGTAATAACTGCCATCTGATGATTTGCGTTTGTGTTGAGGTTTTACGGCCCAGTCAACCCAATGGGGTCATGTCAAGCATGGTCAGTTTACCTAACCGCACGTTTACTGGGCAGGCTTAGTCGACTAAGTGGTTAACCAGTATTGTGCACATTCTTTAACCAGAAACTGACAACTGCCCTTCTTGAATCAGCAGATGGGAGAGAATGACCGTAGAAAATATTTCATGATTAATCTCCAGGAAAGACTGTTGCCGACCTTGGCTGGGGTCGAACCCGCGACTTCCTGGTCTCCAGTCGGACGTGCATCCAACTGTGCCACCGAGAATGGACAATGTGAAAACAGTATACACCAATCCCCCACCCCTCCATCCACCCAACACACAATTAGCAGGTGGTATGAAAATGATGTTCGTGACTGAGAATCTCAGCTCTGACCTAGAGCTGATTGTGACCGTTTTAGGAAAAACATTGCTACAGATTGTATACATTTTCAGAGGAGTTAATACTATCTAATTTGTACCGTTCTGAAAAAGATGTCAACACTACAAGGAAAGAGAGTGCTCCCCTTGGAAGCAAATTCTCTCCTTTTAAAGTAGACCCCTGTTCTGAATAGGATAGATATGTAGGAACACACACAGGAAGTCACAAAAGTTTTCTCCCATTAACCCTTGTCCTGCCGAATAAATTAAGATGCCACGCCCACTTCTAATTTTCAAGCAATCACATTACTTGATCCAGGTTGTTGATACATATTCACATACTGAATGACAAACAGTGCAGATTACACTGTTTGCAATGGCAGGGTATATCCGGGTTCAGCAGGACAATGGTTAAAATTGTGATAAAAAAACAACTGGTGTATCTTTCTCTCCCTTTCTACAAACATACACATATTTGGTAACCCTTGTCATACTGAATAAATTAAAATGCCATGCCCAGTTCTAATTTTCAGACAGATTTTTTATCAAGATTGTTGATACAAGTTCACATACTTAATGTCAAACAGTGCAGATCCTGATCAGTTGGCTTCTTCAGTAGCCAACTGATGAGGATCTACATTGTTTGCAAAGCCAGAGTATATAAGGTTTCAGCAGGACCAGGGTTAAAATTGCCTTTGTAATGTGATTATAAGAAGCCAAAACATGTTTTCATGGAGAAGTAAGAACAATGTTTTAAACTTGATACCCCTTTTATTAGAAATTTTGAGAATTCCACATATTTTAGGAATTGGCTGGATATTATAGGCTGATAAAGTGCCTCGTAGTAATAAAATTCATTTTAAGCTATTTTGGGTGTAATTCTATGAAGCCATAGCACCAAAATGCTTATTATGCCCCCAACTTCAAAGAAGTTGGAGGGGCATATTGCTTCTGGGTTGTTCGTCCGTCCGTCCGTCCGTCCGTTCGTCACGCTTTTTGATGCATAGCATAACTTTAAAACCGTGAATGCTACTGTTTTGAAATTTCATATATGGATTCCTCATGAAAAAATAGCTGACACGTATTTTTTTTCTTGACAGGATTATGCCCCTTTTCTGAGTTATGGCCCTTTGAAAAAAATATGGATGCAATCTTGTCAGCAAAATATCTCAAAAACTATTAAAGCTAGAGCCTTGAAACTTGATGAATAGACTGGTAGTGATGAGTAGACAACCTGATTAACTTTTGAAGAAATTCTGAAAAATACTTCATGAGTTATGGCCCTTTGTAATTTTGGGCATTTTTATCTTGTCAGCAAAATATCTCAAAAACCGTTGGAGCTAGAGCCTTGAAACTTAATGAATAGACTGGTAGTGATGAGTAGACAACCTGATTAACTTTTGAAGAAATTTTGAAAAATGCCTTTTGAGTTATGGTCCTTTGTAATTTTGGGCATTTTTACCTTGTCAGCAAAATATCTCAAAAACTGTTAGAGCTTGAGCCTTGAAACTTAGTAAATGGATTTGTAGTGATGTGTAGATGACCTGATTAACTTTTGAAGAAATTCTGAAAAACATTTCATGAGTTATGGCCCTTCGTAATTTAGGGCATGTTTAACTTGTCAGCAAAATATCTCAAAAACTATTGAAGCTAGAGCCTTGAAACTTGATGAATAGACTGGTAGTGATGAGTAGACAACCTGATAAACTTTTGAAGAAATTTTGAAATATACTTCTTGAGTTATGCCCCTTTGTAATTTTAGGCATCTTTATCTTGTCAGCAAAATATCTCAAAAACTGTTAAAGCTAGAGCCTTGAAACTTAGTAAATGGATTTGTAGTGATGAGTAGATGACCTGATTAATTTTTGAAGAAATTCTGAAAATACTTCATGAGTTATGGCCCTTTGTAATTTTGGGCAATTTTACCTTGTCAGCAAAATATCTCAAAAACTGTTGGAACTAGAGCCTTGACACTTGATGAATAGACTGGTAGTGATGAGTAGACAACTTGATTAACTTTTGAAGAAATTTTGAAATATACTTCTTGAGTTATGCCCCTTTGTTATTTTGGGCATTTTTATCTTGTCAGCAAAATATCTCAAAAACTATTAGAGCTAGAGACTTGAAACTTGGTGAATTGATTGGTAATGATGAGTAGATGACCTGATTAATTTTTTTGTAAATGCTGAAAAATATTTCATAAGTAATGGCCCTTTGTAAATTTGGGCATGTTTCCCTTGTGAACAAAATATCTCAAAAACTATTGAAGCTGGAGCCTTGAAACTTGATGAATAGATTGGTAGCGATGAGTAGATGACCTGATTATGCCCCCAGTTTCGAATGAAATTGATGGGGCTATTATTTTGCCTTCATTTGTCCATCCGACTGTTTGTCCATTCATCAAGCCTTTTTTGTGCATGCCATATCTTAAGAACCTTGCACGCTAGGGTTTTGAAATTTTATATTTGGGTTCCCAATGAAAAAATAGCCGACCCGTATTTTGTTTCTTGTCTAGCATGTTTATTTAAAGTTATGCCCCTTTGAAAAAAATCAGAATTAAATCTTGTGAGCAAGATATCTTGAAAAGTATTTAAGCTGGGTTCTTGAAATTCGATACAGTGAGTGGGAATGATGTGTACATTACCCGATTATATTTTGAGAGAATTCCATGAAAATATTGATAAAGTTACGGCCCTTTGCAGTTCTGCTCATTTTGACCTTGTCAGCAAGATTACTCGAAAAGCACTTAAGCTAGGGTCTTGAAATATTATATGCTGATTGGGGATGATGTGGAGATTACCTGGTTTGTTTTTTAGGGAATTCCATGAAAAATTGATGTAGTTATGGCCCTTTGTAGTTCTAGGCATTTTGACTTTTTCAGCAAGATGTCTCAAAAAGTATTTAAGCTAGAGCCATGATATTTGGTATACTGATTGGGATTGAGGAGGAGATCACCTGAATAAATTTTGAACCAATTAAATGAAATGTTGGAGTTATGGCCCTTCGCAATTTCGGGCCATTTAATGTCATTGCTTTATTGTGTATAGCATAAGTTTAGAACCATATATGCTAATGTTTTGAAATTTCATGTTTTGATTCCTCATGAAAAAATAGGTGATCCGTATTTTTTTCTTATCCCAGTCATCTCCTATTTAAGAGTTATTTCCCTTTGATAAAATAACATTGAAATCATATATTTGTACTGTTGTTACCGTCATGGCTAAGCAGTGTTGGAGTCAAACAGTGTTAGAGTCAGGCAGTTGGGGGCATAGTGTTTTACAAACACCAGCTCTAGTTTTCTTATGATTTCTATACATTTTATATAGCTTTGGAATTGTTTTATTTCTTCATGAAAAGATATGTTATTATACTCATTAAAAGTTGCTCAGCATGGCACTTCTAATGAGTACCACAACATGTGTTTTTGCAGAAAAATATGAAGAAAAAACAATAACTTTTTGGTTGAAAAGCTGTGAAATGTTCAGTCTCATTATATTGCTATTGATTTATAATGCTGTACCATTCCATGGACACCAAGCATAGTACTGAAAAAAAAAATGTTGTTAAATTTTGAACACTTTATTCCATATTTTTTTTTTTGTCAGGATTTTGCTTTTTATGGAGTTGTGTCTTAAAATACTTATTGGAATGGCAAACAGTGAAGGAGCAGTCTGATCTGGGTCTGCACTATTTGCATATGCTATTTTGTCAGACACTTTGGCATACAAAATTTTAAGACCGTATTTGTGAAGAGGTTTCCCTTTAATGATAAATGATAATTTGATTTCAGAAAGAATATCCCTGGAGGGTAAAGTATTACAGAGGGCTGAATGTCGACCTGTAGCTGATACTAACTACTTAAAACTTAAAAAGTAAGTCATACTAAGGTGCATTTCCAGGACCCTGTTGTTCAAAACTGACAATGTCATTAGTTAACATATCTTTAAAGTTTTGATCATTAAATATGGCATAAACACTTATACTTTTGCTAAAAAATGTGCATTTGCAAAAGCTACTCTTATTTTTTCAGCAAAAATACCTGTGAATTAGATATTGTACTTGCTAGAACAGTCAACATTTTGACCACTAATGAGCTGGTTAAGCTAACAATGCTTTGAACAACTGGGCCCAGATAAATAGATTATTCTTCAAATGATATGAAGCTACAGGTAAGAGGGTATTGATATGAATAGTTTTCTTATTTCTCCATGAAAACGTATGTTGTGGGTACTCATTAGAAGTGCCTCCAAGAGGCCTCCGAGGCATTTCTTATGAGAACCTCAACATATCTTCTCATGGAGAAATAAGAAGAAAGATTATCACTTTTATTGTGAAAAAAGCTTCTTCTTATTAGCTCATCAGAGCAGAAGGCTCATAAGGTGAGCTTATAGTATTGCAAGGCTTGATCGTCCATCTGTGCGTGCCTGCATCCTCACTTAATGAGGACAACCATAAAATCTTATACAAGTTTGATTTTGGGACAGATTGGAATATTCACATGTGCGTTACTAACTCTTTAGTCACCCATAGACATATAATGGGAAAAATATTGTCCGTAAGATAGCGACTTCATTTTTTATCGTATCATCATCAAACCTGCATATAATGACAGGCATAAAATCTCAGACTTCAATTTTGGCTCACTTTCGATTATTGGCATGAGAGTTACCGGTCCTTGAAGGCCTCATTGACTTTGGAAAATGTTGTCCGGATGATAGCGGTTTTATTTTTTATTGAATCTTCATCAGACTTGCAAATCTTGGATGAGTTTGATTTTGGGGCAGATCAGACTATTCACATGGAGAAAATGTTGTCCAAACAATAGTGACTCCATTTTTTATTAGATCTTCATCAAACATGCAGATAACGAGGACAAGCATAAAATCTCTTACAAGTTTAGTTTTAGCCCATTTTTGACTATTAGCAAGAGAGTTATCCACCTTTGAGGGCCTAATAGACTTAGAACAATGTTGGGACGACAGCAATTTTATTTTTGATCAAATCTTCATCAGACTTGCAGGTAATAAGGACAGCCATAAAACCATACTTGAGCCATACAAAAATTGTGTAAATTATGTCCCTGGGTTGACCTTGACCTATTTTATGACAAGGTCAAAACTGGCCCCTAATGTCAAAGGTCAAGGTCATTCAATGATTTTAGCTCAAGGTCACCATGATTGATTGTCCATCAAAATTACAAATATCTATTCCTCAGAGACCACAGGGCCAATTCGAGTCAGATTTTATATAGAGCATTTGAGTCTCATGGGAACAAAAGTTTATATAATTGGTCCTGGTCACATGACCAAGATGGCCAACATGCCCATATATGGTAAAACCCCTTTAAAAATCTTCTTCTCCAGAACTATTGTCAGATGACTTTGAAACTTAAATAGACAGCAAAAGGGACCAGAGCCCTACAAAAGTTATATAAACGATGATCCTGGGTTGACCTTGACCTATTTAAGGCAAGGTCAAATTTGTTCTCTTAGGCTTTTGAACGGGAAAAGGGTAAAACAGTGCATTCATCCAAAACAGTTGAGATTTATGAAATAAAATAGGTTTTATATGAACCTCACTCAATGTCAAAGGTCAAGGTCATTCAGTGATCTTGGTCCAGGGTCACTAAGATTGTATGTCCATCAACATTTTAAAGGACTTCATCTCTGAAACTGCTGGGCCAATTTCTATTAAATGACATATGCAGGTTCAAAGTGGGGAGGGGTGGGGTGAGGAAAATTTTATTTGAATGGTCCAGGTCACATGATCAAGACGGCTGTCACATCCATATATGGTATTAACCGGAAGAGATAAAGATATTTTTCTCCAGTAGTGCTGAGCTAATTACCATGAAATTTGGCATGCGGTATGAGGTCACTGAAAACTACCAAATTTGTTCAAATGATGACCTTAGGTTGACTTTGACCTGTTTTGCGACAAATATGATCCCTTGGACTTTTGAATGGGAAAAAGGTAAAATAAGGCATTTTTTAAGAATTATAGTTTTAGATATGAATGTAGGTATCAATATTCAAGTGAGAGATTGTTGCCCTTAGGCTACTTGTTATATCCTGTTACTCTGTAGTGTCAGGACATTCTGTTCTCCCCTCTGTGTCTGTCCTCCCATCCATCCATCAGGGCTTGCTGTCCATTTCAGCTTGAATAATTTTTGATGAATTCAGGTGAGCTACACTATCCTGTAACGGCTTATGAAGTAAAGTGCTTAGAATGCGACCAAATCCTGTTGAGACTAGAATGTTAAAACTTAAAATCCTATGGACAGATTCAGCAGACAACAAACAGATGATATTTTTCTTATTTTTCCCCGAAAAAATAGGATTTGACTTTTTATGCAAATTGTCTCCTAAGAAGACAATTTGCCTGAGATGCCAAATCCTATTTCCTAGATAAATATGAAAATATTTAAGAAATGTCACATGCTAAAATATTTACCCAACAGGCTATGTAGTAATTTACCGTTATTGGAATTGCCTTTATATAGGTTACAGATGGAATCTGTGAATAAACCAAAGCGGGAAGTTAAGCAATTGACAGGGCCAGTCCAGATGTACAAACCAGTCAGTGATCACCTGCATAATGTAAGTTATATTTTATGTTTAATGCTTAGCATGCTTGATAAAATTTTCAGCAGATGACATTTTGAAAAAAAAAAAAATATTTCCCAGGAAATAGGCTTTAACATTTCATGCAAATTGTGACAATTTCATGAAATGTCAAAGTCTGTTTTCCGGTAAAAATAAGAACTATCATCAAATTGTCATTTACTGAAATTGCCCAGAGTGATATGATAAAGATTAAACTATAGTATGTTAGGATTAACAAATGATTGATTATTTTCTTCTTTTTTTTTTTTTTTTTTTTTCAATATAGTACAGTTTGATATTTCATGCCATTCATCATCTGAAGAGATAATTTGCATGAATTGACAGGTCCTACTTTCAGAAGAAACTGGAAATGTTGTCTGCTAATATTTAATATTCAAAATGAGATAAGGTCCCTTATGCTTATGAGAAAATCAATATTTTTTGCTAGTTTTAGAAATTAATATACACTAGAAGGTGCACGCAAGCCAGTGTATATCAGGACTTATGGACTGGACTGAAGATGGATGAAAATCAATCTATTTATAACTTACATAATAAATTGTATTTTTTATTTATTTTTCCCTAGAAAACTGTTTTAACATTTCATGCAAATAGTCTCCAATGGAGACAATTTGCATGAAATGTCAAATCCCGTTTTGGAAGAAAAATTTCATCATTGTTTTATTTGCTGAATCTGCCAAGAGAATGGTAATAGTTGGGGTCTGGTTTTACATCCTTTCTTTTGTTCATATGTTTATCCTTCAATCTGATAAAATTTACATAACAACCTCTTTATAACAGTATATTTGGTGTCCATAGCATAAACCCTGTTAGTTAAACAACCGTGTTATATCCAAACAAAAATGTATAGATTATATTGAAAAAATGACCATTTATGGTCATTTTTCAAGATAATCAATACATTTTTGGGATCCATCTTTGAACAGTGTTATAAAGAGGTTGAAATGTATTTGTGTTAACTCTAGTGTTTAGGTCCAATACTGAATACTACAACTTCTCCAGTCATCTTGCAGGGAATTCGTTTTCTCGCTAACATGGACTCAAAGCATGTGGTACCATTTTTAGCTCACCTGAGCCGAAGGCTCAAGGTGAGCTATTGTGATCACTCACCGTCCGTCGTCGTCGTCGTCGTCCGTATGTCCGTCCGTCCACAATCTTTAAACAACATCTCCTCCTAAACCACTGATTGGATTTTGACCAAACTTCACAGGAATGATCCTTGGTTGGTCCTCTTTCAAAGTTGTTCAAATGGTTCCGGTCCGTTGCATATCTAGGTCACAGGAGCTAAAAATAGATTTTTTAACTAAAAACTTGAAAAATCTTCTTGTCAGAAACCACTGGACCGATTTCAATATAATTTTGCAGAAATGTTCCTTTGGTGATCTTTACCAAGATTGTTCAAGCAATTCGGATTCGTCAAAAAACATGGCTGCCAGGGGGCGGGGCTTATTTTCCCTATATATCTATATAGAAAACTTTAAAAATCTTCTTGTCAGAAACCACTGGACAGATTTCAATATAATTTTGCAGAAATGTTCCTTTGGTGATCCTCTACCAAGATTGTTCAAGCAATTCGGATTCGTCAAAAAACATGGCCGCCAGGAGGCGGGGCTTATTTTCCCCATATATCTATATAGAAAACTTTAAAAATCTTCTTGTCCGAAACCACAGGACCGATTTCAATATAATATTGCAGAAATGTTCCTTTGGTGCTCCTCTACCAAGATTGTTCAAGCCATTTGGATTTGTCAAGAAACATGGCCGCCAGGGGGCGGGGCTTATTTTCCCTATATATCTATATAGAAAACTTTAAAAATCTTCTTGTCCGAAACCACTGGACCGATTTCAATATAATTTTGCAAAAATGTTCCTTTGGTGATCCTCTACCAAGAGTGTTCAAGACATTTGGATTCGTCAAAAAACATGGCCGCCAGGGGGCGGGGCTTATTTTCCCTATATAATCTATATAGAAAACTTTTAAAAATCTTCTTGTCCGAAACCACTGGACCGATTTCAATATGATTTTGCAAAAATGTTCCTTTGGTGATCCCGTACCAAGATTGTTCAAGCCATTTGGATTCGTCAAAAAACATGGCCACCAGGGGGCGGGGCTTATTTTACCTATATATCTAATAGAAAACTTTAAAAATCTTCTTGTCCGAAACCACTGGACTGATTTCCATATAATTTTGCAGAAATGTTCCTTTGGTGATCCTGTACCAAGATTGTTCAAGCCATTTGGATTTGTCAAAAAACATGGCCGCCAGGGGGCGGGGTTTATTTTCACTGTATATCTGTATAGAAAACTTTAAAAATCTTCTTGTCAGAAACCACTGGACCGATTTCCATATGATTTTGCAGAAATGTTCCTTTGGTGATCCTGTTGCAAGATTGTTCAAGCTGCCATGATTCGTTAAAAAACATGGCCGCTAGGGGGCGGGGTTAATTTTCCCTATATAGAAAACTTTAAAAATCTTCTTATCATAAACGACTGGACCGATTTCAATATAACTTGGCAGAAATGTTTCCTTAGTGACCCTCTATCAAGATTGTTCAAGCCAACATGATTTGTCAAAAAACATGGCCGCTAGGGGGTGCGGGGCTTATTTTCGATATAATTCTATATAGAAAACTTGAAAAAATCTTGTCATCAGAAACCACAGGACCGATTTCAATATAACTTCGCAGAAATGTTTCCTTGGTGACCCTTTACCAAGATTGTTCAAGCCGTTATGATTTGTCAAAAAACATGGCCGCTAGGGGGCGGGGCTTATTTTCCTATATAATTTATCTATATAGAAAATTTTAATAGTCTTTTCAGAAAGCACTTGACCGATTCCAATGTAACTTTGCAGGAATGTTTCTTATGTAACCCTCTATCAAGGCCGCCAGGAGTCGGGGCTTATTTTCCGTATATATCAATATAGAAAACTTTAAAACTCTTCTTGTTAGAAACCACTGAACCGATTTCATTATAACTGCAGAAATTTTTCCTTGGTGACCCTCTACTAAGATTGTTCAAGTAATCATGATTCGTCAAAAAACATGGCTGCCTGGGGCAGGGCTTATTTTCCCTATATATCTATATATAAAACTTTAAAAATCTTCTTTTCAGAAACCAATGGACCGATTTCAATACAACTTGGCAGGAATGTTTCTTTGGTGACCCTCTACAAAGATTGTTCAGGCCGTCATGATTCATCAAAAATCATGGCCGCTAGGGGGCGGGGCTTATTTTCCCTATATAGAAAACTTTAAAAATTTTCTCGTAAGAAACAGTTGGATCGAGTTCAATGTAACTTGGCAGGAATGTTGCTTTGGTGACCTTCTACCAAGATTGTTCAAGCCTTCATGATATGTCAAAAACCATGGCCCACAGGGGGGTGGGGCTTATCTTATTTTTCATTTATATCTGCATAGAAAAATTTTAAAATTCTTCTTGTCACATATCCCATGACTGATTTCAATATTACTTGGCTGGAATGTTGCTTTGGTGAACCTCTATCAAGATTGTACAAGCAATCATGATTCGTCAAAAAACATGGCTGCCATGGGGTGGGGCTTGTTTTCCCTATATATCTAAATAGAAAACTTTAAAAATCTTCTTGTCAGAAACCACTGAACAGATTTCAATATAACTTGGTAGGAATGTTCCTTTGGTGACCCTCTACCAAGTTTGTTCAAGCTGTCATGATTCGTCAAAAAACATGGCCGTTAGGGCGTAGGGCTTTATAGCTATATAAAACTTTTTAAACCATTGGACCAATTTCAATATAACATGGCAGAAATGTTCCTTTGGTGACCCTCTTTGAAGATTCAGTTCAGGTCATCAAGATTTGTAAAAAAACATGGCCAGGGGTGTGGTGGAGGGGGGTGAGGGTGGTTAGTGCTATAAAGTTTATACAAAAATCCTAGAGCAGTGAACTTTGCTGAAACTTCAACAGTAAATATGCAAATCTGTTTGGTCAGGTGAGCGATATAGGACCATCATGGTCCTCTTGTTTTGATTATGCTGGGACCATTTTTAGCTCGCCTGTACGAAGTACAAGGAGAGCTATTGTAGTCACCCCGGTCGTCCACGTTTGCGTTTGCGTTCCCGTTCCCGTCACACTGCGTTAAAAGTTTTTCAAATGCTTATATCTCAACAGTCACTCCTCACAGAGGCATCAAATTTGGAACTTAGGTACCTTGGAGGGTCTTCTGAGATTCCAAGAGAATAAACCCCTGGGTTCATGCCCCTGGGTGGGGCTAGGGGTCAGAATCTAGGACACCTTTGTAATACTGTGTTAAATTTTTTCAAATTCTTATATCTTGACTTTCACTCCTCATAGAGCATTCATATTTAGAATTTGGGTACCTGGACGAGTCTTCTGAGATTCCAAAAGAACATACCCCTGGGTTCATACCTCAGGGTGGGCCTTGGAGTGGGGCTAGGGGTCAAAATCTAGGACACATTTGTAAAATCTTATATGCCTACAGGTTATAGACACAACTGGTTATACATCAGCTAACTATGTGACATCGGTTTAAGTGTAAGAGAGTGAAGGTCATGGTGACCTACATTTTATGGTCCAGGTCACCTAGATTTCACGGTCCAGTGATTTTGCCTTATATCTTGAATACTATTTGTTGGATAAATGTCACACCTGGGATATTACTTCCATGTGACCCAATGAATGACCACTTACTATATCTAGGTCATTGTGACCTATATTTCATGGTTCAGTGATTTTGCCTTATATCTTGAATACTATTTGTTGGATAAATGTCACACCTGGGATATTAGTTCCTTGTGACCCGATTATTGACGTCAAAATATATCTCTGTTGGTGTGACCTATATTTCATGGTTCAGTGATTTTGCCTTATATCTTGAATACTATTTGTTGGATAAATGTCACACCTGGGATATTAGTTCCATGTGACCCAATGAATGACCACTTACTATATCTAGGTCATTGTGACCTATATTTCATGGTTCAGTGATTTTGCCTTATATCTTGAATACTATTTGTTGGATAAATGTCACACCTGGGATATTAGTTCCTTGTGACCCGATTATTGACGTCAAAATATATCTCTGCTGGTGTGACCTATATTTCATGGTTCAGTGATTTTGCCTTATATCTTGAATACTATTTGTTGGATAAATGTCACACCTGGGATATTAGTTCCATGTGACCCAATGAATGACCACTTACTATATCTAGGTCATTGTGACCTATATTTCATGGTTCAGTGATTTTGCCTTATATCTTGAATACTATTTGTTGGATAAATGTCACACCTGGGATATTAGTTCCTTGTGACCCGATTATTGACGTCAAAATATATATCTGTTGGTGTGACCTATATTTCATGGTTCAGTGATTTTGCCTTATATCTTGAATACTATTTGTTGGATAAATGTCACACCTGGGATATTAGTTCCATGTGACCCAATGAATGACCACTTACTATATCTAGGTCATTGTGACCTATATTTCATGCTTCAGTGATTTTGCCTTTTATTTTTATTACTATTTCATGGAGAATTGTCATACCTGGATTATTATATCTATGTGACAAAATGATTTACATACAAATACATCTAGGTCAGTGTGACCTATATTATATGGCTTAATGATAAAAATGTTACAATATAAAATGTACCCAGCAGGCGAGCTCGCTGTCCTACGACAGCTCTTGTTTGATTGTGCTGGGACCTCTTTGTAAGACAGTTCATCATAAGATGGTTTCGGATGTAAGATTGTTTAAAGTGTTGTATCAAAACCAAAATGTATAGATTATATAGAAAAATCACTATTTATTTTATTTTTTGTCGCACCTGTATTAGCATGGGGGATTTCCTTATAATAGAAACATGGGAAACTGATTTTTACATGTATGTGCATATGCATCTTTTTCCTGATAGGTGTGCAAGTTTCCATCAGTTTGTCCATCTGTCTGTTCATTTGACCGTCTATTTACGCCCATCCAAGGGACCAGTCTACAAACTGTAAAACTTTACAGTTAGTTTCACTTCACCGATTATTTGCCTTTATTACATGGTCTAATAATGACAACAGTTATAACACAGGCACCTTCATGACCTGCCATTCTGTTTCAGATCGAGCATAATAAAAAATCAAAAGAGGAAGGGAAAAGAATACGTCAGGATAAAGATCAAGTCCTGGACAAATTGTTCAATATATTTGAGAAACATCAGTATTATAACATCAGTGATCTGGTCCGACTTACCAACCAGCCTATCGTAAGTACAGCAGGGTGACAAAATTTGTTAGCATTATGGTTAATGTCCTGAAATTTTGATACCTTATTCCAGACTTTTATGGCCTAAAATTTGCTTTTTATGCAGTTTTTAATTAAAATACTTAGCGGAATGGCAAACAGTGTAGTCCCAGATTAGACTGCTCCTTAAGGAGCTGTCTAATCTGGGTCTGCACTGTTTACATATGCCATTATGTCAGAAATTTTGGTGGATGAAGTTTTAGGACATTTACCATACTTAGAAAGAACCTTGTACACATGCCAGTTCGTATTTCAGAGGTTGTCCCTTCTTGGCTTTCTGCAGAATCTCACTCATTGTGAAGAAAATATTTTTTACTAATTTTAAAAGTCTGAATCTCATTATTATAACTGCAGAATCTTACTCCATAGCTTAACACTTAGCATGCTGGGCCCAGTTTTTTAAAGTATCATTAGCTTAATGAACTCATTAGTGGTCAAAATGTTAACTGTTCTAGTAAGTACAATATCGAATTCACAGGTATTTTTGCTGAAAAAACTCACATTTTTTCAGCAAAAATATTAGCATATATGCCATATTTATGATATTTAATGATCAAAGTTTTAACGATATATTAACTAACGACATCATTAGTTTTGAACAAATGGGCCCTGGCTAAAATGTTCATCAAACAACATTTTGAAATACTTTTCTAATGTTTTTCTTATTTATTTTCCTTATTTTTCCCAGAAAATAGGCTTTGCCATTTCTTGCAAATTGTTTCCTTAAATAGGAGAATGAAATGTCAAAGCTGATTTTCAAGGAAAATTGAGACAAAATCTCAACAGTTTGTCGTCTGCTAAATTTGCCCATATGCAGTGGACAAGGTTAAATAAGTTGCTTTTTTTTTTATGCCCCCACATAGAATGATGCCGGGGGCATATAGTTTTTCTGTTTTCCGTATGTGCGTACGTGGATACGTGCATACGAATATACGTCCTTCTGTACGAATGTGTGTACGTACGTACATACGTGATCCTGTTAGACTCGGGGTTAAGGCATTTGTACCAGGTAGAATTTTGCAGTTTTTTTGTCAGGTACCCCACAGCGGGGGCATCCGTGTACTGTGGACACATTTCTAATTTCAGATAAAAATGGATATGCTTCTTATTTCTCAACAAAAATTATATGTTGTTAGCACCCTATTTTCTGAGAGAAAAAAACCATTGAAAATTATTATCAGTTTGTTGTCTTCTGAAATTGTTAGAGAATTCTAAAGGTTACTGAATGTCTGAATGTTAACCCTCATCCTGCTGAACCCGATATACCCTGCCTTTGCAAACAATGAAGAAGCCAACTGATCTGGATCTGCACTGTTTGTCATTAAGTATGTGAATTTGTATCAACAATCTGGATCAAGTAATCTGATTGGCTGAAAATTAGAAGTGGGCTTGGCATTTAAATTTATTTAGCATGACAAGGCTTAAGGGAATACCTTTCGTATCAGTTAAGAATATTTGTTGTTATTGTTGTGCAAAAATATGTGTTATAGTTACTCAGTAGGGGTAGAGAGAAGTGAATTCTCAGTAGGGGAGAAAGAATGTGTAGATGCAGGATGGTTTAAAATATTATTTTTAAGCATTTTTACATTTCTATAGAATTGTGTTTCCCATTTAGATGTGAAATGCCTACAAAAACTGCAGATTTCTATCTTTAAAAACAAATCTGTTATTTTAAAGAAAAACAAAAAAACAACCTTTTTAAAGGAAGTTACTGATTTTGTTTTCCTTACCAGCACTGCCATAAAAATGGAAGTGGCTATAAAATTATCCAGGATGATAAAATTCTGTCTTATTTTATCAGCTGCTATTCATTCATAATTACTGCTGAATGACCATAGAATTTTATGGCCTTGATAATGCTGGAAATAATTGTTTTATGGGTTTGGATCAAGATGTAAGCAGCTGTCTGTCATTGTATCATAACATAGGGGTTCTCGGCTTTTGGCTTTCATAAGAAGCTGATTATTTTTAGCTCACCTGAGCTATGCTCAGGATACTGATCACTTTTTTCTGTTGTCTGTCCATCCATTTGTCCATCTGTAAACACTTTCAAACGACTTCTCCTCTGAAGCCGCTGAGCCAATTTTGCTCAAATTTCATATGGAGCTCCTTAGGTAGGGGGAACAAAAGATTGCTAAAATGGTTGCTGTTCATTGACCAAGATGGCCGCCATGCCCATATATGGTAAAACCCTTTAAAAATCTTCTCCTCCAGAACCAAGGATGCCTTGGGGCTGAATCTTTGCACAAATCATAGGGGACAGAAGGTCTAGCAAAATTGCCAAAATGATGGTTGTATGTTGAAGTTTGACCTTTTTACAGCAAGGTCAAGTTTGCTTCCCTATGCATTTGTATGGCCCCAAAACATTTGTATGGAAAAAATGTTGAGTATTTCAAACAAGTTCTCCTCTGAAGCCGCTTGGTCAATGTTGTTCAAATTTCATGTTGAGCCTTTTTGGAGCGAGGGAACAAAAGATTGCTTAAATGGTTGTGGTCTATTGACCAAGATGGCTGCCACGCCCCTATATGATAAAAACTTTAAGAATCATTTTCTCCAGAACCAAGTAAGCCTTTGGGCTTAATCTTTGTACAAATCATCGGGGATGGGAGATCTACTAAAATTGCTAAAATGATGGTCCTACGTTGACATTTGACCTTTTTACAGCAAGGTCAAATTTGCTTCCCCATGCATTGGTATGGGCCCTATACATTTATATGGGAAAAATGTTGAGAATTCATATTTGGACATCTCCTCTAAAGACTATGATCCAGTTGAGTTGAAACTTGTTGAGGAGCATCGGAGCACCTAGTAGACATAATATACTTAAAACTGAGCCGATTGAAAATCCAAGATGGGTGCCATAGCTCCCATCTTGAAAATCAATTTTCGACATCTCTTTCCAAACCTTTGGTCAATTTGAGCTGAAACTTGCTCTGTAACAGGACAACTTCTGGGTTGAAATTGTGTTGATTGGAAATCCAAGATTGCTGCCCCAGCCGCCATCTTGAAAATCTCTTCAGGACATCTTCTCGCAAACCACAAGACAAATTAAGTTGAAACTTATTATGTAGCAACAGGTTGACGTGTAGATGCAAAATAGCTAAAATTATGCCATTGGAAATTCAAAATGGCCACCATAGCCACCATCTTGAAAACCAATATATGGCTTCTCCTCCCAAACTGTTGGGCGATTTGAGTTGAAACTTACACTATAGCAAAACAATGAATGACCTTTAGATCGAAAATAGCTAAAATTGTACCAATTGGAAATCCAGGATAGGCACCAGAGCAGCCATCTTGAAAATCTATTTTCAATTTCTTGCAAACCACTCTGCAAATTAAGTCGAAACTTTCCGGTATCATGGAGCAACAGGCCCACCAGTAGATATAAAAATGTAGGTGTTGAAATAACTAAAATCGTGCTGACTGGAAATCCAAAATGGTCAGCACAGCTGCCATCTTGAAAATTGATTTTTGACGTCTGTTCCTGAACCATTGGGTGATTTTGGTTACTTACATTGTAGCAACAGAATGACTTGAGATCAAAAGTATATGAAATTTTGCCGATCAGAAATCCAAGATGGCTGCCACAACCACCATCAGGAAAGTTTTGAGGTTGAATCTTGGTATATAGCATAGGAGACTCTAGTTCTACAAGTTTGATCATATGATGGTTGCAGGTTGACCTTTGACCTTTTTCACGGCAAGGTCAAATTTGCGTTCCCATGCATTTGTATGAGGAAAATGTTGAAATGTCATTTTCTCAAAATGTATAAGACTAATGGCTGAAACTAAGGATATTTGATAAAAGTAGTAAAACTTGTTAGTTACAATCAAAATTTTGTCCCCTGGGGGTTGGGTTATCTGCCCTTGCCCCTGGGATATATACATATATAAGATTATGTAATTTTTAAAGTTCTTCTCTGAAACCACATGAGCAATTTTCACCAGATTTTTCATGGGGCCTTCTGTCGAAAGGGTATTGACAATTATTCAAATGGTTCTGTGCCATTGAACAAGATGGCTGCCATGCCAATATATTGTAAAACTTTTAAAAATTAAAATCTTCTTCTCCAGAACTTAGAAAGCTCTGAGGCTGAATCTTGGTATACAGTATCAGGGATTCAAATACTACTACGTTTGTTGAAGTAATGATACACCTCAATCCAGTTAGAACACGGCTGGTTATAGCACAAAATTAGGATACAACACAGTCATGCCTTGGACCCCATTTTTTCCCCAACCAACCATTTTTCATGAATGAATGATGTCTAAAAAAATCACAAAGGGTCAAGTCTTCCCAAACTGATAATGTCCGCGCACCTTTTAAATGCGATAATATGCTAGTTAACATGGCTCTAAACAGCCATTTTCATGTATATTGGAGAGGTCAAATGAATAACAGCAAATTACTGCAACACAAATTAATTATGTCATTATCCAAACATTGTCAGAAAATCAACTCTGTCCTTTTTGCGGTAAACAAGAGATTAACACGAAACATCAATGATGGTAGTCTGATAATTAATCCGTTTGTGTGGCATGTGTGAATACACTGCCTCTGCAAAACACCAGGTGCAGTCAGCGTGTCCAAAAGATGAAAGGTCACTTTAATCCCAACTGAGAGTGATTAAAGAATGCACTGCTTGAACATGCGCTTGTTTTCTTCTTCTTTTTTTTTTTTTTTTTTTGTTCAACACGGTTTGCGATTTGTTGGTCCCAGATTTGATGAAATCCCAAACTGTGTAGGTCCTGATCAGACGTTGCATAAAATGGCGTCTGATCTGGCTCTTATTATCGTAACACATGAGTATACATTGTAATTCAAGGTAGATTTCACAGTAAAAATAAGTAATGCACCACTTATGCTAGACAAAGATTGGTCAGTGCTTAAAATTTAAGCTGTCTGGTCAGATCTTGAAACATCGAAAATGGGGCTCAGGCCTTTTTTATTAGACTTGATTAGGTCCATAAAAGTGGTTTCGTTCCATCTCTCCTGTTTCCCACTGTCTACGCTCTTACACACAAGGCGGAAACCATTTGTCTATAAATAGTTATTTTGGAAAACCTGTGGTCAATTCATTATGGAGGTGGAATAACAACAAAGTCATCCATTTTTGTTTCTTTTTACATATTTATTGATGACACTATAGTGTAGAAACTTTACTGACTAAGTATACACACATTACAAAGCAGCATTAAATATAGGTATGCACATTTAAAGCATGAAATTACTTATTTCATGTATAAACAAACAAATTTACCCTGAGCAGACGCCAGCTTTGATCATCCTCGTTAAAGCATGGTTCGGTTAAGTAACATGGTCTGATATTTGGACCCGTACTTCCGTGTTATAATGGGGATGAGGTATACTAGGATGACCTTTGACCTTTTTATGGTATGGTCAAATTTGTGTCCTCGTTGCTGTGGCAGTACTGGAAGAAGTTGCGTAGCATTTGCAGATATTCAATAGCTGTTTTTATCAGGTGAGTGAATCATGGCCCATGGGCCTCCTGTTGCTTAATTTTTCAAGAAAAGAAGCTTTTTCTGATTTGCTGTGAGTAGTCATGGGAATAGGGTATGGTCTTTTTAGGCTGGCCTTACTTTAGTGCAGATTCCTGCTTGTAGTTATGAGAAAATGAAGATAGATTGGTCTCACACAATTGTGGCTTCTGGCAAACTGGAAATTAGGATCTAAGGAAACTTAAAAGGACTTTCTTTTTATTTCTGGGCAAAAGTAGATGAAACTTGGCATATCTGAATTTAGATATATTGCCTCAAATAGCATACTACAGTTTCTTTCTAACTACTTGCATTCAGATTTTGTGTGAGTCTTTTTGAGGTGAAGAGCTGAAAATTTTAAAAACTTACTATGGATAATTGATTTAGCTGTAACTTCTAAACTGTTTTTTTTTGTTTTTTTTTCAAAATTTTGTGATAGGGTTTTTTTTTACTAAAACATCTTCAGTATATCCCAAAATTTTGGGCTCTATGGCATGAGCTATTATGATCACTCTCCATCCATCCTCCATCCTCTGTTGTTCATCCATCAATACCATTGAACAACTTCTCCTCTGAATCCCCTGGTCCATTTTTCTTCAAACTTCAAGTGGAGCTTTCTGTCAAAGAGCAGAGCCACATATAATTTTGGTAGCATTTGGGTATTTGACCCCATCAAAATTTAATCAGTCGAGTAAAATCGCATTTTCATTTTTTTGGTTTGAGTAAAGATACCCAACAAAATGAAATTTAATTGGGTAAAACTTATAAAAAAAAAAAAAAAAAGCACAACAAAAAGCCTGATTTAGGTATTTAAAACATGGTATTTCATTATACCCTATTAGTTTTATGATAGTATACAAATTTGTCATATGAAGAATAAAAACACCTACTGTGCAGTAATCATAATACAAAATAGTAATCATGTGCTCTTCTGACCTTGAAACTTAAATTTTTACCCTTGAATTTGGAAATAAAATCAGTTGGGTATCAATACCCAAGTTTTTGAAAATAATTGAGTATTTGCTCAAAACTTATGGATATTTTACTTGGATACACCCCTTATCTCTTGCCCTGAAAGGGGATTGAAAATTTGTACGAATGGTCATGGTCCATTAAGTACGAGGGCGAGTCAATAAAAAACCAGCCTAACTTATTTCTGGGTGAGATCGATCTCTTCTTTTTCGATGTAATTGCCCTCTGGAATGATGCACTTGAACCAACGGTGTTCCAGTGCCATCAGCCCAGAACTGAAGAAGCCAGGGTCCTTGTCTCAGACCCGCTTCTCAACTGCTGCCACGACATCTTCCTTGGACCGGAAATGACGTCCATGGATATCCTTTTTATACGCCCGTTTGAAAAACGGGACATATTATGTTATGGGGCATGGCATCTGTCCGTCCGTAAACTTTTTCGTTTCTGGCTAACTCCTCCTACAGCTTACATCCAATCAAGCTGAAACTTGGTATATAGTTAGACCATGATGTGCCGCAGTGCATATTGTTTCGGGGTTACAGTCCACCAAATATTTGCAGAGTTATGCCCCTTAGAAAATTTTTGTGAACTTTTCATTTCCGGTTAACTCCTCCTACATTTTACATCCGATCAAGCTGAAACTTCATGTATAGTTAGACCATGATGTGGAGCAGCGCATATTATTTCGAGGTTACAGTCCACCAAATATTAGCAGAGTTATGCCCCTTTGAAAATTTCAGTAGACTTTTTGTTTCCGGCTAACTTCTCCTACAGTTTACATCCAATCAAGCTGAAACTTGATTTGTAGTTAGACCATGATTTGGAGCAGCGCATATTATTTCAAGGTTACAGTCCACCAAATATTAGCAGAGTTATACCCCTTTGAAAATTTTGATTAATTTTTCGTTTCTTGCTAAATCCTCCTACAGTTTACATCCAATCAAGCTGAAACTTCATGTACAGTTAGACCATGATATGGAACAGCGCATATTATTTCAAGGTTACAGTCCACCAAATATTAGCAGAGTTATGCACCTTTGAAAATTTCAGTAAACTTTTCGTTTCTGGCTAAATCCTCCTACAGTTTACATCCTATCAAGCTGAAAGTTGATTTGTAGTTAGACCATGATGTGGAGCAGCGCATATTATTTCAAAGTTACAGTCCACCAAATATTAGCAGAGTTAAACCCCTTTGAAAATTTTTATTAATTTTTTGTTTCCAGCTGAATCCTCCTACAGTTTACATCCGATCAAGCTGAAACTTCATAAATAGTTACATGATGATGTGGAGCAGCACACATTATTTTGAGGTTACAGTGCACCAAATATTTGCAGATTTATGCCCCTTTGAAAGTTTTTGTAAACTTTTCACAGCATATTGTTTAGAGGTAATAGTGTGCCAAAGGCTCATATGAGCTTATAATATAGCCATGCTTCTGTGGTGTGTCCTCCATCAGAAAGCAGTTCTCCCTAGAAGTAGCAAACTTCTTTTTATTTTCACAGGAGGGAGAAGTACTTCTCCCTTAATTTCTGGGCCAGCTTGGACCCTTAGGTTACAGTTCACCAAATATCGGCAGAGATTATGCCCCAATGAAATTTTTTAATTTTTTTTTTTTTTTTTTTTTTGTAATTCCTCTTACAGTTTATATCTGGAGCACTGAATTATACAGAAGCCAGTTTATGTGCTGCAGCTTATTACTTGCCACGGGCGTATAATGCCCCGCTTGGCGGAGCTCTTGTTCAAGTTTGGGAATAGTCACTAGGAGCTAAGTCCAGAGAATAGGCAGGTTGCGGTATTAGCTCGTACCCATTCCGCTCAACAGCATCCATTGCAATTTTGCAAGTGTGGACTCTCGCATTGTCCTGTTGGAGCAGAATCCCTTTGGTGAGTTTACCTTGGTGTTTTTCACGGATCACAACTCCCAGTTAGTCGAGCAAATTTGCATAATACGCACCTGTTATTTTACTTTTCTTTGCTAGAAATTCCAACCTAATAACGCCTTGTGCATCCCAAAATACAGTTGCCATCACCTTGCCAGCAGAGGGTTGCGTTTTGAACCTCTTTGACCTCGGAGACCCCGGCCCTACACTGGCGACTTAGAGCTTTATTCTCTGGCTCATAATAATGGACCCAGGTCTCATCTACAGTCACCAGACGTGAAAGAAAATCATCTTCCTTTGACCTAAACTGCTTCAACAATGCGCTGTATACTGATGCTCTGGTTGCCATTTGCTTGTCGCTAAGGGATTTTGGGACCCAACGGGCTGTTAGCTTGTGCATACCCAAGCGATCATATAAAGTTGTTGAAACGCTACCATGTGAAATGTGTAATGTATTCACTATTTCTTCCACCTTAATTCGCCTATCAGAGTACACCAGATCCCGTACTTTGTTACACATTTCTTCATCGGCGGCATCTGATAGGCGTCCAGACCTGGTTTCGTCTTCTAAAGACGTTCTATTGCATTTGAATTCCCTAACCTAGAATTTAACTTGTGCATACGATGATGCAGAAGACCCATAAACATTGGTGAACTTGCAATATATTTACTGACCTGTTTTCCCTTTCAAATACAAATACCGAATTACAGCACGGTACTCAACTTTTGACGAAAAGCTTACTTTTGCATCGCTAGCCATATTTGACATTTAATATCTTATGAGTAAATGACACGATAAGGGTGCAATTTTGCCCTCAGGCCTAAAACATGTATTGAAACAAGGCATGAAAATCTTGGGTGTCTGGGTCAATCGGAAATGGGATAGGCTGGTTACTTATTGACTTGCCCTCGTAAGATGGCTGTCATGCCCATATATGGTTGAAACATCTTCTTCTCCAGAACCAAGAAAGCTTTGAGGCTGAATCTTGGTATATAACATCAGGGACTCAATGTCTTCGAAGTTTGTTCAAATGATGATGCTAGGATGACCTTTGACCTTTTTAAGGCAATGTCAAATTTGCATCCCCATACTTTCGTATGGGGAAAATGTTGAAAAATCAGGTTCTCAAAATATATTAATGACTAATGGCTGAAATTCACAATATATTATTATTAAAGTATAAAATTGTGTAATCTTTAAAAGTCTTCTTCTCTGAAACTGTTTGCCAGTGTTCACCAGATTTCACATGGAGCTTTCTGTCTTGATATATGGTATTAATACGATCATAAAATGTGGCACTTGACAGCTGGTAAAATTTCAGTTAGTCTCTTGTTTTAAACTGGATCAGAAAATGAAATGATTTTTTTATTAAATATCTGAATTAATGTTGGTCATATTTTATGATTGTATTAATAACATATATCAATTTTTTAATCTTTCTTGGATAATAAAATGTCTATTTTTGAAGAATATGGAGCCTTTAAAGTGGTAAAACATTTTAGCAGAACACAACTTTATTGAAAATAAACTTAGGCCACACGCAGGTGGCATAAGAGCATAGTATACAAACAGACAAACAAAGGCATGTAATAAACAGACATGTATAAACGTGAGCAAATGCAACAGTGAAAAGGAAGCAGAAGCATCACACCACCACGTCTATGCAAAACAGTCACATTATTATGGCATTAAAAAATGAAGACTTTCAGATAGAAAATGGTGATATTCCTCCCATCCCCACCCCAAACACAGACCGCAGGTCCCATCAGAACCACCTCATTTAGGCAGTTCTAACAAGCAGCCACACTCGAAGTCCGGAGCAGAAACTAGAAAATAATGTATACCCCAGCAAACACCTCTCCTTCCTACATAAAGTGGGATTTATCAGGGTCTTAATCACATAAACTTGTTAACATGATGCAAACTGCAAAACAAAACAAAACAAAAAAAAAAAAAAAAAGACAAGAAGAATATGTAATGTTAAATTATGGAAAACTTAGCTAGCATTCGAAAATTTCTTCATAATAATTTTAATAAAACAAGATAGTTTGATAAGAAGATTTTCATTTTCAGGAGATAACAGTTCCTTGAATTTAATGATATTAGGACGTTTGTAAAAATATGGCATTAAAAATTTCTTTCTTTCTGATTTGAAATGGTTGCATACAAAAAGATAGTGAAATTCGTCACCAATGTCATTTTTTTCACAAAGGACACACTTTCTTTCATCCAGGAGTGTTTTCCAAGCGACCAGTTTCAACTGGGAGCCGATGGTTACTTAATCTGAACTTAAGCAATGCAGAGTAGTGTTTTTTAGTTAATTTGGTTAAATAATTTTCAAAATTGATATCATGTTTGAAAAGATTATACATTCTTCCTTTGGAGGATGAAGATACTTTTGTATGCCACTGCTGGATATATAGATCAGACAAAGTTTTAGAAATTTGTATTTTGATCAATTTAGGGTTTTCAATGACTTCTTTATGTAAAAGATCAACACGTCCTACACTTATTAGGATTTCTTTTATACAATGGATCCATTTATGCTGATATATGCCGCCATTATATTTGCAAAGAAGAAACTTGTAGAGTAATTTTGATAATTTACTTTCCTTACTATTTACTATGTTCAGCGAAAAGCCAATCATTCAGGTTTTGATTTTAATATCAACAGCCTTGATGCCAAGCTCTGCATAACATATAAGCTGGAGTAGATTTCCTTGAGTTTGTGATATACCTTAAGAATTCATTTTGGAGTTTTTCAATAATGTCAGTATTTTCATATGCCCAGATTTCACATCCATAGAGTGCGATTGGTAAGATAGTATGTTCAAAAAGCTGTAATTGTAAGTCAATTGGAAGATTAAGGTTTCGTATTCTTTTATATAAAAGATGCATAGCTTTTTTGGCTTGATCATAATTATTTTTAGTTACAATCAAAATGTTATTCCCTGGGGTGTATCTGCTCTTGCCCCTGGGCTATATACATGTATAAAATTGTGTAATCTTTAAATGTCTCCTTCTCTGAAACCAAGTGGCATATTTCTTATATGCCACTTGCTGAAACCCATTGACCAATTTTCACCAGATTTCACATGGGGCCTTCTGTTGAAGGGGTATTGTTAATTTGTTCAAATGGTTCTGTACTATTGAACAAGATGGACCCCATGCCAATATATGGTAAGAAACACTTAAAAATCTTCTCCAGAACCAAGAAAGCTTTGAGTCTGAATCTTGGTAACTTTGTTCAAATGATGATCCTAGGATGACCTTGACCTTTTTACTACAAATTTGTGTCCTAGTTGCTGTGGCAATGCTGGAAGAATGCTGCATGTCATCTGCTGATATGCAATGGCTGTTTGACTCAGGTAAGCAAATCATGGCCCATGGACCTCTTTTTCATTGTTCCCTGGGGGTTGGGGAAAAAGATCTTGACTTTTACAATCCAGTTGTCCCTGCAGTGTGTGTATTTAGCAGGGTTGTGATAGTGGGAGTCGTTGTCCCCGCTATTCCCCATGGGTGAGGGGGGGGGGGGGGGGGGGGGGGGGCAGTGTATGCAAATGACTGGTGCAAGGTAATATTGCAGAGATTTTAGAACATTGGTTTTTAGTAACTTTTCACAGAGAAACAATTTATCTAATTAGTAGTTACTATTAGCCCTTAAACAGCCAATCACAACAATTGTCGTCTACTTTGTCATCTGCTTGTGATTTTAAAAGTCATTTTTGCAAACAGTGTGGACCCAGATCAGACTGCTCCTCTAAAAGCAGTCTGATCAGTGTCCACACTGTTTACCTGTATGCAAAAATAGGTTTGAAAAGTTGGCAAGAATATTCAACAGATGACATAAACAGACGACATTTTCAGATGCAGGTTTCCTTGGCATTTTAAGGGTTAGAATATTGATAGATTCATACTGAAAGGGTCATTATTTGTAGGGTTAAAACATTGATGGAAGGGTCATTAGTTTGTATGTGAACAGTGAAGGCTCACCTCTGATAAGGACATGTTAACCCACATGAACTGAAGGCTCAGGATGAGCTTTTGTGGTCTACAGTATTTACCCTAGGTACAATGTATTTGGATACCTTAACTCCTTACCATACTTGTCCTAAAATTTCAACAAGTCCTATTCACTACCGGTTGATGTGTCTGAAAAGCTGCTTGATGATGAATGGCAAACAATCTAGACCATGATAAGACATTACATTCTGTTGTGTTGGCTCTGGGCCTACACTAGTACTGTTTACTCAGGCCAGTCTGTCTAAATACTTAGGATATGTTTGGTATTACTGTCACAGCCTGTGTCATCTGCATAGCTCTTGATAAGGCACTTTGTTTTTCAACAGTAAGTATTGATATTTTTCTTATTTCTCCTTGAAAACATATGCTGGGTACTCATTAGAAGTGCCTCGCCTAGACACATATTTTCACTAAAGCCATGTCTTTGCACTGCAGGAAATTTCTGGATAGAAAGAATGACATCAGTAATAAGAATCACACCAATAATAAATAGCTGTGAAAATTATTCCACAGTAAAATATTTAGCAGATGCAGATAAGAAAAATTCTTCAAAAAAAATGAAAAGTGCAAAAATTCTTGTTTTGGAGTCAACACAAACTTTTGCTTTTGGAAACACTTTTGCTTGTTTATAAATTATCTGCTTGTTTTTGCATACAGCAGGCTAAGGGTAAAAAAAAAAACAAGTAAGGCATGTGTTGATATCCCTGGAAATAAAATAGTTATTCATCAGTAAAAGCCTCATTACCTCCCTTGGACTGCAATACTCATTGGAGTGGTTATTTTTATACTGTTGAAGCTAAATGCCAGTATATTACATTTGTAACAGCTTTCCAATGTTCTTTTTCTTCAGAAAAATAAGGTTTGGCAGTTTATCCAGGTAAACAGAGGTTTTATGAAATGTCAGGGCCTATTTTCTAGGGAATTAAAATACTGCTTATTTGCTGTCTGCTAATTTATGTTAAGCGTGTTAAAAATTCACTTATGAATTAGACAGTTGATTTATTAATGATTCTTTATGTATATTTTTCTTATTTTTCCCAAGAAAAATTTGATTAAAATACTAATTGACACTTTATACAGATTTTCTTTGAAGGAGACAATTTTTGTGACATGACAAACCATATTTTTTTCATGGAAAAACAAGAAAATATTCAATATGGTGCCTATTTAGGTAAAAATTAAATGGATTGTGTTGACAGATGTTTGAAGTAAGCTCCTATTTAGATCAGGAAGATATTAACCCTTGTCCTGCTGAACCCGGATATACCCTGCCTTTGCAAACAGTGTAGATCCAGATCAGTTGGCTTCTAAAGAAGCCAACTGATCTGGACCTGCACTGTTTGTCATTCAGTATATGAATTCGTATCAACAATGTGGATCAAGCAATCTGACTGGCTGAAAATTAGAAGTGGGTGTGGCCTCTTAATTTATTCAGCAGGACAAAGGTTAAATCTTATTTAACACATTTAACAATGTCATTCTTGTTTCACTGATGAGTATCATGTACTCTTGGTTATTATCAGAGTTGAAATATATTTTGACATTTAAATCAGAGAACTGCATATAACATGAAATCTGTTAAATGAAAAAAAAAAAAAAAAAAAAAAAAAAAAAGAAACATAACGTTTACCACCATATGGGCAAATTAAGCAGGGGACAAATTGGTTATTTTTCTTTCTATTTTTTTCCCAGAAAATAGTTTGACATTTCATGCAGATTGTCCTCTAAGGAATGTGAAACCCTATTTTCTGGGAAGTAGGAAAGGCATTTTATGCAAATTAGGAGACAATTTGCATAAAACATCAAACTGTATTTTCTGGAAAAATAAGAAAAAGAATTTCATAATGTTGTCTGATTTTTCCCCCAGCATTCTAAGACTTAATATTATAATATCCCTAAGTTTTGGGACAGACAGGCCTTAGCAAACAGTGTAGACTCAGATCAGATGCCACAGGGCATCTGATCAGGGTCTACAAGTTTACCACCCATTCAGCATTGTTTTAGGCACATCAACAGGTCATAATAGAGAAATGTTCAAATTTTAGGACTGGTATGGTAAAGAATGAAAGTGTCCAAATAATTAGAGTAAATATGGTACTCAATATGAGTCATGGTGTAAGATAAGAGGGGGGCCTAGATATATGTTTTTTTGTTTGTATTTTGTTTCTTTTTACTTTTTGAATTATTAGAAAGTATATCATAGCAGATAGATGCTGCATATTTAGATTTTTGATCTGAAAATGCTGTAATTTCAAGGGTAATTGTTAAAGTTTCCAGGTGTATTTGATTAACAGTATAATTATTGTAAGTCTTTAATCTTTGCACTGAAGCTTAATTAGTCATACAGATCTCTTGAAGAAAATGATAAAGTCACTTATTATAAAGAAAACTTGTTTGGATTCTATATAAAACACTTTTTCAGTCCTATTTTTGTTATGTATATTTCTTCATAAAAACACCTTAGGAATGCTCATGTGAATCACCTGAGCAAAGTGATTTAAGTGAGTACTCACTAAATATTATGGTTTTGTGGAAAAACAAGATTTTTTTTTTTTATCTGCACACTCTAGAGCTGTTGGAAGCTGAGTGGCTCCCTTCTCACTTTGGTAAATCAGTTCTGAGGGTTGGTCAAAAAGCTGTGGAAAATAAAAACTGAACAGTCAGCAAGCCATCTTCTAAGTCCAGATATCCTTCTTTAATCAGTAAGTTTTAGGTTTAATTAGAACTTTTACTGTACCTGTTCACATCTGGCTTCATTATTTATTACATTTTTGAATAAGGTCCTTGATTTCTCAAAAAAAAGAGAGAGAGAGAGAGAAGAATACTCTTTCAATTCAGTATGTTTTATTTTAACCCTTGTCCTGCTGAACCCAGAGAGAGAGAGAGAGAGAGAGAGAGAGAGACAGAGATAGAGAGAAAGGGAGAGAGAATACTCTTTCAATTCAGTATATTTTATTTTAACCCTTGTCCTGCTGAACCCAGATATACCCAGCCTTTGCAAACAGTGTAGAAACATATGAACAGTGTAGAAGCCAACTGATCTGGATCTGCACTGTTTGCCATACACTATGTGAATTTATGTCAGCAATTTGGATCAAAGAATCTTAATGGCTGTCAATTAGAAGTGGGTGTGGCATCTTAATTTATTCAGCAGGGCAAGGTTGTTAAAGGCTAGTCTCGTCTGTTAACATTACGAAAACATGCCTATTCAAATATATTGAATCACCACCAAATACTGAAAGTTTTCAGATAAAAATTCTGATATTTTTCATATTTCTGCTCAAAACATAGATTGTGGGCACTTGTTAGAATTGCCTCACTGAGGCAGTTCTGATGAGTACACACAATTTATGTTTTTGAGCAGAATGATAATGTATACCCTTGTAAACTCCAGTTTTATTACATAAAAGTGGGGCCTAGAGGGTTCAAAATTATATAGGCATGTTTCGTGATGAGCTCAATATGCATGTGGACAAAAGGGCAAATTATCTGCTTAATCTGATGGTATATATTGGGACAGACAGGCCTGGGAAAAACAGTGTAGACATGCCAAAGAATGCAGCATCTGATGAGGGTCAACACTGTTTTACTATATCAGGCACTTTTTATACCCCACCACACAATGGTGGTGGGGTATTGTGGTATCTTGTTGGTGGTCCTTGTGTCTGTTCGTCCATCTGTCATAATTATGCCTATCCATCCATATTTTCATTTCCGGACGATAACTTGAGTATATATTTTTGGATTTTCACCAAACTTAATATGTGCATTGATATTGTGGAGATCTGGTTTGGGATTGCTATTGGGCAAATTTCTTCAATTTTTGACAGTGTTATCTTCTTCAGAAGCCAACTAATCTGGATCTACATACACTGTTTGCAAAAGCAGGGTCTATCCGGGTTCAGCAGGACAGGGGTTAAGGTGTCCCAATATTTAGTGTAAATCTGGTAAATAATCATAAACTAACTGAGTGACCACTGATTCTTGATTGACCGCTCTAGATAGGTGGGGTAATAGAATTTAATTACATGACTCATCAGTTACGCTGTTTTTCCTTTTCACCTCCTCTTACAGTCATCTCTAAACAACAGCCACCTTCTTATAACATTATCCAAAGTCCAATTTTACTACATATTTAAATTCTTTACATCCGTCATATCCTTACAACAACCAATTAAATTTATACACAATAAATGTTACGTAGCTGTTGTAGATTACGTTGTATTTTGTTATCCCAAAATGATGGATATACTGTTGATGGGACAAAAACACCAATATTATTCCTATAGCTCTGGATAAGAGGGGTTCTCAAGTAAATACTTTTTTTTAAATTTTTTGTGAAAATACATGTTGTAGGTACTCATTAGAAGTGCCTCAGTGAGGCACTTGTGCCTCAGTGAGGCACTTCTAATGCGTACCCCCAACATATGTTGAAGTGGAGAAATAAGAAAAATAGCAACACTTTTGGGTTAAGAGAAACACCTTATCTAGAGCTGTGTTTCCTACTGGACCCAAACTTCTTGATTGACCCTCTTCTGAACAGATGTAGAAACATTAGAGAGTAAGATATCAAAACATTTTATTATGAGGTCAGCTGAAAGGCAGCCAGCTACATCAACACACTGATAGGAGTCTGATCAGGAATCTAATTTCTGATAAATAATGAAAATATCTTTCAGTTAACCAAACATTACCCTGCTGCAGGCAACCATTAAAAAGCAATAGACATTGGTGTTACCATATTAACCCTAAGTTTTTTAACACTTTGCTGACCTTCAGGTTAAATCTTACTTTACCATTGCCACTCTCACCCAATAACCGTGGGAAACTGGTCAATGTTCTTGATTGTGGAAATTAGAGAGGCTGGATCAGAGTTAGTTCTGTTTAATTCCATCAGCATTAAATAGTAGCATTTAACCCATTGTAGTCTGGAGACCCCTAAAAGGGTAATTGGCAAACAGTGCAGACCCAGACCAGATGCCACAGAATGCAGTGTCTGATCAGGGTCTCCACTGTTTGCAAATAGTTCAACCAATTTTCTTTCGGTATATCTCAACCACATAGCCTGACATATCTAAAATTGAAATTAGAATCTTCCAATATATAGTGTCAGGGAGTTCATTCAGTCTACAATGGGTTAATTTACTGGATAGAATTACAGCAGATGACTTTTTAAAATATTTTTCTTATTTTTCCCTGAAAATAGGCCAGGGAGACAATTTGCATGAAATGTCTCTGCCTACTTTCAGACAGTTTGCATGAAATATCAGTGCTTATCTGCTGGGAAAAGTAAGAAAAATATTTTAAAAAGTTGTATGCTGAACTGGCCTTGAGAGTAGTATATATTGGTTAATCATATCATTGTCATGTTGTCAGGACATGTTAATTATGCCCCCCAACCTAGGGGAGAGGGACATATTGATCTTGGTGCAGATTCCGTTGGCGACGTGATTGGTTTGACACTTTTTGTCTGCACAATATCTTGTGAACCAGTGGTTGGATTCTTACCAAATTTTCATGGGTATATAACTTGGACATAAGAAAGACCTGATTAGATTTTGGTGGCCTTGACCTAATTTTCAAGGTCACAACTGTAGAAAAAACTGAAAGTTCACAGTTCGGGGACATCTGTTTTCACTGGAAACACCATAACTAGTTTCAGAACATTTTGCATGACTCTAGATAACATGCTTTTTATCAGTCAAAAATATTCATATTTTTCTTCTTTAGGTGAAGCATCTGGGAGGCCATGTGATCAGTGCTTCCAATTTGGCTCACAAGGTCTCAGGTTCAAATCCCACAGGAGGTGGCATTCAGCTCATGACTATGGCTCTTCATCACACAGAGTCTTAACCCTTGTCCTGCTGAATAAATTAAGATGCCATGCCCACTTCTAATTTACAGCCAATCAGATTACTTGATCCAGATTATTGCTATAAATTCACATACTTAATGGCAAACAGTGCAGATCCAAATCAGTTGGCTTCTTCAGAAGCCAACTGATCTGGATCTACACTGTTGGCAAAGGCAGGGTATATCCGGGTTCAGCAGGACAAGGGTTAACACCCTACCATTATCTTGAATTGTTGAAATGGAAGTAAGATACCAAACCATTATCATCAACAATACCGTATTCGACCTAATTACCGCTTTGTGCGCTTAAATTTTTCAAAAGCACTGGGGAAACTTGTGGTAAAATGGCACACTTGAAAGATAGAGCAACAGAGGACTTCATGAGGAGCGTATTTAATGATGCTTATGCAATGTTATTTTCTGTTTTCTTTATAGAATCATATGTTGTGGATACTCGTTTGAATTGCCTCGACCTGTCGAGGCAATTCAAATGAGTACCCACATCATATGTCTTTTTCATAAAGAAGTAGATAAAAGTACACTGGTTGTAATCTTTTAGATTACTAAATTGTTTGACTGTGCGCTTATAGGAGCATGTGCGGTAATTGGGTCGAATACGGTATATCATTAAAGAGTTCTAATTATAACTATCTCAATTATTCAGTTTTAATGAGTGTTTTCAGTATAGTTTGTCATAGAGAAAAAAAGGCAAAATATTTTTCTTATCTATAGAGCTATGCAGAGTGAAAAATAATGGTCATCATAGAGTAGACAGGAGACATAAAAGTTTATTGAAGTACACCTTAAGATCATATAAAGATTGGACAAAGAACAATCAAGTGATTGTGAGGTTATTTTACCTATAGTCATTGCTATATGAAAATGCAGTGTCCATTTACCTCAAATTGGCCATTAATACTTAGCATGATGGTAAAAAATTACAGCAGATGACATATTGAAATATTTTCCCAGAAAAAAAGGGTTCGATATTTCATACAGTTTTTTTTTTTTTTTTTTTTGAAAAAAAAGAAAAAAAAAATCACCAGTTGTCGTCTGCTGAATTGGAGACAATTTGCATGAACTACATGTATCAAAACCTGAAGAAAACAAAATAAGAAGAAAAAAATCAAAATGTTGTCTGGTGAAAGTTTTACCAAGCAACAACCTTTTCTTATGCCACACTCAAAAATTTGTCCAATTTAGTAAAACTGTTTACTATTTTGTGCCCTAGAGTATAACCTGTTTCATTAAGTGTCACGATAAACTACTTGGAATTTCGAGGGTTGAGCGCAAGACTAGCGTAAGTCAGATGGTTGGTTTTCCCCAAACCTAATCTCCTCACCATGAAGGCGTTATGAAGATTACAACATTTCTTTCTGTAAACAATGAAAATTTAGGTGCCATTGCTCGTATGAGCAATGGCACCTAAATTTGCATTGTTTACAAAGGGGTACAAGTTGCCCCTAAACAAGGGTTTCAAAAATATGTTTGAGTTACTATAGTCTTGCGCTCAACCCTCGATTTATGAGCTAAATGATATGTACACAGATTTCAATAAAGCCATATACTCCTACAAGCCTTTGAAGTGTAATTTCAGACTTAAATTGAATAAAGTTAAACCCTGTCAATTTAAACCTTTAAATTTAATATCAATCAGATAGACTCAAGTGCCCTGGTGACCTTAATCCTTATCCTGCTGTTTGCATCTACATTGTATTTAGGCTTTCAGAGGGGTAGGCCTATTTGAAAGCATCTAGGGACCTCCAGAAATGAGGGTTGTCTTTCATTCTAATGAGGTTGTCTGACAGGGCAGAGAATGTACTATATCAGAAACTGTTCAAGGCAAGTCAGTGAAAAAATTCAAATCACAATCCAATTGCACCACTTTCTATCGTTTTCTGTTTCACCTCTAGCCAATCAAATTGGCTCCTGTGCCAGTCACAGACTCTACTTGAAAAAAATCATTGAAATGTTTCTTATTTCTTCATGAAAACATATGTTGTTGGCTCTGAGGTTGTTAGTAATCATTTAATAGAAACACCAGGGCCCAATTGTTCAAAGCATCGTTAGCTTAACAAGCTCGTTAAGGGTCATTTTGTTAACTGTTTTAGGGGATTCAATATACATTATTCTGAAATTTTTTGCTGAAAAAATGTGAGTAGCTTTTGCACTACTCACATTTTTTCAGCAAAAAATTTCAGCATATTTGCGTATCACTCGATGTAAATTTTAACGAATCGTTAACTAACGATGTCGTTAGCTTTGAACAACTGGGCCCTGGTGAGTACCCACAACATGTTTTCATGGAGTAAGAAGAAAAATATTTCTCTGATACCCCATCTTACTTAAAGCTATGCAGTTTTGTACCCAGAAAGTAAGGCTTGATATTTTTGTCGAAAGTCACATAAAATATTGAATCCTATTTTCTGCAGAAAATAGGACAGATGTTTGCGAATTTCATGTTTAGACTACTAAGAGTACTTTATTAGACTGAATAAAGTCCTGCACATTATGTATAATAAGAGTCTAATTTCAATTTTGGATGTGTCAAGATTTAGATATATTCCTACGGAAAAATGGCTAAACTATTTTGAAATAGTGGAGACCCTGATCAGATGCCGCATTCTTCAACATCTGATTAGGGTCTGCACTGTTTGCCAGTTACCCTTTTAGGGGTCACCAGACTAAAATGGGTTAATAGAGCAGACAAAATCAAAGACAGATGCATTTTAAGTGTTTTTTGGTACCTTAGGGTAAAATAAAAATGAAATTTTGATGTCGCCTTTGTTTGAAATGATTAATGATAGCAGATTGGAAAACAGAGATGATTTTATCAGACATTGATGACAAATCATTTAACTCCAGATCAGATACCTTTTTAACCAGTTTATGCCCAAATGGATTCTTCGACCTCAACTGTTTGGACAGGTCTACTTCCAATATAAGGGGTGTCTGGGTATTTTTTTTTATTACCATATTTTATAGAAATTCAAATATTTAATCCAAACCTGTGTAGATCCAGATCAGATGCTGCAGAATGCAGCATCTGATCTGGGTCTGCACTGTTTGCTAGTGTCCCTTTTATAGGATACTAGGCATAAATTGGTTTAATTCGAACTAGTAGTCAGCAGTGTCAATTTGATACATTTTATTTATTTCTCAGAGGCAATAAGGCTCAACATTTCATGTGAATTGTCTGCCAGACAATTCACATGAAATGTTGAGTCTTATTGTCTCTGAAAAATAACAAAATAAATTTTAGAATGTTATCTGCTACAAACCTTAGCAATTAAGGGGTTATATATAAACCCTTCAGTATTCACACAATGACACTCACACAGGCCTAAGTATACAGTGCAGACTCAGATCAGACACTGCAGAATGCAATGTCTGATCAGTATCGAAGCTCAGCAGTTTTTTACCCTATCTAATGGGACACTTTAATGCTAGAACATGTCTATTTTATTACGTGGTGGTGTGTTTGAAAACTGCTGGATGAGTGGCAAATGGTGTAGGTTCTGATCAGATGCCATTTTCTGTAGCATATAACCTTGCTCTATACTTCTTGCTCAGGCCTGTCTGTCCCAGCACCTAGTATTATAATCATGTACCCATAATTGATTAACTCCTGCCCAGGAAAAGAGCAAACTGACTGGCTGAACATGACCTTACCAGTGTTAATTTGACCGTAAAACTCCAAGTCAAACATTGATGGTTTCATGTGTTGTGTTTGTTTTTTATGTCCCCCCGAACCTATAGGGTATGGGACATTGTTTTTGGTGTGGATCCCGTTGGCATTAGCGTTGGCGTTGGTGTCACACTTTCTTGTCTGCACAATATCTTGTGAACCAGTGGATTTTTACCGGCTATGCATGGATATGTAATTGGGACATGACAAAGAACTGATTGGATATTGCTGAATTTGACCTAATTTTCAAGGTCACAGCAGTAAAAGAACTGGAAATTCTGTGACACTTTCTTGTCTGCACAATATCTCTTGAACCAGTGGTTGGATTCATACCAAATTTTCATGAATATATAAATAGGACATAGCTAGCAGATTAGATTTTGGTGACCTTCACCTAAACTTTCAAGGTCACAGCAGTAGAAAAACTGAAAATTCACAGTGGGGGAAATCTATTTTCTCTGACAACACTGTTACTAGTTATTGTATGTTCATAATCTCTTCTTTTTTCTCTGCCTGTTTTCTTTACTGTTAACTTGTATTGTTTAAATGTTTGGAGCTGCATCAGAGATATGGGATAAGGATGAGGTTTTGCACGAGTTAAACTGGTTTAAGCATCCCCTTCTCCATCCCTTAGTAGTTTTGCTACTAATGGTTTCAAGGCAGTTGCTTTGTTGCAGTTCTTTGGGTGGTTGGGTGGTGCGAAGGTGTCATGTATCTTTTGTCACCGAGGTGTCCAGCTGATATTGGCTTATAGTTGGGCAAGGCCTGCTATCCTTGTAGCAGGTAAGGGTAGGGAGGTGATGTTTTTATTTCTTCTGTTTCTTCACTTTCATTCCTGTTACTCTTTCTTCCCTGTCCCTCTCTTTCATCTCTTCTGCTATCTCTTCTGTCTCTTTTCTCCCTTTCTCTGGGAGACGACACAAAATGACCCACAAGGGTTGACGTGTCGTTAAACCCCAACTCAATCAGTTGTTGCAGTTCTTCCCTTTTTGTGCATTGGTGGTTTCATATATGGCATTTCGAGGGTTGAGTGCAAGACTGGTGTAAGTCAGATGGTTGTTTTTCCTCAAACCTAATCTCCTCACCATGAAGGCGTTATGAAGATTACAACATTTCTTTCTGTAAACAATGAAAATTTAGGTGCCATTGCTCGTATGAGCAATGGCACCTAAATTTGCATTGTTTACAAAGGGGTCCAAGTTGCCCCTAAACAAGGGTTTCAAAAATATGTTTGAGTTACCATAGTCTTGCGCTCAACCCTCGATTTGTTGTGTCATTATTTGTTCCTAGTCTTCTGATGCCTCAGGAAGACTGTTACCATGAGTGCTTCGTGATTGTGGCACTTCCTGGGTATCTTCACTTATGTGTTTGCAAATCAAGGCAATAAAGGAAATGAACAAATTTTATAAAGGAGACCAATTTACAAAACTAGCTACTTCTGTTCTGCATTGGTAATGGTAAAATTAGGTTTTTAAATGTGTTTCCTTAACCCTTGTTAGCTCACCTGAGCCGAAGGCTCAAGGTGAGGTATTGTGATCACTCACCGTCCGTCGTCGTCGTCGTCCGTCTGTCCGTCCGTCCATCCGTCCATTCACAATCTTTAAACAACATCTCCTCCTAAACCACTGATTGGATTTTGACCAAATTTCACAGGAATGATCCTTGGTTGATCCTCTTTCAAAGTTGTTCAAATGGTTCCGGTCCATTGCATATCTAGGTCACAGGAGCTAAAAATAGATTTTTTAACTAAAAATTCAAAAAATCTTCTCGTCAGAAACCACCAGACCGATTTCAATAAAATTTTGCAGAAATGTTCCTTTGGTGATCCTCTACCAAGATTGTTCAAGCCATTTGGATTCGTCAAAAAACATGGCCGCTAGGGGGTGGGGCTTATTTTCCCTATATATCTATATAGAAAACTTTAAAAATCTTCTTGTCAGAAACCACTGGACCAATTACAATATAATTTTGCAGAAATGTTCCTTTGGTGATTCTCTACCAAGATTGTTCAAGCCATTTGGATTCGTCAAAAAACATGGCCGCCAGGGGGCGGGGCTTATTTTCCCTATATATCTGTATAGAAAACTTTAAAAATCTTCTTGTCAGAAATCACTAGACCGATTTCAATATAATTTTGCAGAAATGTTTCTTTGGTGATCCTCTACCAAGATTGTTCGAGACATTTGGATTCGTAAAAAAACATGGCCACCAGGGGGCGGGGCTTATTTTCCCTATATATCTATATAGAAAACTTTAAAAATCTTCTTGTCAGAAACCACTGGACCAGTTTCAATATAATTTTGCAGAAATGTTCCTTTGGTGATCCTGTTGCAAGATTGTTCAAGCCATTTGGATTCGTAAAAAAACATGGTCGCCAGGGCGCGGGGCTTATTTTCCCTATATAATCTATATAGAAAACTTTAAAAATATTCTTGTCCAAACCACTGGACCGATTTCAATATAATTTTGCAAAAATGTTCCTTTGGTGATCTTGTTGCAAGATTGTTCAAGCCATTTGGATTCGTCAAAAAACATGGCCACCAGGGGGCGGGGCTTATTTTCCCTATATATCTATATAGAAAAGTTTAAAAAAACTTCTTGTCCGAAACCACTGGACCGATTTCAATATAATTTTGCAGAAATGTCCCCTTGGTGATCCTGTACCAAGATTGTTCCAGCCATTTGGATTTGTCAAAAAACATGGCCGTCAGGGGGCGGGGCTTATTTTCACTATATATCTGTATAGAAAACATTAAAAATCTTCTTGTCCGAAACCACTGGACCGATTTCCGTATGATTTTGCAGAAATGTTCCTTTGGTTATCCTGTTGCAAGATTGTTCAAGCCATTTGGATTTGTCAAAAAACATGGCCGCCGGGGGGGTAGTGGGGGGGGGGGTGGCGGGGCGGTGCTTATTTTCCTTATATATCTATATAGAAAACTTTAAAAATCTTCTTGTCATAAAGCACTGGACGGATTTCAATATAATTTTAGAGTAATGTTTCTTCGATGATCCTCTACCAAGATTGTTCAAGCCACCATGATTCGTTAAAAAACATGGTCGCTAGGGGGCGGGGTTAATTTTTTCATATATATCTGTATAGAAAACTTTAAAAATCTTCATGTCATAAATGACTGGACCGATTTCAATATAACTTGGCAGAAATGTTTCCTTAGTGACCCTCTATCAAGATTGTTCAAGCCGTCATGATTTGTCAAAAAACATGGCCTCTAGAGGGTGCGGGGCTTATTTTCCATATATATCTATATAGAAAACTTGAAAAAATCTTGTTGTCAGAAACCACAGGACTGATTTCAATATAACTTCACAGAAATGTTACCTTGGTGACCCTTTACCAAGATTGTTCAAACCGTTATGATTTGTCAAAAAACATGGCCACTAGGGGGCGGGGCTTATTTTCCTATATATCTATATAGAAAAGTTTAATAGCCATTTCAGAAACCACTTGACCGATTTCAATGTAACATTGCAGGAATGTTTCTTATGTAACCCTCTATCAAGATTGTTCAAGTCGTCATGATTCGTCAAAAAACATGGCCGCCAGGAGTCGGGGCTTATTTTCCTTATATATATCTATAGAAGACTTTAAAATTCTTCTTGTCAGAAACCACTGAACTGATTTCATTATAACTTTACAGAAATGTTTCCTTGGTGACCCTCTACTAAGATTGTTCAAGTAATAATGATTCATCAAAAAACATGGCTGCCGGGGGCAAGGCTTATTTTCCCTATATACGAGGGATGTTCGAAATGAATTGCTTATTGTCCTCTAGCTAGATATCCACGTGGGGCACGATAAAAACCAATACATACCTGTATAGGGCTGTTCAATATCTACACAATGGTATATAAATGTACATGTTAGACTAAGTGTAAGAAATAAAATTTGCCATTTGAATACACGCAGTCATTGACCACTGCAGTAAAAAAGGTTGGTAGAAGCGTCGACAAAAAAGATGAAATACGGGCTTACATCAAAGCTCGCTCAAAACTTGGTTGTTCTTTGAAGAAGCTGATGACTGAAATTGCTACTGCTTTTGGACCTTCCTGTGTGTCTTATGAGACAGTTTGGCGGTGGAAAAAGAAATTTGAGTCTGGTGTAGAGTCCATCAAAAATGCACCGAAATCAGGTAGGCCAAAATCTGCATCTTGTAAAGAAATCATTTCCAAAATAAAGGAAATCATTGAAGGAGATGCCAGATTTACAGTTCGTGATATTGCACGAAAGGTAGGCATATCACTATCAACGGTTCACCTTATTTTGAAGAAGCATTTGAAAGTCAGAAAGATTTCTGCTAGATGGGTGCCACATCTGTTGACTGACGAGCAAAAGAGGCACCGGGTTAAAGTGGCCAAAAAGCTGCTTCAAATGTTTTCAAAATATGAGAAAAAGCAGTTTGCCAATGTCATCACAGGTGATGAAACCTGGGTCCATATTTTGAGCCCCTCAGAAAGGTTAGCAATAAGATCTGGGCCACTAAACACAGCAAACGCTCAGTAATTGCCAAACGTTCTTTGAGTACAAAGAAGGTTTTGTATGCAATCTTCTTCTCTGGTGAAGGAGTCGCAATAAAAGTGCCAGTGAAAAAGGGCAAAAGCATCACCGGAAAGTACTACAAAGACGTAGTACTGAAGAAACTGAAAAAGTATTATCAGAAACGACGCCCTGCCACTGGTTTTAAACATGTCCGTCTTCTACATGACAATGCCCCAGCTCATACCTCCGCAATAGTTAAGGCGTTTTTGAAGAAAGAAAAAGTAACTGTTTTGCCTCATCCCCCCGTATTCCCCAGACCTTGCCCCATGTGATTTCTTTTTGTTTCCGAAATTGAAAGCATTCCTTGCTGGGCTGTAATACCAGTCCCGACAGGCACTTGGATCTGCCATTCATCAGTACCTTATTACTGTGCCCAAATCAGCGTACCGTGACGCCTTCAAGAAGTGGATACATCGGCTGAAACTTTGCATTTCTAGCCACGGGGAGTACTTCGACGGCATGAAATGAGTACTTTTGGGCTAACTTGAAATTTGAAGTCTCCAGATAGAAATAAGCAATTCATTTCGAACATCCCTAGTATCTATATATAAAACTTTAAAACTCTATTTTTCAGAAACCAATGGACCGATTTCAATACAACTTGGCAGGAATGTTTCTTTGGTGACCCTCTACAAAGATTGTTCAAGCCGTCATGATTCATCAAAAAACATAGCCGCTAGGGGGCGGGGCTTATTTTCCCTATATATCTATATAGAAAACTTATATATAAAAAATCTTCTCGTAAGAAACAGTTGGACTGAGTTCAATGTAACTTGGCAGGAATGTTGATTTGGTGACCTTCTACCAAGATTGTTCAAGCCTTCATGATATGTCAAAAACCATGGCCCCCAGGGGGGCGGGGCTTATTTTTCGTCTATATCTGCATAGAAAATTTTAAAATTCTTATTGTCACATACCCCATGACCGATTTCAATATTACTTGGCTGGAATGTTGCTTTGGTGAACCTCTATCAAGATTGTACAAGCAGTCATGATTCGTCAAAAAACATGGCTGCCATGGGGTGGGGCTTATTTTCCCTATATATCTAAATAGAAAACTTTAAAAATCTTCTTGTCAGAAACCACTGAACAGATTTCAATATAACTTGGCAGGAATGTTCCTTTGGTGACCCTCTACCAAGTTTGTTCAAGCTTTCATGATTCGTCAAAAAACTTGGCCGTTAGGGCGTAGGGCTTTATAGCTATATAAAACTTTTTAAACCACTGGACCAATTTCAATATAACTTGGCAGAAATGTTCCTTTGGTGACCCTCTTTTAAGATTCAGTTCAAGTCGTCAAGATTTGTAAAAAAACATGGCCGGGGTGTGGTGGAGGGGGGGGGAGGGGTGGTTAGTGCTATAAAGTTTATACAAAAATCCTAGAGCAGTGAACTTGGCTGAAACTTCAACAGTAAATATGCAAATCTGTTTGGTCAGGTGAGCGATATAGGACCATCATGGTCCTCTTGTCTTTCTGAATAAATTCAGATGCCCCTCCCATTTATAATTTTCAGCCAGTCAGATTAAGATTTAACCCTTGTCCTGCTGAATAAATTAAGATGCCACACCCACTTCTAATTTTCAGCCAATCAGATTGCTTGATCCACATTGTTGATATAAATTCACATACTTAATGGCAAACAGTGCAGACCCAGATCAGTTGGCTTCTTCAGAAGCCAACTGATCTAGATCTACACTGTTTGCAAAGCCAGGGTATATCCGGGTTCAGCAGGACTAGGGTTAATATTCCAACAGACAGACTTAAGCAACTGGTTTAGACCCAGACCAAGGATCAGTTTGTTCAAGAGCTACACTGTTTGCCTCTCAGTCAGCGCTTTTTAGCTTGCCTGAACAAAAATATAGATAGAGCAATAGCAGTCATCAAGGTGTTGGCGTCAGCATTGCCAAGGTTAAAGTTTTTCGTTTAAGTTTTTAAAATGCTATATCTCCTGAACCGCTAGATGGAAGTAGTTCATATATACTTACCTGGATGTTAGATACTGGTTTAAAGTTCAATGCTGTATCAATCCAACCCACATGAATGACCTTGAGGTCAAGGTCAGCAACATAGAAAATATTTATGTTAAAGTTTTTATGCTCCTGCCATGAAGTGGAGGAGGGCATATAATTTTACCCTCCATCATACGTCTGTCTGTTCGTTCATCCAACCGTCACACTCAGCAGTACTGTTTGTGATTCCGCAACTACTCAAACAGTTTTCAAGGTAGTGGTTTGAAACTCCATTATAGTAGGAATATAGACTGAGCATGTGCATGAAGGTCATAGAACTCTGATCGAATTGTTATTGTTAGAGTTACATACCCTTGATTTTCTTAGAAAATTTGTCTTATATACATGGCGTAGTAGGCTGTGTCTCGGCAGTTTCTACAGTATTCAAGATAATGATTTGAAACTTGCATGCAACAAAGTAAGAATACAGGCTGGGCATGTACATTAAGGTCATAGAACTCTGATCAAATTTTTATCGATAGAGTTACATACACTTGATTTACTTAGAAATATAGCCTTGTACACATGGCATATTAGGGTTCGTGTCTCCACAACTTCTGCCACAGTTTCGAGATAATGATGGATTTGAAACTTGCAGCAAAATAAGAGCATAGGCTGGGCATGTGCATAACGGTCACAGAATTTTGATCAAATTTTTATTGCTAGAGTTACATACCCTTGATTTACTTAGAAATGTTGATAAAATCACTCTTCTTTAGTGTTTGTTCAGAATGATAAAGCTTTACAAAGCCAAACTGGCAGTATTTGGGGCATTTATCCCCTTTAGGGATCTTCTAGTTTGGTTAAAAGTCTTCTGAAGCAGAGAGCGAGCTTCCTGTGACACTTCTAATTATATAAATAAGCAGTTATTGAAGTGCACCTGTTCAAATTTTGGGAAATGGGAGAATACAACATAACCAGATAAGAGAGAGTATCTGCAATATTTTTTTTATTTTTCCACAAAAACATGTTGTGGTACTCAGTAGAAATGCCTCACCTAGAGATGCCTCATTGAGGCACTTCTAATGAGTACCCACAACGTATGTTTTCATTGAGAAATAAGAAAACTGTCAATACTTTTGGATGAAAAGTGCCTTACCTGGAGCAATGTACTGAGTGTCCAAAGATTTAAGGAACATACCATATATACCTTAAGTATTGGGACACCTTATCTACTTACCATGCTTGTCCTAAAATTTGAAATAGTCCCATTTACTACCTCTTGATATGTCTAAAATATTTAGGTTTGTATGGAAAACAGTGCAGACCCTGATCAGATGCTGCATTCTGCGGTGTCTGATCTGGGTCTACACTGTTTGTAAAAGGCCTATCTGTTCCGATACTTAGGGTTTTTTTGGTACACTATTAACTCCGATTTCTTTCTAGAAGAGATTTGTTTTAAGGATTTATGGTATTGGATTTATTCTGTCTGTCTGGTGAATACATGAAGGTCAGATTGTGGTGGAAAGATTGTGTCATATGCAGTTAAGTTAATTAATATCCCCAGACAGCACAACTCACAGCACTCTTTCATCAGATGCCAGATTAATCTGATATCTCCTCATGCCTCTAGATAAGACACTTTCTTCCACAAAAATATCACTATTTTTCTGTTTCTCCAGAAAAACATTAATTGTGGGTACTCATTAGAAGCACCTCGGTGAGGTGCTTCTAATGAGTACCCACAATATGTGTTTTTCTGGAGAATTAAGAGAATCATTATCTTAATTCTCCTATCTAGAATTAGGTAAACTTTAAGAAATCAGATGGTGCATAGCTCAAGAAAATGCCCCATATGACTTGAGGTTGCACATGCCCACACCAGCCTGCAAAGCCACCCAGCTTGTTCATGGTCTTCTGTTCACTGTTCTAGCTCCCACAAAGCTTAAAATGTTGTATGTACTGATCGTAAGGATCCTGAACGGCAGTAGACCGGTGTAAGAGCTAGTAGTGAGGGCCCTTGTTGTGTGCATATATCATAAGGTGTGTTTTTTCATGAGCCCCCCATATCTGTCAAATTTTCTTCAGATAACTTATCAGAAGCTTGATTTATGACTAATGTTGGAGGGAAATTACTTATACTCTCTGTGTTTTGACCAAATAACCCTCATAGGTTGACACTTAAACCTGAACTCATCATTATACCTTCTATGGGATGGGCGAAAAAAACTCTGGCCTAAGTAGACCATTTGCATAAAATGTCAAAGCCTATTTTCTGGGAAAAAAATCAGTTTGTTATCTGCTGAGTTCATGGAGAGAGTGGTAAAAGTAGCTTGATAAAAAAGTCATATCTGGAACTATATGAGCCCTATGTGAGAAAACATACCTTCTGACATGTGCACCCAGCTAAGACTCAAATCAGTCTTTTTTGTCCCTATGAAGAAACTTTGCATCCTCGGCTATTCAGAATGTGCCAGCCAGTGAAGATAAAATTAGACAGCATGTCGAATGCTAGGTGCTGATATTTTTGTTTGTGTTTTTCTTTCTGATTTTCTTTATAAAAGCATATGTTGTGGGTACTCATTTGAATTGCCTTGACTTGTTGAGGCAATTCAAATGAGTACCCACAATGTCAATATATGGTTTTATACAGAAGTAGATAAAAGTGTACTGGCTGTAATCTAAAGAATATGAAATTGTTTAACTATGCATTATAATAGGAGAATGTGTGGTAATTAGGTCAAATACAGTATGTTCCATTGAGATGCCTTAAAACACTTAGGGTAGATAAAGTACTGACAAAAACCCTTTTCTAATGACACCACCCAAAATTTGTATAATGGTGAAAACATATAACTATTTAATGAATACTAGTTTTTGCCTGTGAATATTGTAAGATAAGTATCACACATGTTCTGATAAAAGCATGGTATCATATTTAAAAATATAACTCTCTCTATTGTCAAAGATGAAGGAAAATAACAAAAAGAATGATAAAATACCTATACAGAAGAGGAAGGAAATGAATACTATGGTAAATTTACCCATTCTAGAAATCTATGAGAAACTGGTAGGCTGGCTCCAGTCTCTAGTGACTAAATATTTTTTTCTTATAATCTGGGCCCAGTTGTTCAAAGCTAACGACGTCGTTAGTTAACGATTCGTTAAAATTTACATCGAGTGATACGCAAATATTCGGATATTTTTTGCTGAAAAAATGTGAGTAGCTTTTGCAGTGCAAAAGCTACTCACATTTTTTCAGCAAAAAATTTCAGAAAATTGTATATTAAATCCGCTAAAATAGTTAACGAAATGGCCCTTAACGAGCTCGTTAAGCTAACGATGCTTTGAACAACTGGGCCCTGTTTAATAATCCACTATAATAAAACCAAAGTAATATCATGACTATAAAGGCTGGTCACTAGTGACCTGTAAGCCTTTATAGCCCTGATATTTTTTGGTTTTTATTTTAGTGGATTATCAAACAGGATTATGAGAGAAATATTTAGTCACTGGAGACTGGAGCCAGTCTAAGAAACTGGATGCTGCAGCTTAGAAAATCACTGGCTATTGTAGAATATAAAGGGGAATGTAAGTGCGGATCATCAGAATGTATACAGTCAGTGTCCTAAAATTTCATACACCAACATCTCTGATAAAATAGCATACGCAAACAGTCCAGAAGTGCAGTCGGATCAGGGTCTACACTGTTTGCCATTCTACTAAGTAATTTAAGAATTAACTAAATAAAAAGCAAAATTTAGTAAAAAAAAGTATGGAATAAAGATTTCAAAAACTTTTTTATTTTTAGGACATTTACCATACATTTGGCATATGCTTGAATCTTGAATTTACAAGTTTGCTTGACTGGTCCATATTCTGTTTTGAGTGGCACTGCTTTAGTTCAACAGATTTGCCACAAGCCAAAAGGTGTCTTTTTCAGGCATATGCAGACATTTAGAGCACAGATCAGTCTGCAACTCTTTGCAGTTGATCCAGTTAGGGTGCTTTTTCATCTAAAATTGATTTTTTTACTTACTTCTTCACAGAATCTTATATTGTGGTTGCTCACTGGCCTTATAGTGAGGCACTTCTTTAGAGTATCCACTACATAAATTCTAGTGGTGAAATAAAAGAAACTTATTGAGAAACCTCTCCTATCCAGAACTATGGGATCTTTACTGTGCCTACAGGATCTTAACCCTTGCCTTGCTGAATAAATTAAGATGCCATGCCCATTTCTAATTTCCAGCCAACCAGATTACTTGATCCTGGTTTTTGATAGAAATTCACATATTTAATGCCAAACAGTGCAGATCCAGATCAGTGTTCAAAAGCCATCTAATCTGGATCTGCACTATTTGCTAAGACAGGGCATATCGTGTTCAGCAAAAGAAGGGATAATGGTACTACAGAATGTTATGTATATATATATACCTTATTTACCGTAAGTATTGGACACCTTATCTACCTACCATACTTGTCCTAAAATTTGAAATAGTCCATTCTACTACCCGTTGATGTGTCTAAAATATTGTTCTGTGTATGGCAAACAGCGTAGACCCTGATCAGATGCCACATTCTGTGGCATCTGATCTGGGTCTACACTGTTTGCAAAGGTATCTGTCCCAATACATTAGGGTTAAAAGACTGCAATGAGCTGAATATGTCCATTTTGCATCCATACCATATATACTCCAAATATTCAAACACCTTTACTCGTCATCATACTTCTCTTAACCCTGGTCCTGCTGAACCTAGATATACCCTGCCTATGCAAACAGTGTAGATCCAGATCAAGCGGCTTCTTCAGAAGCCGACTGATCTGGAACTGCACTGTTTGTCATTCAGTATGTAAATTTATATCAAAAACTGGATCAAGCAATTTGTTTGGCTGAAAATTAGGAGTGGGCATGGCATCTTAATTTATTCAGCAAGACTAGGGTTAACCCTTATCCTGCTGTTCACAACAACCCCTACCTTTGCAAACAGTGTAGCTCCAAATCAGATGGTTTCTGAAGAAGTCATCTGATCAGGATCTACAGTTTGTCATTCAGTTTGTGAATTTGAATGAAAACATTATATGATGTAATCTGATTGGCTGATAGTCAGAAATGGGTGTGGCTAATTAAATTATTCAGCAGGATAAGGGTTAAAATATGAACAAGTCCATTTTACAACCTAAAATATTGCTGGATGATTGGCAAACAATGTAGACTGATCAGATGCCACATTCTGCAGTGTCTGATCTAGGTTTTAATACACTGTTCAGACTTAGGCCATCTGTCGAAATAATAACTTCGGGTAAATACCGTACATTCTAAGACACCTTTTCTTTTGATACTTCCTGTCAAATTTACCATAAATGTAACAAAAAATGAAAATAATGACAGATGTAGTCAATCCCATTCCATAGACACGAAATACTGCTACAAACTGGGTGGATCATTTTCAGTCCCACTATTCATTTTGTAATGGTCATTGTTTTTCTTTAAAATCTACACAGTTTTGTGAACAAGTCCATTTTACAACCGAAAATATTGCTGGATGTTTGGCAAACAATGTAGACTGATCAGATGCCACATTCTGCAGTGTCTGATCTAGGTTTTAATACACTGTTCAGGCTTAGGCTATCTGTCGAAATAATAACAGGGTAAATACTGTACATTCTAAGACACCTTTTCTTTAGATGCATCCTACTTAAAAAAGTCGTCAGTCCATAAAATTATGCCAACAGTAATTATACTCCCCATACACAAACAGTGTTTTTTATGGGGGTGGGGGCAGTCTGTTTTCATGTTGTACATTTGTCCATCCATCATGTTTTGATCCTTACAGGGACTGTCTAAAAAGCAATCTGCTTATTGACTTTTCTTATTACCACCAATTAAAGGAAGATATATGATAGTAAAAAATAAACTTTGTAAAGGAAGATGTATGAACATAAGAATCAGGTAGAAAATTTTCATAATGGGTATTAAAATACAGGATGTGATTTTTATCACATGTTTTGAACAAGGGTATTTTTGTGACACATTAAAGGATGATAGGGGTATAATCAAGGATTGATTGCGTTTGGGTTTAATGACACGTCAACCCTTGTGGGTCATTTTGTGTCGTCTCCTAGGTAATCAAAGAAGTGTTTGTCATCTTGCATCACTGTTTAGAGTTTTTTTGTGTCAAAATCCTTGATGATGTGCTGAAATTTATTTAGAGAGAATTTGTACAACAAAACGATTAAGCCACAGTTTTTATGAAACTGATTTAGCTTGATTACTGCAAATGTTCTTTTAGCTCACCTGTATGAAGTACATGTACAAGGAAGTTATTGTAGTCATCACACAGTCATCATCAGTAAGTGCATCCCTGTTTCCATTCTACGTCACACTGTGGTTAAGTTTTATATGCAAGTTTTTCAAATGCCAATGTCTCAGTAGTGGCTTGTCAAAAAGCAATCATATTAGGAATATGGATGTCTGGTAGGGTCTTCTTTGACTCCCTAGATGCTGACCCCAGGGTTCATGCCACAGGGATGGGCTAGAAGTCAAAATCTAGGACACCTTTATAAAAAGTGTTCTAAAGCATTTCTGTAATGCAAACATCTTAACATAGTAAGTTATAGATGAACTCTATAACATTGACTTCAGTGTCACAAAGTCATGGTGACCCATATTTCACAGGCCCTACAATTTTGCCTTATTGATTTAGCATTTTATTCCTAGACAAGAAGTGAGTCAGGCGAGTTACACTGTCCTGCAACAGCTCTATAATTAGACTGCCTCCAGTCTCCAGTGACTTAATTTTTCCCTTATAATCCTGTTTGATAATCCACTGAAATAAAACCAAAATAATGTCATGACTGTAAAGGCTGGTCACTTGTGACCAGCCTTTGTAGTCATGATATTATTTTGGTTTTATTTTAGTGGACTATCAAACAGGATTATAAGAAAAAAATGTAATCACTGGAGACTGGAGCCAGTCTACTCTTAACACCGTCAAGAAGTGTACCATATTTATCCCAAGTATTTGGACAGATTCCAGTCAGTAATTGCTAAAGAAGATAAATGTCAAATAATTATTATTAGAATGATGATGACACCAAACACTAAGGGTCCAGTAATTACTGATTATTTAGTGTAATAATATCATGTTGCATTGGCCAACTGTTAGTCAGGCATCAGTTCAGTTTATACAGCTGGTGGTTGACTAAGGAATTCTGACCTATCCCAGCACTACAGCAAAAGTGCTTTCTCACACTGCAGGATATCAGATTTTATAAGCACGCTGGAGATAGTATTTTTAACCCTTGTCATGCTAAATAAATTCAGATGCCGCTCCCACTTTTAATTTTCAACCAATCAGATAACTCGATCCAGATTGTTGATACAAATTCACATACTATATGACAAACAGTGCAGATCCAGATCAGTTGGCTTCTGAAGAAGCCAATTGATCTGGATCTGCACTGTTTGCAAAGGCAGGGTATATCCAGGTTCAGCAGGACTAGGGTTAACGTTTAGAACTCTGGGTAAACATTTTCAGCGAATGACATTGAAATGTTTTTCTTATTCTTCCCAAAAAATAAGTTTTCATTTGACTTTTTATACAAATTGTCTATATATATATAGGTACAAATAATGCATTTTTATTTTAACAATGGAATGAAATATAGAGAATTATTAATGAAATAAAATGCATATTTAGAAAAAGTTATATTTTCACTAGTGAAAATATAAAACTTATATTTTCACTCCTCTGAGCAGTGAAAAATATATGTTCTGGAACTACTTTTTTCTTATTTACATTAATGGTCATTATGCACGAGTGAAAATTTGAATGTTTTCATTACACGACATGAAAATTTTTATGGTATTCACTGAAAAAGAGTAAATTTTCTTTTTATTTTATTGTTTACACGCCAATGCGCGTTTCTGATGTCATAACTAACGTCACCAAACAAAACATGAACGTCATGGCATCGACGCTCAGTGCTTAACATGTAAAACGCTGGAGAAAACAAAAAACAAAAAGTTTTGGCAAACCAAAATAATTTTGCTACCAACATGTTCCTTCCCCTTGCAAATGCAAGATTTGCATCTCTTTTATCGAAAGTGATGTATATAATAAAAAGAAAAGTCATATTCACTCCAAACATTTGAATATCCTCTATTTATGCAATAATCAAAAGATTGATTCAGTAGACGAATGCCAGTCTGCAATATGCTGTAAGGATGCTCTGAACTTGCAGTATACTTTAGATAGCTACATTAGGTTATTGATAAAAGTGAAAGATCTATTCACATACAGCTGCTGTTATAAACAGGATAACCATATATCCCCTAAAAGATTGAAGGTACATTTACAGAGTTGTGTGACTTGTGTCCCCTTTCAATTTAAGGGGAATCAATACATTTTCACGGGAGGCAACTCTGTCAAAGTTGATTTTGACTCCCTTCCCTAGAGGGGTCTATATTAAGCCCAGCATTCACTAATAGAATCACAGATCATTTTATGAATAGGTACATGCAGAAAGGTCAAAGCTGGCAAGCAGCAAACCTCCAGATCAGTCTTTTCATCTGCACAGTCTAGTCAGGATCTTTGCTGCTCTCATATAGGTCTTCATAGTTCCAGATAAGGGGGAGTAACTACTTAATATTTTTCTTACGGTCCATAGCTCTAGTTACGGGGCTTTTTTCAGTCCAGAAGTATTGATATTTTTCTTATTTCTCCACGAAAACATATGTTGTGGTACTCATTAGAAGCGACTCACCGAGGCGCTTCTAATGAGTACCCATAACATGATTTCGTAGAGAAATAAAAAAAATATTAACCCGATACTTGTGGTACTCATTAGAAGTGACTCACCGAGGCGCTTCTAATGAGTACCCATAACATGATTTCGTGGAGAAATAAGAAAAATATTAACCCGATACCCACTCTTATATAGGCTTTTGCCTGAGTTACCAGATATTTCTCCATGAAAACATGTTAGAAAACATTAGAAGCTGAGGCGCTTCTAATGAGTACCCTGACGTTTTCATGGAGAAATAAGAAAAAAATCATCAGTACTTTTCAATTGTAAAAAATGCCTTATCTGGAGATGATGGGTCTTATTTGCCATATATAGCCAGATGCGGCTGGGCTCTGAGTCAGATGCGCATCCGACTGGTGATCAGGAGGTCATGGGTTTGATCTCGACTGGATCTCCACAACATTCTTTTCTGGAGATCGATCATAAATTTTTTATGCTCATTCTCTCCCATAAATTCCACTGATTCAAGGTTTCTAGCAAAAAAATGTGCACAAGTATTGTGGTTAACTGCTTAGAGGACTAAAGAAGCCTGCCCAGGGAAAAGTGTGATTTGGTAAACTGACCAGCTCAACATGACCTTAATGGGTTGACTTGGGCATAAAACCCAATTTAATCAATCGATAAAAACACTTGCCATATGTATATTAACAAGCATTTATACCTTGACCAGTCTGCATAGATGTAGAAATTGTAAAGAATATAATTATGTAAGTTTTCTGTGCCAAGTTTTACATTTTTTACTTGCACAAGTTGTCATAGTCTCTGATTGGAAAGTGTGAATTGTAGGCTGATCTGTGTCTACATGGGTTCAACTGGTCACAAGGTGCACTTACATTTGTAGAACAGGAACTTGTGTTTTATTGTCTTTAACATTAACCTAGTCCTGCTGGTTTGAGGGATAAGGATAAGCCCTGCCTTTGCAAACAGTGTAGCTCCAGATCAGTTAATTGACTCCTAAAGAAGCCAACTGATCTGGATCTGCACTGCTAGTCATTAAGTATGCAACAGCAGGCGAGGCATCTTAATTTATTCAGAATAACAAGGATTAATGCTTTGCAATTATTTGGTAAAAAAAATCAGCAGGTGCAAGGCATTCTGAAATTATTTTTTTTCTCCAGAAAATAGGGTTTGGCATTACAGGAGATAGTTTGCATGAAATATCAAACCCTATTTTCAGGAAAAAAAAATTTAAAAAAGGTACTATAGAGTTGTTTTCTGCTGAATTTGCCCAGAGCCTGCTAAAGGTTAAAAACAAATCATGGGATTGTTTGTGGTTGGAGTGTTAGATAGTACAGATCACAATTCTCTGATGCAGTCAAAAACATTTGTCTTACATAAAGAAGGAAAGGAAAAGTCATTATATAATGAACTCAATAGCTTATTGTTACTAACATGCTAGATTTTAAATATTATCAGACAACATGTTAGTAATATTTTCCGGTGAAACTGTGACTTAACATTTAAGAATGATCATTTCATTTGGATATGATTCATATTAAATGAATATCCTGATTGCCAAGAAAACTGATAAAAAAGTCATTTATTTGTTCTCTGCAATTTTTCCCATTTGCATGTTAAGGGTTAAGGTTAATTTTTTCTGCTTGAAACTCTGGATAAGATATTTTTTTCAGGCAGAAATTTTTGATATTTTTTTTAATGATTTCTTCATGAAAATATTAAATTATGTCTTTTGGGCACTGGTAGTGCTCACTGGAATTTTCTCCATGAAGTGATTAAAATTCCAATGAGGCCACAAGATTTCATGAAGTATTAAGAAAATACTTTCCTTATCTTAGAGGTATGATTGACGCTGGTTTGCATTAATGCTCAGCATGCTGGGTAGAAACAAATCAACAGACGACATTTTGAAATATTTTTTTTTCTGATTTTTCCCAAAAAATAGAATTTGATATTTCATGCAAATTGTCACCTGACAGTTTGCATGAAATGTCATTCTTTTTTCTGGGAAAAATAAGAAAAATATTTTAAAATGTTGTCTGCTGGAAATTTTACCCAGCAAGCTCAGTGTTATAAACCTATTTCTAAAAAGAAAGGTATCATGTATGATAAAACAGTCATAACAAGGCACAGCTGTGAAAAGCATATTATAGATTTTACAATGCATGGAAAGGGCCTTATGCCATAAGCAAACAGTGAAGGCCCAGATCAGAGTCCTTTTAATGCAGTTTGATCGTGGCCTTCTCTGTTTGGCTGTATATTCTACAGTACTTGTGATTCTGTAAGATCCAAAGACCCTGATCAGACTGAAATTGAACATGCTAATCAGGGGCTTCATAATGCCCTAATACATCACGAAAACATGCCTTTATAATTTTGACCCCCTTAAACACCACTTTTCTATAGTAAACTGGGGTTTATAGGGGTATACATTATTTGTCTTATTTTGCTAAAAATAACATAGAATGTGGGCACCCGTTAGAACCGCCTTGCCGAGGCGGTTCTAACGACCACCCACAATCTATGTTTTCAGCAGAAATATGAAAAATATAAGAGTTTTTTTATCTGAAACTTTTCACTGTTTGGTGGTAAAATTTTCAGTATATTTGAATAGGCATGTTTTTGTAATGAGATAATAAAGGCTGTTTACCCGATGTATGAGGATAGACAGTATAGACCCAGATCAGATGCCGCAGAACACTGCATTTGATCAGGGTCTACACTGTTTGTCAATCATCCAGTAGTTCTTTATAGATACATCAGCAAGAGTAAAATGGACTTGCTCAAACCTAAAGACAAATGTGGTAAGGAATTAAACTTTACCACTCTTTGCGCATGGGCTAATTTAGCAGACAACATATTGGTGATATTTTTCCCAGAAAAAAGGATTTGACATTTCATGCCAATTGTCTCCAGTGGAGACAGTTTGCATGAAATATCAAAACCAGTTTTCTTGGAAAAATAAGAAAAATATTTCAGTACGTTGTCTGCTGAAAATTATAGCCAGAGTGCTAAGCATTAAAAATACAGTAGCTTGAAGGGCTGATAATCTGTACTCTAAAGTGCATTATTAACTCACTTATTTTCCTACAGAATGTTAAAACTTTATCTTGATTTTTTTTTTTTTTTTTTTTCAGTACTTTGCCAGCTGCAATCTGTGTAATGTACCATGTAAACCCTTATTATTTCACATCAGTTCTTGCTCATTAACCCAGGTCCTGCTGTACCTGGATATGCCCTGCCTTTGCAAACAGTGTAGATCTGGAGAAGCCAACTGATCTGGATCTACATGTTTGTCATATAGTATCATTTGATTGTACCAGGTAGATATCAATACAGCTGCCTGTCATGTGAATATGCAACCAGTTTAAGCTTTCCAATTTGACGTTGAACCTCATGAGGTCAATTGTTTACAATCGAGCCAATTAGTATACAAATGCCAGAATTTCCTTAAGTTACTGGTCCTTGTGATATCATTGACCAATGTAATCAAACTGTATGTTAGATGAAATCCAGGTAACGGTTATTTATAGCTGCACTATCCTTGTCATTGTGACGTCAGAGTACTGTTGATTGTGGAAATTATCTGTAAAATCTGGACCGGGACATGGGACATAGGCAAACAGTGCAGGCCCTGATCAGATGCAGCAGAACACAGCATCTGATCAGGGTCTGCACTGTTTGCTTAAATTACTGGAAGTTATGGGTGGAAGGAAACTGTCTTAAATCCCCGTTCAGAACCATTTTCTCAGCCAACACCCAAAGACAGTCAACCTACTAGTGCTCTCAGTGCTTTGATTAACTTGTTGTTTCTCTTTTCAGACATATTTGAAGGAGTTGCTGAAAGAGATCTGCACATATAATATGAAGGCTCCACACAAGAATATGTGGGAACTGAAACCTGAATATAGACATTATAAAGAACAAAAATAGTAAAAGAAATATGCCTTGAATCTTTAGCTTTCAAGGGAGACAGCTCTGTCAAAATTGATTTTCCCTGTCTAGAAAGAGGTCTGTTCTAAAGGGAAAGAATTTGGTCCTAACTGGAGACAACTGTCAGAATTATTTAAATTGTGTTTCCCTTCTGAAAAGGGGTCTATCGTATACAACCTAATTACCACACATATACACATTAGCCCACAGTCAAGCAGTTTCGTAGTCGTCAGATTAATTAGCCCATGTACTTTTATATATTTGTCTTCTTCATAAAAGCACATGGGTATTCATTTTAATTGCCTCGACAAGTCAGATGATTCAAATGAGTACCAAAACAAAATGCTTTTATAAAGAAAATCAGAAAAAAAAAAATGGCATAAGCGTCATTAAATTATCCTCTCATGGAGTTCTCTGCTGATCTTCTTTTAGAATGTGCCCATATTAGGTGGATATTTTACAAGGTTTTTCAGTAATGTTGAAAAACCTAAATGCACAGTGTGGTGATTAGATTGAATACTGCAGACCCTTTTTCAGAAGGGTCTTGTTGCAAAGGAAAGTAAAAAGGAAGTCATACAAGTTGCGTGAGAAAAAACAACACACCACAAAAACATGCCTATATAATTTTGACACCCTTAAACCCCACTTTTATAGAGTAAAACTGAGGTTTACAGGGGTACACATTATTTCTGCTCAAAAACATAGAATGTGGGTACTTGTTAGAACCACCTCGCAAATGTGGTTCTAACAAGTACCCATAGTCTATGTTTTGAGCAGAAATATGAAAAATATCAGAGTTTTTATCTGAAAATTTTCAGTTTTTGGAGGTGAAATTTTCTATATATTTGAATAGGCGTGTTTTCGTAATGAACAGAAAATCTGCCAAGTGTATCCAGTCCGTTTAAAGCACCATGCAAAAATGTAGGTTTTGTTTTTCTATTTTTTTGTGAAAATAAGGCTTGACATTTATGTGAATTATCTGGTGTCAAGTATTATTTTCTCTAAAAAAAACTACTAGAATATGTAAGGTGCACTAAACATTTTGAATAAATATATATAATTTTTTTGATTCTATGCATGCGCACAGAACAAGTTGAGTTTAAGTGTAATTGAGAGGTAGACATAGAAGTCAGAAAGTACCAAGTGTCCTTATGCAACAATAAAGTGCTATAATTAGACAACAGCAACAATAAAAAAAAAAAACAAACAAACTTTTGAATGTGGTCTTCTGTTACTGTGGTTGATGCTTTAAGGGTTAACTATTATTGTGGCATGAGGTATACCTCTTGATAAGACACTCACCAGTATTGTCAGCCAAAACTGTTGATATTTTCATTTTTTTTTTTTTTCATATGAATATCATAGCTCCAGATAAGACACTTTTTCCAAATAAAAAGTATTGATATTTTTCTTACTTCTCCATGAAAACATATGTTATGGGTACTCGAGGCGCCTCCCTGAGCTGTTTCTATTAAGTAACCCACAACATATGTTTTCATGGAGAAATAAGAAAAATATTATGTGGATACCTCCTCTTACACAGCGCTCTGAATATATCTAAGTCTCCCCCTTTTGCTTTTTCAAGAAGGACAGTATATGCACAAAGTACTGGTTAACCGTTTAGATGCCTAAACCTGCCGTGGAAACGTTTGAGTATGTTAACTTATCAGCTCAAAATAATGTTAACAGTGTTGACTGGTCCATCAAAGAAGAGGATTGGAACCCACCTTTCATAGGCTGTTTCCCAAACCACTGTGGAGCTATCTTATATTGCCCCTATGGCTGCAAGGCTGTGAGGCATGGTTACCTTTTATTTAAATTTTTATACAGTTGACTCTCGTTATCTCAATTTCGCTTATCTCGAATAACCGCTGATCTTGAAGTGAAAATCTGGTCCCTGTTTAAACATGAAAATCTAACAACAGGTAACAAAATATTGTGGTAAAGAGGAGAAATTCCGCAATATTTTCAATATCTATCTAAATTCAGGAGTCAAAGTACATACTATTCTTTTGTGAAATGTGGTTGTTTGATTTATTTTTTCTCAGTTCTGCAAATCTGATATGTCGAGGGACGAATATCTTGAAGTATTTCAGAGAGTCCTTTGGACTTTGAGATAACGAGATATGACTGTAGTTTCAAGTTTTGAGGTGCAAAAAGCCAGTTTCATTTGCAAAAAGTGAGTTTTGAGTTGATAAAAGTGAGTTTAGAGTTTAAAAAATGAGTTTTGAGTCGCAAAATGCAAGTTTCAAGTTGCAAAAAGCGAATTTCAAGTTGATAAAAGCGAGCATCGAGTTTAAAAAAACGAGTTTCGAATCAAGGAAAGCGAATTTTGAGTTATGGAAAATGAGACCCATACATGGGCATCTGTTTGTGATATATTTCAAAAAGTCTTGAAAATAGCCAGGAGGTTTTTGGTCACAACAGCCATTATCCCATTATTCTATGATTCTGTCAAATTTAATCCAAAATAATGGATCTACTTGTATATTCTAAAGTAAAATTTGAAGTGGTGGTGGGCAATTATCATTTGCAAAAACTATTATTTATACATGACATTTTTACACATGTATTGCTAATGAGTTTGTTTCGACTTGGAGGGCAGATCGCTAACTTCATAATGAAATTTTACAAAAGGCACACAGAAATTTTCCGTCATGGAAATGCAAAGGTTTTCCCTTCCTCTCAGTTCAAACAAATGAGCTATATATTCCAATCAACATTTCAATCTAGATTTGGGATTTTGTGAATTCTTGATACAAGACAGTGATACATTCTGTCAGGAGGTGGGCATCAGGCATTTCACAAGTGTTGTAAACGCTTTCAGTAATATGCATACAGAGTGTACACACAGCATGAAGGCAGCTTGAAAATCTATTTTAAACTCCTGAACTGAAAAGCCAGTTGATTCGAAACTTGGTAGGAAGTATTGGGACAACTTGTAGATCAAATATAGCTAAAATTGTTCCGATCAGAAATCCAAGAGGGCTGCCATCTTGAAAATTTATTTTGAACTTCTGAACTGAAAGGCCAGTTTACTCAAAACTTGGTATGAAATATCGCGGCTACTTGTTGATAAAAAAACAGCTAAAATTGTTCTGATCCATAATTCAAGATGGCCACCATGGCTGGCATCTTGAAAATCTATTTTGAACTTCTTCACCTGAACCGAAAGGCTAATTCACTCGAAATATGTGAGGAAGTATCAAGGTGACTTGTAGATCAAAACAAGTTAAAATCATTCTAATCTGAAACCCAAGATAGCTGCCACAGACGCCATCTTGAAAATATAATTCGTAATTCTTTCCTTAACTGAAAAGCCAATTGACATGAAGATTCATTGAAAGTATCTAGGTAACTTGTAGATAAAAAATAGCTAAAATAGTTTAGATTGGAAAACAAAGCTAGCCGCCATAGCTGCCATCTTGAAAATCTATTTTGAACTTTTTCTACAGAACTGAAAGGCCATTTGCATTGAAACTTGGTAGAAAGTATTGGGGCAACTTGTAGATCTACAAAAGCTAAAATCTTTCCTGTTGGAAATCCATCGCCACCATCTTGAAAATCTGTTTTGATCTTCTTTTCCTGAACGGAATGGCCAGTTGACTCAAAACTCTGTAGGAAGTATTGATCATTTCGACCAGAAATCCAGGATAACTGATGTAATATTCTGCCTCGGTGGCACATTTGGATGAATGTTCCCCCCGCACAATACTGGTTAACCGCATAGAGGACTAAAAACTCCCAGTAAACATGTGGTTAGGTAAACTGACCGCGCTCAATATGACCCCATTGGGTTGACTGGGCTGTAAAACCTCAACACAAACAATAAATATTGCAGCTATTGAAGACCAGTGAAAACGACATCTTGTTACTTCTGTACTTTAATCTATTCTAAAAACATAAATGCTCAGAACAACCATACAGTATATATCAATGTCAAACCTAGACCTACAAGGGAGCCTGACTGTTGTGGTATACTCTTACATACAGCTATTAACAATACATTACAGCTGCCATGCCTGCCATCTTGAAACTCAATTTTGAACTTCTTCTCCTGAACCGAAAGTCCAGTTGACTGGAAACTTGGTATGAAATATCGTGGTGACTTGTAGATCAAAAATGGATATCCAAAATGGCAGCCACAGCAGCCGTCTTGAAAATATATTTTGATCTTCATCTGAACCCAAAGGCAAATTGACTTGAAACTTGATAGGAAGTATCGGGGCGACTTGTTACAGATCACAAACAGCTAAAATCATTTTGATGGGGAATCCAAGATGGCATTTAGGCAAGTTGTTCCAGGTGAGCGATTTTTGGCCATAAGGGCCTCCAGTTTCAAATTCAACCCATGATTGATGTACACATAATGCATGTATCAAACTTGCTGCATGAGGCTAGGAATTCATATACACATTCTCAAATGCGGCTACTTTTGGTGTATCTGATGCAGATTTTCTGCATCTCGCTGGCTCCATAAACATTAAGACTCGGGCCTACTCATCTTGAAATAAAAATTGACACATTCAAAAGGTATGCATCAGTGCATCACTATTAGTTTGTTTTACATAGGAAACTGCCCAAAGTGTTGTATATCTGCATTTAAAATCGCTTCACCATGCATTCAATAAAGATTGCAGATGCCTCTGCCTCTGCACGCGCAAATGCACAGGTATTTGCGCATATGGATCATATTTTCAACTCGAATTTTTCTGAACTCAAGATTAGCTTTCCTAAACTTGATCCTCGACATTGTAAAAAAAAGAGCTCCTTAATGACGGGTGGTTAGAGTTACGTACTTGATGAATACCGATCAGATGAATGCATCTTGTTGCTGCTGAGTCAAAGACTTAAGCAATTTTGCCTCAGCTTTGGCAGTGGCCTTGGCCAATATTATGTGAGCACTTACTCACTCGTCATATAGCTCCTTTAAGAGGTGGTATCCACATACATATGTTACCGTATTTACCATATATATTCGGACAGACAGGCCTGAGCAAACAGTTTAGACCCAGATGAGATGCCGCAGAATGCGGCGTCTCATCTGGGTCTACACTGTTTGCCACTCATCCAGCAATTTTTAGACATAACATCGGGTAGTGAATTGTACTGGTAGAAATTTTAGAACATATATGGTAAGGAATTGAGGTGTCCGAATACTTAGGGTAAATACAGTATTTTGTTATTTCTCCTTGAAAACATTATAATTGTTGGTACTCATAAGAAGCACTTCAGGAAGATGCTTCCAACAATTACCACAACATGTATATTTTCTAGGAAAAAAAACAAAAATATCATAACTTTTATGGTGAAAAAAAGTGCCTTATCTGGAGCTATGTGTCAGACATATTCTTTGAAAAGTGAAAACTATTTCTAATGTGCATCACATAATAATATTGTACATTTTTCAGGAAAATAAAATCAGTAAAATTTTCTCAGAAATGATTATTTTTGTTATTTTGTCTGTTTTATATGAAAATGAGCTGCTTGAAAGAAAAGAGGTCTGAGCATTATTATGCAGATAGTGAAGGCTCAAAGCAGCCTGCACAACTGTGCCGCCTGATCAAAGCCTGTGCTGTCTCCTTACAGGATCAATGAAAAAGTGCCAAAGTATCCAGGGGTCCAAGCGTTGTCTTTGGAATGCATGGCCCTTGGTTTCCGAAGATGAGAATCATTAGATACTATACAAGCTGTATCAAGAGAAAAGGTGCCTTTGAACAGGCACAAAATGTGATTCAGATCATTGTGCAGTATTATCCAGGGCCCAGTTGTTCAAAACTAACGATGTCGTTGTTAACGATTCTTTAAAATTTACATCACGTGATATGCAAATATGCTGAAATTTTTTGCTGAAAAAATGTGAGTAGCTTTTGCAGTGTAAAAGCTACTCACATTTTTTCAGCAAAAAATATCAGAAAACTGTATATAGAATCCCCTTAAACAGTTAACGAAATGACCCTTAACGAGCTCGTTAAGCTAACTATGCTTTGAACAACTGGGCCCAGGGAATTCGCTCTCCATAGAAACATTTTATAATATCCAATGATTATTTTGCAAACAGTGAAGGCCCTGATCAGACTGCAGATGATCATGCTGATCTGGGTCTTCTTTGTATGCAGATGCCCCAAGGCACATTTTTGCAAGGCGCTGTCCATATAGTGTACTGGTATCACTTGACAGCAAAAGTGATGATAAGACTGTAGATAAAAAATAGCTAAAATAGTTCAGATTGGAAAACAAAGCTGGCCGCCATATCTGCCATCTTGAAAATCTGTTTTGAATTTCTACAGAACTGAAAGGCCATTTGCATTGAAATTTGGTAAAAAGTATTGGGGCAACTTGTAGATCGACATGGCTAAAATCTTTCCATGTAAGGAAATGATCTGAATCCATGCGTTTCACATTCACTTGAAGGCACCATTCAAAATTTGCATAGCTCCCTAAAAGGTGTAGTTTTTGACTGAAAAGTATTGATATTTTTCTTATTACTTCACAAAACTACTACACCACAACCTCTTTATAACACTATTGTTGGGTTCCATAGCATAAACCATGTTAGTTAAACAACCGTGTTATATCCAAACAAAAATGTATAGATTGTATTGAAAAATGACCATTTATGGTCATTTTTCAAAATAATCTATACATTTTTAGGATCCATCTTTAAACCGTGTTATATCCAAAACCGTGTTATAACAAATCGTATTATAAAGAGGTTGTAGTGTACCATGTGTTGAAGGTGCTCATAAAGAAGTGTCTTTCCAAGATGCTTCTAATGCCGACCTACAACCTATGTTTTTAAGAAGAATGAAGAAAAATTGTCTGAGCGCAATGATTATGCATGGCATGGCCTAAATGAAAATGAGCTGCCATTAGAGTGTAGTTCATACAGCAGATTTTAGACAATCAGCAGATGGTAAAATGAACTTGTTTAATTTTTTGGGCAGATACAGTGAACCCTCTTTTGAACGACAGCATTTGTTCCCAAAGATGTTGCCATTATAATGAATTTGCTGTTGTAAAGAATCCATAATGGACAGAATGAGATGTAAAAAAATGCCTTGTTTTATTCTTATTTCTGCGTAGAACATATGTTTTGGATATTTGTTCAAATTGCCTCATTGAGGCGATTCTAACAAATATCCAAAACATGTTGCTTGAAGTTTCAATGCAGTATTCTCGCATAATTTCTTGTTAACTATGACCCCTTGAGCAAAGGTTTCGTGACATTCAAATTGTCGAATTTTGTCATTGTATCAAGTGTGGGTATAAAGAGGATTGACTATATATTGATAAAGATTTAAGATGTCCAGCATTTACATACCCTTGAAGAATTTCTTTCGGCAAACTGTGGAACCTGACCATATGGTATTGATATATTGGCTGATCTTGTCCTGCACTGGCCACATACATGTTGTCACAATAAAGTCTTGTCACATGTCACATAGCAACACATAATATAGGTATTGCCTTTTGTTGTTGATTGATTACCATATTAACACTATTTATTTGGACAGACAGGTCTGAGCAACCAGTGTAGACCCAGATCAGATGCTGCAGAATGCAGCATCTGATCTGGATCTACACTGGTTGCCACCTAGGTCAGCCATTTTTAGACAAATCACCAGGTAGTAAAATCGACTTGCACAAATTTTAGCACAGGTATGGTAAGGAGTTAATGTGTTCCAATATTTAGTGTTATTATGATACCAAACATTGCATGCTGTTTGTCACAGATTTAACACTTGGCATGCTAGGTAAAATTTTCAGCAGATGACATATTGAAATATTTTCCTCAGAAAACAGGTTTTAATATTCATGCAAATTGTCTTCAATGGAGACCATGTGCATGCAATGTCAAATCCTGTTTTCTGGAAAAAAATAAGAAAACTGTTAATTTGTTGTCTGCTGAAGTAATTCAGTGAGTGTTGAAAGTTAACAATGTAAAAATGTCATGTGGGAGACAAGTCTAGTTCCCAGCTAATAACTCTCCATAAAATCAAAGCACTGACATGATCGTTTCAAGATGGATGCTCCTCAGAACCCTTGATAAAATACTTCCAAGTTAAAAATCAAAATTACTCCGGTAAATATAATATTTTTGTTTGTGGGATGCATTTTTTGTCAAATCATTTCAAAATGCCTATATGTATCATAAAGTTCTGAGCCAACTTGTGAGTAATTGTGATACGGGTGTGCGAGCAAGTATTTCGGAACCTACCCCATTCATATACTTGGCCTTTGAAAAAATGGACCCATTCATATCCTCAAAAATGTTGACCCATTCATATACTGCCCTTTGACTTTTTATACCTATTTATTGCTGGTAGTTAGACAAATATTGCTGTCAGTTCATTGAATACTTGGAGAACAAGCAGCCTGAAAAATCTCTGATCGAAAAAATATACCCCAATGTCAGAAAAGTGGGGCCTTTCACATATGAATCCAGAAAAAAATTGGATCAGTCATATACTTTGTGTTGAAAAAAGGGAGCTAGTCATATACCTGGCAGCACCTCCTCCTTCCCTTCCCCTCCCCCCCCCTCCCCACCTCCCTCTCCTCAGGGAGGTGCTTCTAATGAGTACCCACATGTTTTTATTTAGAAATAAGAAAATTGTATGTGGATACTCCCTCTTAACGGAGCTATGCAACTAATAATAATTTAATAATTAGTTTTTAAAGTTATTTCAAGTATATATTAATCCAAATAACTACTTTTGACACAACAGGATGATCTTGTGAACAAGTGTAAAAGTTAAATTTCATGCTTAAAATGAAAGTTCTCAATCCTGAAACCAGGAATAATCCTGAAATTTTCCCATTCCCTGGAGATTATTTCAAAATTCTTTCATGCGTTATAAATTTATAAACCGGATATGGAATACAGTCATGGAGATATACAGGCACTTTTGGTTCCAATGTTAAATTGTGCCTTCCTTCTTAGACTGGCTCCAGTCATTTATGCACTTGATTTTTTTATAATTATAGCCCCGCTTTGAAAAAGTGGGGCTATACTGGATTTGCCATGTCCTTCCGTGATTACGTGACTGTAATTCCGTGATTCCTTGACTGCAAAATTAAAATGCATTCTGCTTAATAACTTTTATGTTTGTGGTCCTACTTCAATGAAACTTATACTACACTTGGGCTCTGAGGTAAGTAAGGTGTAGTTGCAGAATAGTGGCCAAGGGCCCATAACTCTTGGAGTTATGTCCCATGTTAGGTTTTCAAAATTTAAAATGTATTTTGCTTTATAACTTTTATGTTTGTGGTCCTACTTCAATGAAACTAATACCACACTTGGTCTCTGAGGTAAGGAAGATGTAATAGCAGAATGGTGACCAAGGGCCCATAACTCTTGGAGTTCTGTCCCTTGATAGGTTTTCAAATTTTGCCATTCTTGAAAATTTTCGTAACAGATTTCTCAGGAACTATGAAAGCTAGAAAGCTGAAAGTTCGTATAAACATGGACAATGATGTGTGGTGTGTATTGGAATAGGGGCCAAGGGTTTATAACTCTTGGAGTTATGTCCCTTAGTAGGTTTTCAAAAAATTAAAATGCATTTTGCTCAGTAACTTCTATGTTTGTGGTCCAACTTCTATGAAACTTATACCACACTTGCCATTCTTGAAAATTTCCGTTACAGATTTCTCAGGAACTATGAAAGCTAGAAAGCTGAACGTTCGTATAAACATGGACAATGACTGGATGTATTGTGTATACTGGAATAGGGGCCAAGGGTCCATAACTCTTGGAGTTATGTCCCTTTGTAGGTTTTCAGTAACTTATGTTTGTAGTCCTATTTCAATGAAACTTATACCACACTTGGTCTCTAAGATAAGGAAGATGTAGTGGCAGAATGGTGGCCAAGGGCCCATAACTCTTGGAGTTATGTCCCTTCATAGGTTTTCAACTTTTGCCATTCTTGAAAATTTTCATAACAGATTTCTAAGGAACTATGAAAGCTAGAAAGCTGAAAGCTCTTATCAACATGGACAATGTATGGATGTATAGTGTATACAGTAATAGGGGCCAAGGGTCCATAACTCTTGAAGTTATGTCCCTTGGTAGGTTTTCAGAAAATTAAAATGCATTTTGCTCAATAACTTTTATGTTTGTGGTCCTACTTCGATAGAATTTATACCACACTTGGGGGCTTTGAAAAAGTGGTACATGCCTGGACAGTGGGTTGATGTATCATGTATCATGTATTCAGTGCCAAGGGCCCATAACTCATGGATTAAATTCCCCTGATAGGTTTTCGGATGCCATGTTACCATGTCCTACAGTGGTGTTACCTGGTAAGGATGAATTCAAAATATTTCAACACTATATGTATTTCTCCACTGCATCGGGGCTATAGTCAAACTGTACTAGATTGTATACCTTTGAAAAAAAAAAGAGAAAATGATAGAAAAGATAGAGTCTGGAGACAGACTACTTCCTTCTGAGAAGGGACTTTGTCTTGAGAGCAGATTCTTTCCTTTTTAAAGTTAACCACTAAAAATTTCAGAAGGGACTTTGTGTCTTGAGAAAGCAAACAGGAAGTCATTATAATCCTTTATACAAACCAACTGTACATATGATGTCCCTGTAACTTTTATCACTTATGGGCAAATTCAGCAGATGACAAATTGATATTTTTCTTATTTTTTCCCAGAAAATTGATTTTGACATTTCATGCAAATTGTCTCCTTAGGAAACAATTTGCATGAAATGTCAAACCCTATTTTCTGAAGAAAAACAAAACAAAACAACAAAACAAATAATATTTCAAAGTGTCATCTGCTGAAATTTTACCCAGCATTCTAAGCATTAAGAAAGGTTTGAATGACTGTGCCCTGCTGATCATTTTCCCACTGATTTTTAATCCAGGAAACCATCAGAGAACTGGAAACAAATAAAATGCAGATGTTTATAGGTACTATTACATAGCAAAGGTACAAGTTTTAACCCTTGTCATGCTGAATAAATTAAGATGCCACTTTCACTTCAAATTTTCAGCCTGTCAGATTACTTGATCCAAGTTTTTATTACAAATTCACATACTGAATGACAAACAGTGCAGATTCAGATCAGTTGGCTTCTGAAGAAGCCAACTGATCTGGATCTACACTGTTTGCAAAGGCAGGGTATATCCGGGTTCAGCAGGACAAGGGTTAATATCTACATTCAAGTTTGTTTAATGCTTAGCATGATGGATATAAATTTCAGCAGACAACATTTTGAAATATTTTTTATTTCACCCAGAAAAAAAGGTTTAATATTTCATTCAAATTGTCTCCATGCAATGGAGACAATTTGCATGAAATGTTAAAGCCTGTTTTCTGGGAGCCTGTTGTCTGGGAAAAATAAGAAAACCAGAAATGTGTCCAAAGAACATGGATGCCCCTGCCTGAAAAACTGAAACGCAAATTGCTAACACCTGAAAAACTTAAACTCAAATTGCTAACATCATCTGGGACTGGGACGGAGACGGACAGGGGTAACACTATATGCCTTTTCCATCATTCTTCGAATGGCGGGAGCATAAATATCATTAATTTGTTGTCTGCTGAATTAGCCCAGAGCATGGTAAAGGCTAATTCAGTAAAGCACCAGAGAACTGAAAACAGATAATATGCAGATGTTTGTAGGTACAGTTTTAATATCAACGTTCAAGCGTGTTTAATGGCGAGCATATTTTTCTCAGAAAACACTGGTGTTGACAATTCATGCAAATTTGCATAAAATGTAAAATCCCATTTTCTTGGAAAAAGAAAAACAAACAACAACAAAGATATCATCAATTTGTTGTCTGCTGAAATAACCCAGGTAAAAGCTCTGCGGGTAAAGTTAATCCACTGAAACATCAGAGAATTGGAAATAGATAAAATGCAGATGTTTGTAAATAGCATTACATACTTAAAGTACATATTTTTTTAATATCTACATTCAAGTGTGTTTATAAGAATTGCCAAGTATTTCAGATGGAAACAGCAACAAGAAACAATTAAATAGCTAACATTTATCTTTATCTGTATAGAAATTCTTACTTACCATGTTTACCCTAAGTATTCAGACAGACACTTCTGAGCAAAGTGCAGAGCCAGATCAGATGCCATAGGATCCTGTTGATCAGTGTCTACCCTGTTTGCTGTTTATCCATCAGTATTTTAGATACTGGGTAGTAAAATGGATTATTTTAGTTTTAACCCATAAAACGCCAAGAAAACCTGCATCTAACAATGTCGTCTGTTTATGTCGTCTGCTGAATATTCTTGCAAACTTTTCAAACCTATTTTTGCATATAGGCAAACAGTGTGGACCCAGATCAGACTGCTCCTAAGGAGCAGTCTGATCTGGGTCCACACTGTTTGCAACAATGACTTTTAAAGTAACCGGCAGAAGACAAAACAGACGACAATTGTTGTGATTGGCACTTTAAGGGTTAAGAGAACAATTGTAAGGAAATAACTTGTCCAAATATTTTGGGTATAAAGCAGTAGGATATCATGAAAACTGACATTATATTGGCCTCATCATGTGAAAAAGATTCTTTTGGCATACAGAAACAAAGTTGGCTTTGATCTTATCATGGCTCAGAGTAGTTCACTGGTATTGATATACCACAATGAACAAATACCTTTGACTGCATAGATACAAGATTTTCACAAGTTACATATTCTTGAATGTTTATTAAAATTTCAGAAATATTTTTCTTATTTTTCCAAGAAGAAAGGTTTTGATTATGCATGCAAATTGTCTCTAAGTAAAGATATTTCTATGTTACCAGAAGATATTCAAAGAAAAAAAAATGATCAAAATCCTGTTTTCCAGGAATTTCCATGTTTTCTTGTTTTTCAAATTTATCTGAGAAAAAAAAAAAAGCCTTGGCATTTCTTAACCCTTGCCCTGCTGAATAAATTAACATGCCACACCCATTTTTAATTTTCAGCCAATCAGATAACTTGTTCCAGATTGCTGATATAAATTCACATACTTAATGACAAACAGTGCAGATCCAGATCAGTTGGCTTCTTCAGAAGCCAACTGATCTGGATCTACACTGTTTGCAAAGGCAGGGTATATCCGGGCTCAGCAGGACAAGGGTTAAGAATCATTTCTACAGTAGATCAGCCACATGAAATAACAAATGATATTTTCTCAGAAAAAAAAATCAAGATATCGTCTGCTGATATTAAACAGCATGATGGGTAAAAATTTCAGCAAATGAAATCTTGAAATATTTTTCTCATTTTTCCCAGAAAGTAGGATTTGACATTTCACACAGATTTCCTTAGGAGACAATCTGCATGAAATGTCAAATCCTATTTTCTGGGGGAAATGAGTAAAATATCATCAGTTTGTCATCTGAATTTTCCCATAGCATTCGAAGTGTTAAAGTTTGGTGCTGTAAGGGTTCTTTTTAGCTCACCTGAGCAGGGCTCGGGATGAGATATTGTGATCATTTGCCGTCCACCGTCCGTCTGTCCACCCATTTAACGACTTCTCCTCTGTAACACCTGGGCCAATTTTCTTCAAACTTCACGTGGATCCTCTGTTAAAGGGGATTGAAAATTTGTACAAATGGTCACGGTTCATTAATCAAGGTGGCCACTATGCCCATATATGGTAAAAACACTTAAAAATCTTCTTCTCCAGAACCAAAAAAGCTTCAAGGCTGAATCTTGGTGTATACATAGCATCATGGACTGAAGGTATACCAAGTTTGTTCAGATGATGACCCTAGGTTGACTGTTGACCTTTTTACGGCAAGGTCAAATTTGCATCCCCGTGCATTTGTATGGGGAAAATGTTGAAGTCAATTTCTCAAAATGTATTAAAGACTAATGGCTGAAACTTACAATGAGTGATTACAGTAGTAAAACATTTTAGTTATAATCAAAATTTTATCCCCTGGGAGTTATCTGCCCCTGCCTCTAGGCAATATACAGCTATAAAATTGTGTAATATTCTTCTCTTAAACCGCTTCAGCAATTTTCACCAGATTTCTCTTGGGGGCCTTCTGTCAAAAGGGTATTGTCAATTTGTTCAAATGGTTCCACACCATCAAACAAGATGGCCGCTATGCCCATATATGGTAAAAACACTTAAAAATCTTCTTCTCCAGAACCAAGAAAGCTTTGGGGCTGAATCTTGGTATATAGCATTGAGGACTCAAGGTCTACCAAATTTGCTGAAATGATGACTGTAGGTTGACCTTTGACCAATTTACGGCAAGGTCAAATTTGCATCACTATACATTTATATGGGGAAAATGTTGACAAGTCATTTTCTCAAAGTGTATTAAAGACTAATGGCTGAAACTTACAATGTATTATTAAAGTAGTAAAACATTTTAGTTTTAATCAAAATTTTGTCCCCAGAGGGTTATCTGCCCTTGCCCTTGTGCTACATACATGTATAAAATTGTGTAAATTTTAAATCTTCTCTGAAAATGTTTGAGCAATTTTTACCAGATTTCACGTGGGACCTTCTGTCAGAAGAGGTTTGCAAATTGTTCAAATGGTCGCATCTGAACAAGATGGCCGCTATGCCCATATATGGTAGAAACACTTAAAAATCTTCCCCAGAACCAAGAAAGCTTTGGGGCTGAATCTTGATATATAGCATCGAGGACTCAAGGTGTACCATGTTTGTTCAAATGATGATCATAGATTGACCTTTGACCTTTTTACAGCAAGGTCAAATTTGCATCTCTGTAGATTTGTATGGGGTGAAAAGTTGAAAAATCATTGGGTTTTTTTCAAGTTGTATTTAAGACTCATGTCTGAAACTTAAAATGAAATCTTTAAACAACTTCTTCTCTGAAAACCACTCAACCAATTTTCACCAGATTTCACAAGGGGCTTTCTGTCGAAGGGATGTTGACACTTTGTTCAAATGGTTCTGCATCATTGAACCAGATGGCTGCCATGCCCATATGTGGTAAAAACACTTCAAAGCTTCTTCTCTAGTACTAAGAAAGCTTTGAGGCTGAATCTTGGTAAACAACATCACAGACTCAAGGTCTACCAAATCTGTTAAATGATGAGACTAGGATGTCCTTTGACCATTTTATGGTTTGGTAAAATTTGTGCCCCAATTGCTGTGGCAATACTGGAAGACTGTTGCATGGCATTAGCAAATATGCAGGTGAGCAAATTGTGGCCCATGAGCCTTTTATTTCATGAGAATGATCAGGGTCTATTTGTCTGTGCCAGTCCACATATTACAAATATTAAATAAGCAAATTCCATGGGGAATTTATGTCCCCCGCCTTATTTTTATTTGAGGTGTTAAAAATGGGTAAGTTAACCAGAGGACCATTGGTCCTGTATCACTTACCTAAGTATTGAAGCAAGAAAACCAGTGACAAGGTACCTGCTCCCATTAGACTTCTGTAATATTAGAACTCAAAAAATGTCTAAGTTAAAAATGCGTAAAAAGTAATAAAAAATAATGTCAGGATTCTGAAAAAAACATATGCATATCTTCAGACCATCCTTAAAGCACCTGTAAAGTTTCAAAAGGGTCGGCTTAAAACTGTGGTAGGAGTTACGGGGACAAGATACCTACTCTCTATACTCTTCTGTAGTATTAGAACTCAAAAAATATCTAAGTTAAAAATGCGGAAAAAGTGATAAAAAGTTATTTCAGGATTCTGAAAAAAACACATGCATATCTTCAGGCCATCCAAAAAGCCCATGTAAAGTTTCAAAAGGATCGGCCAAAAACTGTGGGAGGAGTTAAGGGGACAAGGTACCTACTCCCTATACACTTCTGTAATATTAGAACTAAAAAAATGTCTAAAAATGGGGAAAAACTGATAAAAAATTATTTCAGGATTCTGAAAAATCCACTTGCATAGCTTCAGGCCATCCTAAAAGCCCTGTAAAGTTTCAAAAGGCCAAAAACTGTGGGAGGAGTTAAGGGGACAAGGTACCTGCTCCCATTAGACTTCTGTAATATTAGAACTCAAAAAATGTCTAAGTTCAAAATGCACAAAAAGTAATAAAAATAGTTTCAGGATTCTGAAAAAACCACATGCATATCTTCAGACCATCCCTAAAGCACCTGTAAAGTTTCAATAGGATTGGCTTAAAACGGTGGTAGGAGTTATAGAGACAAGGTACCTACTCCCTATACCCTTCTGTAGTATTAGAACTCAAAAAATGTCTAAGTTAAAAATGCGGAAAAAGTAATAAACAAGAGCTGTCGGAGGACAGCGAGCTCGCCTGCTGGGTACATTTTATATTGTAACATTTTTATCATTAAGCCATATAATATAGGTCACACTGACCTAGATGTATTTGTATGTAAATCATTTTGTCACTTAGATATAATAATCCAGGTATGACAATTCTCCATCAAATAGTAATAAAAATAAAAGGCAAAATCACTGAAGCATGAAATATAGGTCACAATGACCTAGATATAGTAAGTGGTCATTCATTGGGTCACATGGAACTAATATCCCAGGTGTGACATTTATCCAACAAATATTCAAGATATAAGGCAAAATCACTGAACCATGAAATATAGGTCACACCAACAGAGATATATTTTGACGTCAATAATCGGGTCACAAGGAACTAATATCCCAGGTGTGACATTTATCCAACAAATAGTATTCAAGATATAAGGCAAAATCACTGAACCATGAAATATAGGTCACAATGACCTAGATATAGTAAGTGGTCATTCATTGGGTCACATGGAAGTAATATCCCACGTGTGACATTTATCCAACAAATAGTATTCAAGATATAAGGCAAAATCACTGAACCATGAAATATAGGTCACACCAACAGAGATATATTTTGACGTCAATAATCGGGTCACAAGGAACTAATATCCCAGGTGTGACATATATCCAACAAATAGTATTCAAGATATAAGGCAAAATCACTGAACCATGAAATATAGGTCACACCAACAGAGATATATTTTGACGTCAATAATCGGGTCACAAGGAACTAATATCCCAGGTGTGACATTTATCCAACAAATAGTATTCAAGATATAAGGCAAAATCACTGAACCATCAAATATAGGTCACACCAACAGAGATATATTTTGACGTCAATAATCGGGTCACAAGGAACTAATATCCCAGGTGTGACATTTATCCAACAAATAGTATTCAAGCTATAAGGCAAAATCACTGAACCATCAAATATAGGTCACAATGACCTAGATATAGTAAGTGGTCATTCATTGGGTCACAAGGAACTAATATCCCAGGTGTGACATTTATCCAACAAATAGTATTCAAGATATAAGGCAAAATCACTGAACCATGAAATATAGGTCACAATGACGATATAGTAAGTGGTCATTCATTGGGTCACATGGAACTAATATCCCAGGTGTGACATTTATCCAACAAATAGTATTCAAGATATAAGGCAAAATCACTGAACCATGAAATATAGGTCACAATGACCTAGATATAGTAAGTGGTCATTCATTGGGTCACATGGAACTAATATCCCAGGTGTGACATTTATCCAACAAATAGTATTCAAGATATAAGGCAAAATCACTGAACCATGAAATATAGGTCACAATGACCTAGATATAGTAAGTGGTCATTCATTGGGTCACATGGAACTAATATCCCAGGTGTGACATTTATCCAACAAATAGTATTCAAGATATAAGGCAAAATCACTGAACCATGAAATATAGGTCACAATGACCTAGATATAGTAAGTGGTCATTCATTGGGTCACATGGAACTAATATCCCAGGTGTGACATTTATCCAACAAATAGTATTCAAGATATAAGGCAAAATCACTGAACCATGAAATATAGGTCACAATGACCTAGATATAGTAAGTGGTCATTCATTGGGTCACATGGAAGTAATATCCCAGGTGTGACATTTAACCAACAAAAAGTATTCAAGATATAAGGCAAAATCACTGAACCATGAAATATAGGTCACAATGACCTAGATATAGTAAGTGGTCATTCATTGGGTCACATGGAAGTAATATCCCAGGTGTGACATTTATCCAACAAATAGTATTCAAGATATAAGGCAAAATCACTGGACCGTAGAATCTAGGTGACCTTGACCGTAAAATGTAGGTCACCATGACCTTCACTCTCTTACACTTAAACTGATGTCACATAGTTAGCTGATGTATAACCAGTTGTGTCTATAACCTGTAGGCATATAAGATTTTACAAATGTGTCCTAGATTTTGACCCCTAGCCCCACCCCAAGGCCCATCCTGAGGTATGAACCCAGGGGTATGTTCTTTTGGAATCTCAGAAGACTCGTCCAGGTACCCAAATTCTAAATATGAATGCTCTATGAGGAGTGAAAGTCAAGATATAAGAATTTGAAAAACTTTAACACAGTATTACAAAGGTGTCCTAGATTCTGACCCCTAGCCCCACCCAGGGGCATGAACCCAGGGGTTTATTCTCTTGGAATCTCAGAAGACCCTCCAAGGTACCTAAGTTCTAAATTTGATGCCTCTGTGAGGAGTGACTGTTGAGATATAAGCATTTGAAAAACTTTAACACAGTGTGACGGGAACGGGAACGCAAACGCAAACGCAAACGTGGACGACCGGGGTGACTACAATAGCTCTCCTTGTACTTCGTACAGGCGAGCTAAAAATTATTTCAGGATTCCGAAAAAACCACATGCATATCTTCAGACCATCCTAAAAGCCCATGTAAAGTTTCAAAAGGATCGGCACAAAACTGTGGGAGGAGTTAAGGGGACAAGGTACCTGCTCCCCATACACTTCTGTAATAGTAGAACTCAAAAAATGTCGAAGTTAAAAATGCGGAAAAAGTGATAAAAATTTATTTCAGGATTCTTACAAATCCACATGCACATCTTCAGGCCATCCTAAAAGCCCATGTAAAGTTTCAAAAGGATCGGCCAAAAACTGTGGGAGGAGTTAAGGGGACAAGGTACCTACTCCCTATACACTTCTGTAATATTAGAACTCAAAAAATGTCTAAGTTCAAAATGTGAAAAAAATGATAAAAAATAAATTCAGGATTCTGAAAAAACCACATGCATATCTTCAGACCATCCTTAAAGCACCTGTAAAGTTTCAAAAGGATCGGACAAAAACTGTGGAAGGAGTTAAGGGGACAAGGTACCTACTAAAAAGTTGGTACCACGCGCCACAGAAAGCCAAAAACAGTGTCCCTCCGCTTTTCTTCGAAAAGGCGGGGGACAATAATTATGTAACTAGACAAAGTGCCTATATATCAGGACCAGTGCTACAGCCTCTTTTAAAAGGGTCACACTACTTACCAAAATACTATAATACTACCGAAATACTGGAATACCCGTGAAAAATACTGGTTTTAGTTAATTGAGAAATATTATGTCAACACAGGAAAAGGGAAAGTATTTTAAATGCAAAAAACTTGCAAATTGTCTTTGAAGTGTTGTCACTGAAAATTCTGTTGATAGTCCGCTAATTCAGAGCCAGAATACCCGTGAAAAACATGAACAACCATCACTTGAAAAACAAACAAACTATATAAGGCTTTTATATAAAGCTTATATCAATTGAGTAAATAACTTGTTCTTATTGATTTTGTTGTTATGTATCATGTATATAAAAATATATGCCCAGTGATTCAAAAAAAAAAAAAAAAAAAAACTGGGTCCAACTCATAAAATTGAATTATCATGATTTTTATTGCAATTAGCACCGTTTAAACGGTAAACTTACAGAGTGAGGGCTTTACCCTGCATTTACCAGGGAACAAATAAATATTAGTACTGTTACATGCAATTCTGGGACATTTGCATTTTTAGTATAGCTTACAAAAATATAGTGAAGATAGGCAGAAAATGCAAATGTCACAAAGAAACATTTCCTTTGCCCAGAATGAAGAAACCGCATGCTCACAGTGGTAACGTCACATGAAATTGTGGCAAGAAACCACTTAGGGAGAAAACCAAACTTATGTTCGTTAAATTATAGATCCTTTTCTCATCAGAAATGCATATGAAACTGGTATGTATTAACAATTTAAAGAACCTGTGTATAGGAACATATGCAAACAGTGTAGACCCAGCTCAGACGCCGCAGAGAACAAGGGAATGAAACTAATTTGGGGGAACAGGGAACATGGAAATTTGAAAATACTTACAGGACAATAAGACCTGTGCGACAAAAGAAGACTCAGATCAGCCTGCGCATTCACACAGTCTGATCAGTCTTGGCTGTTCGCATGATCTTCTATGGCCTCTGGGCTTTTCAAGATTGTCCTCCGAGTATAAGCATTTGGAGTAACCAACTTGATTTAGGCGTCCGCAAACTCCAAGATTCAACATAAGACCTGTGGCCACACAGGAAAGCTCGCCTGATATTGCACATTTTGTTTCTAGAAAATTCTAAGTCCATGACCTTGATTTTGACATGACCTCTGGTTGTGGGGTGGGGTGTGGATTTTGGGTCTGGGGATTGCCTGTGCAAAATTTTCATCAAACCAAAGATGAATCAATTCTGTGACAAGGTTAGGAAATAATTATGTCTTAAAATCTTAAACGAAAACTTCAACATTTTTAAAATTCTGAGTCTGCGACCTTGACCCCAAGGTCACAAGTGCTGATGGTGCTGATAAAAACTTTGGACCAGTATCTATCTTGATACCAAATATAAATTAAATGCATTGTTTGGTTTAGAAGTAATGAGGTCCTAAAAACTTTAATGTAAAATTATAACATGAAAATTGTGACATGACTGTGACCTTGACCTTAATTAAACTAGGGGGATGAGGATGGACCTGGGCAAAACTTTGGACCAATATGTATCATCTTACCAAAGATGAATAAAATCAGTGATAAGGTTAGGAAATAATGGGGTCTTAAAAACTTTAAGGAAAAGGTTAACATTTTAATTCTAAGTCTTTGACCTCGACCTCAAAGTCTGGGTCATGAGTGATGGTGCTGTAAAAAAACTTTTGACCAGTATCTATCATGATACCAAATAGGAACTAAATCCATCATATAGTTTAGAAGTAATGAGATCTTAAAAACTTTGACGTAAAAGTTTAAGATGAAAATTCTGTGACCTTGACCTTGACATGACCTAGGGTGGTGGGGATGGTACTGCGCAAAATTTTGGACACATATGTATCATCAAACGAAAGATGAATGAAATCGGTGATAAGGTTTGGAAATAATGAGGTCTTAAAAACTTTAACGAAAACGTTAACGTTTAAATTCTGTGACGTTGACCTCAAGGTCATAGTCATGAGTGCTGATGGTGCTGATAAAATGTTTTGACCAGTATCTATCATGATACCAAATAAGAACTAAATCCATCATGTAGTTTAGAAGTAATGAGATCTTAAAACCTTCGACGTAAAATTTTAACACGAAAATTCTAAGTCTGTGACCTTGACATGACCTAGGGTGATGGGGATGGTACTGCGCAAAGAAAGAGTTTAGTCACACATTAAGTTAAGCTCATGACCTTGACCTCAAAAGTAAGACACGGGTGCAGGGATCATACTAAATGTAACTTTAGACCTATAACTAGCACCCTAACAAATACCAGTGAAATCATCAGTCTTTATAATATAAGCAAAAACTTTGACATTTATATGACAAATCTAAGTCTGTGATCTTGACCTCAAAGCCATGCTCCAGCTTGTGGATGAGCTGAGAAAAACTTTAGACCTATACACTATATACCATCATGCCAAATATTAATGAATCAAAGAATCTTGATAATATAGCTATGTAAACTTCAATGCGACAAGTTTAACTTTTATGTAAAATTATAAGTCTGTGATCTTGACCTCAAGGTCCCCCTCCTGGATGGGAGTTTTTCCGAGTAAAACTTTAAACCTATATCTACCATCATGCCAAATATAAATGATATAAATGATGTAGCTATATGAATCAAGGTCACACCCTGGAGTGGGGATTGTGCTGAGTAAATTTAAACTCTAGACCTGTACCTACCATAATGCCAAATATACATGAAATTCATTTGAGGATCTTGATAATGTAGGTATATAAACTTAATTGCAAAAATTTTGATTTTTCTATGAAAAAGTCTGTGATCTTGACCTCAGAGTCAGGTCCCAGGGTGGGGATGGCACTGAGTTAAAACTTTAGACCTATATCTACCATCATGCCAAATATCAATGGAATCCATCAAAAGATCTTTATAATATAAGGTATTTTATCACATGACCGTCAAGTTATTCAGTGAAATAACCCATGTCATAAAAATCATATAACCACACATGTAATAACACCTGCAAGGCTTCCCATTGGTTAGCCTAATTACCCTCATTAATATTCTTATTACTCCGCTTGTTGATGGCAACCAAGATTGTGTCTACGTTCGCCAATACAACTTTCACTTTTGAAAGAGATCCTGCCTTCAATTTTGAGATGATTTTGAGATGAATGATAAATGTCAGACGATGGAAGGGGAAGACACAACACAAGCACAATGTGAATAACACGGCTACAAAAAATATTCATGGTGGTTACAATTCGATGTTTTCCGGCAACATATTTGGAGACTAGAGGCACTTTCAACATCGATGATTGATGTCTTCAAACAGTCATTGAAAAAAATTTTCACCTCCTCCAAAAAAGCATTGGAGGATAACATAACTCCAACAGTCAATAAATATGTCAAATTAAAATCCAAACTATAGTTAAAATGTTTTATATTCTTGAAATCTGTCATTTACTTGGGTGTATCAACCACCGTATAAACTGTATTGATCAAGGTCAATGACCTTTAAATACAACAGCTGACTTTCGGAGATTTCCCTACTGATTCTCAGTGATGTATTGACTCGCTGAATGACCTTGAAGGGAATATTTATTTTTTAATTCATTTATTCAAATGAAATATTTATTAGCTCAAGTAAAAATCATCATTACTACAGTTTAATGAAGTAATAAATGGCATACTTATCTTGTTTCTAGTTATTTTCAGTACCTATCAAATAACATGTGAACTACTTTTTTTTCTGTGTATAGCATTATTGAATCTTTGATAGTGAGTTGTTCAGTTTAGCTATGGAAAGCCGTTAATATATTTTGTGCATTTTTTGTCATCGCAAGAGTCATGTGATAAACAGAATCTTACATGAGTAGTCATTTAATATGAAATTTATGAAAGGAGTTTGGGTAATTTCGGTATTTTGCAAGCCTTTAGGCCAGCAAAATACTGAAATTACCCGAGTAGTGAGTTGTTCCATTTAGCTATGGAAAGCCGTTAATATATTTTGTGCATTTTTTGTCATCGCAAGAGTCCTGTGATAAACAGAATCTTACATGAGTGGTCATTTAATATGAAATTTATGAAACTTGTTGGGTAGTTTCGGTATTTTGCTCGTCTAAAGGCTCGCAAAATACCGAAATTACCCAAACCCATTTCATAAATTTCCTATTAAATGACTACTCATGTAAGATCCTCTATATAAACTTAGAAGCCAAAACTTTGACCCTAGTTCTATGAACATGACAGAACATGACAGAAAGACGAACAAATGAATGAACCTACATATGAAAAAAACGAACAGATGAATGTAAAGGCGAAAATTATATACCCCTCAACATACTTTGTATGTCTGGAGTATAAAAAATATACTATATTTACTCTAAATGCTGGGAGAGATATGGCTGAGAAAGCATCTTTTTTTGTTATTTTTTTATACAAAACAGATCAACAATGAAGTAACATGGACTTTTTTGCAGCAGCAGACTGCAGTTTATGTTCAGGGTGTACAGTTTGCCACTCAAACAGCAGTTGTTCATTTTGATTTGCAGTATAATGGGTGGGGGTGGGGGGGGGGGGGGGCGGGTGGTGCGGGGAAGGAAGGGTGGGGAGTTAAAAATGTCAGTGTCATTTCAGCAGATGACATTTTGAAATATGCTTCTTACTTTTTTAAGAAAACAGGCTTTGACACGGGAGACAATTTGCATGAGATATCAAAGCCTATTTTCAGGGAAAAATAATAAAAATATCATCAGTTTGTCATCTGCTGAATTTGCCCATAGCTTGGTAACTTCAGGTTAAACTTAATGCAAACTGATCTCTATCATGTTAAATGAGAAATAAAACCGCACTTGTCAACTGCAAAAGATGGATATGTAAAAGTAAACATTATCTAAAGAATAAACACACACTTTGTCAATATTGGTTTTGATTGTGATAAAAGCCTGTTATAAATATGATAAAAGAAATATATCTATGTGTTGCCTACCATTACTACTCTCTGGGCTAATTCAGCAGACAACAAATTGATGATATGTTTCTTATTTTTCCCATAAAACAGGATTTGACATTTCATGCAAATTGTCTCTATTGGAGATGATTTGCAAAAAAATGTCAAATCCTGTTTCCTGGGAAAAATAAGAAAAATATTTGAAAGTGTTATCTACTGAAAATTTTACCCAGACTGCTAAGCATTAATTTCAACAGCTGTGGCAGGGATGGGAAAGAAACAATTGTTTGTCTCAAAAGGGAAACAATGCCATACAAAAAGGGGCTTTAGGAGCATATACCATCTGTGAATGTTCAGATCAACCATAGCTTCAGATAAGGTACTTTTTTTTAGTTGAAAAGTACTGACTTTTTTTTTTTATTTCTCCTTGAAAACATGTGTTGTAATCCTCATCAGAAGTGCCTCATTGAGGTGCTTCTAATGAGTACCCATAACATGATTTCATGCAGAAATAAAAAAAAATATCATGTGGATACCTCTCTTAGCTGGAACTATGTAAACCCCTTTTCTCCCCACCCCCACCCTCTTATAAAATGCCTAGACTGTCAGCCTACAGAATCACTGTATTCTCTTTACGAAAACACTTATTCAAATATATAAAAAAAATTCACATCCAAAAACTGAAAATTGTCAGATAAACTGATATTTTTCATATTTCTGCTCAAAATGTAGATTGTGGGTACTCGTTAGAACCGCCTCGCCGAGGCGGTTCTAACGAGTACCCACAATCTATATCAGTTACCCACAATCAATGTTTTTGAGCAAAAATAAGAAAAATAATGTATACCCCTGTTTTACTTCATAAAGGTGGGGTTTAAGGGGGTCAAAATTATATAGGCATGTTTTCGTGATGTGGCTAACAGCAAATGCTGCAACTTGCCTATTTGGCTCCACAGGCTGATTTGGATATTTATAACAGGTATTTGCTTGATATGGCTCGAAAGATAATTACTTCTCTATAGGAAAACACAACTGTATATAAACTTGCCCTTTTCTATTAACATATTTTTGCTGGATGTTTTATAAGACTGTTTATCACCAAATTGACTTTAATGCTTAGCATGCCGTGTCAGCAGGTGACTTACTGAAATATTTTCCTATATTTTGTAATTTTATATATATACATATATATATATATATATATATATATATATATATATATATATATATATATATATATATATATTACATGTTTAGTATGAAGAGAGTTATTCTAGTCATTACTAGTTGTCCCCATTTCCATTTAACTCTTGTCCTGCTGAATAAAATTAAGATGTCACGCCCCCTTCTAATTTTCAGCTGATCAGATTACTTGATCTGAATTGTTGCTATAAATTCAAATACTTTATGGCAAACAGTGCGGATCCAGATCAGTTTGCTTCTTCAGAAGCCAACTGATCTGGATCTACACTGTTTGCAAAGGCAGGGTATATCTGGGTTCAGCAGGACAAGGGTAAATTAAGACACTGCCTTAAACTTTTATGCAAGCTTTTTTCAAAGGCTTATATCTCAGCAGGCACTTATCAGAAAGCATTCATATTTGCAACATAGGTACTTTGTAGGGTCTTCTTTGATACATACAGACCCCGGGGTTCATGCCCCTAGGTAGGACTAGAGGTCAAAATATGTCAAAAGTAAGAATTAGATCAGACAACCATAAGAATTGACTTCAGTGTCACAAGTTGGAAGGTCATGGTGACATATTTCATCGTCCAGCAATTCTGCCTTATATCTTGGAGGCTTTGATGGGTATATATAATGCTTGGGATATTGATTTCACGCAAAATCAAGACTGAACTAACATCATATGTAGGTCAGTGGTTTTTATTTCAAGGTCCAATGATTTGCCTTATATCTTAAAAGACTATTTGATGGATCATACAAATGTATCATGCTTGGGATATTGGTTCCATGTTACATCAAAATTTACCTCTATGTAGGTCAGTGTCCAGCAGATTTACAGTTTGCCTTTTTGATGGATAAGTGTTGTACTTGGGATATTTGTTCTACACCAAGATTGACCTCACATGTATGTCAGTTTCACAGTCCAGTGTTTTGCCTTGTCTTGATGACTAGTTGGATGAATGTCATACTTAGAATACTGATTCTGTAACACCAGAGTTGATTTCGTATGTTTAGGTCGATGTGACATATATTTCCTGGTTCAGCAATTTTGCCTTATATCTTGAAGACAGTTTCATGGATAAAAGTTGTATTGGGCATGTTGGTTCTGTGTGACAAGGATGTAGAAGTATGTAGTCATTCTGACCTGTATTTCATGGTCCAAAGATCTTGCCTTGCATCTTGAAGACTACTCGATTGATGAATGTAATGCTTGAGATATTGGTTCCATGCACCAAAACACCTCATAGAATGTCACCTTATATCTTGAAGACTATTTGATGGATAAATATCATTCTCTAGTTATTGATTTCATGTGACACCAAGATTGAACTCATATCATATGCAGGTCAATGTGATCTTTATTTCAAGGTCCAGTGATTTGCCTTGTATCTGAGACTATTTGATTGATCATGGATGAACATCATACTTGGAATATTGGTACCATGTTACACCAAAACTGACCTTAATGTATATGCAAGTTAATGTAACCTCCAGTGGTTTGCTCTGTATCTTGAAGACTATTTGCTGGATGAACTTCATACTTGGTATTTTAGTTCCATGTACACAAAAAACTGATCTCAACATATATGGAGGGCAATGTTACCTATATTTCAAGGTCCAGTGATTTGCCTTGTATCCTGAAGACTTATCATTTGCTGGATGAACTTCATACTTGGGATGCTGTTTCCTTGTTACACCAAAATTGACAAAGTATTCCAGCGATTTTGCCTTATATCTTGAAGATTGATTGATAAATGTTGTACCTGGGATACTAATTCCATGTGACACCAAGATTGAACGTATATATAGGTCAATGTGACCTATATTCATGGTTCAGCAGTTTTGCCTTTGATCTTATTTGATGGCTAAATGTCATATGAGGTATTGGTATCATGTTACACCAAGACAAATCATATTATAGGTCAATGTGACCTGTATTTCAAGGTCAAATGATTTTGCCATGTATCCTGAAGATTATTTGACGGATGATTTGGTTGGAGTTTTATGACACAGTCAACACTGTTAAGGTCATGTTGAGCCAGTCAGTTAATCTACTCACACTTTTCCTGGATAGTCTTAGCTACCAGTACATGTGCATGTACTTTCGCTAGTAACTGACAACTGCCCTTCGAATGAAGACCCCTTGTGATCTGCAGTCAAGACATTCTAATGATGGCACAATGGAGCCTGGCATTTGATGGATGAAAATACTTGGGATAATGATTCTATGTTGAACCAAAATTGACCACATAGTATAGGTCAGTGTGACCTAAATTTCTCAATCCAGCGATTTTCCTTTATATCAATGACTATTTAATGGATAAAGGTAATGTTTTGGATACTGGTTTGTGACACCAAGATTGAACTATGTAGGTCAGTGTGACCTATATTTCACAGATCAGTGATTTTGCCTTTTATCATGAAGACTATTTAACGGATGAACCTCATACTTAGACTGTTGTTTTCTTGTTACAACAAAACTGACTGTATTTTGGAGGTCAGTGTGACCTCTATATCAATATCCAGTCGTTTTGCTCTGTCTTGACTATTTGATCGATAGATTTTGTATTTGGGATCTTGGTTCCATGTGACATCAAGATTGAACTAATTTAAGTAGGTCAATGTTACCTATATTTTGCAGTCAATTATTTTGCCTTGAACAGGATTTGATGGCTAAAATTCTTACTTACATGATACAAAATATGCCCGATAGGCAAGCTACTTTGTCCTGTAACAGCTCTTATTTTTCTTCAGATTCCTTTTCAAGTTCTTGTTTGCTTTTGTTTGTGTTGAGGTTTTACGGCCCAGTCAACCCAATGGGGTCAAGTCGAGCGCGGTCAGTTTACCTAACCACAAGTTTACTGGGCAGACTTAGTCCTCTAAGCAGTTAACCAGTATTGTGCACATTCTTTCGCCAGAAACTGACAACTGCCCTTCTTGAATCAGCGGAAGGGAGAGAATAACCGTAGAAAATATTTCACGATCACTCTCCACAAAAGAATGTTGCCGACCTCGGTGGGGTTTGAACCCGCGACCTCATGGTCTCCAGTCGGATGGCTCATCCAAATGAGCCACCGAGGCCGGCTTTTCATGTTCTGTCAAGGTTTTCATGACATCAGTAAGTTTTGCATTTTTACATTGTCTCCAGGACTGACATAGCTTGTCAGTTTAAGTTAGATCGAGGTGATGGAAGTGGGATAATGAAAGACTGCGCAATTAAGTGCCATACAGTCCCGAGCAGAATTCTGTCCCAAATGAGATTTGAACTTGGGACCTTGTGATTCAAAATCATGAGTGCTAACCACTCAGCCATTTCCCAGAGATGATTCAAAACAGCTTCATATATACCACAACCTCTTTATAGCACTATTGTTGGGGTCCATAGCACAAACCATGTTAGTTAAACAACCGTGTTATATCCAAACAAAAATGTATGGATTATAATTGAAAAATGACAATTTATGGCCATTTTTTCGATATAATCTATACATTTTTGGGATCCAACTTTGACCCATGTTATATCCAAAACCGTGTTATAATGAACTGTGTTATACAGAGGTTGAAGTGTACAATGTATGTAATAATATGGTACTCATGATGACGATGATGATTTGGTGTTTTACGTCCCTTTCAACATTTATTAAATCATATCAAGATGACGGAATGGTGGTATTCATGATCTAATAGAAATGGCAAACTCCAATTTTTGTTTATATTGTTTATTCAGAATATGGAATGAAGTGTTGTTAATGTATACAATTTAACTACACAGACATCCAAGATCTTAACATTACACTATGCTTTTGCATTCATTAGTAACACAGTGGTTACTGAACATATACCTCATTACCATTGTACTAAAGGAATATTAATTTTAACCCATTAAAGTTGAGTGGATTCTTTTATCAAAACTTTTTGAACCAGTCTACTTCCAAAAGCAGGGTGTCTGGTTAGTTTTTAATATTACTATGTTTTACAGAAATTCCTGGATTTAATGTAAACAGTGTAGACCCTGAACAGACACTGCATTCTGAGGCATCTGCTCTGTATCTGCACTGTTTGCAATTAATAATCCCTTTTAGGGGTCTCCAGACTAAAATGGGTTAATTTACCTAATATAAAGGACATAACTGTATGAAAGGAATTCAAACATTATCTAAATTTTAAAATCTCATTCCGATTTACTTATGGATGTTAATACAACTGAATAATTTTGTAGAAATTCTATTTCTTTGAACAAACCAAACTAATTAAGTTTAATATATCTATCTAATTTAAGATGCTACTTGATTATGGATATAATTTCAATCATAGCCAAACCATTACTTTCCTTTGTTTTTTTTTTTTTTTTGCCATTATTTATTTTGTGAAAAACTTCCAAATTTCTTGACAGATATCATTAGCACAGTGTTCCAGTAACACAATAAATAAGAAACCCGATTTAAACAAGTTTAAAACGAAACAGAATACTGTAATTCTAAACTCTGTGCTCGGAATAGAATACAAAAGTCATACTATTTATACAAGGCCCATTCTAGGTAACAGTCTGGGAGAAATGATAAATGGCCCCCTAAATATACATACATGTACTTTTGTTTTATGACCAATATTTCTACCTTAACTCTCTGCATGCTGTGTGAAAATTTCAGCAGACATTTTGAAATTTTTTCTTATATTCCCTGCAAAATAGGCTTGGCGTTTCATGCAAATTTCTCCTAAGTGGACAAGTTGCATGAAATGTAAAAGCCTATTTTCCAGGTAAAGTAAGAAAAAAATGAACTTTCATCTTCTGAATTCGCCCAGAGAGTGGTAAAGGTTAATCTCACTCTTTTCCCCAGCTAACAAGCCTAGGACAGGCCCAGATACATTGACAACTAATAAAATTTGAGCACAAAATTTCAATCATTGGTCGATTCAATATGAAGAAATCAGAGAGAGCACCAAAGTATATTAAGCAGACGAAGAACTATAGAAACAAAATGTTTTATGCAATTAGCTAGAACAAGCTCACTGAGGCATTGTGTTTGTCGATATTCAAAACAGTATTAACCTATTATACACACAGGGTTGCATACACAGTACTGTATTAACTTAACCCGAAATATTCGGACATCTTCAATGACTCAATACACTTGGCTGATTTTCTGCTATTTTTAACCCTTAAAACGCCAAGACAACCTGCATCTGAAAATGTTGTCTGTTAATGTCATCTGCTAAATCTTCTTGCAAACTTTCAAACCTATTTTATGCATAAAGGCAATCAGTGTAGACCCTGATCAGACTGCTCCTCTAGGAGCAGTCTGATCTGGGTCCACCCTGTTTGCAAAAATGACTTTTTAAAATCACAAGTTGACGACAAAGCAAATTTTGTGACTTAGTGTTTGCTTTCCTGCATACCAACTTTCTTCAGAAAAGGGGTATACTCCAAAAGGAAAAAATCTGCTCCCATTTTGGGAGCAAATTCTTTCCTTTAAGAGTACACCTCTTTTAAGAATGAAAAGGGAGACAAAACAATTAGGACAGAGTTGCCTCTCTTGAAAAGTGTATCAATTCACCATATCTCCTTCCCATATTTGTTCTAAATTCTGAACAAAAAGTCCTGCTGATGTGTCTAAAATGGTAGATGAGTGGCAAATAGTGTAGATCCTGAACCCTGATCAGATGCCACAAATGTGGCATCTGACCTGGATCTACGCTGTTTGCTCGAGCCTATCTGTCCGAAATAGGCTCGCTAATACATAGCAGCTAAATACAATAGACTTTTATGTACTGTACACTGATGTGATGTTCAAGACGCTGCACATAAAACACACTAGAGATATAGCATGAACCTATAAAACAGGTGTTGCTTGCAGCTTGCCCAATCCTATTTCAAATTTTCTGATAAATCTTACTAAGTCTAGTGATTAACTCCACTTTATCTGCTACAAAGTAGCACTTCACCACTGGCTGATATGGAGGTATCAAGTTATAAATCTGTCAAAATGCTGAAGACTGTATTACCAGCAGGATTTATCAGTTCAGAAAGTTGTTTCAACTGAAACCACAACACTTTACCACTAGACAAAAAAGATTACTAAGGAGATTTAACAGAAAAAAGTTAGATGTTCTGTTTAATAGAAAAAATTATTTTCAGTTCACACTATATGCCCTGTGACTAAACAACAACAAGTAAAAAAGCTAACTATGATACAGCAAAAGCACAAAGCAACGTACAAATTAAAAAAAAAAAAAAAAAAAAAAAAAAAACAACCGTGGGATTGAATATAGATATTCTTTAACATAACCTTGACTGATTTGCTGCATTTCCCCCAATGAATTCTGACAAACATACCCAAGTAAAGAGTGCATGTCCACATCAGAATGCTATTTAAGTTAAGGTCTAATCAAAGCTAATCAAAGTCGTAAATGACTGGCATTTTGCCAGCACTTTTCATACACAAAGCTTGGTAGTCAAAAGGACTTCATAAGGTCAAATATAAGTACAAGTGTGGTAGGAGTTTTTCCACAGTGTTTGAATATATAATCCTTTCATATCTGAAGACCAAACTTGACCATTTGTTTGTGTTGAGGTTTTACGGCCCAGTCAACCAAATGGGGTCATGTCAAGCATGGTCAGTTTGTCTTGCCACAGTCGTCTAAGTGGTTAATCAGTATTGTGCACATTCTTTCACCAGAAACTGACAACTGCTCTTCTTGAATCAGCATTTCAAGATCAATCTGCACGAAAGAATGTTGCCTGCCCGGCTGGGGTCGACCCCGCAACCTCCTATCACCAAACTTGATAAATAGCTTCAGATAATGACCCTTCTCTTCATCGAAAAGTACTCATAGTTTTCTTCTCCTCAAAAGCCTATGTTGTGGATACTCATTAGAAGCACTTCTCCAAGGCACTTCTAATGAGAACCCACAACATACATTTTTGTAGTAAAATAAGAAAAATATGTACCCTATTCGACCTAATTACTGCACACACCCTTATAAGCGTAGTCAAACAATTCCGTAGTCTTCAGATAACAGTCAGAAAACTTTTTGTCTACTTCTGTATAAAGGCATATGTTGTGGGTACCCATTTGAATTGCATCGACTTGTCGATGCAATTCAAATGAGTACCCAAAACATATGCTTTTGTAAAGGCAATCAGAAAAAAATCCTCAAAAAACATAGCATAAGCATCATCAGATAAGTCCTTTGCTGATAGTTTTTCAAGTGTACCCTTAATACAGGTGACTAAAGCGCATGGTGTGGTATTTAGGTCAAATACGGTATCTGGATAGCCCTATTATCTAGAGCTATGGCTAGGTCCTCAAACAGGGTGGATCCAGATATGATGGTTCATAACAATTTTCTCAGGAATAATTGTCAAACTAATCAGGGTATAAGGTGAACTTTCTGCTGTCATTCTAGTCCTCATGAAGTTTTCTATATGATGTGAATGCACAACTCGGAGACAGAAACATTTAAAACAAAGTTTAACATTTGGCTATCAATATGGGTTTCATTCTGAACACAAGCTATTTTTCATGAATGATAATGGAATCTTAAGATGACCACTGCCTAATGTGACTAAAGTGGCATTAATGAAATCATTTTCGTATTTTCACCAACATAAATATTCACATACTTTTTACTCACAACTTTTTGTATAAAAGGTTTCACAATTTCAAGGACATTAAATGTCTTGATTTTATAACTCAGAAAAACATACTAATACTACAAGCCACAAGCATCCAATTTTTGATGAACTGATTTTCCATTGCAGCTAAAACTTAAACAAAATTCATGTCTGTCAAAAACATGTTTACGACAAGAATAATAAGTCTTATTTGAATCTGCTACTTATGAACAATTCAAGGCAAAAGTATATTGCTGCTACTCTGGCAAAACGCGTAAGTTTTTCATGGTTAAAAAAAAATTCTCACAGCACCCAGAACTATGCAAGAACAAAGAAGTAAAACAAAGGCATATCCACTCAAATTATCAGCTCAGAGGAAATAACACTAGACTGTAAGTAACATAATATAGTATATTGAGACACAGACATATTATTTAATTTTACATCAGGGAGGGACATCTTGGTAAAATCTATCCGAAATCTCTTAAACCTTCTCCGAGACAAAGATCCAACCAACAAAGCCAAGGGAACACTTTTTTTCTAGTTAACATATGAACTGAAACGTGGGAAAACTTACCTTCTGAAATAAGCACCCAACAAAGACTCAAATCAGCCTGCGCATCAACACAGTCTGATCAGTCAGAGCTGTCGAATTACCATGCCCGACTTGTCCAACTTGTCCCATTTCTCTCAGGACAAGAAATTTCAATTTACTTGTCCTGGGACAAGGACTTCATTGCTCTAGGTGGACTTCATAGCTCTAGCTGTACTTCACAGCTCTAGCTATGAAGAATATCCAGGTTATGATACATATTTTTTTCTTATTTCTCGAAGAAAACATGTTGTGGGTACTCATTAGAAGTGCCTCACCGAGGCACTTCTAATGAGTACCCACAACATGTTTCCTTTCAGAAATAAGAAATAACGCCAATTTTCAGGCAAGTAAATTTTGGTAGTACAAGTGGATTTTGACCATTTACTTGTCCGTGGACAAGTACGGACAAATAATAAAATCTGATATTTCCACAACCCTGCTGATCAGTCATCATGGTCTGCCTAAGAAACTTTGTGTCTTTGGCTATCCAAAATGTGCTCAAGGAAGTTTCAGATCAGACTGCGCAAATGCAAATCTTCACAATGCAAACTTGTCTGAAGGTATGTCTTCTGACATTGCTGCTCATATTAGAAAACGGTGATGGTGGTTTAGTGTTTATACATCAGAACTAAATAGATTTCTTAAACACGCATATTTTTTTCAAAATTCTTCTTATATCCATAACAACAGATAGGGTGCTTTTTTTTATCCAAAAAATGCTGATATCTTTCTTATTTCTCCACGAAAACATATGTTGTGGGTACTCATTAGAAGTGCCTCAGAGAGGCACTTCTAATGAGTACTGGCAACATACATGTATGTTTTCGTGGAGAGATAAGAAAAATATTATGTGAATACCCCCTCTTATCTGTAGCTATGTTATATGTTATATCTCCATGAAACTGTAAGATCTGTGTCACCACTACAGTTACCCCAGTGAGATAATTCTAATATGTACAATAGTATGTGTGTCTGTGGAAGAACATCTGGACACACCAACACGTTCCATATTGTTATATATCTAAGTAAACAGAGACCTGGATCAGATGCCACAGAAAGCAGCATCTGATCAGGATCTACATTGTTTGCCACATGACATTGTGGAGATATCAGTTTGTTTTGTTTGGGTGGAGTTTTGGCCCAGTCAATATTATCAAGGTCATTTAGAGCTGGGCCCAGTTGTTCCAAGCATCGTTAGCTTAACGAGCTCGTTAAGGGCCATTTTGTTAACTGTTTCAGCTGATCCAATACACAATATTCTGATATTTTTTGCTGAAAAAATGTGAGTAGCTTTTGCACTGCAAAAGCTACTCACATTTTTTCAGCAAAAAAATTCAGAATATTTGCACATCACTCCATGTAAATTTTAACGAATCGTTAACTAACGATGTTAGCTTTGAACAACTGGGCCCTGGTCAATTTAAACCATACTTTTACTGGGCAGGCATAGAGATATAAGAATGATACATTTGTGTTTAATAAGCCGATTATTTAGCACTTTAGAATGAGCATGTTAATATAAAGTCTAGAGATTCTGGTGATAAATTCTTTGAAAAAAAAAAAAAAAAAAAAAAAAAAAAAATGAAAAACCTAAATATAAACTGGACATAGCAATATCAAAAGACGAAAAGAAAACATTCAGATCTAATATATGTAATGGTTCATACAGACTTTATAATATGCATATTTGGAAAGTTTATCACTTGAAGGGAAGAGACAGCACAACATAGTTCCTGTTAAGAGGGGCTATCCACACAATATTTTTCTTATTCTTCTACAAAAATATGTTGTGGGTACTCATTAGAAGTACCTCAGTGAGATGCTTCTAATGAGTAACTACAGCATGTTTTTGTGGAAAAATCAGGGTCCAGTTGTTCAAAACTAAAGATGTCGTTTGTTTACGTATCGTTAAAACTTTGATTATTAAATATGGCATATATATTAATATTTTTGCTGAAAAAATGTGAGTAGTTTTTACAAAAGCTATTCACATTTTTTTTCAGCAAAAATACCGGTGAATTAGATATTGTACTTACTAGAACAGTTAACATTTTGACCACTAACGAGCTTGTTAAGCTAACAATACATTGAACAACTGAGCCCAGAAAAATATTAATACTGTTTCTGAAAAACAAAAAGCACCATATCAATCAACAGATGACAAATTGATGATATTTTTTCCTATTTTTCTGAGAATACAGGGTTGGGTTTGGTATTTCTGGAAATTGTCCTCTTGCATGAGAAACTAACCCTATTTTCTGAAAAAAAAATAAATAAATAAATAAAAAAAAAATGCTGTATTTTTACTTTTAATTTGGATGTATATTTATTACTGACCAAAAATGGCAAGAATAAGTCATTCCCTGACAATAAAGAAGTATGGTACATGTTAACTGTACTCTAAACTAAGTCTGCACAAACACTGTAAATGAGCAGTTCCATCAGCGTCTCACCATACAGTCAATATGTTCAAGACTCATCAATAAGCTGAGGCACTTCTAATGAGTACCCACTTCATATGTTTTGCAGAGAAATAAGGAAAATAGTATGTGGAATCACTCTTTTGTATGGAGATACGAATATATAACAGTAAGCTAACAAAAATAACAAGTTTAAACTTAAGGTACCAGTAAAATACAAAATTTGATTATTTATTCAACAATACTGCATAGGACTATCACATTTATTGAAACACAGCAAGTATCATACATGTATGTTTATGGCTTTCAAGGATATAAGTACTATTAACTTTCAGTTCTCTCTTAACCAATGCCATGCTTTGTTTGTTTGTGTTGAGGTTTTACGGCCCAGTCAACCCAATGGGGTCATGTCGAGCGCGGTCAGTTTACCTAGCCACACGTTTACTGGGCAGGCTTAGTCCTCTAAGCAGTTAACCAGTATTGTGCACATTCTTTCGCCAGAAACTGACAAGTGCCCTTCTTGAATCAGCTGAAGGGAGAGAATGACCGCAGAAAATATTTCATGATCAATCTCCACGAAAGAATGTTGCCGACCTCGGCGGGGGTTGAACCCGCGACCTCCTGGTCTCCAGTCGGACGACGCATCCAACTGAGCCACCGAGGCCGGCCATGCTGATTAAATAAGATGCCACACCTAATTTTCAGCCAATCAGATTACTTGATCTATAAAATTAACATACTTAATGACAAAAATGCAGATTCAGATCAGTTGACTTCTGAAGAGGCCATAGCAACAGATAATGTGCTTTTTTCATCCAAAAAATGCTGACATTTTTCTTATTTCTCAATGAAAACATATGTTGTAGGTACTCATTAGAAGCGCCTCGACGAGGCATTTCTAATGAGTACCCACAACATATGTTTTCGTCAAGAAATAAGAAAAATATTATGTGGATACCCCCTCTTATCTGTAGCTATGAGAGGCCAACTTATCTGTATCTACATTGCCCACAAAAGCGGCATATCCTAGAACAGCAGGACCAGGATTAACAAATTCAGCAGACAACGTTTTGAAATAGGTTTCGCAATTTTTTTTTTTCAGATAAAATCTGACATTTCATGAAAAAATGTCTCCAGGAGTTAATCTGCACAGGTCAACCCCTATTTTCAGAAGAAAAAAAACAACAAAACTTTTTGAGAAAAAATTTGATCCCATGAAAAGACAGTTCTTTTCTTTAATATTTTGCATGCTGGGTAAAAATTTCAGCCGATGACATTATATTTTTTTTTTTTTTTTTTTTTTCAATATTTTTATTATCATTTTTCCCAGAAAATAGGGGCTTTGATATTTCATGTAAATAGGAGACAATTTGCATGAAATGCTAAAGCCTATTTTATGGGGAAAATATCACCAATTTTTTGTCTGCTGAATTTGCCCATAGCATGGTAAGTGTTAAGAATAGCCCATTTTCACTGGTATGGTAAAGAGTAACTTTGTCAAAATATTATTTAGGGTTCCACAAGTTTTCCCTCAAAGTGTATCAGAAAATTTATTTCCCAAATAAAAATAAATGCATGCCTTTAAGCCATCAAAAATCAATGGCTTACAATGGCATTTCCACTTTTGCAACTGTCTACAAAAATGCAACTAAACAATAATACGCTACTACATGAGATTAACTAACATACATAATAGAAATGATAATAAAAAAAAAAAAAAAAAAGACAAACATAAATAGAACATTAGAATGGGAAAACCATCCTTATCGCTTAGAATGCTGGCTAAAAAATTCAGTAGATAACATTCTGAAATATTTTTCTTCTTTTTCCAGGAAAATAGGCTTTGACATTTCATGCAAACTGTTAGGGGGACAGTTTGCATGAAATATCAAAGCCTATTTTCTGGAAAAAATAATAAGAATATCAATTTGTCTTCTGCTGAATTCACCTATCGAGTGGTCAGAGTTAATCATGAATAAAACATCTTCAAGACAGATCACTCAATTCTAACAGTATTTGCCTCCCTTCTGGGAGGGACTACTTTAAGAGAAATGGCTCCCAAATGGCCAAATGGGAGAAATCTGAAACAGGGTTCAGCATTTTGGAAGCCAATGCTTGTCTACCAGAGTGGTCTCCCTTGAGTGCTTTCTCTTTGATAAGTTACCAGTCACCTTAAGCAATATATGAAAAGTGAAGACTGAGATGTATCTATACATCCCTGCAGTCTAATTAATACTGCTACTAGTATAACCCCAACATTTTATTTGGTTGCACATCTAGTACACAGCTCTAGGTAAGATTTTTTTTCAATTTAAAACTAAATTATTCTTTTTTCCCCTTAGCCATCAATGAAAATACTGTGCACTCAGTAGAAATGCCCGAGTACCCATAATGTATACACAGGTAGCACTTTATACCACTCTTCAAAATCATAATAGTGTGGTTTGGGATATACCGTAATTGACCTAATTACCGCACATGCTCCTGTTAGCGCACAGTCAAGCAATTTTGTAGTCTTCGCATACTTTTATCAACTTCTTTATAAAAGCATATGTTGTGGGTACTCATTTGAATTGTCTCCACTTCAAATGAGTATCCACAACATATGCTTTTGTAAAGAAAATCAGAAAATAACATTGCACAGGCAGCATTAAATATGCTCCTTATGAAGTCCTCTGCTGATCTTTCTTTAAAGTGTGCCCTTATTAGGTCGATACTTTTACTACACATTTTTCCAATAATTCTAAAAAAACCTAAGCACACAGTACAGTAATTAGATTGAATACTGTATATCCATTAACTGTTGTACCCAAAACACAAATGTATAGACTATATAAAAAAACAACCATTTATAGCCATTTTTCTATGTAATCTAAACATTTTTGTTAGGACACAATACAATAGTTAGTCAAACTGCTTATGCCTTAGTTTCAAGCAGTAATTTTGTAATAAGGCTGTGGTGTATAAGCTTTCAAGAAGAATAAAAAAATATTTTTTACAGATATCCCTCTTACCGGGAGCTAGGCATGAAGTCAACACTGTCTTCACCACTTCAACAAGAAAAAATTCAAGCTTTCTACTTGGTATACATGTAACTTATAAATCCCTCAATATGAGCAAATGATTTAACCCATTGGAGTCAGGAGACCCCTAAAAGGGTAACTGGCAAACAGTGCAGACCCAGATCAGACACAGCAGAATGCCACATCTGAACAGGGTCTTCACTGTTTGCCAATAGTTTATCCATTTTTCTCTAGGAATATCTAAATCTCATAAAATTGAAATTGGACTCTTCCAATAAATAGTGAGGATGAGTCTATTCAGGCTACAATGGGTTAATGAACTTGATGCTGAGTATGCTGGGTAAAAGATTTTTTCTTATTTTTACCTAGAAGTTAATCAATGGGGTGGTCAAATAGCTGTTGGTACGGTAACTGTCCAAAGATTTCAAACACTTTATTCCATACTTCTTTGGCACAAATTTTGCTTTTTATGCAGTTGTTTCTTAAACTATTGTTGGCATTTTCATATTTATTAGCAGAGAAAATTTCATGCTCAGCTGAGATAAGCATGAATAAAAGTTTTATAACCTCGAGACCAGACTGCGCAGATGCACGGGCTGATCACAGTCTTTGCTGGACCCACATGCAATCTCATAGGAAATGCTGTGGCCCATTTCATTTTCAATTAACCCTTAAAACGCCAAGAAAACCTGCATCTGAAAATGTCGTCTGTTTATGTCGTCTGCTGAATATTCTTGCAAACATTTCAAACCTATTTTTGCATACAGGCAAACAGTGTGGACACAGATCAGACTGCTCCTAAATGAGCAGTCTGATCTTGGTCCATATTGTTTGCAGAAATGACTTTTGAAATCACAAGCAGATGACAAAACAGACGACAGGAGTTACTGCACAACCTGTAGTAAAGTCATCCAAAAGGAAAACTACATTGTACCGAGGAGTGCCCTATAATCACCATGTCCGTCCAATCAGATAACTTGACCCAGGTTGTTGATATTAATTCTTATACTGAATGGCAAACGGTGCAGATCCAGATCAGTTGGCTTCTCCAGAAGCCAACTGATCCGGATCTTCACTGTTTGAAAAGGCTGGACATATCTCGATTCAGCAAGACCTGTGTTAAGAAAAATGCACTCTAATTTCTCATCCAGATGCTGAAAAACATCATAGCTACACATAGTTCTAGGTAAGAGGAGATATCAATGTATCAAGTGACTATTTTTCTTATTTCTCCATGAAAACATGTTGTGGATACTCAATAGAAGCACCTCAGTGAGGCACTTCTAGTGAGTATCCACAATGTATGTTTTCGTGGAGAAATCAGAAGAATATTAGTACTCTATGTTTGAAAAAGTATTTTATCTGAAGCTAGAGCTGTATCATCATAACTACAGGTACGATAATTCAGAATGATTTAGTTTTGCAATATAGTCTAGATAAGAGTGGATATAATGTGAACATTTTTCTTGCTTCTCCACGAAAACATAGTTGTGGGTGCTCACTAGTAGCGGCTTGCGGAAGTGCTTCTTATGAATACCAACATGGTATGTTTCCGTGGAGAAATAAAAAAACATATCAATACCTTTTGATTGAAAAATGCATCTTATCAAGAGCTATGCTGCACTAAAACATATCATAAGAGAACTAACTGGAACTACCTCTGTGAGGTGGAATTACCCTGATGAGGTGATTCCAATGAGCACCTGCATGTTTTAATGCAAAAACTAAGAAAACTTATTGCAACTATTAACAACCTTTCTACAGCAGTGATAGTATTAAGATTACTGAAGATGCAAGAGGCGGCAGTAAAAGAAAACCACAGGCACAGATACGCTCAAGTAATGCATAGTCTTAGGGAGAAAAATAAGTTGTTCCCTTATCTTCTTCTGCTAATCTGAAACAAAAAATACAAAATCAAGTTTCAGAGGATTTTGCTAAGAAGGATTTTGATAAGAGTAGAGATTTTATAGCTCAGTGAACCCATTAGGGTCATGTCGAGCGTGGTCAAGTTACCTAATTCTTCCCCAGTGAACCCATTAGGGTCATGTCGAGCGTGGTCAAGTTACCTAACCACATTCTTCCTCAGTGAACCCATTAGGGTCATGTCGAGCGTGGTCAAGTTACCTAACCACATTCTTCCTTAGTGAACCCATTAGGGTCATGTCGAGCGTGGTCAAGTTACCTAACCACATTCTTCCTCAGTCAACCCATTAGGGTCATGTCGAGCGTGGTCAAGTTACCTAACCACATTCTTCCTGGGTAGGCTTAGTCCTCAAGCCATTGACCAGTACTTGTGCACATTCTTTTGCCAGAAATTGACAATTGCCCTTCATGGATCAGGAGAAGGGAGAGAATGTCCGTAAAAAATATTTCGTGAACAATCTACATAAAAGAATGTTGCTGGACCCGGTGGGGGTTGAATCCGCGACCCCCTGATAAACAGTTGTATGCGCATCTGCTTGTGCCAACGAGGCTGGCTTTGATAAGACGGAGTATTCAGTGATTATTCCTGGCTATTATTTACTTTTTCACCACATAAACATGCATGTATGTTGTGGCATACATAACTTATGTTGTGGAATAGCTGAAAGTTTTTCTGGAGAACTAGAGAAAATTATCCTAGAAGTTTTCTCCAATCTTCCTTCTTAACAAATCCTCTGATTTTCTTAATTAGGTTTGTCGCTCTAGAAATTGTTGTATGTACAAAAAAAGTATTCAAAGATGCCTCATCAAATAGTGTCGACCAAGATCAAACTGCTGCTGAAGAAGAAGATGATGATTTGGAGTTTTACATCCCTTTCAACATTAATTACGGTAAATGTCATAAAATTTCAAATACTTTAAATACTCCATACTCCCTTTGCCTAAATTTTGCTTTTTATACACTTTTTTCTTTACATACTTAGCGGCAAAGGCAAACAGTGTAGACCCTGATCAGACTGCTCCTTCAGGAGCAGTCTGATCTGGGTCTGCACTGTTTGCATACGCCATTTTGTTGGCAACCTTGGTGAACAAAATTTTAGGACATTTACCCTAAGTCAGATTGAGGCAATGAAAGGAGGATACGGAAAGGCTCTGTGCAATGAAGTGCTGTAGTCATAAGATGAATTCTACCTCCAACTGGATTCGAACCTGGGACCTCATAATCCAAAGTCAGGAGAGCTCATCACTCAGCAACCCGGACACCGCTCTGATCTTAAAAAGATCTGTTCAGATCAGCATTATTTGCTCTTCATGAATAATGCCATTTTTGTGTGGATCACCTAACTGACTTTGTTCAAATGGAGTTGTTTAGAGTTTAGGAGAAATATGGGGAGCTAACATTTTTTAACAGTCACGGTAAATATATAGTACAGGGCCCAGTTGTTCAAATCTAACAATGTTGTTAGTTAACATATCGTTAAAACTTTGATCATTAAATATGGCATATAAGCTTATATTTTTGCTGAAAAAATGTGAGAAGCTTTTACATTCAATGATTTGCAAAAGCTACTCACATTTTTTTCAGCAAAATTACTTGTGAATTAGATATTGTACTTACTAGAACAGTTAACATTTTGACCACCAACGAGCTCGTTAAGCTAAAGATACTTTGAACAACTGGGCCCAGATTTTCATTTTTTGACAAAAAGTAATGATATTACTCCATGGTTGTAGAATAATCAAATCTTATTACTTGTGTGGACAAGTAAATGGTCAAAATCCATTTGTCCAATCAAGATTAACTTGCCCGAAAATCATCAGTTTTCATATACATTTCTCAAAGAAATTTGTTGCTTGTCTTCAGGGAAATGGGACATGATGGGCAAGTCGGGCATGGTATTTCCACAGCCATTATTTTACTATCCATAAGAGCATGTATCAATAGCTCTAAATAAGGAGTTTTTTTTAAACCAGAGATATTTTTCTTATTTCCCCATGAAAACATAACTGGGTACTTGGTAGAAGCGCCTTGATGAGGCACTTGTAATGAGTACCCACAACATATTTATATGCTGAAATAAGAAAAAAATATTTATCTGGGCCCAGCTGTTCAAAACTAACGATGTCGTTAACGTATCACTAAATCTTTTATCAGTAAATATGGCATATATGCTACTATTTTTGCTGAAAAAAACGTGAGTAGACTTAGCATTTGCAAAAGCTATTCACATTTTTTCAGCAAAAATACTTGTGAATTAGATATTGTATTTACTAGAAGAGTAACATTTTGACCCCTAACAAGCTCGTTAAGCTAACGATGCTTTGCACAACTGGGCCAAGGACAGCAATCTGCATCTATGACATTACATTCATTAGAACTACCTCATCAAGGTATTTTGAATAACCACAAATATGTATGCTTTTTGTTTAACCCATTCAAGACTGAATAAAATCACTATATATTGGAAGAGTCCATTTACGATTTTAGGTATGTCAGGCTATATGATACAGATATTCCTTAAAAGAAAAATGGTTGAACTAATTGCAAACAGAGGAGACCCTGATCAGACGCCACATTCTGCAGTGTCTGATCTGGGTCTGCACTGATTGCCAGTAACCTGTTTTGGGGTCTCCAGTCTTCAATGGGTTAATAAAAATAGAACTTGGCTAAGTTTATGTCATATCAACATATTAAAATGTGAAATAAATCAATCAGTAAAAGTTTCAGACACACCAGCTCAATATCCCCACGCTCAGTGTCAGTTCTTATGTTGCTCTCCCACACTCTTAATATGTGGGGACGTCATCAAGTAAGTTTGGTTAAATTCCACCTCTGTTTTAGTAGGAGATAGCGTGACGAACAGATGGGCAGAGGCGTCCACAATACCCCCCCCCCATCCCTAAAGCATGGGGATAAATATACGATCTCATAGAGATTCTGAAAAATGTACATTTATTGGGAAGTAAATACATGTATATTACTTTATCGTGAATATATGTTCAGCAAACGGAAATATGATCTAGTCCTTCAATGGCTGCATATGTGACAAGAATTCTTTTCTCATGGTCAAGCTCAAAGGAAACTTGTAATAAAAGACATGCTCACCTGAATTACTGTTAAAATCCCTGGTTTTTCAGATAGTCACCTAATTTTACTATACCAGGTTTCAATGTTCTAGTGTCTATCCCTTCACCACCTACTCCAATCACAATACCTGTAAATATATGCATATGTAGAAGAACATCATACATAGCCCGATAAGGCACTTTTTTGTTCATCCAAAAAGTATTAATAATTTTCTTATACCTCCACAAAAACATGTATGTTGTGATTCTCATTAGAAGCGCTTCTAATGAGTACCCACAGCATATGTTTTTGTGGAGAAGTAAGAAAAATACTTTCCTGATACCCACTCTTATCTGGAGCTATGTCACAGCTCCAGGTCAGGCAGAATATCTGGGCCCAGTTGTTCAAAGCATCGTTAGCTTAATGAACTTGTTAGTGGTCAAAATGTTAACTGATCTAGTAAGTACAATATCTAATTCACAGGTATTTTTTGCTGAAAAAATGTGAGCAAATGCAAAAGCTACTCACATTTTTTTTCAGCAAAAATATTTGCGGATATGCCATATTTAATGATCAAAGTTTTAACAATTTGTTAACTTACCACATCGTTAGTTTTGAACAACTGGGCCTAGGTAATTATTCTTTGTATTTCTCCACAAACTATATGCTGTGGGTACTTAGGGGAAGTGAAATACTTACTATGGATAATCCTTTAAACTGGTCTTATCTGGAGCCCATACATACCTATGATAATAGTCTACCATTTCTACATCAGACAGACCTTCATGAGCAAATAATATAGACCTAGATTATGCTTACCAGTGCTCCAGCTAGGATTTTAGGGCAGAGGGGTGCTAGGTAGGGCACTTTCTGTGCACTCATACAAGAATGAGGGCACCATGTGCCATTGTGATATGCTAAGTATCATGACGTGACAAAATATAATCCCATTCCACAATACATGGGCATGGTTGATCTGTTAAAGTGTTTGTTTCCACTGCTTGCTATCAGCCCATTACCAAAACATGCCTATTCAAATATACTGAAAATTTACCCACCAAAAAATGAAAATTTTCAGGTAAAAAAATCTTACATTTTTCATATTTCTGCTCAAAACATAGATTGTGGGTACTCGTTAGAACTGCCTCGCAGAGGCAGTTCTAACGAGTACACACAATCTATGTTTTGAGCAGAAATAAGAAAAATAATGTATACCCCTGTAAACCCCAGTTTTATTATATAAAAGTGGGGTTTAAGGGGGTCAAAATTCTATACGCATGTTTTCGTGATGCCTTCTCTCTGGCTCAAACATGAGCTATCAGGTTTCACCATCTGTTAGCAAGCATTAGCTAGAAATAACCTGACTGACTACCATAATAACCCTAAGTAATGGGACAGACAGGTCTGAGCAAACAGTGTACATCCACATCAAATGCCACAGAATGCGGCATCTGATCAGAGTCTACAATGCTTGCAACTTTTCCAGCGATATTATAAACACACCAACAGATTAACAGACTTTTACAAATCATAGGACAAGTATGGTAAGGAGTTAAGGTGTCCCAAATATCTAGAGTAAATACGGTATTACACACCTTCTGATCCCAGATGTGCCCTGCGTTTGCAAACACTGTAGATCCAGATCAGTTGGCTTGCTTCTGAAGCCAACTATTCTGGATCTGCACTGTTTGTCATTTACATGTAGAATGAGAATTTGTATCAACAACAGGGTTCGAAATTAACAGTAGCAAGTAGCAAATTTGCTACCTGAAAATTCAGTTTGCTACCTGGTAAAACTGTTGGTAGCAAAAAGTTGCTACCTGGTATAGTGCCCTGAACACTTTCAACTTTGTATTGTGAATGTCCTCAGTGCAAATTAGGCTTGTTGTTTCATGTGAATTTCTGCTAAGCAGACAGTTCACATGTATGTCAATCCTGATTTTTGCTTAAGTAGAAAAATACTTTGAAAATGCTGTCTGCTAAATATGCTTAGCTTGTGAAGGTTTAACCCATGACACGGGGGCAACATCTTTTGCTGCCATGTAGATGCATTTTGCTACCTACTTTCAGACCAGGTAGCAACTACTTGCTACTTATAAAAAAAGTTAATTTCTAACACTGAACAATCTGAATCAAGTAATCTGATTGGCTGAAAATTTTAAGTGGGCTAACATCTTAATTTATTCAGCATTACAAGGGTTAATATAACAATTTCAGCTAGAAACAGCTATCACTAGCCACTTCACTGATGACAGACAGTTGTCTGTAACATGTTTTTGTTTGTTTGTGTTGAGGTTTTACAACCCAGTCAACCCAATGGGGTCATGTCGAGGGTGGTCAGTTCACCTAACCACACATTTACTGGGCAGGCTTAGTCCTCTAAGCGGTTAACCAGTACTGTGCACATTCTTTTGCCAGAAACTGACAACTGCCCTTCTTGAATCAGTGGAAGGGACAGAATGACCATAGAAAATACTTCATGATCAATCTCCAGGAAAGACTGTTGCCGACCTTGGCGGGGGTTGAACCCGCAACCTCCCCCTAATGCCAAGAGCCTAGAAAATAAGCAACAGGTACCAGTTTTAGAGAATCATCATGATCTGGCTTGCGATCAAACCCACAACCTCAATATCAGAAGGCAGAGATGCGGTAAGGTGGGTTGCTTGGAATAAGTTCAGTAAAGATATCCATATAATTTGGCAAAAAATTCTTATGCACGGTACTATTTCTGGCTTAATGGCTCATACACATGTATTACCATTATTAACCCTTATCATGCTGTAAATATTAAGAAGCCACACCCACTTTCAGCCAATCAGATTGCTTGATCAAGGTTGTTGAATCAAATTCACATATTTGCTGACAAACAGTGAAGAACCAGATCAGTTGACCTTCAGAAGCCAACCGATCTGGACCTACACTGTAAAGGCATGGTATATCCAGGTTTAGCAGGACAAGGGTTAAACTGATGTACATGAAATCTGTAGGACCATCAGATATGCCACATACATGTATCAGACATCAATTTGTTTGTTGTCAGGATAAAATTCTGAGAATTTCAAGTATATTTTAATCATTTGTCTGTGTGGTGTCAGGCAGACCTTGAACAGTTTTCATGCACAATGTTCAACTGGTAGGCTTACATTTATTTGCTAATTTTGCTGAGAGAGCAGATTTCGTTAAATTCTTTGCCTCTAGTTCATCTTCTGTGGCAGCAGTTACTATATGCTTTTCACCATTGATTTTCACAGGCCTTTCACATGGGTTTCCAGATTTACAACATTCTACAATAGCTTGCACTGTGTCACTGTCAATGGGAACCTGAAATAAAATACCCAAAATACTGCAACCTCTTTATAAGATGGTTCATTATCAGACGGTTCTGACATTACACGGTTTAATGAAAGACCCTATTATAAGTGTTGTATCCAAAACAAAATGTACAGATTATATAGAAAGATGATTATCCCGTTTATTTTTTTATATAGCCTAGACTGTCATTATTGTTTGGATAAAATATTGCTGTTTAGCTTACACGATTTCAAACTTTGGATCCTTGCAATTGTGTTATGGTGTATAGCAATTCTGATAGCAGCATTTTGGGGGTCATACCTCTACATAGGATGGGATCCAGGTAAATTGTTTATTATTTCTGAAAAGGACCATAACAACTATCCACCTCATGACCGTGTTTCTGAAATGAAATCTGGTCCTCTTCTTCATCCTAACCATACATTATCAGATTATAAATCAAAATAGCTCACAATGAAACGCAATGGAATTCACAAACCAACAGAGGGGTACCAGGTTGTTCGCTATATCCCCTAAACCTATTCAGTCAGGGGACAAAAAGAAACAAATCCATGATGGTTTTGATTGATTGTGTTGGGGTTTAACGACACGTCAACCCTTGAGGGTCATTTTGTGTCGTCTCCCAGAGAAAGGGAGAAAAGAGATAGAAGAGAGAGTAGAGGAGATGAAAGAGAGGGACAGGGAAGAAAGAGGAACAGGAATGAAAGTGAAGAAACAGAAGAAATAAAATCACTCCCCCTCTACCCTTACCCACTACAAGGATAGCAGGCCTTGCCCAACTGTAAGCCAATATCAGTTGGACGCCCCAGTGATGTAAGATACACAGCACCTTCACACCACCCAACCACCCCAATCCATGATGGTAGGTGGGGGCAGAGGTAAAAGATATGAGTAAAGAAGGGAAGGAGTAAATAAAGTTGTACTTACACCTCCTGCTACTTCAGAGGGATATATTATTGATTTACCCCCATATTTGACACATATTATAATCGGTTGCCCGCTGCTGAAAGTCTCAGGGTGATGGTTGGAGAGAAAGAAATGGACCAGTCTGCTTCATCCTCAGAGAAGACTTCAACCCGTCTGTTTCTCCCCCAGGGAAGATTAAATTCGACGGGGGAAGAAACTGACAGTTACACCAGAATGATTCAGAGCTACTGGTTATGTCTGTAAAGTAATTCCTTAGTCTAGTTGCAGGGCTGCTGGCTTATGTCTGTAAAGTAATTCCTTAGTCTAGTTGCCTTGGGGTGAAAAGAGTACATGTACATATATCAGTGATTTTTATGTACATTGTACGTACGTTTTGCTTCTTGAAGTCTACTTTCATTTTCGGAAAAAGCGAATGCGCAAGCAGTGTTTTATACAGTATTTGGTAAAAGCCAGTACTGAAACGCGTCGTATCCCTACGGTACACCAATTTTACCTGTGCAGTCAAATAATCAATACCAAGTTGTCCAGTACTGAGGAAACCGTAGCGGACACTAAAGTATTGGTTTTTAGTCTGTTGAGATCTTTTATCGTAACACCGTTTGACCTTGCAATTGTCAACAGAAAACAGCGATCGTGTTTTGAAAGAAGAAAAAGATGCACTCTAAAAAGATAATAAAACTAGAACCCAAACAGCAAACGCTGTTTGGTCTGCTAGGTCAGCAATTCAGACCGATACGGACAACAGTCTGAGACTGCCGATGATGGCGATCTTGATAACAAAACCCCCCAGTCCCAAACTGAACCCACAAAGCACCAGACAAAAAAGTCTCTGCTTTGTATCAAGGTCTAGTCAATTAAAACAGACAAAATGTCTGTCCTTAATTATGTATCACAGGTATTTGATCATCTGTCACTAAAACTGAAGTTTTATGAAAACATTTTCATAAGCCTGTAGGTGAAAACATTTTCTTAACACTTCAGTTTTAATAGACAGTGGTACTATAGTTTCATATTTCTTAGGAAGTTTTCTGGAAAGAGTTAAAGCAACTCAGTCACCACTATTTACTTTATTGCACATCCAATTAAAATACCAAGAAAGTAATTATAAAACGCTGAACAAACATTACACAAGTTTAAATGAAAAGTCTAGGATGCAACAAAATATTTCACCATGAGTCCCAGGCTGGATGCATAGTTTGAGTTCGGGATGCATGAATTCTGGACCTAGCGAGTCCCAGGACCCATAATGGCAAAAGTGTAAAAAAATCACTGCATATATACTTACGAGTGTTAATTATTGGGAATGGTATTGACTCTATTCTATTTCTTAAAGAAGGTTTGTAATAAGAGAGGGGGAGGGGAGGGGGGTGGGATGGGGGAGGAGGGGGTTGATTGGGGCATGGCCATTGTGAATTTTATACAGCATTACTAGAGATGCTAGGTTCCTGCATGTTTCTAAAGTGGGAAGTTTTCATTCATTTAGCATGACTGAGACACTGTCGGTATAAGAGTAGTCACTGAGAATGTATCTAGCAGCTCTAGATCTGTGCCAGACCATTTTCAGAAGAATAAATTTCTTTTGCCAGGGGCTCAAGACTGAGGAAGAGTAAGTTTTGTATGCAGATTCCTTAATTTTCATACTGCGGGTCCAGATATTTCATTTTAAGAATTAGAGACTGAGAGTACCATTGCCATTTGCCGAAATTGGAGAAATATAGTTAATGGCCTTGTTGCTATATCCATACTTCTATATTTTCATTTCAATTTCTTTAAATTTTTGTGATAATTCATTTTTTACACTAGCTTTTATGCAGTGGAATAACTTAACAGCTGACTCATTTTGCTGCTGACATCGACTATTTTCAGAGAGCTGTTAGGGAGCGAGCATTCAAATTTTAAAAGGTTTAAGTGTGTGGGAAGTTTTTATTCCGTAAAATCATGAATAAAAAACCAAACTCGCGTTGTAGAAGAAAATTTCCAGGCCTTCCATCTTCCCACACCCTACTTAAAAATCACTGTGGAGCCCTGTGTATGAAGAGGTAAAGCGTCAAATTTAAGATCATGAGGTAGCCAGTTGGTGGGTTATACCCCAGCGACCACCAAGTGTTCTGTTCTCAAGCAAGACATGTTTGTTTGTGTTGAGGCTTTACGGCCCAGTCAACCCAATGGTGTCATGTCGAGCGCGGTCAAGCAAGACATGTAACAGATCCACACTGCTAAAGTACTGGTTTCTTCTACCCAGAGGACCCCTGCATGAAATACTCAGAAAATGAGGATGTCACAGTATATAGAGAGAAAAAAAAAAAATAAAGGTCTGCCCTAAGGTCTCCTGACCAGTTAACACTAACCAATTCAGTCAAATTTAATTGGATGTGTTATGTATCTACTTCTATATAATGCCATACATCCTTGCTGGCATTCCAAGCACAATCAGGCTGCAGGATGAAGGTCTACAAGTAACTATTTTGAATTATTATTAGATTCTTTAATCCGCACTGGGGTGGGGGACCCTCCCCCTGCACGGGGGGCCTCCTGTGTAAAATTGTGTGGTGACTGGCAGGTCTGTAGGCCTGATTAGCTCAGTGAGTAGAATGCCTGCATTGCATGCAGGGGGTCATGGGTTGAGTCCTGCATTGGGCACACTTTTTTTTATTTTAATGCCATTTAATGGTAATGAGGTAAACCCGTGAGTGGAGGGGAAGGCTAGAAACAGATTGTATGTTCAGTTGATGTCAGTCAAAGCAGGGGCAGTCTATATGGTGGATGACAGACCTGAATCAAAACTTTCACTGTGATACATCTAATGGCATTCATTCGCCAGACCAGTTGATTCCTGGTGAATGAATGTCTTTAGACAGATTACCAGTAAAAATTCTGATTCTGACAGTTGATGCCAGGCTCTCAAAGGTTAAAAGGAATAGGAGTGTGGTGACTGGCAGGACTGAGGGCTTATTTGGTAGAGCACCTGACTAGCAATCTGGGGCGGGTCCTGCATCAGCACCCTTCAGCCTTTTTCCTCCTTCTTTAACCAGTTAATAGGTTGGCAAAGTAATGGCACCATGTTTTATGAAATGGATTCTTTTTCGAGCCATTGGCTCCACTAGAGAAAAGACACGCTCAGCCTCCCTCTCAGTATCTAGATCCGATCAATGACAATGACATATATTCAATGAGGAAGCAAAAAAGACCACTTACTCCGTATTGGCACCATGGCTTGTAGTCGTCTAAGCTAAAAATACCACCACCTGCATTGGCAGAGCATGTTGTTTTAATTTGGTCTTCATACACAGCCCAACCAGACATCTTTTCCTAAAGTTTTATCTGATTTTTCTAGAGAAACTTCTACTTTCGCTCACACAACTTCCCAGCAGCGTGCGCAGAAATGATTTCCGGGTTGAAAGTAGTTCACTGTCTGGAAATTTATTACCTCCCTTAATTTTCTAACTTTAATTTCAGAGTTTCAAAAGAAATAAGAAAAACCAAGATACGTTGCTAAGTATACAATTATATTCGTTTATATAAAATAAATATATTCTCTTTTATATTACACGATATCTGTACTGAAAATCGTGAACTATTTTCTCGCGCATGAATATATTTAATGTGTCAGTGCATATGATGCGGACGAGGATGATTCGAGTTTGTATCTGATTCGGACTGGTTATTTTGGTAGTTTCCCCATTATACTCGCAATGTATGAATTGTTTTTTAGTAATTTCAAAAACAACAACAAAAAAAAAAAAGTTGAGCCGAGTTGGTCTCGATTTAAGTGATCATTTAGGATACTGTGATTTGTTAAAACATTGTATACCTTAGTTAAACTTGATATTGAGATTTTTTTACTGGTGAGACATTCATTCACCAGGACCTGTGATATGAGTCCCTAGCCCTCACCAGAGAGGTAAACCTAGTCACATCATCCTCTGCACCTGCAGCAGAGATACTAATCGAATCTGGAAGGGCATTCCAATCCCTGATTGTCTGAGGGAAGAATTTATATATTGACAACAAAGACGTATAAAATTACAAGATTCGCAACTGAAAGAAATCCCGCAATATCTCGTGCGTCCCTGTATAAAGAGAACTACGGTCGCGAGAGCCGCGCGAGACTTTCGTTACCAAGACAACACAGGTACGCTATCGCCGGTATCGCTCGAAAGAGCGAAGAACCATGACCGTAATTCTTGATTGTTTTCTCTCACAGCATAAATAAACATTACCTGTTTTTTCTTGATTGTTTTCTTGATTGTATTATTTACGTCCTTGATTGACAATATGCAAGTAAACTGAGCAAATGAGCAGTGCATATATTTTTTGTCTACAATGGAGTATATGTTCGTCTTACTTTTGTCAGGAAAGGGGTCTTAGTCGGTCTGGAAAGGGGTGGGTAGGGTCCGGGCTCCTGGCAGTACACCCTATCCTTTTTGACAATAATTTTGTGTTTTGTGCCCCCTCCCCCACCCCACCCCTGACAACATCAGTTTGCACCCTCTAAAAATACCATTTTCTAGACCTCACTCACAAAAATCCATCCAGCAAACAATTATGCCTTTAAAAATGGCAGGAAAACGTTTGACCCGAAATAGTAATTGTCTACGCCCGTAGACAATATACGGTTTGGTTCGAACACGGATTGACCCATAATGCACCCCTGCACCAATGACTTTATAGCCTACGCGTTATTTACAAGTAGAAAAGGGTAAGAGAAACCCGGTATTACATATAGCAGTGATAATATCACTGAATAGAATAGTATTTCAAGTATTGGAACACCTACACATGCAGAAGGTATTCTCAGCCATTCGCATGTACTTTTTTTATCATCACACTGCACTTCTGTAAATATTCTTAAAGGTTACCATTGCCACTCTTCATCAAATTTTATGGGATGTACAATTATGTTGACAATTTCACTTTTAAAGTGCGTGGATGTATTGGTACTGCTAAGAACAATTTATAGCATTTCTGGGAATGTGTGACAAAAATAAATAAATAAATAACTACATATTTTAGTTTTAATGAGGTAAGGTTAAAAAGCGATGTGAAATTAGCTGTAATTGTTTTTTTAATGTCAGTTAGGGCCATTCTCATTAGACGATATATCCTTTAGACCTTTCCAATTCACCCTTTGCATTTGGGAATTTTGCTGATTAAGCCAATATGTACATGTAAAGAACCCAAGACTATTAAAATCAGCTTTAACATTTATTGCCCTTAGGATGTAAAAGAGGCAGCATATAAGGCTCCATTTTGAATTATATGGCAGCTGTGTTTGGGATCCCCAAGGCGTGGTTCTTCAACAAGAAATCGAAAAAGTTCAGAATAGGGCTGCTAGACTTGTTACTAGCTATTACTTCTTTGAAACTGAGAGCATGACTGGAATACTGGGAAAAATAAATAAATAAATAAAAAAAGAATAAATAAAACGGGAGTCTCTCAAGAAAAGGAGGAGAGACAGCAGACTGATTCTTTTGTACAAAGGTCTAAAGGGTGCTGCCAGCATTCCAACAGATGATCTTATCCCCCCAATTAGGCGCAGTAAAAATCATCACTCATTGACTTTTCAGACCCCCGCTGCAAGAACTGACGTTTACAAGGGTTCATCCTCCCCAAAACAACCAGAGATTGGAATGGTCTTTCAGATTCGATTATTACCTCTGTTGAAGGTGCAGAGGATGGTGTGGCTAGGTTTACCTCTCTGGTGAGAGCTAGGGACTAACTTTCCATATCACAGGCCCTGGTGAATGAGTGTCATTAGATGTATCACCAGTAAAATTCTGATTCTGAATCTGAGCGTAGACCAAGCATTTTGTGAAAGCTTATGCTTGTCATAATAGCAATCGACATAGTAGTCGTGCATCTGATAAGGAATAGAATAGAATGTTGTATTTTTATCCCATAATGGCCTCTTTCGTGTATACAATTAAAGAGATCATTCGCTTCCATACTGATTTCGCCCTCAAATGAAGCTTACAAAAGTGCACAGCCAGATTTGGGATAATCAGGGTTATCGGTATAATAAACTACGTAAAGCCTTTTCTAAGTTTTATAGACGTCATTCCGATTTAGTTTCTAAATTCAATGTTGGACTTAAATCTCTTCTGCAACAAGGCCTATCGGAACCCGAATTTTATGGTGACTTGGTATATAAATAAATATAAATAAAAATATATGCTTGCAATGAATTCAGTACCCAATTTCGTAAAATCATTCTTCGATATAAAAAGATTGGATACAACATAAATGTTATACGACAGACTGCATGCACGGTTGTTAACCCAGTCACGCTTAATGACTTTGCTTCCCTCTTTAATTGCACGCCGGCTGGTTAGGCCGCAGATTCTATGATGGTTCCAGCGTAAAGGCTTACTTGAAATTTAATTTTGGGTTAATGGTGGTTGGTACTTGATGCTCTATCTTTGGTCGGGCCCACCGGAGTCTTACTGTTGGTTTTCTTTTGCTCTAACATTTCAGTTGTTTCGTGCTGTCGAGTCCTCATCGTTGTTTCATCTATGTAATTTGTTGATTTTTTGTGTTCTCGGAGATGTAGCACTGATGAGTTAGGAAGCCTTCACGCGAAGCGGTTCTTCTGTCATGTTTTATTTTTGTTATAGTTCGTCTTTGAATGTTTGTGTCGTTTACATCTTTTTGTTTTTGATAGCCATTTGGCCACTTTGTGGGAAAGTAACTGTCCGTTTGGCTTTCTGCTAGTGATGTTTCTATTTGGGTCCAGTTATTTCGTGTTTGTGTTTCTTTCCCTTTGATGTCTCTGATGGGAGGTGTGGGATAATTGTATCGATTCCTGATCATTCCATTCATTTCTATTTTGTAACCGGGAATTGCAACTATTGTTAAGGATGCAGCTTATTTTTCGTGAGGAAAGATATAGTGTGGGTGCTTTTTGTCTATGAAACAAGTGCCTGCATTCAGAGAAAGGAAGTCAATAAGGGTATTCTGCTCCCCCACCCCCACCAAAACTTGTTGCAGGTGAACAGTCTAACATGAGTACGTCATCATGGCATACCTTTCGTCGCGCTGTTTTTAAGCTAGAATTCCTTAATATGGGTGGGATCAGTCAACCTGGTACGGATGGGTAATTTGTTAAATGTTTTTGTCCCTTTCATGGGTGGCGAAGGACTGCCATTTGCAATAACATGGGCAGAAGCATGTCTGAAATAATGTACAGAAACATTTTTATATATACAAAATTGCAAGTTTGGAATATTTAATGCATTTTCCAATTATTAAGGTAATTTTTGTTACTTTTGGCCTAAATCTTTGCAAAATTTGACACTGCTTGGAATATACATTGTAAGAGACCAACAGTATTGAAACTTGATCAATAATAGTTGGTGTATTTCCACGAATCACATTAGATGACTTTCATATAAGATTAAGCTTACTGTCAGATCCTGTCAGCTGACATTGTAATTGATTGTACATGTATTTGAGGCGCCCGAATTTGGCTCCTGACTGACTCGATACCTCTGCTGCGCAGGTTGGAATCACGCTAGCGGTAGCTAGCAAAAAATATCGATTGGTGAAAAAAATATTCAAATGTTTCTGCAGTCCAGAACTGCCCTGGTTTTCCCCAAACACTAGAAAGTCGGCGTCTTAGAAGCAGAATTGCTTAGTCTGACGTCTATCTTCAGTAAAATAAAAGTCAAAAAGGATTGTTGAAATTGACAAATAAATACTGTTTAAACAAAATGTTAATTCTCCAGACATTACATCACCTCTATTCCTCCATTAAATCTTTATGTAGCCCCTCATGGGTAAGTGTTTATTCTTCAGACATAATATTACCTCTTGACTACCTGTCATTTCCAATCTCTGTCTTGAATCTCATCACCTAAGTGAGTGTAAATTCTCCAGACATAACATCAACTTTACCCCTCCATTCCAATCTATTTTACTCACTCCTGGGTAACTGTTTATTCTTCAAACATTGCATCACCTCTTCCCCTCCATTCCAATCTATATTTTGCCCCTGTTGGGTACGTGTTTTTTCTTCAAACATTATATCAAGTCTTCCCCTCCATTCCAATCAATATGTACCCTCTCCTGGGGAAAATCCAATCTATATGTAACTCCTCCTGGGTATATGTTTATTCTCCAGACATTTATTAGATCACCTCTACCCTTGGGTAAATGTTTATTCTCAAAACAGGTAAGAGAAAAGTCCAATCACAAACCGCAGCCCTTTCCAGACACCAAGAGGAAGAGGAAACCGAATAAACCAAACAAGCACAAATCGAACAAACGTACGAAAAGCACTAAGATTAGCTTTCTCTTTCCCAAGCGAGGTAATCGCAATGCTAAAAGGACTGAAAAACACAAGAACAAATAACACAAGGTTAAGACATAAAACAAATCGCCTCATAGAATAAACCACAAAACAACAAAGAGTAAGACTAACACCGGGACCACCACCTTAGACTGGTCAGCAGAGTAAACCACCGTGGGGTTTTAAGCACTTTTACAGCTAGCTAACTTCATCCTTGGTCCCGATGCTACTCTTAATATAGAAACACATAAAAATTCGGTTCGCATAAAGGCTCCCAACTCAGTCAATGCATCAAAGCAAAAACACAAAATCAAATTAATCGATACAATAAACAAAGACGAGTACTCATGGCTAATTCTACTGTATGCTAGAGTAAATGAAAACCCATAGTTGAACCACGGCGGGCCAAGCCAAAGGCATTATATCACCTCTACCAAAAAGGTAAGAGAAAAGTCCAGGGAGTGCCACAATCACAAGCCGCAGCCCTTCCCAGACACCAAGAGGAAGAGGAAACCGACAAAACCAAACAAGCGCAAATCGAACAAACGTACGAAAAGCACTAAGATTAACTCTGTCTTCCCCAAGCGAGGTAATCACAATGCTAAAAGGACTGAAAAACACAAGAACAAAATAACACAATGCAAGACTTAAAACAAATCGCTTCATAGAAGAAACCACAAAACAACAGAGAGTAAGACTAACACCGGGACCACCGCCTTAGAACGGTCAATAGAATAAACCACCGATGTGTGTGTGTGTGTGTGTGTGTGTGTGTGTGTGTGTGTGTGTGTGTGTGTGTTTGTGAAAGGGGCGAACTGGGGAGTTTGAGCAGGTTACCCACCAACGAAACGGGGGTCAACCTCGAATTGGGGAGCTCCCCGTTTCCAGACGTACCAAAATGAGCAATGCAACTTATATCTTTGCCCTTACTAACCCCAGAAAACTGTTTTTCCGCTTAAAATTACTGCCTCCCCGATACGCGGTATTCTGTCAAAAAGAGAAAAACACACATTCATCAGAATACACAGCAAGTGTGTATCCAATATTTTTCACCTCCCCGGTTCTGCGGGATAAATTCATATCCGTGGGCAGATAATTTGCGGTATATCGACAGCATTTATTCCACTTTAGCGCTTAACGTTTTACTTTGTGCCAGACAGTGAGAATGACAACACGTATGTCGGAACGCATAACTGGAAAAAGGTAAGATACTGTTCATCTTTACATTTTAATATAAGCCAACTACTTTTTCCAAATGATAAGGATGCAATAAAGAATTCGACTTTTTGATAACTTTTTTATTGGAACCAATAATGATAACTACGAAACAATTTGTTTTATCAAGGATCCAAGTTCAGGTTAAGTTTGTTTGCTGTATTAATTTATTTCGCTGAATAATTTAATACGAACTATATATAGGCGTAGGAACAGGATAGGGGTGGGGTGGGGGTGGGGGGCAGCGGGGGCTAGACAACCGTCAGAATTATCCCCACGCTTACAAAAAAAAAAAAAAAAAAACAGCAGCGGGAATATTGTGAAGGCCTGCGTCTGTCCGCTCGTCACGCTATCTCCTCCTAAACCACTCGGCGGAATTCAACCACATTTGATATATATTACTTCCACTGCAGTAAGGGTGTTCGAGAGCAACATTATTTTCCGTGCGTCCGTCGGTCCTTGCTTGCTGTCCGTCCATCTGTCCGTCACGTATCGCCCCCATAACCACGCAGCGGAATCCAACGAAATTTGCTACATCACAACTCCTAATGGTAAGGATGTGCGAGAGCAATACTTTCAATGCGGCCGTTGTACGTCCTTATATCCGTCACGCTAATTTTTCTCATCTTCTTATAAAAGTCAGAAAGGATTGCCTTTGGAAACAAAGAACACACAAACAGGAAAATCGGAGACTCGGTTTGTTTGAATCTCTTCATATCTAAACCACTGCCGGAATTTAATCCATCTTGCTATACATTACCTCCCCTTATGTATTATTTGACCGTCCGCCCAGCGTCCATCTGTCCGGGGACGTATATGCGTCCGTCACGATATCTTGTCCCAAACCACCACGAAGCATTAAACCAAACTTGCTACAGGGCTTCCTTTTATGGTAAGGGTGTGCGGGAGTAAGCCCATCCTTCCGTTAGTCAAACATGCTATTAGCAATATCAGCAACGAACGTGGGGATTAGCGATGGTGTGGCAACAACTGCGCATTCTAATTTTGATACATTTTGCACCCCTACTGCCTCTCCTCTTAAAATCCGGCACCTTGAGGTTCCTACCATCCCGACCCCTTTCCTCGCGCCCCGACGTACTGAGAACTTCCTACATCAGTACTATATCTATAAACTAATAAAATAAAAAAAAAATGTATTGCACAATGTTTGGATTTAGTCAGGGTCAATTTAAAAAGACAACATTTCGATTTGATGCTTTACGTTTCAAAGTGTATTTTTTGTTTATTGCTGTTAAAATTTCAGTGTTGGTATTTATTTACAATATGATTTGTTCCATATGTCAGACGCTCACAGTTTCAAAATCATTATACATTTAGCGTATATATATTCGGACGGAGACGAAGTATAAATTAGTTTTTCACATGTGCATAACGGCAAATTGCCTTTAAAACTCCATTGTGTACTGTTAAAAATTGCATGGTAAGCCAGTCGCCACTCCAGTCAAATAAAAATGAGATTTAAGTGCAATGAAACAAATTACAATCCTCTTAAGAATCTCCCTTTTTAAGCTATGCGGAAGCTTTAAGAGGACTCAGAATACATCGAGCAAATATGCTATTCCTACGATTTCTGGTCCTTATGACTTGAGTTTTTTATTTAATAATAATAATAATAATAATAATAATAATAATAATAATAATAATAATAAACTTTATTTATAGAGGGTAACACATTTAGTAATCTAGTACAAATCTTTCATGTGGCCCTCTTTTTTTTTCCTGGGTAGAAACCAATACTAAGCAATGTGGATAAAGTCTCTTGCTCAAGGAAACAACACTTGCTATTAGTCTGGATCGAACCTGGTACCTGTCGATCTCGAGTCCGATGCTTTACCACTGCACCGCAGCGCTCCACTAAAACGATTTGCTCTCAATCAGGGGCTAAGCGGCGTCATATCACAGGGATGCCGCATCTGCTATTATCTCGCATGAACAAAGCGAAACAATCCGACTCTTCTTTTTTCAAGCTTTCTATTTACTGGAGATCTCAGATTACGAATAGTAACAAAGTTATTGTTATTATTATTATTATTATTATTATTATTATAGAAAGAAGAAGGAGCTGGCACTACGGGAATATGAGTTAGCAAAGTCCACAATAGAAAACAAGATCGATCCACCAGGATTTCAAATCAAACATGTAGACGACGAAATTGGTATGTCTTTCATTGTTTAAAATGCTGTCAAAACGTTTTCAAGAAACGCGCAAACGTCGGAGAGCGTATATTTATTTAGAAACAAATAGCATATTATTGTACTACAATCATAGCTTTGAATCCGATGAGCACTGGGCATTGTTCATTGTGATATAGCTTTTGCTTGTTTGTATTGAGAGTTCACATCCCCGCCAACAATATTTCAGTCATTTTAGAGGCGGTGCCTCCGATTTTGTGACAATACTTGACTTGAGACGAACGACACACATTCTCTGCAATATATTGCTGTATTATTTAACGCCACAGTAAACAACTAAGGCTTATATGTAGGGATGGTTCGACCCAAACCACTTTGCCGGGGTAAAAGAGAACTTGAAAGACTTACCGCGCGAACTGGAAAAATGTATGATTTTACTCCAACAGAAGTTAAAGGCGAAGGTTGGAATCCCGTAAAGCTAGCTTAAGCCTCCACCCAGCAATTCATTATAGACCGTTTCAAGGCGGTACTTTCACTGTGCTACTTATTGTTACTTGTAAGTAGTAATTCTTTATAATATGTGAACGTTTAAAATATATTCAATTAAGTTTGGGTAACAAAGTGGCTACTTTTCTGGGAAATATCAGCCAACTCTTCTGGCTATATGTTCATAATGGGGCTGCTAAATTGTATATGTCTGTCTTTCCATTTGGTGTTAGGGGCTTGATGTGTATCCGATTCATCGTCCTGAGCTCACTTATTGTCGCACCTGCTGGCATGGTGCGACATAGGCGTCCGGTTTCCGTCCGTTCGTGCGTCCGTCAACAATTTCATTGTGTCGCACCTGCTGGCATGGTGCGACATAAGCGTACGATTTTCCGTGCAGCCTTGTGTCCGTCCGTCAACAATTTCACTGACCATTGCGATCTCATCAACTACAGTTGGTAGAACCGTCAAACCTTGCATAGTGTTGCTCCTCGACATCCTCACTCAGCACGCACCTAGACCCAGTGACATTGACCTATTTTTTACGCGGCAGTGACTTAGACAAAGTTAGCGTCAACCTTGGCCATCTCATCAACTATAGTTGCTAGAACATTCAAATCTTGCATAGTGTTTCTCTGCGCATGAACCTTGCATTGTGTTTCTCCTTGACATCCCTACTCAGTACGCACCTAGACCCGTTGACTTTGACCTTATACGTATTAATGGAGTCACAACTGTCTTGTCCCCCAGCAGGTGCGACACCGCCTTCCGTGGAATTCTTGTTTATTTAGACTTTCTAAGCGTTTAATCAATACGCAGATGTTCAGTCGGTTCGCAGCTCTGTTGCGAAGGCACCCTGCAAGCAATTTAGTTCACTAAGTCCCTATGGGCGGGGAAGATGCGGTATTGCTAAGATATGATCTCGATTCTAAAAATATCCGTGAACAGGAATGGCATTTATAGTCTGATTGCAGAATTCAAAATTATATCCGAAACATTCTCCAAACATGTGTGTGATCAAATATAATTACCCTTTTATGGCCGTGCCTCCTCGACTGCCTTGACCCAGCAGGCATATTCTACAGTGCCATTACTGTGTATTTCGTTGTTAGGTTTTATTGCGTATATGACTGCATCTATTCAGTAGTTTTCTCATTCACTACTGGATCAAGTTATACAAATGATTTAAAATACATAGTATTTATTTTTCTATGCTAGACGTATTACTTTTTGGTGGACATATTTAAATATGATCTTTACAGCAACAAACGATATAACAGTCAAACATATTTGCAAATTTTTATTTCCGTTATATTTAGGGAAGGGAGTTTTCACGACACAAGTGTTTCGATCTGGAGCGTTTCTTCTTGAATATGCTGGGGAATTGATTGACAATCTACAAGAGGCAAAAAGACGAGAAAGAAAATATGGAACACGCTATGGAAGTTTCATGTATTTTTTTGTATACAAAGGGACAAAGTGGTAAGAGAACAAGACAACTGCCAACCTAGTTAGCATGACATGAGCTAATCATCGTTTTCAATTCATTTTTAATTAGATATTGCATCTAATAAATGAGTTGAACAGCATGTGCGAACAAAATAAAACAAATAATTATGGAAAAAGAAAAAAAAATGTTTTCGATTTGTGCAAATTTCAGTTCATTTTCACACACGTTATTGCATTCGCGCAGTCTTACCAGAATCTTTGCTGGTCCCATGTGCTTTAGACAGCCTCCGGGCTATATAAAGCATGTGTTTTGTTTGATCTGATCTTTGCTGGATTACACAGGTCTTATTGTAGAACTTGCCGTGCGCTGGCTCAAATGTCTTTCCTGTAACATGCGTACCCATGCTTGACACAATTCACTTTGGTTTTGCAACAACGAAATAACGAAAATCAGAATGCGAGATGCCTTGCAAATCAGAAACACTGTACATTTAAATTAGTAAATTCATTGTTTTACTGTACTTGAATACAAAGGAGGATCCATAATTTTTGCTTCATGATTTCGAATTAGCCGTGGAGGTTTGATTTGATTTATGTAGCACAAGTGCGCCCAAATTCCCCTGAAAAACGAAAAAGAGGTTCTCAGTGGGATCCGGCTAAAGCTCTCCGAATCCCCTCTGTATCCGATATTGCTTAGGGTCTGGATGGGGCTTATTGACTACTCACCAATGGTCTTATTTTTATTGACTACTGATTTTTAGCCTAAAATTTTAGTGACTACTGATTTTTGTGCTGTAGAATTTAATAATTAAGCCCCAAAATCCCAAATATAATGACTTTTGTGAAAAATAGCTTTAACGATATTTATTGAAGGGCTAAAATTTTCATGATTAGCGATTTTTGGAATTCCTCATCCATACCCTTACTTCTGGATCCCGAAGACAAGGGTATGGTGTACGCTATATCTATAATACATGTACCTCAGCCCATTGCAGAATAAAAAAAAACTTAGAAATTTAATATTTTATCTTTTACAGCGTCGATGCCACGATGGAATCGTTTTCATGCGGGAAGTTTGTGAATGATGCGGGACCGGGAGATCCTGAAGAAAACTGTAGAATGTGTGTCATTGTGGTTAACAGAATCCCTCACTTGTGTTTGTTTGCTACGAGGGATATTGCAGAAGGGGAGGAATTGCGCTATGATTATAATGTTAAGAACCTTCCTTGGAGAAAAGTAAGTTAAATTAAACACATTCATTGGCTCTTTTAGCAGATACACGTGCAAACCTTACATTTATGCAATTGATATGAAGATATTCGAACGGAACTATAAAGCTCTTAAAGTTTACAAATCCGAATTCTGAACACACATATAAACATGTTATAGATGGTTTTCTTTACCACTGAGAGGGTGCGTGAACCTTTGCATTTTCATAATGAAAAATCGTGGTACACTTTCCATTGTGACCATTAGTAAAATAAGGCTAGTAATCTGTCGTCTAAAGAGAGAGAGAGAGAGAGAGAGAGAGAGAGAGAGAGAGAGAGAGAGAGAGAGAGAGAGAGAGAGAGAGAAAGTTATTATATGGTGAAATCCGTGCTACCTTCCCCATATTCAGCGCACAACAGTCCTAGTATATTTTACGCATAAGTAAACATATCACTAAATTTTCAAAGAAAATGGAAGACTGCATCATAAGTCACATGTTCTCGATCCCGTTTGCTGATTCATCTACTGCTTATATTTACCGTTACAAAAAAAAAGCAAAGCAGCAATCACTAAGTTTGTTTCTGCTGTAAACTGGTTATGAAGTTTTGCTGGTTTGTATATAAGTCGGATGTACACAAATTTATTTAGATTTATTCCGTGTATATTCTTACTCTACGTGGCTTGGTGCATAAGCTTGATATAGACTACAATAGTAGTTTCTTTTGATAATTGCTTTACCCAGAAACATTTCTCCTATTTTCGTATTCAACATCTAGTCAGCATATAAGCAAAATCTAAAGCAAGTAAAATTTTAAGTGTGATACTAAAAGTAATCCTGTTAAGAGTCATCAAAATTTCACAGGTAGGTCAAATATATGTTAATTCAAACAAAATACAGTAATAAATTTAATCTCTACCACTGCTGAATTAATATTAAATTCTAATAATATGTCTATGAATTTGGACAGAAACGAAAAGGCAAGAAAATACCTCAAGGTAATTGATTTTATTTTTTATTCTGCATGCGAAATGAAATCTTTGTTTCGAAATCAGTTGCGCTAACTTAGCTATGTCAGCTGTCGTATAAATACCCACGTTTTGTTGTATTAAAAAGATCATCGGCACGTTTTAATACGGACATGCATGGAAACAAACGTTGCTAGAAATAACCATACTCACAGACTAACATGGGGTATTCTGGTGTTTTGATTTAATTGTTATTTTATATAAACTGAGAGACTTTAAAAATGCAACACTTTTCCACTTGTATTTTTCCAAAGATAATCAATACTGAAAATTTTTATCATTCATGCAAGCTGGTATATTTGAGTCTCTAATTTTGTAAAACCTTCAAGTGGGTGTGCAGTAATGTGTGGAAACTTAAAAAAAAAAAAACGATATAATAAATTAATGGTAGATAAAAAAGAACTAAGGCACATAAAACTACACTACACAGTCTAACGTTTTCAAGGTCTTTCAGTATAGATTGCTCACTGATAAAGAATATGATTCTTAACCTTTACGCAATAACTAATTTCAACAATGTATTTTTTTTTTAAACAAGAAAAATACCTAACGGCATTATGGTCGGGTGGACGAATTGACGACGGACGGATGGACGGATGACGGACAAAAGGCCGCGACATAAACGGCATAAACTGACCTGGAGCAGAGAAGCCCCAGGTGAGCTAAATTACAGTAACTGTTTGAATCCCCCTATAAGATGAAAAAGCCTTGTACAGTAACGTTAACATTCAAGCGTACCTTTATCACAACAATTGAGTGCTACGCGTACGTTCGTGTAAAAAAAAAAAAAAAAAAAAAAAAAAAAACGCTTGGTAAACAAAATGTACGAGTAAAAAGTACAGAGTAAATCTATGTAAAATATTTTGACCCCGTAACTTTGCTTTCGCATGTTGCATGTTTAAGATATTATTATTATGCTTTGAATGCAATATATTTTATAACAACTTCTAGCATATAACTAATGGAATGTACCCAGCAGATTAAAGCAATGCGATTCAAGAATGGTATACTTGCTATGCATAAACGGGTTAACTAGCACATAAATATAGAGGACTTTTATAATTACCGTTAATGTTTCACCCATTTTAATTTAGGTTTTGTTTATAAAAAAAGCAGTTCAGATACCAGCTGTTTGGGAAACCATTGTTTGAATGACTTGCTATACGTTCATTTTGCATGTCGGTGTCCATGTTGACTTAGTTTTCTTTCAATACTGTTCGAGAATTTTTGCGTTTTAAAACTTGCAGGTTCCCTGCGCGGCATGTTTAAACTGTCGCATGTCCTCGCAAACTAGTGTTACATATGAAGAGACTCAGTCAAATCGAATCTCCGATTTTCGTGATTTTGTATGTTATTTTTTTTAAAGCAATCTTTTTTTCCTTTTATATTACTCTGCTGTAGCTAGTGTTATGCCGTGTGGCGGCCGTAAAAAATCTCCCCGTACATCACCAAAGTGCACCGATTTTCGTGATTTTGTGAGTTGTTTGTTTCCAAAGGCAATCCTTTCTTACTTTTATTTTTATGTTTGATTTTTCTATGCCTTGTAGTCAATAGCATGCCACCAATGATTCGCATATATGAATATATACTGACTGTGACTTCTGACGACCAGGGTAGAAACAAATAGAAAATTAAATGTATACGTCAGTCAGACGCTTTTATTAAATCGGGATATTCAAACTATTAAACAATAAAATAAATCCTACTCTCCGATTCTCATGATTTTGTGTGCTCTTTGTTTCCAAAGACAATCTTTTTCATTTCAATTTTACTTCATTTTTAGCTGGTGTTATGCAATGTGGCGGCCGAAAAAAATCTTCCCGTACATCATAAAAGTGCAGATTATTTTTTAATTTCTTTTGGGATCATTGAGCTAATTCTGGTTATTTTGAAAAGTGAATACCGCTTAAGTCAGTGCTAGGGGTGGAGGGGGAGGGGGAGGCATATGAAGACACTTGATAAAACAGCGTCTCCAATTTTCATGATTTTGTGTGTTCCTTGTTTCCAAAGGCAATCCTTTTTGACTATTATTTTACTTCATTGTAGCTGTTATTGCACCGTGCGGCGGTGGTAAAATGTCTCCCCGTAAATCGTCATAGTGCAGACTATATTTTATTTCCTTCGGGATCATTGAGCCTATTATGGTTATTGTGAAAATCTAATTCCGCTTATGCCGGTGCTAGGGAGGACGTATGCAGCGTCACAAACTACAATGTTGCATATGAAGAGACATAATAAAGCTGAGTCTCCAATTTTCGTGATTTAAGTGTTCTTTGTTTCCTAAGGCAATCTTTTTTTATTTTATTTTGCTTAAAATGGTCCTGAAATAAAAACAAAAGTTGTGCATTATCATTTCAGGCAATACTGATACCGCACTTAAGACGTTGGAACATTGTACCGTCGCAGAAAATAGAGATACAGCCACACAGTACACAATAGAAGGAAGTAAGCTTGTTAGAACACCAAACAAATCGTGTACAATGGTCAGTGAATCACAAGGACAGCAACATGCACCAGGACAACCGTCTATAGGTAAATAACAACTAATATAATTATTGAAAGCAAATACGAAGGAAACATACACATTATACGATAGAATGTAGTAACTGTTATACTTCAATTTTTTTTTTTTTTTTTCCATTAGTATACTATAGCGCTTCATATAGGAGGTTCAGCAAAACGTGGATGAGATAGAAGTAGAAGTCATCCACACGGACCGAACAATATATATATATATATATATATATATATATATATATATATATATATATATATATATATATATATATATATATATATTATCGCCATTTGCTTCCTGACCTGGCGGCATGATTAAATCTCAGTAGCTCGAACTACCCATGTCTCGAATAAATTTCAATGGTCGTAAAGATGTTCGAGCCATTGAAGTATAAAACTCTCATTTCCTGAAATTACGCATAAATAGTTGTGGCTTAAGACAAAGAACACATACCTGCTAAAATATATATTCTTGATTGTGTTTACGGCGCCTTTATTAAATTGGTATTGCGCATTTCAGTGTCTGTTATTTGATATGGATGCAAATTTCATATACATTTCACTAACTATAAATACAAATATGTGCAGAATGCAGTCGGATGTGTAAAATTTGAAAATTTAGACTTCAAAAGGTTGATACATGATTTACTTCGGCTGTAAATTTAATCACAAGCACATCCCAGCTAGCATTCTTATAAATCTACAATGGGCCGTTATCGGCCCGTCAGGGTAGCTGACGGGCCGATAGCGGCCCGCTATAGATTTATGTAGAATGCTTACTGGATATGACTTTTTTTCCAAACTGATTTTCCAGCAACTGTTGCTTTGACATTAACTTCAATGGCTCGAACATCTTTGGGACTATGGAAATTTATTCGAGATATGTGTAGTTCGAGCCACTGAGGATTAATCTTAACGCCAGGTCAGGAAGCAAATGGCAATAATTTAGGGCAATCTTTTCGACCTTCTACACAATAATGGTATGTTAAGTGTACTCATTAGAATCGACTCGATGAGGCGATTCTAATGAATACAAACAACAAACAATTTCATGATGAAATAAGAAAATTTTCCCTTAATATATTAGTTTTCTTGAGCTATGGGAAGAATTTGTAGGGACTCAAAGGCGAATTCGAATTAGCCATGGTAAACGAGCCATCAGTGTTCGAGTCAGCTAGGTTTAAGTGTAGTGAATTCATACTCAAAGTTTCAGAAACGTCATATGAAACGTAACGTGAGAAAACGTTTCTACTGATATGCGCTCCCAACAACGACTCAGATCAGCCTGCGCATCCGTGCAGTCTGTTCAGTCATCGTTGTCCGCATGAAGAAACTTTGCATCCCTGGCTATCTAAAATGCTCCCAGTGAAGATTCTAATCAGACCGCCCGAATATTTGTGGTATACACAGTATATATATATATATATATATATATATATATATATATATATATATATATATATATATATATATATATATATTACCACCATGGAGGCTGCGGGCGAGTGTTAGGTAATTGAAGCCCCCACCCCGGCCCCTAGTACTTAATCACTCAGCGTTTCAAGACGGTACTTTCATCGTGATCTCTTTTGATAATTGATATGTTATCCGTATAGTGTCACTTTCTAATGATTTTTTTTTCTCTCTCTCTTAACAATTATGTAAGGTTTAGCCAAATTCAGTGAAGTTTGGGTAACAGAATTCTTGAGATCAATTATTTTCTTTGACACCAGAAACATTTTATAAATTCGTTTTAGGCAATGCTAATGTCGCCCATGAGATTACTGGACCAAATACTGAAAGTAGAAACAAAACCATACATTATACAATTCAAGGTAGTGAGATTGTCAGAACGCCACGCAAATCCGGGGAGGTTGTCAATCAGTCAAAAGAGCAGCAACAGGCACCAGGAGAATTGGCAACAGGTAAATAACAATTAATATGATTAATGAAAGCGAATGTTAAAGAAACATACACGTTTTTGATAGTCTTTAGTACTAGTCATACTTTAGTTTTATGTGTTAGTCTGACGCTTCAACGGATGTTCAGTTAAAAAAAATCATATAGTAATGTATACAAAAATAGGGCCATCTTTACCTTTGTGGATTCATTTGGAAACCCTGCTTAATTCTGAAGCTAAAATATTGCCTTTAACCCCTGATTCCTTTGTATTCAAGAATAATATTCTTGCGCTGAAGCTTTGGCATCAACAAACCGATTTAGGGTTTTATTGAGGAATACATTTATGTCGCGTTTTCAAGTTATTAATTAAAAACAATAAATTTAGCCTTGAGTTTGATATATTAAAACCTTTCTTTTTTTTTTTTTTTTTTTTTTTTTTTTTTTTTTTTTTTGTGGTCAGGGAGCTTGGAAATTACTACGTGGTTGGGGGAACCATTCGTATTAAGCAAACAGCAGGTATGATCTTATATTAATGCACATGTCTTTAAATGAAGGTTATTAATTCTGCTTGGGGTTACAGTAGACTAACTTCCTTCCACCCAGGCCCCACTGCCACTCTTAATACAGAAATACATAAGCCTCGGTTTAAAAATGGATGCAACCTTATTGTTTTATCAAAGCAAAGTCAAGAAAAAGACCTTTAATAAGGTCACCAATCGAAACAGTTGTCAACGGGTAAAATATTCAGGCAAATATATTCATGGACCAGGTATGATATATTCATTAACCATAAAGTTTTATTTGTGATGTAGCATTGAAACCAGAACAATTTTACAAATTCGTTTTAGGTAATGTTAATGTTGCCCATGAGACCACGGGACCTAATACAGAAAATAGATACGAAGCCAGACATTATACAATACATGGTAGTCAGCTTGAAAGAACACCAGACAAATCCAGAGGGGTAACCAGTCAACCACAAAAGCAACAACCAGGAGAATTGCCTGTAGGTAAGTAACAATTAATATGATTATTGAACGCAAATACGAAGGCAACATACACATTTTCGATAGATTGTTGCGCCAAGTATATACTACAATTATATCCGTTAGTATGGCGGAGGTTCAGGAAAAAGATTAACATCGTACCGTATCAAAACAAAATGAACACCAGCTGCAATTCTTTCCTTAGTGGATATGCTTGCAAACCGAACCCTGCTCATAGTTCTAAAGCTAAATAAAAATAATGCCTTTAGCACCTGATTCCTTTGTGTTCAAAGAATAATTTTCGTGCACTGAAGCTTTGGTATGAACAAGCCGATTTGAAGTTTTATTGTAAAAGATATTTGTGTCGCGCTGAGGGAGGCAAACAAATGCATAATATCTTTGAACTGTATTTGCAGGGGAGTATGTGCTTTTAAACGAAACTGACCCAACAATCAAACAGAAAAATGCCAGTCCTTATCAAACAAGGCCCGAATCGGCTAAAACAGGTAAGAAATTAATTCCTATACATTATTAAGTAGCAAAATGGAGAACCCTTTTCGTGTATAGTAAGAAGTCTAGCATTTTCTAGCATTTTCGTGTCGGATAAATGGTAGAACAGAAAAGTCCAGGCAATGTCATTTGCAAGTCGTAGCCGATACCTTGCACCAAGAGGAAGAAGAAAAAGACAAAAGCGAACCATAAACAAGCGCACAAAAAGCACATAGACCATTTTTCTCTCCTCTAAGCGAGGTAATTGCAATGCTAAAATGACTGATAAAAGCCTTCATATGTATCTCGCCTCCAAGAATAAACCACTAAGCTACACAGATAAGAGCAATACCGGGACCACCGCCTTAAAACGGTCAGTAGTTAACACTACGGGTGTGTGCGCTGTGTGTGTTGGGGGGGGATAGATCACTTTTACAGTGGACTAGCTTCACCCATGGACCCGCTGCCTCTTTTAATACTGAAATACATATAATCGACTACAGACTGGATGCAGCTCTATTGTATTGTTCGGTGCAAAGTCAAGGAAACAACTCTAAATTAGTTCACCAATCAAAGTAGTTTTCGAATTTGTTAAATGGCAAACATATTCATGGACCAAGTATTAACAGCAAAGTCTTATTGGAAGCAAATCTCTTATGCAGCATTAATACCAAAAACATTTTACAAATTCGTTCTTGGTAATGGTAATGTCTCTCATTAGATTACGGGACCTAAAACGGAAAGTAGATACGAAATCATACACTATACAATACATGGTAGTCAGCTTGTAAGAACACTAGACAAATCCAGAGAGATTGTCAATCAATCACAAAAGCAGTGACAGATACCAGGAGAATTGTCTGTAGGTAAAAAACAACTACTGTCAGAACTGAAAGCAAATCCGTGCGATAGGCTAAAATACCTATCAGTTTTATCCGTTACTATGGCGCTCAGCAAAAACCTTTACATGTATAGTAATGTATTGTGAAATTCATTAACTGCAGTTTCCATTGTTAACTTAGTGGCTTGGTTTAAAAACCTTGATCATCGCTCTAACACTAATATCATTGCCTTAAGCTCCTAATTTTCCTTGTATTCAAGGAATAATTTAACGGTATTCTTGCATTAAAATTTTTGCATCATCAAGCCGGTTTTGATTTTAGGAGACATTGGTGTTGAGAAAGAGGGAATGAAAGATAATTACATTGACCAACGAATACATTACACAATCCAAGGTGCTCAAATACTGAGGACGCCAGACAAATCCAATGCACTACAACCTCAGCAACGACAAAAGCTCATGCAGTCTGGAGGTGAATTATGTCAAGGTTTGTGTCCATTAATTAAGAAATAGATCAGCTCTAGAAGTGATTTGTTGGGTAATAAATCACTTTTTTGAGGTCAGATATCAAGAAGGTTTATCTACTTACAACTGGCCGCCAAATGTGAATTATTGCATAGGAAATCACGCACAAGAGATGGCCTTTGTGATCTAAGACAAAGAAAAAGTACCCTTGTTCTCAATGTCTTTTTAACTAGATATTCGAAGCAAGGAGATATTTCTTCCCTCAATACAATTTCACATGATGCAGAAATGATAACAATCAATCGACGTTGTTGAAAACACTTGAGGCAATAAGGATGGTGACTTTTACAGATGTGAAGACAAGGGACTTCAGATTCTGAGTATAAATAGCGTTGATTGTTGATCCTATTTTGCTACTGCACCTTCATGCTTTCCACAAGACGACAATTTTAAAGGAACAATATATCAGTTCGGACGCACTGTTTTATTACAATAGATGTTTTGTTATTTAAGCTGTTTCTAATTGTAAATGAATTCTCACACATTTACCGATGCACTTACGAAACGGGGATGTATAGCAAATCCAATAATATTTTATGACAAGATAACAAGTTACTCTCTACCGTTTAAGGTTTGATACTGTTGTGTTAATATTACAACCATTTTAAATGTTTCGATACTATCAATATTGAAGGAATATTTAATCATTTCTTACACACTTACCAAAGACATACGAAAAGGGAAATTATTTCACTTGGTCACGTGATGTTAAATATGTATTTTTCTAGTCGTAACAATTATTGGAAATAATGACTCCAATAAATGTAATTGCAGGAGACCAGATGGGTTTGAAGAAAAGCAAAGAAGGAAAGGCAGAGTCTCACAGAACAGGGAATGGGTCTGCTCAAGAGGCTGTCTGTGAAAACCTAGGCCCAAACCAGGGAGACGCCTTACATAAATCTGATAAATATAGATTTCAGAGCAAGAATACAAAAGACTACGAGCTCCTTGAAGGTCTGTCCCTAATATATATCAATAGTAACTTATATGGAATAGAAAAACAATTTTAAGAGTTTGTTGTTTTTTTTTGTTGTTTTTTTTGATAATATCAATGTGCAAGTGATCTTACAAAACTTTTCCTACACACTTACCAACGCACTTACTAAACGGGGAGGTATAGTAAATCCAAACAGTAAATCCAAACTTACTTTTATAACAATAAAATGATTACAGCAATTTTAAGTTTTATCCTGTATTATTATTATTACTATTATTATCCTGGCGCTTTAAAAAAAAATACGTGATGGGGATATTGTAAACGCCCCCGTTCGTCTGTCCATTTGGTGGTTTATTCTACTGACCGTTCTACGGTGGTGGTCCCGGTGGTGGTCTTACTTTTTGTTGCTTTGTGGTTTATTCTACGAGGCGATTTGTTTTAAGTATTGCCTTGTGTTATTTCATTCTTGTGTTTTTCAGTCATTTTTAGCATTGCGATTACTTCGCTTAGGGAAAAGAGAACTAATCTTAGTGCCTTTATACGTTTGTTCGATTTGCGCTTATTTGATTTTGTCTCTTGGTATCTGGGAAGGGCTGTGGCTTGTGATTGTGGCACTCCCTGGACTTTTCTTACCTTTTTTTGCAACTTGACCCTCCTCCCTTCATGTTTTTTTTTTTTTTTTTTTTTTGTTTTATTTGGGCTTAAATTAGCTTTCAACAATCTTGCAATCATATCACGACGGTGTCTGGATATGGCAGGGACTCAATGCACACAGTGTGCTGCGTCACTGATAGATCCCACCCAGACACTTGACATGAAACGCCACCCAGTCACATTATTCTGACACTTAGCTGACCAGTTCTAGTTCCAAGTTCTTTATGCTGAATACCAGTTGAAAGAGCAGCTAGACGATTTTTAAAGTCTTTGGTATGACTCGGCTAGGGATCGAAGCCGCAACCTCCCGGTCACAAAGCAGGCGCTCTACCACTGAGCCACTGTGCCGGTTTACCTCCATGGTAAGAGGATGTGAGAGTACGTCCAGCCATCTGCCCAGTTTCTGTCCGTTTGTCCGCCATGCTATCTCCTACTAAAACTCTGGGCGGACCTTAACCAAACTTGCTGGGTGTGTGAGATCGAGAAAATCATTTTTTTTCTGTCCTGTGTCCGTCTGTCCGGTGTCCAGTCATCTATCCTTCACACTATCTTCTCCCAATTTATTGTGTAGTATTTCAATGCACTTGCTACATCACTTATTCATGGTAAGGATGTGCGCGTGGAGTGCATCCGCTCTGCTATTAGCAACATTAGCACGGGGCTCGGGGACTTGTGATGGCATGCCATCGACTGCGTATTCTAGTTTGAAGTTTTATAATAACAACCATGTTTAAGGCACACTGAAGCAATTCTTACATACTTTACGTGCCCCAATTAAATTTCATTCATTAGTTTTATGACACGTGTTAAAGTAATTGCGAACAACTTGAAGTTTGATCGTGTTTATTGTCAATTATCATTACTTGAAATTTCTATACAAACGACAATGTGTACAGTATACAGAAACAAACCTGACGTAGTTTCCAACGCAATTTTGAAACGTGGAGGTATGGTAAAACCAGAATCATACTAATGATAAAAATTGTAATAAAAATATTTTTAGTTGATTCCTGTTTAATAATGATTATAATTGATATTATTATTATAAATTGAACTTTTTAATACAGGCACCGTTTAAGTATGTAGCAACAAATCTTACACGTTTTCCAACGCACAACGGGGAAGTATAGTAAATTCGAAACAGTTTTATGACAAGAGTTCAAATAATTACGAAACATTTAAAAATTTGTCCTGTAATATTGTTATCATTATTATTATTATTATTTTTATTTTGTTTTTATCAAACTTTTACAAATCATAACGATATCATTTAAAGCTCATTAAAACAGTTCAAACGAAACGGAACATTACTGCAAGCAGTTAAAAAGAAAAGTAAAAAAAAAAAGATTGCCTTTGGAAACAAAGACACACAAAATCAGGTAAATCGGAGACTCGGTTTGATTGAGTCTCTTCATATTTTTTCTGTAGTTTGCGAGACTGCATATGCCCTATAGCGCTGGCTTAAGCGGTTTTCGATGTTTCAAAATACGAAAAGTCTGGTATTAGGATGATAAATACTTACACATAATCATATTTTTATCATAACCAATACACCATTAGCAAACTTGATGCCAGTGAAACGTAACAAAAAGAGTATGGGTTGGAAAAGAGCCGAAAAAGGACAATAGAGTATGACTGAACAGTGTACAAATCGGCTTATGTGGCTCTCAGTAAATCTTTTGACACAGCTAATGAACAGACTTTGTAGCAATACAAAAAAAAAAAAAAAAAAAAAAAAAAAAAAAAAAAAAAAATGTTGGAAGGTTCGATCCGGCTTTATCATTAAAATTTCAAGTATTCGAATACGAACACTTAAAAAGAGTATTAATTCATTCTTACACATTTTTACCAGCTTACTTACGAAACGGGGAATTACTCTCCTCTATCAGTCTCAGATTAACTGAGATGCACCATACTTCATGATAAATTGAGTAAGATCGATCGCATCGGGCAATCTAAAGCAATCGAATCCCTATGCAAAACTGATCCATCTTTAGACACGTTCCAGACAGAGAAATGTACACTACGTCGAATATTAAGACGTCATAAATCCTAATATTCAGAACTCATCATAGTGAGCCGAGGTTTATCAGCATGCTAATCTTAAACAATCATTGTAAACTAGTTAGGGGTAAAATAACCTGCCATTTAAGATAGATTATCACTGCCAGATGCTGTCTGCTTTCTTCACTTATTTTCTATCAAGTGATTCTCAATTCTGAAATAGTTAACGGCATATTGAAACAATTCTTACACACTTACCTATACACATACGAAACGGGGAAGTACATGTAGGGCAGTTTTAATGGAATGAGTTTAATTATGTATTACTATTAGTGCGATGAGATATAACAATGGCTATGTTTAAGGCACATTTAAACATGAGAACGACAATGTTTAAGGCATTTTGAAACAATTCTAACACACTTATTTAAAGACATACGAAACGGGGAAGTTTAGTACATCCAAAATTCTTTTGACAAGAGTACAAGTACTTTCGAACTATTTGAAGTTTGATCTTTTTATATTGTAATTACGATTTGTTTTATAGCGAAGACAACTTTTAAGACACTTAACAATGAACTTAAGAAACGGGAAAGTATAACAAATACAAAGTATTTTTATGATTAAAGTAATATCAAACTACGTCAAGGTGTTTTAGTTTATTTAGTATTAGAAGACGCAGTAGTGGCGTTAGAAGTATTATAATAAAGACAGAATTAAATGCATATTGAAAAAAAATTCTTACACACTCACTCTCCAACTCACATAGGAAACATGGAATAATAAAGTCCCAAACCATTTTTACGGCAAGAGTTCAAACAATTTCGAATAATTTGAAGTTTGATCCAGTTTTATTACTATAATCCCTGTGCTTTCAAGAGAAAGGCGATGGGATATTGTGAGTGCCTCTATCCACCCATCCATCTGACCGTCACGCTATCTCCTCCTAAAACACTATCGGAATTTATATAGAATTACTTCAAGACTGTCCCTTGGGGTAAGGATGTGCAAGAACAACATTATTCGTCCGTACGTTCGTTTGTCCGTCCGTCCATCCGTCCGACGTCCATCAAAATATCTCCTCCTAAACCACTAGGCGGAATTTAAACATAATTACTTCAAGACCTTCTGTAATTGTAAGGATGTAATTGTAAGGATGTGCGAAAGCAACATTATTTTTTTCAGTACATCCGTCCGTCCGACCATTCGTCCGACGTTCGTCCATATGTTGAACATACTCTTTCCACCTAAACCACCGGGTGGAATTCAACCAAACTTGCTACGTGACTTAAGGGTGTTTGAGAGCAAATTAATGTTTACTCTGTACGTTAGTCCGTCTGCCCGTCGTGCTATGATCTCCAGATACCAGGCCAAATTTAACTTGCTACATCACTTCCCCTAAGGGTTTGCGGGAGCAACATGTTTCCATCCAGCGTCCACCCCTCTGTCCATTACGCTACCTCCTCCAAATCACTGGGCTACATGACTTACTTTCATGGTAAGGGTATTCAAGAGCAAGTCTATCAGTTCATCCATGTCATGCTGTTAGCAATCTTAGCTCGGAGCATGGGTTTTGCGATAGCGTGCTATCGGATGCGCATTCTTTTCAACCTTTAAGCTATTACACAGTCATACATAGTATCTTTGAACACTTCGTAAACATATAAATGTTATATATACAACTTCGACGCTAATTTTCACGGAAATGAAGATGTTAAGGCATGTCTCACTTAGAACATCATTATAAAATAAAGCGTCTTAAATTCTGGAAATATAGCTTTTTTTCTAAAACAAAATTAAATTCTCAGACTTTCAAAATTTTGTCCGAAGTAAAATTTTCTCGGATTGCGGCGATATATTTTTGGCACTCAGTTTACGATATAATTTTATTATTAGGAAACAAATTGTATTTTGTTATTTCAGGACAAGCTGCTACTGTACACAAGACTACGGAAGTAAGGCCTGACAGAATATACACCTTGATGAATTACAAAATTCAAGGTGGTCAAAGTGTAAGAAAACCAGACAGCTCAAATGCAGCAAAAGGCCACAAACAACAACAGCAAAAACAAGTACGAGAAGAACAATTTATAGGTATTGCTCTATGGCTTTTTAAACAGATTTCATCACACAGTGTGATGTCTGAAAAAAAATCCTTTGGAAGCATGGAAATATTCGTTTAGTCTCACTATGTCTACGGGCACGGTGCCGCTTTAAACTAGGTAACCAGTCCAGATATAGAGTGGCTTTCTCTATTTCTTGTGCAATGCACCTTTTTCAAAGTATGGTGAAAATAAGTTACTAACAAAAGTATTACAAAACAGTAAGCGAAAAATCCAGGGAATGCCACAATCACAAAAAAGGTAAGAGAAAAGTCCAGGGAGTGCCACAATCACAAACCGCAGCCCTTCCCAGACCCAAAGAGGAAGAGGAAACCGACAAATCTAAACAAGCACAAACCGAACAAACGTACGAAAAGCACTAAGATTAGCTCTCTCTTCCCCAAGCGAGGTAATCGCAATACTAAAAGGACTGAAAAACACAAGAACAAAATGTCACACGGAAAGACAAACAACAAATCGCCTCGTAGAATAAACCATAAAGCAACAAAGAGTAAGACTAACACCGAGACCACCGCCTTAGAACGGTCGGTAGAGCAAACCACCGGGGGGTTTAAAGCACTTTTACAGCTAGCTAACTTCACCCTGGGTCCCGATGCTACTCTTAATACAGAAATACATAAAAATTCGGTTCGCATAAAGGCTCCCAACTCAGTCAGTGCATCAAAGCGAAAACATAAAAATCAAATTAACCACTATAATAAACAAAGACGAGTACTCATGGCTAATTCTACTGTATGCCAGAGTAAATGAAAACCAATAGTTGAACCACGGCGGGCCAAGCCAAAGACATATCGTCAAGCCCCAACCCACTGGTTAAAGTTTTACGAAGAGGCCGTCATTGAGTCTGAGGCCTGAACCGCCGTCGTGCAATTAAAGAGTGAAGCATAGCCATCAACAATGATTGGGTTGACAACTAGGCATGCAGTCTGCCGCATAATATCCAGGCTATAGCCAATTCTTTTATAACGGTTAATAAGTTTTCTGAATTGCTCCGAAAAGTAAGATTTACCTACAATTTTTCTAAATCTGTACACTAAGTCACCGTAAAATTCGGGTTCCGATATACCTTGTTGCAGAAGTGTTTTCAGACTGACGCTATATTTTTCTAACAAGGCACTGTGTCTGCGATAAAATTTCGAAAACGCCTTACGAAGTTTAAAATAACGGTAGCCCTGCCTAAGAAGTTTGGCAGTAAGGACTTTATTACGGTAGTTAAAGTCATTAAGATTTGAAGAAGCTCTGGTGAAATAAGTTGAGATATGTATACCCCATATGAGGTACGCCGGGGGACATCGCCATCCAGAAAAGGGAAATTGACTATATCAAAATCAAAATCGTCCCGTTTATCATAAATTTTGGTGGAAACTGTACCATTAGATATACATAGATTCAAATCCAAAAAAGGTGCCTCGGTATCGGAAGAATTTGCTCTATTTAACTGGAGTTCTGTAGGGTATATCCGGTCCACCATTTGGTCAAAGTAAATATTGTCAATATTTAATAAATCGTCAAGCCGCAGCTCTTCCCAGACACCAAGAAAAGGAGAAAACAGACAAAACCAAACAAGCGCAAATCGAACAAACGCACTAACCCCTCCCCCCCCCCCACACACACACACTCCCTACACACACACGTACGCAAACGAGGCAACCGCAACGCCAAAAGTACCGAAAATCGCAAGAACAAAACAACAACAGGCACAAAAAGGTAAGAGAAAAGTCCAGGGAGTGCCACAAACACAAACCGTAGCCCTTCCCAGATATCAAGAGGAAGAGGAAACCGACAAATCCAAACAAGCACAAATCGATCAAACATACGAAAAGCACTAAGATTAGCTCTTTCTTCTCCAAGCGAGGTAATCGCAAACCTTGAAATAAACCGCCTAGTAGAATAAACCACAAAGCCACAAAGAGTAAGACCAATACCGGGACCACCGTCCCAGAACGACCAGCAGAACAAACCAGCGAAGACTGATATGATTGCGCGAATGCGCATGTTTTTAGCATGCTTTTATTTGTATCCTTAAAGGTTAGACAGTGGTATAATTCGAGATACTCTTAATAAGTCGAGCCTTGGTGGTCTGCTTCAAACATGATTAAATCGTAATTCAAGCATTTCAAAAACATGCGAAACGGAGAAATGCCTAAATAAAGATAATCTGATCATTGACGCCAAGGTTGGCAAGCTCTTATTGGAATGCTTGCTCTGATACGACATTTCAATCTGTATTAATTCTACCAAAAGCCTGACTTAGAATATGGACGTTAGTTGGATGCAATGAGGCAGGGTCCATACCGACTGGGGAATTAATTCACTAGCCTAATTGTACTCAAAATAGGATTTCATGCGAAACGGTATAATGCACTAAATAATGATAATCTCATCATTGACGCCAAGGCTGGCAAGATCTTACTGGAATGCTTGCTCTGATACGACATTTAAATCAGTATTAATTTCACAAAATCCTGGCTTATAATATGGATTTAAGTTTGACGCACTGAGGCTCAGTCCATACCAACTGGGGAATTAATTCACTTGCCTAGTTGTACTCAAATTAGGATTTCATTAATTTCATATGAAAGTAGTGTTCAAGAAAATATCCTTGAACACTGGTTTTAAAATTTTCTCATTCTATTTTTAACAGGTGATAATCACATAACACACTCATCGGTATCAAAAAGGAAGATTGAATTCATCAGCACAATGGCACTGAGAGACAGAAAAAATCTGAAGAGAATTCGGACGGATGTATCAGATTTCTGTGGCGATTTTTCGGAAGCACTTGAAATGGATGAGGTAAAATACTTATAAAATCAGTGCAGTGTCCGACAAGTGCTACAATCCCAAGACATATGCACAACAAAAGAACAGTTACAAAACTGCCAAAAACAAGTATGAGAAAAGTTCAGGGAGTGCCACAATCACAGCCACAGCCCTTCACAACCAAGAGGAAAAGGAAACAGACAAAACCAAACAAGCGCAAATCAAACAAACGTACAAAAAACGCTAAGATTAGCTCTCTCTTCCCCAATTGAGGCAATAACAATGCTAAAAGGACTGAAAAAACACAAGAACAAAATAACACAAGGCAAAAATTAAAACAGATCGCCTAGTAAAATTAACAACAAAACCACAGAGAGTAAGACTAACACAGGGACCGTCGCTTAGACCGGTCTGGGTGGTGGTGGGTGTTTCGGTGCGTGGGGGTGGTTAAAGCACTTTTTCAGCCGGCCAACTTCACCCTGGGTCCCGATGCTACTTTTAATATAGATACATAAACATACGGTTCGTATAAAGGCTCCCAACTCAGTCAATGCATAAAAGCGAAAAAATAAAAAATCAAATTAATCACTAACCAAAGACGAGTACTCATGGTTATTCCAGTGTGTGCAAAAGAAAATGAAAACCAATTGTTTAACCATAGCCAAAGACATACATTAAGGCGCCAACCTACTGGTTAAAGTTTTACGAAGAGGTCGTCACTGAGTCTGAGGCCCAAACCACTGTCGTGTAATTAAAGAGTGAAGCATAGCCATCAACAATGACTGAATTGATAACTAAGCATGCAGTCTGCCGCATATTATCCAGGCTATAGCGAATGCTTTCATAACAGTTAATTAGTTTTCTTAATTGCTCCAAAAAATTAGATTTTCCCACATTTTTTTCTAAGTCTGTACACAAAGTCACTATAAAACTAAGGTTCCGATATACCTTGTTGCAGAAGTGTTTTCAGACTCGACTATCGCTTTCTCCCCAAGTTTTTAGAAAGGACAGCAGAACACAGAAAATAGTCAATGCATAATTGAATACGAAACAGTTATTAGTAGCATAACATATTTTAACAGCCTAAAGACATCAGACTGCTAAATAGGCAATAAGACAATTAGATGAATGATATGAAAGAATGCTATAAAGTTTTTTTTTTGTTGTTTTTTTGTTGTTTTATTTATTTATTTATTTATTTATTTTTTTTTGTTTTGTTTTTTCAAAAACAAATACTGTCATACATCGCAATTTTATTGCAGGATAATTCCGGAAGTGAGTATCAACCAGATGAAAAAGACCAGGAAAGTTCAGATTACTCAGATAATTCAGATGCAGTATCCGAAATTGTGGAAAAAATAGAAACTATAACAGTAAACAAATCAACAAGTATTCCTGAGGAGATACCTACAGCAGTATATACAACAGAATCCAATTCACAGGCTTTTAGTACAATTCCGTCACAACCGGCTGAAAATAAAACATCCAATACAGGACAATCGGAGGACATAGAATCAGTTGAAGTTAAACCATCAGTACAGCCTACAAATAACATACAATGTAGAAAATACGACAAAAAATTCTACTGTTTATACTGTGAAGAAGCCAGAAGCAAATTACCTGACCATCTTATAGCAAGGCACAAAGACGAAGATGATGTCGCAAAATATATGTCTGAAAATAACAAGCAAGAAAAAGACAAACTGTATATAAAAATAAGGAATTTAGGAGACCATTTGCATAACAGAAAGGTTTTGAGAAGTGGAGAGGGTGACCTTGCTGTTCGATACAGACCAAGGAACGGAGATGAGGGCAATTCAGACCACTATGGACCATGTCCCCGATGCTATGGTTATTACATCAGGCGGGAACTTTGGCGGCATAGATGCCCTTTAGCAATAGAACAACCAAAGGAAAAAGGCTTAAAACTTGCTTCTGCCAGTCTGCTACTTCTGCCTACAAGTCCCTATGGAAGTTACCATCTACGAAAGGTAATAGTCGGCATGAAAGGTGACGAGATCAGCCGAATCGCTAAAAGTGATTCAACAATCATGGCCAATGCTGAAAAACTATGCAAAAAGCATGGACACGAAATTGAAAGACATAGTTACATTAGACAGAAAATGAGAGAACTGGCTAGATTATTGAAAGAATTAAGGGCCGAAGCAAATCTTCCAAATGGCACGCTTGATTTGTTTTTTAGTCCAAAATATTATCGGCTGATGGTTTACTGCAGTAAGAAAGTCGCATGTTATGACGAGATGACAAACCGCTATGTAACTCCTTCTTTGGCATTAAAATTAGGTCATGCGATACACAAATGTTCAAAAATTGTTGCTGGACAGTGTATAGAAAACCGAGATAGGGAAAAGGCGAATGATGTAGAAGAATTCCAAAAATTACTGGAGTTAAATTGGACCGATGACATTTCACTAAATGCATTGAAAACAATCAGAGAGGACAAACGAAACAAGGCAAGTCAAATGATACCACTAGCAGATGATGTCAAGCAATTATCAGCACATTTGAAAAAAGTTGGAAATGAAAATTTCAAAGTTTTGGTGTCTTCGGAATCGGTCGTGGATGCTAAAGCGTGGGAAACATTGAATGAGGTCACTCTGACCCAGCTCATCGTGTTCAACAGGAAGCGTGCTGGAGAGGTGTCGAAAATGAAAATAACCGATTATCGGGCCAAACATCTGGTAAGCACAGGGCCTGAGTGAAAATCGTTGCTTTCCACAACAGAAAAAGGGCTCTGCAAAAAATATCCCAGAGTTGACATTCTTGGCAAAGGAGATCGGCCTGTGACCGTTATTTTCCCTCCACACATAACAAGAAATTTGGATCTTCTTCTGGACACGCGGTCTGACATTGCTGCTAGGACCAATGATTTCCTTTTTCCGAGAATTCATTATGGTTCAGAAGGACATATAAGAGGAACAGATTGCTTGAAGAAATTTGCAAATGCGTGTGGAGCTGAAAAACCGACCTTGCTTAGATCCACAAAACTGCGAAAACACATAGCTACAATGTCACAAGTACTGAATTTACAGAACAATGAGCTAGATATCTTGGCAAACTTTTTAGGACATGATATCCGAGTTCATCGGGAATACTATCGAATTCCACAAGAAACATTACAAGTGGCTAAAGTTTCAAAATTACTCATCAGCATGGAACGTGGAGGAGCTGGTCTTCAGTCAGGACAATCACTGGACGAGGTTGAACTTGGAGACGATGTCATAGAAGGTATGTTGTTTTTTATCATTTGCTTTAAATTGGTCTCAACCATATTATCTCTCTGACAAATTGATATACACCAAAACATAAATATGGAGTTTGGAAAGCGAACTTATTATAATATTTGGTGTCATTCAAATGCTATTATATATTTCAAGGTATATATATGAATTGTAAATACATTACATAAACTGACCCTTGAATTTTCTCATATATGAGATAGACTGATTCTGATATAGTGGGCCCCGTAGCTTAGTGAATAGGAGAGTTGACACTTAATCCATTAGGTTTCTCACCGCAAGACAAACAAGAAGCTGTTTCTTAAATAGGTGGTAACTCGTAGGCAGAGAAATACATTACAAATCATAAATCTAACATAACTGCAACAGCAAAATACCGCAATTAAATACCGATTTAGAACGGTCAGAAATTAAATGCTAGTGGGCTTTAGCTAGTTTTACTGGAACCTAATCCTTGACCTCAACTATTGTTGTTGTATAAAACATTAAATTATTTGGTCCGCGTGGAGGTCTGCTAGCTTATCAATGAATCATCACGAGTGATAACACATGTACAATTAAATAAAGAAAAGTGCTAGATATATTAACATTGTAACCTAGAAAAAAATCTATGCTGTATGTAGGTCGGATTTCTGACTGAATCGCTTGTGCATCTGTTCACTGAAACTAGAGTAGATTTAAATTTATGCTGCTAGAATGTTTAGAGAAGGTAAAATATATAAGCAATGATCAGGTATCGATACAGTTATAGCCTATATTCTGCCAACATCAGCAGTAGGGAAAACGGTAAATTGTAAATACATTACATAAACTGATCCTTGAATTTTCTCATATATGTTATTTATAACAGTTTGAAATATTTTAACAGACACAGTCAAATAGATCTTAAGTAGACAGTAAATCATTTCATTTAATAAGAATTACTGTGAACACTAGTAAATGAAACACACCAGTGTAAGTGAAACCTGCCAAACTGCAGAAGATAAGTAAAAATATTCAGCAGGTTTTAAGCTAATATTTTAAGATGATAGTGTTATCGGATTTCTTGAACGTACGTATTTCAAAACTGTTCGCAATTTATATCTCGGCTGACATACTTATCTTCTTATGACATGCTGAATGTTTTATTTTTATGTTTTACTCTTGCAGCAGGGACGTAAAGAATTATGCCATCAAAGCATAACAGTTCTGTAAAGTTTGTGTTTCTTTAAATTTGTTTATAATATGACGCCACTGTTAATCAGTCGATAACGCCGTGCCATGACAGTCATATGGCCACACGTTGCACATTACTTTGGTGGGAACAAGCAAAGTAATGACGACATCTAAATCAACCATGGATGTCGATTTGAAGAATTGTCAATTATAAAGGCTGTAAAATCCCATTTAAAATGTAAATATCACAAACAGAATCTTTCATTCGTGGTTCTTTCATATGAGATTGTTAAACTTCATATGAAATGACCAGTCATGTAACACCCCATATATCTGACTTTGCATGCGGCTATCATGATGGTTTCCTTTCATGTTATGTTTCTACTTGTAATGTTTCAGATGACACAGCTTCAGAAGAGTCTTCTGATGATGAAAATGGACTTTCTGAGCCTACGTTAGTTTCCGAAGATAATGGTAAGTTTATTAAGAAACGCAAGAATAATGCTAAATTACGATAAATAACACGGATTTCGGCATGAAAAAATGCATTTAAAAGGCAAGACATTATTAACTTCTGGTATGTAATACATCAGAGGGCTATGCAATAATATATTCTTATGCAAACATGTAAGAAAAGGTCACCCAGGAAAGGCCACATTCACAGAAAGTAGCCATCTCAAGCCACCGAAAGAAAATACGTGACATGGAGGCACACACAAAAACATAACATGAACACGAACCAACGGTACCAAGCTAATAAAAAAAGATACTGCAAATGAGCGACCGCCTTGGGACGGTCAGCAGCAAAAACACTGGTGCTACATACAACTCCGGAGTTTATGAGATTTCAACCCTCGCTTTCAATTCCCGTGCAATATAACTTAATATCTAATTGATCCGTGTGGAGGCGTCCTACTCAACAGTAAGTCATAAAAAAAAACATGTATAGGTAAAGAAAAACGTGAATCAGTGTTGGTGACTAAATAACAATGTGACGTCAAAGCAGAAAAAGGAAACCATCAATCAGATTACGGAGTGAAAAAATCGACTGAAAAAAAAGCTGCTTCAATGAACTTCCATGCCTATGGTATTTCCGTTGTAACTCTCCTTGTCATTCATTTATACATGGGCAGAATTTGTTTCAGTATTACAGTTTGACAATCTACAGTTGTAGCATGATAAAGTTTCATTTAAAAGTGTTTTCAGTTTCGTTGAATGTAGCTGGAGAAAACGGAGTTTTCATTTTAGAGCGATTATGTGAATGCATTAGAGTTTGTCTGAGAAGACAATCTATATAAGGCATTCATATTCTGCCGTGCATAACGCCAGTGAGTCCTAATTTGAGATTAGGACTGAAGTAACAATACACATTATGCATGGATCGTTCAAACAGATATTTGCTGCAATTTTTCATACAGATAAGTTAATCCTTAATTGTTTGATTCTCAAATTTCATTGTTCTTACTGTAGAGTTTAAGAATGAACAAAAACTGTTTGTATTATTAAAAATAGAACGTGCTGTTAAATCTTATGAGTTTTTGTCAAGAAACATGCAAGCTTTGCTCTTAAGTTTTACAACGGTGGTTCGGGCCTCAGAAAATCACGGCCTCTTCGTAAAACTTTAACAAGTGGGCTGGGGATTGATGCTATGACTTTGGCTTGGTCCGTCGTGGTTTAACTATTAGTTTTCATTAACTCTGGCTTGCTGTGAGTTCAGGGTTAGCCGTGAATACTCGTCTTTTTAACATAGTGATTAATTTGATTTTAATGTTTTAGCTGTGGTGCATTGACTTAGTTCGGAGCCATTTTGCGAATTGATTTTTATGCATTTTGGTATTAAGAAAAGCATCAGGGCCCAGGGTGAAGTTAGTCAAATGTATTTTAAATCCCCAGCAGATTATACTGCTGACCGTTCTTAGAAGATGGTGGTCTCGGTGTTGTTCTTAATCTGTGTAGCTTTGTGATATATTCTACGAGGCGATTTAGATTAAGTTTTGCCTTTAGTTTTGTCCTTGTGTTTTTCAGTCCCTTAAACATTGCGATTATCTCGCTTGGGGAAGAGAGAACTGGTCTGTGCTCTTCGTGCATTTTTCTGATTTGCGCTTGTTGGTTTTTGTCTCTTTCCTCTTCCTCCTGGTGTTAGGGATGGGCTGTCACTTATTATTGTGTTGACCCCTGGACTTTTCGTTTTACTTCTTTCTTTGTGAAGCGCGTCTGCAATATCTGTGACGTAACTAATGACATCATGAATCAAGTAAGAATAGTGTTTAAAAAAAACATCTGAAGCAGAATAGGAAGATTGATACTGTTCACAGTGGATAAATCAACTATGGATAATTTCGCACATTTTCAAATTTTCGGCGTTTCGTTTTATTTTGTTTTTACTGTATATGTAAGTGTAGAGCTGTTGGTTTTCCTTCCACTATGCCTAGTAATCAGTTAATTTTGACCAGCATGTGAATTGCAGTTATGTATAAGGTTATATGAAAATTACAAAAGGATACCACTGAGATAAATATTCAATACATTATGTGTCTTTTCTCCAGGTGCAACCAACGTACACGAAATTCAAACGAAAGACAGGCCTATTCTGGGTTCGAATTCTAAAACACCGCATCTAAACGCTGAAGAGGACAATTGTGGTTTTGGAACAGAAACAGACATAGTCGAGCTGGGAACAAATGCAAATAAACATCAGTGTATAGAACAGTCAAAGACAGCGAGTTCGGTTACTTTAGCGAGGAAGCCAATAACCAAGCGCTCTTGGACGGATGCAGAATTCAAAGCAGTTGCAAGGCACCTCGAAGCATATACCATGCAACATAACAAGCCTCCCGGAAAACGAGCCATTGACGCATGCATTAAAGCCGAACCAGTCCTTAGAGCCCGAACATGGCTAAATATCAAAGACTTTTGTAGAAACAAGTTTTGTAGAAAATAATATACAAAAAAGTTGTGATTTAATGGAATGGCATAATGATAAGTATAAGTATAATGGTGAAAAACGTGTGTGAGTACGCAGCAGTACTTTCATTAAGGGTGACAAAAAAACGTTTGTTTAAGGCTACGTTAATCGTTACAGTACACTTGAATTGCATTAACCTTTCTAGATCAAAATGATTTAGAAGTTGAACATTTGTACGCAGTCAGTTCTAAGATTTAATAACGGAATTATTTGTTTATGTTGTGCCATATATTCCATTATGTTTCATGCAAATACAATTCTTTGAATTTAGATTCCATCACTAAAAAAAAAACAAAAAAAAAAAAAACAAAAAAAAACACGGATATCCCGTGTATCTTATAAGCCACCGAACGATTTTAATTTAGTACATAATTTCCTTGACCCTTTAATAGACATATTTTTTTTCATAAATCTGACGTTCTCTGATAGCGTCATCAGCAGCCGAAGCAGTAAACGTTGGCTTGACCAAATGCTGACGTGAATGCTTCATCCACGTTGAGTCTCTTATTTTCGTGATTTTTAGTGTTCTTTGTTTCCAAATCAATCCTTTTTTTATTTTTTGTTACTCAGATGGGCTGGTAAATTACGAAATCCTCAGCAAAATGTATTCATTAAATAACAGAGATCAAACATTACGCGGATATGCAAATTTTGTGAGAATTGCTTCGCTTCTTGACAAACGATCAATCGGTCCGCAAACTTTATTACATACATTACTGCATTTAAAATCCTCAAGAGCCAATATCCGGGAAACGTTAATGTTACATGTTTTCCGCATCAAACAAAAAATACGATAGTTGACAATGTACGATATTTTATGTGCACGTCTATACTCAGAAAAGTTACTTGATTTTGATTCCGTCAATGCGTGTTCAAACAACAGATTCATGTCCAAATCGTGACATTCACGTGCTGTTTGAATATGGAATTTATTTACGCTGCGTGACATAATGGTGTCGCCATCGAAGTTGAACAAACCCCGTTATCACATATGTCGTTAACATTTTTATTTTGCGGACAACCATGGTATTTCATGCATTAACGTTTGGCGAATCCCGGACAGGTTGTTTCAACACGAGGCTGCAAGGCCGAGTGTTCTAGTATCTTCTGAGGGAACTCGCAAATGTTAAATAAAATAGTTGATCGTTAATCTTGTACACCTTACGATTCCATAAGAAAATTCTGTCGAAATGTCCCAAAACTCTTTGTGAACTCTTCGAAAGCTCTCGGAAAACAATCACGACGGCTACGTCAGAAAAATTGTGTACAATGACGTAATTCCGCGAATAGCCGCAATGAGATTGTTTTCTACAATTGCCCATTCCGAGTGTACAACATTGTGTCACACAACAAAACGTAAGCAAGTTCAGGCTCGTCTTAAGGGGTTTTAAGTGAAGCCATGATTAAACAGCACGTGAATTTCACGAACTGAAGATCCATTTTGTTGTTTGAGCGCAGCTTCCGATCCATTCGGCAATGCTTCAAACACATATATATTTATAGCTATTAATGCAAGAACCCGACTCTTTTATTTTAATTATTTTGTCTACTCAGTGTAAAATCGCGAGAGAGCATTCTATGTTGAATTAACTTTGTTCTCATGGCGACATAGAGACTTTCATTTTTTTCTTTTTACCTTTTTTTACATAGCGTATCAGGCTGCCCATACATGGTGGAGAAATATGCCACTTCTACACGTCATGGTAAAACTTCAACAAAGTCTTAAATGAAATGTGAGTCTGAAATTTAACTTACCACTTCAATGCCAAGACATGTCAATTAGTTATTAAAAGATAAAATACATTTTTAAAGTATGAAAAACTTACCTTCTAGCTGGCGCAAATTCGAACAGTCATATTCCATTTTCTTTTAACAGTAACGCCAGTAATGCAGCCGAAAACTAAAATATCCAAGTTTATTCAAATGAAAACACAGTATCAGTATGTTCGTAGATACCAAAACTGATACACAAAATAAACATTGAATAGAGCTGTTTGGGTAGCCTTCTCTGTAGCTATAGTAAGTCTTTATTTAAATGAGTTTATATATTTTAATTCTCGTCTGCATTAAATGAAACACCCAGAAAGAATCTGAAGTTGGTATTTTTTATATTCGTGAAAAGAAAAAAAATGGAATATGGTTGTTCTAATTTGCGCAAATTGGCAGGTGATTTTTTCACACCTTTAAAATGTATACCATTCAATTGTAAATTAAATTTCTGAGACTCGCATTTAGTTTGAGATTTTTGTTGGCAGTTTATGATGACGTGTCGACGTGTAATATTTCTACATCATGTAGATTTCCCTTGATTGAGTCCTCCTGAGGTAGAAATATCCATGTGTATTGTGCATTCGCCATCCTGAGAATTCATAATAATACCTGGAAGAATAATAGCTGGAATAGTTCAGTTTTGTCTATATATGTTACATTGTTACACTTGTGCCGCAATATCTCTATGCCTTATGTTTTTGCACCTCATATTGCCATGTAAATAGACTGAATAAAGGAAAAATAAATTTGATTGATTGGCTGACTGTGTGGCATATTTAACTATCTCCAGAGAACAATAAGAAACGTAAAAAGATATCACAAACACTTGCCAGTTTATCAACTGTGATACCAAGTTGCTGCAGCATTTTCATTGTGATTTAAAACACATAAAATTGACTTCTAAGGATTATTCAAACACCTTTTACATATTGCTTGCATAATTGCATCCCTGATCATTCAGCACATGTATTTGTAATGAACTTTTATTTAGATTAATGTGTTGAAATAACCTATTAAATGTGAACGTTAATATATCCCCACTATGTATGGTCTGTGACAATAGTGTGTGTATCATCTGTGTGTCCCCGTTTAGCAAGTGTGTATCGAAATCCCCTATTCGTTTGTAAAAAGTCACACTATCAAATTTAAATGATAGCATAAAAAGCGCATTTGATTCTTACCTCCGAAAGAACAAAGCGCCCAAAAATAACATTTTTAGTAACAAAAAGCTAAAAATAAGGGGCTCCCCGGTTTGCACATTTCAGTCATACCTCCCCGGTTTGGACCTTTCACAAGTATGTGTGTGTGTGTGTGTGTAATGTGTGGGGTGGGGAGGTGGGGGTGGTAAAAGCACTTTTGCAGCCGGCTAACTTCACCCTGGGTCCAGATACTACTCTTAATACAGAAATACATAAAAGATTCGGTTCGCATAAAGGTTCCCAACACAGTCAATGCATCCAAGCGAAAACATAAAAATCAAATTAATCACTATGATCAACATAGACGAGTACTCATGGCTAATTCTACTGTGTGCAAGAGTAAATGAAAACCAGTAGTTGAGCCACGACGGGCCAAGCCAAAGACATATCATCAAGCCCCAACTCACTGGTTAAAGTTTTACGAAGAGGCCATTATTGAGTCAGAGGCCCGAACTGCCGTCGTGCAATAAAAGAGTGAAGCATAGCCATCAACAACGATTCGGTTGATAACTAGGCATGCAGTCACCATTCCAGTCTTTATGTAGCCCTCCTGGATTAACTGTTTATTCTCCAGACACTATATCACCTCTAACATCCATTCCAGTCGATATGTACCCACCCCCTCCCCGCCCCCTCCCTTGGGTAACTGTTTATTCTCAAGACATTGTATCACGTTTACCCATCCATTCCAATCTTTATATATATATCCACTCTTGAGTACTGTTTATTCTCAAGACATTATATCATCACTATCCCTCCATTCCAGTCCATATGTACACCCTCTTGGGTAAATGTTTATTCTCAAGACATTATAACACCTCTACCACTCCATTCCAATCTATACGTACCCCCTTCTGAGTCAGTGTTATTCTCAAGATTATATCATCTCTACCCCAAACTCCACCCCCCCCCCCCCAACCACCACCCCCCGTTCCAATCTATTTGTACCCCTTCTGGGTAAATGTTTATTCTTGACATTATATCTGCCCAACCCTCCATTTAAATCTCCGTGTACCCCTTCCTGGGTAAATGTTTATTCTCCAGACATTAATCACCTCTACTCTCCATTCATATCTCCATGTACCCCCTCCTTTGTAAGTGTTTAATCTGCAGAATTATTAAATCACTTTTAACTCTCCATTCGTATCTCCATGTACCCACTCGTATGTAAGAGTGTATTCTACAAACATGACATCACTTTTAACCTTCCATTCCTATTTGCATGTACCCCCTCATATGTAAGTATTTATTCTTCAGATATTAAATCACCTCTGCCCATCCATTCTTCTCCATGTACCCCATCATATGTGTGTTTATTCTGCAGACATCACAAGGATTGTCTAAAGCTTTGACAATGTCTCTAGATAATGCAATATATTCAATGTGACCAGGTCATGGTGTGTGTTGAGTCAGGAAGATTCATAATAAAATGCTCGCTGATTGTATTCATTACCGTTGACGGCATTGCAAAGGCCAACATAAATTATTGACTGACTGGCAAACAGATGTCTGGACTGAAGCACTGACAAACCGATGCCTATGTTGTACCAAGCTAAAACCTGTGTCACAAATCACATGGTTTTAACATGCTGACAGATGACATAATGATATGCTAACATTGAAATGCCAATCATGCTGAAATACCCCACCCATTTGTATTTATGTGTTCACTGAACCTTGAAATACAGGTCATGACTGCCATGACCGTCTTGTTATGAGCTTGCCTACTAAAGATGTTACTATAATGCAAAAAAGGTAAGAGAATAAGAGAAAAAGTCCAGGGAGTGCCACAATCACAACCCGCAGCCCTTCCCAGACACCAAGAGGAAGAGGAAACAGAAAAAAAAACAAAGAAGCGCAAATCGAACAAACGTACAAGTTTGTCACTGTCTGGAGAATAAAAGTTACCCAGGAGTGGGATCATATAGACAGGAATGGAGAGGTAGGGATAATGTAATGTCTGGTGAATAAACAGTACCCAGGATTCGGTACATATAGAATGGAATGGGGCGGGAGGGGGCGTGCAGGGGCCGGGGTGGGCGGGGGTGGGTGGGAGAGGGGTTAGAGATGTAATGTGTGAAGAATTAACACTCATCCAGGTGTGGGTACATATAGATTGAAAGGAGGAGTAGAGGTGATGTAATTTCTGGGGAATTAGGAGAATTAACATTTTGTTTAAACAGTTTTTATTTGTCATTAAGAATATACATGTACAATCAATCACAATGTCAACTGACAGTATCCACCGTGACCACCTGTAACGTTTCTTTGCGGTTTTCCCGTTGCTTTTGCGTTTTTCGTAGCGTTCATTTGCGACATTTCCTGTTGATTTTGCAACTAGGAAAGAGGGTGAGGTAAGACAGATGCTTCGTTTTTGTTGTTTGTATTAGTAGTCGGTGATATCATACAGCCCATACGAGCCCCAAAAGACCTAACTTTGTGATGATACTCGGTATTCTGGCAAACACTTTGCGAAGTTTCCTATCATTCGATATCAAACAAAACGATGTAATTGTCTCGAATGTAAAGTAACGCTAATTGCATCGGCATCGTATTTTAGTAACGCTGCTTACGAAGGCATCAATATTAGTAGCTCAAGTATGAACATCGATTGTGGTTTGGGTTTTACGACATTATGGTCATACTTTTATTAACTTAAAAGCCGGCTAAGTCATTGCCATTTATCAAAAGGTGATGATAAATGACAGACGAAATGACTAGATTGACCATAATGCCACAAAACCCAAAGCACAATCGATTTTCATACTTGAGCTACTGATAGTGATAATTGAGGAGTGATAAATTTGTATGTGTAATATTAAAACTGCGATGATTTCAGGCTAGAATGGAAAACAGAGGTCCACAAATCATAACTGATCCATCATCGCAGTGTCGCAATGCTGGTTTTCTCGAATGATAGGAAAATCCGCAAAGTTTTTGCCAGAACACCGAGTATCGTCACAAAGTTAGGTCTTTTATGGCTCGTATGGAATGTATAATATCTCCGATTACTAATAGAAACAACAAAAACGAAGCATCAGTCTTATCTCACCCTCTTTCCTAGCCGCAAAATCAACAGGAAATGTCACGAATGAACGCTACGAAAACCACAAAAGCAACGGGAAAACCGCAGAGAAACGTTACATGTTGGTCACGGTGGTATCTGACGATAAGTTTATAACTTTAACCAGTGGGTTGGGGTTTGACGATATGTCTTTGGTTTGGCCCGCCGTGGTTTAACTATTGGTTTTCATTTACTCTGGCATACAGTAGAATTGCCCTGGGTACTCGTCTTTATTTATCATTGTGATAAATTTGATTTTTATGTTTTCGTTTTGATGCATTGACTGAGTTGGGAGCCTTTAAGCGAACCGAATTTTTATGTATTTCTGTATTAAGAGTAGCATCGGGACCTAGGGTTAAGTTGGCTAGCTGTAAAAGTGCTTTAACCGCCCCCCCCCCCCCACCCCTGCCACCACCCACCCCCGGTGGTTAATTCTACTAACCCTTCTAAGGCGGTGGTCCCGGTGTTAGTCTTACTCTTTGTGGTCCCTGTGTTAGTCTTACTATTTGTTGCTTTGTGGTTTATTCTACGAGGCGATTTGTTTTATAAAAAAAGGTAAGAGAAAAGTCCATGGAGTGCCACAATCACAAACCGCAGCACTCCCTGGACTTTTCTTTTACCTTTTTTATATTCAAATCACTATGTAAATATTTCCTTCCCATGTGAAAATAAAAAAATAATGACGGTTACAAACTAAAAACAACGTAAGAGAAAAGTCAAGGGAGTAAACCACCGGGGAGGGGGTGGCGGGGGGTCTAAAGCACTTTTACAGCTAGCCAACTTCACCCTGGGTGAATTATAACCAAATATCAGTAAGACCATGCTGAATTACCTCACCCATTTATATGTATGTAGTCACTGAACCTTGAAACACGTCATAACAACTATGACCACATTCTTATTACCTGGCCAAGTAAAGATGTACATGTCATTATTTGCCAGTTAGCGTTGAAATACGTTTTCGTAGTCGTGAAAGTTTATTTTTAGACCAAAATTACACAGGCAGCACCAGTCCTATTGCAATCGCAGAGTTATTTACAATAAACGACATTTATATAACGTCTTGATGCAACTAAACACTATATTAAGCCCTAAACTTAATTTGTCACATCGTCAAGTATCTCGACCGGCATAGTCACTATCTATCATTATATTCTCAACAAATCCTACTACACAACATGACCGGAAGTCGTGATTATTATTATAATGTCGACATATAGTTGTAAAAGTGTTTCATGATGCTAGCGTTGTGGGTCACACTTCTGGACAGTATTGCGACCTGCAGTTGCGATAACCATTATCAACGGAAGTCGATATAGCATGAGGTCATTCATTTTAAAAACACATTTTTTTCCTTCTTTGGCTAGACCCACCTCTCATGATCAGCCCTAATATACAGTCGATAATAGAGCACACATCAAAGGCTTATCATATGTAAGAGATTATGTGATCATTATAAGGGTGTTAAGTCTCCTTAGGCGGGGCCCTATAAGGGGTAATTCATATAATTGAGAAGTGTTCAATATGTTACTTTAGAACCAAATAAATTCATCTGGAAAGTTTGCATTTAATTTGTTGAATTGTGTTGTATTACTTTATTTATTTATTTACTTTTTGATAGTTTTCTAAAAATAAAAATGTTGTTTTTTCTTGCATTGTGAAAAAAAATACACATAAACTGAAATAGAAATATGAAATTGAAAGTTATTTATTTATTTATTTATTTATTTATTTATTTATTTATTTATTTATTTTCTAAAGTAAATAAGAACATTTCACTGAATCCTTATCTTACTGATGGAGCACTATATAATAAATCTGGTAGGAAATTTAAAAAAAAAAAATGTATACAAAAAAGTGAATATTTATTTTCTGCAATCACACAAACTGAATTTTCTGAAACAAAAGCTATTTCTACAAACTAGTCTGTATGTTAGTGAAGATTCAGATCAGCCTGCACATCTTCACAGTCTGATTAGTCTTCACCGTATACTCTATAAGATACGCAGTGTATCTTACTGATCAGGCTGCGGAGATGCGCAGGCTGATTCGAGTCTTCATTGAGCGCATATGTTATTTTGCAGAAATTAATGTGATTTGTTTCTTTAGTATCTGTCAAAAACTGTGAAATTCTTTTTCCATTGTATATTGCATTTTTTATGACAAAACGTGTTTTCCAGTACGTTCAATAATCAATCGTTATTTACTAAAAGCAGAAGGGCATTATTATTACACACTGAACTGCTGGGGAACAAAGAAGAATAAAGAAATATTTTTTCTTATTTTTTTTGTAAAATGGAATTTGACATTTCATGCAAATTCTACCCCTTTGAGACTGTTCGCATGACATGTCATATCCTATTTTATGGGAAAAATAAGAAAATCTTATTTATTTGTCGTCTGCTAAATCCGTCCATAGCTTGGTGAGTTATAATTCTCAAATGTCGGTGCGAAAAAAAAAAGTGCTACAAAATTATGCTATTTCTAAACAATGGATTTATTTATTTCACTCTTTTCAGTGATTATCTTTTGACGAAGCTACTAAAATAGTGCTACTGGAAATTTATGCAAATAAGAAACAGATAAAGAGGGCATTTGACGATATAGAGACAAAAGTATCTCTATTTCTCCATAAAATGTGTTGTGGGTATTCATTAGAGTTGCCTTGGAGAGGCGAGTCCGATGAATAACAACCAACCATGTTTTATTGAATAAAGAGAAAAAAAAACAACATCAGATTATCACCAAATAACCCCCTTGCCAGTTTCTCTGTCTTCATCATAAGCTTTGCTGATATCAAATTTAATTTCCCCTTATCAGGCCCCCACCTATAAGGGTGGCCAAAGTCACCAAGGATTTCTTATCTTTATCTTTTTATGGTCATCAGTGTGTTATGCAATCCAAAATGTGTCTTTAAGTCGACATAAAAGCAGAAAAAGTCGACTTAGTATCTCAATATTTAGATGTCAGTTATATGCCTCCATAAGATTCAAATAGAAAAGGCGATCTATCTTTAAAAATATCATTTTAATGAGACATTTAGTCGAGTTCCATTTATAATGCACATAATTCGGTCTGACTAAACAGCGGAAAAAAATACTTTTCGGTTCACTAAATTCGCTGGTACCTAATAGCCAGAATAAGTAGTAAAAGGTCATACTTCAAATGTGCTGAAAATTTTTTGTAAATTGTTATGTAATGTTCACTTTCTAATGTTTTTCTTTTAACAATTATGTAAGTTTAAGATATATTCAGTTAAGTTTTGGTAACAGAGTTGCCACCTGTTTGAAAAAGAGTTGCCAACTCTGCTTTCTATCTGTTCATCTGTTCATTTTGTGGCGGCTTAATATTGCATTTGTCTGTCTTTCCCTTTGATGTTGGGAGCGTGATGTGGATAAGATTGTATTAGTTCCTGAGTTCACTTATTTACTTTTAATATGTATATTCACTGCAAATATTAGCTAAAGATGCATGGCATAACATAAACCACGTTGTGAATAGGTACAGACAGACCATGTTGACCAAATATCATAGCTGTCCTCGTTGTGTACACTATACCAACCGCAGATGGAACTGCATATGTAGTATCAGCCTCAACAACTCCTCATCTTTCACGCTGGGTACTGCCAACTAAATCACATACACTGGAGCCATGGATTTTGACGCACTTAAACATCATTTGGCAGTGTGTTCACTTTAGCTTTACCCAGTGGGTTAGGGCTTGACGATATGTCTTTGGCTTTGCCCGCCGTGGTTCAGCAATGGGTTTCATTTACTCTGGCATATAGTAAAATTAGCCATGAGTACTCGTCTTTGTTTATTATAGTGATTAATTTTCGCTTTGATGCATTGACTGAGTTGGGCGCCTTAATGCGAATCGAATTTTTATGTGTTTCTATATTAAGAGTATCATCGGGACCCAGTGTGAAGTTGGCTAGCTGTAAAACTGCTTAAACCCCGGCCACCCGCCCCACCCCCACACCGGTGGTTTACTCTGCTGACCGTTCTAAGGCGGTGGTCCCGGTGTTAGTCTTACTCTTTGTTGCTTTGTGGTTTATTCTACGAGGCGATTTGTTTTATGTCTTAGCCTTGTGTTGTTTTGTTCTTGTGTTTTTCGGTCCTTTTAGCATTACGATTACCTGGCTTGGGGAAGAGAGAGCTAATCTTAGTGCTTTTCCTACGTTTGTTCGATTTGTGCTTGTTTGGTTTTATCGGTTTCCTCTTCCTCTTGGTGTCTGGAAAGGGCTGCGGTTTGTAATTGTGGCACTCCCTGGACTTTTCTCTTACCTTTATTTTCATTTCTCCAGAAACACACATCTTTTCATTATGCAAGATAATCATGGACTACTAGTACATTATTTAAGACCGTTAACTGACTGATTTGAAATTCATCTAAAATGTGTCGATGGGCGTAAATCTCCAATACAACCAGAACAAAAATCATTGCAGATATTATGACAGAAATGTTTTAAAATGTTTTTTATTTTTTCGATAGTTACCCAGTCAGCATTCTACGTAAATCTATATCGGGCCGTCATCGGCCCGTCAGGGTAGCTGACGGGCCGATGACGGACCGATGTAGATTTACGTAGAATGCTAGCTGGGTATTAGCCTTGTATACCTTTTTTGCTAAGATAGCTGAAAGTCTAAAATGCTGAAATAAATGAAGGATATTTGCTCTTTTGGAGTGAATATCAGAGATATTTTCAGTGAGTGTAATGAAAAAACGACAGTATTTTCACGAGTGCGAAGGTATTCACTCCAAAAAAGCAATTATTCTCCATATAAAAGCTCAATTCGGTATTTTTAGAATTTCAGTTTTCTTGGCAAAAAGTATACATGACTAATGATAATATTTTCATCTAGTGTAATAAAACAGTATTTTTACGAGTGCGAGGAGTGAAAATATATATCAGTCACAAGTGAAATGATCGATATCATTTCACTAGTGATTGATACCACTTTTATTTTTACCAGATGCTCGTATACACAGATTCCACTGCTAACAATAAAATAATGTTCTTCAGTCGTTTACTCAGGTGGACCATTGTGGCCAATTGGGCCTCTAGTGATATTTTCACAAATTTTGAAAAGTATCTTTACTTGCGTTAAAATGTCAGCATTCCATTGTCGAATCAGTTAATACTAGCCCAGGACTCCCCTAGCTGCTAAAATCGAAATGTTGAAAAACTCACATGATAATAGTGACTGTCAGGAAACGAATCCGTGACACCTATTATTTGTGTACACGTCAGAAGTAAATTTGACTGTTAGGAGTGAATCAAAACTCGGAAAATAACTGGTTATTTAGCCTAGTTCACTGAATCTTGGTACATATGTCATCATGTGCGGCGTAAGCGTAAATGCAACTGCTGAAGCTAAACGATAAAAGCTAATACTTGTTTGGAGTACCTTTCAATAAAGCCACTCGTAACTCTGGATTTATGTGGATTATTCATGATATTATTGCATAACTCACATTAGAACACCGGAACAAGCTAGACAGCGTCTGTGGGTGCATTCTTATAGTAATTTCTGGGTTTTCGTCCGGGATGATAGCACAACTTGTTCTTGTAATGCGTTCGATGACTCTTATATGGCAAGCCGTTTTACTATTTATTCTATAAATCAGATATCTGATTTAATATATCAGATATCTTATATAATATATAAGATATCTGATATATTATATTAGATATCTTATATAAATAAGATATCTTATAGGTCAATTTAGATATCTTATATGCTATATAAGATATCCGATATGCTATATAAGATATCTTAATTGGCATATAAGATATCTTATATGCTATATAAGATATCTAATATGCTATATAATATCTTATATAGGATATAAGATATCTTATTTACTAAAGAAAATATCTCTTTTAATCAATTAAATAAGATATCTCATTTAGTATATCAGATATCTTATTTAGTATATCAGATATCTATATTAATATATTAGAAAATCTTATTTAACAAATAAGATATCTTATATGGTAAATAAGATATCTTATATGTGGAATTAAATAAGACATCTAAGATGATATATCAGATATCTTATATCGGATATAAGATATCTTATATAAGATATAAGATGTCTGATATACTTATTCAGATATCTTATATCCTATATTAGATATCTTATATCCTATATAAGATATCTGATATAATGTTTAATAAATAGTAAAACGGCCTGCCAGAAAGCCGTTTTACTATTTATTCTATAGATCAGATATCTGATTCAATATATCAGATATCTTATATAATACATAAGATATCTGATGTATTATATCAGATATCTTATATAAAATAGATATCTTATATGTCAATTCAGATATCTAATATGCTATATAAGATATCTGAATTGACATATAAGATATCTAATATGCTATATAAGATATCTGATTTGCTATATAAGATCTCATATAGGATATAAGAAATCTTATTTACTAAAGAAGATATCTCATTTATTAAATCAAATAAGATATCTCATTTAGTATATCAGATATCTTATTTAGTGTATTAGATATCTATATTAATAAATAAGATATCTTATTTAACAAATAAGATATCTTATATGGTTAATTAAATATCTTATATGCGGAATTAAATAAGATATCTCATATGTTATATCAGATATCTTATATAGGATATAATATATAAGATATCTACTTTGCTTAGTAAATAGTAAAACGGCTTGCCATACTCTTAAGCCGGAACTATTAGCCCGAATTATTAATCTGTTGTTTTCTTTTAAGCAAATTTAAGCTGGTGACCTCTAGTTGCCGCATACGATGATGTAAAAAGTATGTCCTTCTCTATATGATCTATATTGTTCATAGTTTTGTTAACATCAATCAGGTCAGCTCTTTCTCTTCTGTATTCCAGCGATGGAAGTCCTAGATGTGTCAGTCTGTCCTGGTATTAAAGATTTTCTAATACTGCTTACTAATTTAGTGGCTCTTCTCTGTACTTTTTCCAATTGCTCTCGCAATTGCTATCGTATCTTTTCTTTTGTAAAGTGGTAACCATACGGTTACTGCATATTCAAGATGTGGTTTTACTATTGTTTTGTACAATTTTAGAATCACTTCTTTATCCATAAAAGTAAAAGGCCTAAAACCAATGCCCAGATTACGATTAGCTTTATTAATTTTGTTGGCGATGTGTTCACTAAAATTTAGTGCTTGATCGATTATAACACCCACCCAAATATTTTTTCACTGGCAAGTTTTTCAATTTCTATTGTACCTTGTCCTGTTTCCATTGTATAAGTAGCTGAATTTGGACGAGAACCAGTATGGAGATGTTAACATTTTTATTGTTATATACTAATATATAGCAGTTCTCAAACGATCACACTAGTTTGTACTTCAATTTTGGCGTCATCAGCAAAGAGTTTCATAATGGCTATGGTCGTCTCAGGCTAACTAACCCATTTCTGGAGATCCCCAAAAGGGTAATTTGCAAACAGTGCAGACACAGATCAGGCGCCTGATCAGGGTCTCCATTGTTTGCAAATGGTTTAGCTGTTTTTCTCTAGGAATGTCTAAATCAAATTGCCTGGCATACCTAAAATTGAAATTCGACTCTTCCAATGTATAGTGTGGAGGAGTTTAATCAGTCTAAAAGGTCTGTAGCATAACATCTATATTATATCCAATCCTTCTAATGCGACTGATAATATGTTTTAACTGTTCTTAGAAAAAAAAAAAAAAAATAAAAAAAAAAAAAAAAAGAAAGACTCACCCAGGGGCGGATCCAGAGGGGATTCAGGCGGCACTCCCCGACAAACTCCAGCCTTGACTCAAAATTTCTACAGACAACCCTCTTTGTACTGACACTCTATACAAAGACACAATTCATTATAATGATAATTTGACGGACACGCAACTTTCGCTCAAAAGGTGACAATTAATCAGATTTTATACAATAATGTATTTAATAATCCAAGAAGCATATGATTTTATGATTTGGATATTTGTTAGAATCGCCTCAATGGGGCGATTCTAACAGATATCTAAATCATATATTCTGTGAAGAAATACGACTAAAACAAACCATTTCTTATATATCATTCTGCTGCGTTTAAGGATTCTTTACAGCAGCAAATTCATTTCAACGGCAACATCTTTGGGAACAAATGCTGTCGTTGTAACGAGGGTTCACTCTAAATTTGATTCATTTTAGATTCCGTTTTTACCTTAAATTTTTTCACCCCAGGGCCCAGCTATTCAAAGCATCGTTAGCTTAACGAGCTCGTTTGTGACAATCTCGTTAACTGTTGTAGCTAAGGTATTTTCAAATACATTGATATTTTTGCTACAAAAAGTGTTAGTAGCTTAAAGCTACTCACATTTTTTTTTTCAGCAAAAATATATTGATGTGTTTGCCATATTTCAAAATAGAAATTTTAATGTCATGTTAGCTAACAACTTCGTTAAGTTTTGAAAAAAAAGAACTGGGCCCTGACGTCTTTACAATATACTTCCCTTAAATTTTGAACAAGTCCTCTTTAATTCATGATCAGTTTGTCTTAACTTACTGGACGAGTGGCAAACAGTGTAGACCCTGATCAAACGCCGCACTCTGTGGCGTCTAATCCGAGTCTACATTATTAGGTCAGTCCTGTCGCTCCAAATACTTAGTATACATACGGTATTTTATCGAATCAAATCCTCAGATCAGACTGTACAACCATACAACCAGATCAGTGTAGGTGCCGTGTGTTGTAAGAATTATAAAATGTAGCTATGAATAATGGATGCATTGATCGGTCTGCTCCTCGCATATATCATGTTAGGTTTTAAAGGCGTGAAAACGAAAAAAAAAAAAAAATAAATAAAAAATAAAAAAAAAAAAAAAAAAAAAAATAAGCGACTTATCCTAACTTTTTGGGTCGATTATTTACAATCAATCCATAGTATACGTACATCAAAATTTCCTTAAGGTTGTTGTCCACGTGATTATCATAGACGAATGAAATCAAAACGCGTGTTGTTGTTATTTATAACCACGCTTTTGTCGCTGTGACGTCAGAGTACTGTGTAAAGAGGGTTATCTGTAAAACCTGGACTGGGCTTAGTGCTGGGACATTGACAAACAGTGCAAACCCGAATCAGACGCCGCATAACGCGGCGTCTGATCAGGTTCTGCACTGTTTGCTTAAATAGCAGGCAGTTAAGGGTTAAAAGAAACAGTCTTAAAAAGCTCAGGACCATTTTACCGGCCTTCACCCAGAGACAGTCGACTCAGCAATGCTGCCAGTGCTTTGATTTCATACATTATATGGATACTGAACTGATTTATTTAGAGCGGTATATACAATAACATGGCAAAATAAGCCCTGCAAGATTCAATGATTTACAACAAACAATGACATACATTCGACCCTCGTTATTTCGAATTCCAAGGGACTCTCTAAAATACATCGAGATATCAGTACCTCGACATATCAGATTTGCAGAATTGAGGAAAAAATAACTCGAACAACCGCATTTAACAAATTTATAGGTAATTGGACTCTGGAAGTTAGAGATATATTGAAAATATTGTGGAAAAGAGGAGGAGCAATTTCTCCTCTTTTCCACAATATTTTTTTACCTGTTGTTAGATTTTCATGTTCAGGCAGGGACCAGATTTTCACTTCGAGATAAGCGGTTATTCGAGATAAGCGAGGTCGAGATAACGAGAGTCAACTGTACAAGCATTTACAAATAAAGGCTCTCTATCATGGTTTATTCATATAAACTCTTCCACCTGCCGGTCCGAAGAGACCATTATATATCAAAATGAACGTTTTATAGAAGAGTAACTTACTTGTATTTGTTGTGATTATGCATTGTTATTATCAAAGCAAACAGTGTAGACCCTGGTCAAACGTCGCATGAGGCGTCTAATCTGGGTGTGCAATGTTTGCCAAGGACCCCGTTTTGGGCCACTAGGCACTGATGGGGCAATTTATTCAGCATTGTTTCAACAATATATATATATATATATATATATATATATATATATATATATATATATATATATATATATATATATATATATATATATATATATATATACGATACCCCTAGAGCGCCTAGAGCGCCTCACACAGTGTTGTCTCATAATCTGTGGCGTAACGTCAATTATATGAGCCGAAACGTGAGAAAACGCGCCTTCTCACATACGTGCCTAAGAAGACCAGCCTGTGCATTCTTGCAGTCTGATCAGAGTCTTCGTAGTCCGCATGAAGAAACATTGCATCCTTTGCAATATTGAAAGCGCCCAGTTGATATTCTGATCAGACTGCGCGAATGCGCAGGCTGATCTGAATCTTCGCTGGGCGCACATATCCAAAGGTATGCGTTTGCTGATGTCGCAGCTCAGATGTCGCCCACCAAACCATTCATCAAAATGACAGCAAGCTGACGTACATGATACAATACACAATTCGAACAGGATTTACAATGTAGGACGAGGCAACTTGACGCTTTTAGCGCCGGCCATTTTCGAGTTTGCAATAAAATATGTCATTTTCATAGTCTGGAAACTGGATGTGAATTCTAGTAAGTGAAAATTTTGCGTATATGTCGCTACATTATTATTAAGCGTATATATATGAGGACGTACACAAGGACAGCATTACGGGAAAATAAGCCGTAACGTTAGAAAATGTACCGTCGGACATGTGCGCCCGGCGAAGATTCAGATCAGCCTGCGCATTCGCGCAGTCTGATTAGAATCTTTACTGGGCACACTTTGGATAGCAAGGGTGCAAAGTTGTTTTATGCGACAACGAAGACTCTGATCAGACTGCGTGGATGCGCAGGTTGATTTGTGTCTTCGTTGGGCGCACATGTTAGAAGGCATGTTTTCTCAAGTTGTTGGGCTCTTATTATTAAGCGTATATAAGGACATCATCACGGGAAAATATGTCTCTTTTAACATTATTTAAGTCATATTGAGACAATAAATGGGTGATAACCATCACGAAAACACGCCTTTATAATTTTGATCCTCTTAAACCCCACTTTTATATAGTAAAACTGGGATTTACAGGGGAATACATCATTTTTCTTATTTCTGCTCAAAAACATAGACTGTGGGTACTCGTTAGAACCGCCTCGCCGAGGCGGTTCTTACGCGTACCCACAATCTATGTTTTCAGCAGAAATATGAAAAATATCAGAGTTTTTATTTGAAAATTTTTTAGTTTTTGGAGGTAAAATTTTTATTATATTTGAATGGGCATGTTTTCGTAATGACCCCAAACACTCTGTGCAAAGAAGCGCCATAAAGTCAAGCTCCACTAGCGGGATTCAAAGCTGGGATCTCATGATCCAAAGTCAGTACGCTAATCGCTCGGACACCCGGACGCTTCGTGTCCTATGGCCAATGGATATAATATCTTAGGCTCAAATCAGCTTGCAAATATGTACAGACAGATCATCCCGTTAGCCGTTAAGTGAATAATTCCCATATTTAATTTTTTTTTTTTTTTTTTTTTTTTTTTTTTTTTTTGTCATCGGCGTTGCCTAAGTAAAAAAAAAACTATCAGAAAATGGCGGGAAATATACTTTTCGAAGAGAAAAAGTTAAAATGAGCATTATATCTAAATCAAACAACACAATCGAAAGGTTCAAACCTAGAGATATTTGACCCTTGAGCGTTAATTACAACGGCCAAGGACGACACTTTTATTTATATATATATATATATATATATATATATATATATATATATATATATATATATATATATATATATATATATATATATATATATATATATATATATATATTTTTTTTTTTCAGATGAAATAAGGCTTGACATTTCAAGTGAATCGTCTGTCTAGGAGCCGATTCATATGAAATGACAAGTCTTATTATCTCTGAAACATAATAAAAGAAGTAAATGAATTAAAACGTCGAGTGTTTCAATTTTGCATAGCATTGCATATTCATTTCCTTTATTCTAAATAACATTGTGCAGATTTAACAAAACTATAAATAACAACAAGTATTTGGACAGACAGACCTGAGGAAACAACAAGACCCAGATCAGACAACAAATCTATTAATAACAGCATATACCTTAAGTATTGGGACAGACGGGCCTGAGGAAACAATTAGACCCAGATCAGACAACAAATCTATTAATAACAGCATATACCCTAAGTATTGGGACAGACGGGCCTGAGGAAACAATTAGGTCCAGATCAGACAAGAAAACTATTAATAACAGCATATACCCTAAGTATTGGGACAGACGGGTCTGAGGAAACAATTAGACCCAGATCAGACAACAAATCTATTAATAACAGCATGTACCTTAAGTATTGGGACAGACGGGCCTGAGGAAACAATTAGGCCCAGATCAGACAACAAATCTATTAATAACAGCATGTACCTTAAGTATTGGGACAGACGGGCCTGAGGAAACAATTAGGCCCAAATCAGACAACAAATCTATTAATAACAGCATATACCTTAAGTATTGGGACAGACGGGCATGAGGAAACAATTAGACCCAGATCAGACAACAAATCTATTAATAACAGCATATACCCTAAGTATTGGGACAGACGGGCCTGAGGAAACAATTAGGCCCAGATCAGACAACAAATCTATTAATAACAGCATGTACCTTAAGTATTGGGACAGACAGGCCTGAGGAAACAATTAGGCCCAGATCAGACAACAAATCTATTAATAACAGCATATACCTTAAGTATTGGGACAGACGGGCCTGAGGAAACAATTAGGCCCAGACCAGACAACAAATCTATTAATAACAACATGTACCCTACGTATTGGGACAGACGGGCCTGAGGAAACAATTAGGCCCAGACCAGACAACAAATCTATTAATAACAGGATATACCCTAAGTATTGGGACAGACAGGCCTGAGGAAACAATTAGGCCCAGATCAGACAACAAATCTATTAATAACAGCATGTACCCTAAGTTTTGGGACAGACATGTCTGAGGAACAGTGAGGACCCAGACGCAGAACGCGGCTTCTGATCATGGTCTAAACTGTTTGTCACACATCTAGCAATTTTATCCACTAGAATAGGAAGGAAAATAGACTTGTTTAGTAATAGGATAAGTATGGCAAGGAGCTAGCGGTGCCCAAATATTTTGGGTAACTACTGTAACATTACTGACAGATGGAAGAAATGCACCTTCATTACATTTAACCTTCTTTGCTGTTTTGAATTAAACCTTTACCATCGTCTGGGCAAATTCAACTGACGAAAAACTGATTGTATTTTTCTTACTTTTCCCAGAAAACAGACTTTGACATTTCATGCAAATTGTCTCCTCAGGAGACAATTTGCATGGAATGTCAAAGTCTGTTTTCTGAGAAAAATAAGAAAATTATTCCAAAATGTCGTCTTCTGATATTTTTACCCAGCATGCTAAGCGTTCAAGGACGTACAACGTAAGAGAAAGACCCTCATACCATCCAAATTCATCGAAGACCTAGACAAGCTTGCGTAGTCGCGCTTGTCGTTTCACTCTTACAGGATCAAGTGCTACTGTAGAATAAATCGGGTACTGTAGAATATATGATAAAACGTTGTCAAGACTGTGCGAATGGGCAGGCTGATTCAGGTTTTCTTTTTTATCGCATATGAAATAAGGAGCCTTTTTCACTTTGCGAATGAAATACTTTTAGTGTCTTTTGCGCCAGAGGGCGTTAAGACTCTCAGCTTTTAATACGTAACTATGAAGATTTATTACCAGACTAGTTTAACATTATGCATGTTGTGGAATGCTAGCGGATCTTTCTTGTTCCTATAATTAATATTAATCTTCGAACATCTCAATAATTTGGTTTATTTTATCGTTTATTGACCATAAACTCTCCAAGGTTTTACATTTCTACAGTAGTGCACGACCCTTTTTGTAGCCATCACGAAGACACGCCTATATAATTTTGACCCCTTTAAACCCCACTTTTATATAGTAAAACTGGGGTTTACATGCGTGTACTTAATGTTTCTTATTTTGCCAATAAAACATAGACTGTGGGTACTCGTTAGAATCGCCTCGCCGACCCACAATCTATGTTTTGAGCAGAAATATGAAAAAATATTAGATTTTTTTTTTTATCTAAAAATTTTCATTTTTTTGGTGGTAAAAGTTTCAGTATATTTGAATAGACATGTTTTTGTAATGAGATACACTTTGAGTGTTGCGCCTGAAATTTAAAAATAAGGCTACCAAAAGTGCAAAAGTCACCAAAAAAATCCTCTATCCACGAGCTCTGTCTTGCTGAAGTTTGGCACTTTACGTCCCACACCAACCTAAAAATCTGTAGGTCTCCTATCAAATTATTTTGTGCATTTACCTTGTTACAGTCAATTTCGATAATTATTATCCTTTAAAACAATTTTGGAATATATCTGAAATTGTTAAACGTTTTGGTAGCTTTGGCATATTTCGGTACATAATCATTTTCTTTCATTTAGATATACCTTTTATAAGTTTCTAAACATTTAGGTAGATCAAGTTGTTTTGGCTAAACTCTAGAAGGCTTCTGTAATTTCTTATCATTGCTGGTAGTTTTGTGCATGCGGTCAGCTTCAGAACTTTTGTCTATTCCAAAGTACATTTCTTTCAGTTTCAGTCCATTTCAGTACCTTTTAATACTTAATGTTTATTTCTAAACGTTGAACAGTTTTGGTACATGCTGTCAATTTAAAATAATAAAAAAAAAAAAACAAAAAAAAAAAAACATTAATAGAGGATCTTACATGAGTCGTCATTTAATATGATATTTATGAAACGCGTTTTGTTATTTCGGTAATTTGCGAGCCTCAGGGAGAGCAAAATACCGAAATTACCCAACAAGTTTCATAATTGTCATATTAAATGACCAATCATGTAAGATTCTGCTTATCACATGACCCTTCCGACGACAAAAATGCGCAAAAATATATAAAGATAACGGCTTTCCATTTTAAACAGAACAACTCACTACCAAGGTACACAACAAAAAATAGTTCACATATTATTTGAAATGTACCGAAAAAGAAACAAGACGAAAATGTCATTTTTTTTTACTTTATTAAACTGTAGGAAATAATGATGATTTTTATTTGAGCTAATGAATATTTCATTTGAACAAATGAATTCAAAAATGAATATTCCCTTCAACCTTATTAAAGCGAGTAAAGGTCACGGTCAACGCCATTGAATCAGTAGGGGAATCCCTCGCAGTCAGCTGTCGTAATTAAATGTCATTGACCTTGATAAATACTGTTTATACGGTGGTTGACACATCCAAGTAAGTGACAGATTATCAAGAATATAAAACATTTTAACTGTAGTTTGGATTTTAATTTGATACATTTATTGACTGTCAGATTATTAATTAAGTTATTCTCCGGTGCCTTTTTGAAGGTGATGTTTTTCTTTTAATGACTGTTTGACGACATTGATGTTGAAAGTGCCTCCAAACATGTTGCCGGAAAATATCGAATTTAAACCACCATAAATATTTCCGAAAGCCGTATTATTCACATTGTTATTGTGTTGTGTCTTCCCACTCCATAGATCCGAACTTTATTGTTCATCTCAAAACTCAAAACTGAAGGCAGGATCTATTTCAAAACTGAAAGTTGTATCGCCGGAAGCAAACTTAGTTCCTATCAATAAGCGGATTAATACGAATATTAATGAGGGTAATTAGGCTAACGAATGGAAAGCCATGCAGGTGTGATTACACGTGTGGTCATGTGATTTTTATAATATGGGTTAATACACTGAGTAACTTGACGGTCGATGATGTGATAAACTCATTTAGAGGCATATTTCTTAAATTTCTGTTTATTACATAAACCAAGAGATGTAAAAAGCTATTCTTGTACATGACACTTGGCCTCGATGATATAAACCCATTTGTTGAGTCTGGTAAATATATGGTATTGCAGTTGAACAGTTATGGTCGAAATTGACAAACCGACCAAGTATATACCAGGGACAGATAACTCGTAAATCAAGAGGCATACGTTGTCATGCTTGTCCCAGCATATCATTTCGAAATATATTCAAGATGCATGCAGTTCGAGAAGTATGGCGACATATTAATAAGATTAGCCTTAAAATGAAGTCTTATGAATATTCCCCTTGTTGTTCAAGAGTTATGGCCCTGACTGCCTAATTCACAGCGGACATGGATTCAAAAGATAACTCATAAACTAAGAGACCTAAACTTGGCATTCGTTTTCTCTACACTTCGACGTGATAATATAGACCCGTTTTTGAATTTCCATATGTCTGTTCCATGTAATGCATGAAAATTGTTATTCTCCCTCAAGACAAGGTCTCGATAAGATGCACCCATTTGTCAAACTTCTTATATCTACCCATGCGGTTGTGGTTATATCTCGGACTCATAAACAGACTAAAGATTTCACAATTCGACCACTGACCGGGTATACGGACGGAAATGGCGAAACTAATAATAATAATAATAATAATAATAATAATAATAATGTCTTTATTTTAAGAAGATGACATATTATGCAATACATTACGAAGGATGTTCGAAATGAATTGCTTATTGTCCTCTAGCTCGATATCCACGTGGGGCACGATAAAAACCAATACATACCTGTATAGGTCTATTCAATATCTACACAATGGTATATAAATGTACATGTTAGACTAAATGTAATACATAAAATTTGCCATTTGAACACACGCAGTCATTGACCACTGCAGTAAAAATGGTTGGTAGAAGCGTCGACAAAAAAGATGAAATACGGGCTTACATCAAAGCTCGCTCAAAACTTGGTTGTTCTTTGAAGATGCTGATGACTGAAATTTCTACTGCTTTTGGACCTTCTTGTGTGTCATGACACAGTTCGGCGGTGGAAAAAGAAATTTGAGTCTGGTGTAGAGTCCATCAAAAATGCACCGAAATCAGGTAGGCCAAAATCTGCATCTCGTAAAGAAATCGTTTCCAAAATAGAGGAAATCATTAAAGAAGATGCCAGATTTACAGTTCGTGATATTGCACGAAAGGTAGGCAATATCAACGGTTCACCTTATTTTGAAGAAGCATTTGAAAGTCAGAAAGATTTCTGCTAGATGGGTGCCACATCTGTTGACTGACGAGCAAAAGAGGCAACGGGTTAAAGTGGCCAAAAAACTGCTTCAAATGTTTCCAAAATATGATAAAAAGCAGTTTGCCAATGTCGTCACAGGTGATGAAACCTGGGTCCATTATTTTGAGGCCGTCAGGAAGGTTAGCAATAAGATCTGGGCCACTAAACACAGCAAACGCCCAATAATTGCCAAACGTTCTTTGAGTACAAAGAAGGTTTTGTATGCAATCTTCTTCTCTGGTGAAGGAGTCGCAATAAAAGTGCCAGTGAAAAAGGGCAAAAGCATCACCGGAAAGTACTACAAAGACGTAGTACTGAAGAAACTGAAAAAGTATTATCAGAAACGATGCCCTGCCACTGGTTTTAAACATGTCCGTCTTCTACATGACAATGCCCCAGCTCATACCTCCGCGTTTTTGAAGAAAGAAAAAGTAACTGTTTTGCCTCACCCCCCGTATTCTCCAGACCTTGCCCCATGTGATTTCTTTTTGTTTCCAAAATTGAAGCATTCCTTGCTGGGCGGAAATACCAGTCCCGACAGGCACTTAGATCTGCCATTCATCAGTTCCTTTTTACTGTGCCCAAATCAGCGTACCGCGACGCCTTCAAGAAGTGGATACATCGGCTGAAACTTTGCATTTCTAGCCACGGGGAGTACTTCGAGGGCATGAAATGAGTACTTTTGGGCTAACTTGAAATTTGAAGTCTCCAGATAGAAATAAGCAATTCATTTCGAACATTCCTCGTACTTATCTAACATGTTGTCCTGTATGGATAAAACAAATAAATGGAAACTATAAACAATATGTGCACAAACAAATTGATAAAATGCCATTTAAAAATGCTAGGTCCGGGAAAACCCACTCGAACATGAATTTAAAAATATGTTTAAAAGTGAAGTAGAAACATTAATATAATCAAGAAATTGTAGATTGAACAATAAAGAGTAAAATCTTTAGCATTAAATGTTCAGCTGTCAGAAATTTCAATAGTGAGATAGGTTTACAAGGAAATAATTACTGTAGTGTCAGTTCTGGATCAGGGCCCAGTTGTTCAAAACTAACGACGTCGTTAGTTAACGATTTGTTAAAATTTACATCAAGTGATACGCAAATATACTGAACTTTTTTGCTGAAAAAATGTGAGTAGCTTTTACAATATCAGAATATTGTAAATTGAATCCGCTAAACCAGTTAACGAAATGACCCTTAACGAGCTTGTTAAGCTAACGACGCTTTGAACAACTGGGCCCAGATGTTTATATGCTATAAGCAGTTGTTGGAAAAGATTGCTATGACGTCATCGCAGATCGTACAAGAAATCTCACGGGTACAGGGTATACGGACATACATGGAAAATATGAGGAAATAAGGCTACAAAGACGAATAATATGAATAGAATGCATAATTTCTTAGCAGCAAGAAACATACTATGGCTAAATTATGAGTGGTTAGAAGGACGCAATATTCTAAAAGTAAATAAGTAAATAAAACTAAGTTATATTTATTTTAAAACAAGGTCATAGTAGTTTGCATTGTCAGTGCCAGTTTCTAATTAACACAAGCTTTCTATCAAACAATATCGTTTATCCAAATTGGAAGATTTTAAAAATAAAATAACATGAAACAATTTTTTTCGCGCATACGTTTTCTGTACGGTGGTTTTAGAACCAAACAGCAGATTAGGAAGACGTTTAATAACTCCTGGTATGAATACGGATAATTGTAAGATTCAAACTGGTGTTATCAACTGACACACATATTTTATGTAAATACTTTAATATAAATCTTATAATAATTATTTTAAAATGCATTTTCATCCAAGTTGTGGAAAAAGAAAGTTATACAAAATATCCCTTTTGACTCTGAAAAACAAATCCCTGGATGAATATTCTCACTGGCCTAAAACTGTCCAAAGTACATTTATGATGCACTAGTTAATAAGTTTAAATTTATTACGAAAACATATAAGAAAAATAGCAAAACATGATAGTTTTATAGTACAACATTACGTGTATGAAGTACATGCTTAAAAAATGTAAGTCAAAATAAAGAACTGGATGCTTTTGACATATGTTCTATTTAGTGTGTAATGCGTTCGCCATTGATTTGTACCCGTGAGAGTTACCCGTATGTAGAGCGATGACGTCATGCCATCTTTTCCGATAGGTCCACTTCGTAAATGAGAGAAAATTTTAAGGTGTAGAATTGTTATGGCAATTTTCTTATAAAACTGAGTTGATTGACCCATTTTAGGTATTGATGATGCATAGATGACAACACCATACCGTCGATACACATTGGATGATATGTAGTCCTACATCACGGGGAAAAGAGCATGTGGCGGATCCAAACAGCATGCCCCCTTCTTCGAGAAACGTGTAATCGTGTATAAGGATAGTAGTATAGGTCGATGCTAACCAAATCAGTTCAGGTCTTATCGTGCGGCCAATATTTAGACAAAACGTTTAATACATGAAACATGAGCTTTGAAATTTGAAATTAACTAGTAACAACATGAACTTTGAAATTAACTGGTAGACCTGGAGCAGTTTTACTTTTTCGAAACACACAGTCTGTATAAATTAAACCCATCTGTCGAGTTTCATGAATTCAGAGTTATGGTCCGGGAATTCATAAACTGACTACGAGCAAGTTGCTTATATAACTCGCGCTGTAGTAGATCGGGCAACCTTCTGCTGATCGCCATAGAAGCTCGCTATGTAATTCATGAGGAAAAAAAAAAAAAAAAAAAAAAAAAAAAAAAAAAACGAAACAACAAAACGCATGATATTATTTAGATTACTATCTATAGCATTTTCGGATACTTTAAAATCGACCTGACACTGTCACCATTTTCTTTCAGAAATAGAAGACATGAAGATAGGAAGAACAATGTTGCGACTGCCAGTTGTTATTTTATTTATGGGATGTCACTTACTTCTCCCGTCAGGTAAACAACCATCACTTCATTTCCCAGCTAGCATTCTTTATAAATCTATAGCGGGCCGTTATCGACCCGTCAGCTACCTGACGGACCGATAACGACCCGCTATAGATTTATAAAGAATGCTTACTGGGTTACTATTGTTTTTGTCTTGTATAAAGACACTTTCTATTCTTTCATTGATCTTTCCATTTGATCAATGCTACAATCTATCCATATTAAATACTTCTTTGCACAAGTGCTCTATGCTCTTTCTATTATTTGATCAATGCTACAATCTATCCATATTAAATACTTCTTTGCACAAATGCTCTTTTAGATTTGAAAACTTTCTTACAGACAACCCTCTTTATACCGACATTCGATACAACGACAAAATTCGTTATAATGACAATTTGACTATCACGTGACCTTCGCTTAAGAGGTAACAACTACTCACAAATTAAGCAAGAAAATTGTACTTAATAATTTAAAGAAACATATGTTTTGGATATTTGTTAGAATCGCCTTGAGTCGATTCTAACAAATATGCAAAACATTTGTTCTATGAAGAAATAAGAACATAACTAGACTTTTCTTACATATCAATTTGTTCATTTAGTATTCTTTAAAACAGCAAATTAATTTTAATGGCAAATTCTTTGGGAACAAATGCTGTCGTTGTATCGAGGGTTCACTGTACTATTATAATCTATAATCCTGCATGCATTTATAGACGCCCTTCACAACAACAACAGCAGCAGCAACAACAACGAAACGGTTTCGTAGAAAGGTCAAATGCTTATTTAGACCATCTCCATATTATTGCGGATTGTTTATGCTACATAATTTTACATTCTTTGCTTTTGCAACAAGTGTTGACAGAAATGTTCTGAGATTCGTATTCAAAGAATTGAATTTTTTTAGAGTATCTTTATTCATTAGTCAGCGCAATCCCTTTCTGTATCTACATACTTCTGGGAACGATGTTGAAGGATCTATTTCCACATTTGATGAAGAAGTCCTCGGATGTCTAAAATGTCCTAAACAGCTGATATGACGTCGGCATCCAAGCGATAATGAGTTACAGAAAGTGTCTCTTTCAAGTTCGGTCGAGCGAATGGAAGGTGTGTTGGATGAGTTCAAAAGCACATTCAGTGATGGTAGCAACTGCGTGACTAATGAGTGGACTGAAACATTGTCTTGATTAATCATTACACCTTAAATAAACTTTATACAGTGAATCCTCGTTACAACGACAACATTTGTTCCCAAACATATTGCCTTTAAAATGAATTTGCTGTTATAAAGAATTCTTAATGAGCAGAATGATATGCAACAAATGCCATGTTTTACTCTTACTTCTTTACAGAACGTATATTTTGGATATTTGTTAGAATCGCCTCGGTGAGGCGATTCTAACAAATATCCAAAACATATGTTGCTTGAAGTATTGAATAATAATGTTCCTGCATACTTTCTGATAAACTGTTACCTCTTGAGAGTGGGTTTCCGTGCTAGTCTGATTGTCAGTATAACGAGCGTTTTCGTTGTATCGAGTGTCGGTATAATCAGGGTTGACTGTACGATTCCTTGTTTATTAATTTCTGTGGCTGCCTTAAAAGTAATGCATATTAGCCACAACGTCAGAAAATGTACCTTTCGGACATGTACCCCTAGCGAAGATTCAGATCACTCTGCGCATTTGCACACTCTTATCAGAATTTTCAATGTGCGCATTTTGGATAGCAAAGGATGCAAAATTTCTTCATTAGGAGAACAAAGACTCTGATCAGACTGCGTGATGCGCAGGCTGATTTGAATCTTCGCAGGGCGCACTTGTCAGTTGTACGTTTTCTCACGTAGCGGCTCCTATCATGCTTCATTGTTTATCTCCCCTTTTAAGATACAGTCGACTGTTTTAATTTTGACTTCGCTTAACTCGTATGACCGCTTATCTCGAAGTGAAAATCTGGTCCCTGTTTTAACATGGAGCAATTTCTCCTCTTTTCCTCAATATTTTCGGTATGTCTCTAACTTCAGGAGTCAATTTTTCATAGTCATCTGTAAAATGTGGTGTTCGGTTTATTTTTGCCTAAAGTGTGCAAATCTGATATGTCGTGGTACGAATAATTCGAACTATTTCAGAGAGTCCCTTGGACTTCAAAATAACGAGAATCGTCTGTAGAATATCATTATAATTCAATATGCATTCCAGAAAACAGAGCCATAAACTTTCCAGCTGAAGGAACAGTCATTGCTCTCTTTGGCAGTGGTGAATCTCATTTCTTCCACTATTTAGTCCTATGTTTGGGCTCTGACGTAAACTTATATTCCCATGTCTCATCTGTAGTCATAAATTTCTGCTTAAAGTTATTATATCGGCCTTATAAAGGGCCGAATTAACAGTGAACATATTGTCTCGCGTGTTTCTGATCAATTTTCATAAGTCTTGGAACCCAACGAACTGAAAAAAAAATTGCATAGCTAGATCTTCAGTAGGAATGGAATATATTCCCAGCTAGCATTCTTTATAAATCTATAGCGGGCCGTTATCGGCCCGTCAGCTACCCTGACGGGCCGATAACGGCCCGCTATAGGTTTATAAAGAATGCTTACTGGGTTCTTTCTTGGTACGTATATTCCAAACGTTCCTAGCTATATACCCTTGTGTGATTCGACGGTCTCCTTTATCATATCTTTGAATTTCCTGTCCATTTCAGGATTGTTGCAGTAGCAAGCCTTCCTGAACAGGGCTTCAAGTCTCTCCCTGTCACGCTTTAACTCCTCTGTTCACCATTAAACAGTGGCATAAAAAGAAGCATCTGTTTCCACTGTTGCCACCATAACAGCATGCATAGCCTTAGGTACAAAACCCTCTGCAAATATGTTTTACAGCCTTTTCACCAAGTTTGTTCATTGTACGAGATTCAGTACCCGTGCCTGTTTTAATGCTAAAACTCTTTGTAAAACATTCAGCAGACGACATTTCAAAATAGTTTTTCTTATTTTTCCTAGGAACAAGTTTTGATGTTTCATGCAAATTGTCTCCACTGGAAACAATTTACATGGAATGGCAAAACCTGTTTTCTAGGAACAAAATAAGAAAAATATCACCAATTTGTTGTCTGCTGAATTAGCACAGAGTGGTAAGTGTTAAAGTGTTACCACTACGAAGTTTATCAACCAAATGAAATCAGCTCTTGGTACCATTACCTTACTCGTATATAGTATATGAAGAAATATGCTGATAGAACACAACATTACTTAACTCCTGGAATACAAGGCTCAGAGTTTTTCAACCAGCCATTGTTTAACTTTAATAATCAATATAACGTAAAATACAAAACAGTATAGGAAAAAATGAGTTAAATGACAGAAACTTAATCAACAGAGATTTATAAACCATTTCACTCCTAGATTTCTGAAGTCGTCTTTCCCATCTCTGAATTTGAACACTTCGCTGTTGCAAAGAATGACGTAGCTTCAGATAAGAAGGTTCATTATGAGCCATCTATACTGTTTGCAAAGGCTCATTTGGCCCGCTTGTCTGAAACGGACAGAAACTGACAATGCCCGAAGCTTTACGAAAATATGTCTATTCAAATATGCTGAAAATTTTGCCACCAAAACATGAAAATTTTCAGATAAAAATTTCTGATATTTTTCATATTTCTGTTCAAAACATAGATTGTTGGTACTCATTAGAACAGCCTAAACGAGGCGGTTCGAACGAGTACCCACAATCTATGTTTTTGAGCAGAAATGAGAAAAATAATGTACACCCTTGTAAGCCCCAGCTTTACTATATAAAGGTGGGGTTTTAGTAGGGTCAAAATTATATAGGCATGTTTTCGTGATATTTGCTCTCAGAGGCTTTGGAGTCAAAGCAAAAAACGATATAATGTGACATGAGGTGACAGCGGAGACTCAAATTAGCCAGTATTTCCGAACACTCATAGCAGCATCCTCTCTCAACGAATGTTTCATGACCAGTAGACCTTTTACCAAAAACAAAGGTTATGATAAGAAAACTGAATGATTTTTGTCTTCGTTATTCGCTTATGACACATGGTTGGGCTTAGTTTAACCTGCCCGTTTGTATACTGTATTTCAGACGCTGTCACAAAAGATGGTTCGCTTGACAACGCAGATGAACTTAAACCAAACATTATACAGGCAATACTGAAAGACACAGATGTCCAAAAGAAAAGACATGATATCTCCGGCAAAACACCACCAACCATTCCATCAATCAAGAGTACAGAAGACGTTTCGAACAACCAGTTAATTGACAAACAGGCAAAATCTGATCTCCATAGCAAAGCACATGTTCAAAAGGAAGAAAATATCCTCCATACTAAGCAGACAACGGTGCCAGAAACTGATGTGCAAATTAGACAAAATAATGCTGCTGAAAAATTCAATCGAAAGAAAACAGGTCAGAAAAAGAAAGACACAAACAAAATAAGACAAAAGAGACCTAATCTGAGAAATAAGAAGAGACGCCCTTTGCGGGTGAATAATCTTCGACAGTTAAAGCGTATGAAAGGAAAGAAGAAATACCGAAAGCGGTTGGATAGACAACGTTTAAAGAAACGTTTACATAAAATGATTGGCAAGAATATAAAATCATCGCCCGTACGTAGCAGTATCAAATCTGAATCTGCTCAAGAAACCAGAAAACAACCAATCAAAGGAAGAATGCCAAACAAGCATTTAACTAAGAAGACGAAGCAAAACGCTCGCCGCAGAAATCTTAGATTATTGAAGCGTGTGAAAGGTAAGAAGAGGAATCGAAAGCGGTTAACTAGGCAGCGTCAAAAGAATCGCTTACAAAAGCTATCAGCGAAGAAGTCGTCAGTGAGTGGAAAGCAAAAGAATAAACCAACCAAACACCCCAAAAAGCAACCAAAGAATAGAAGGAAACCTTTCAATTCTAATAGAAGAAAACAATTTAGAATGTTGAAGAGAAAACCATCCCGAATATTGCAAGGCAGGAAAATGAAGAAGCAAGATATGAAGAATGTCGGTATCAAAAACAAGAACACAAAACTAAAGCTTCCACGAAATGAATTAAAAGACACTTTGGAGAGTACGTTAAGAAACAAGATGAAACAATCAAGAAAAAGGAAAAAGCTTGTTTGGTTAAAGGCCAAGAATGGTAAGAAAACCGTGAAGCGAATGAATAAAGCTAGAGCACGTAAGAAATTAAGGAATAGGATGCAAACACGCAATTTGAAAAACAGAAGAATGTCACATAGTGGAAGACTTTCTCAACGACTGAAGACGAAAAGAAATTTAAAGGCTAACAAAGATAAAATAAACAAACCTAAGCAAACAAATAATAATGGTTTGCAGGACGGAAAAGTAGGTGAAACAAACAAAAAGAGTACCCAGACTATAGACGTTGCAAAGCAAAGACATGGACACTAAAAGTTGCAAACAAGTATCAGGAGCTTATTTGCATATAATGTGACACATTAAGCATAGCCCACTAGTACGGATCATAAGATAACGCCAAGTATGTTGTACTTTAATTGCTCGAACATCTTTGGGGCGATGAAATTTGTTCTACATGATAGTTCGAGCCCTTGAGGGTTAATCATAGCTCCAGGTCAGGAAGCAGATGAGGATAATTTACGGACGTCTTTACAATCTTCTATAAAATAATGGTATGTTGAGTGGACTCATTAGAATCGTCTCGGTGGGCAAATCTAATGAGTACAAACAACATACAACAGCCATGACGGAAAGTATAAACGTAACAAAACAACGAAAAGCAATGCAACCAGCTCTCACTCTGCCACAACGAGACTATCACAATGCCAGATATGACCCACAAAACACAAGACATTAAACAGGATCAAACACGAAAAACAACAACAATAACAAAATCGGCAAGAAGTCAAAAACACAATAAAAAACAAACAACACAGTGGTTAGTAAAAGTTACCGGGGACGGGGCTTCCGATCTGGGTCTGCACTGTTTAGAAAACAATAAAATTAAACAAAACCACTCACGTAGATGAGGGACGGAAGACTGTATTGGCCATTAATGGATTAACAAGAATCAACGACAAAGCAACGTGTATGCAATGATAAACATTTGTACAACGCGCGTGCGTAAAAACATGAATAGATATGCTTTTGGAGCCAGACTAGTCTCTCGCTTTATAGATATGCCGTATTTACCCAAAATATTCGACACCATAACTCCTTACTTGTCCTAAAATTTTAACGTCTATTTTACTACATGTACTTTTTGATGTCTAAAAATTGTTGCATTAGTGACAAACGACGCAGCCCCTGATCAGACGCTGATTTTGCGGCGTCCGATCTGGGTCCGCACTGTTTGCTCAGGGCTATCTGTCCTACCACTTAGGGTAAGTACAATATGTTTTATGAAGCACTGTTTTGCCGTTTACACCTGCATGGAATACTTCTCATAGAGCAGTTTACCGGCTTAGTTGGTAGACTAGAGCCTCTGCTTTGTGTCTGGATGGTTGTGGGTTCGATCCCCGATCGAGTTGTATCAGAGCCTTTAAAATGGTACTAGTTGTTCTTTTGTTTTGCGCTTCCTAGCGGGCACACAACACTGAAACAGCGTCGATTCAACATTGAACGTTGAATCGATGTTGTTTCAACGTTGTGTGCCTGCTTGGTAGGCATTAAGAAAATTGAGCTAGGAATCAGACCTTGTCAGCTCAGTGTCAGTATCCTGTGACTGGAATATCATGTGACTGGGTATCAGGTCATGTTTCAATGAGACGGTATTCTAAAAGTGAGCATTTAGCTTCCTGACACATTCAGACACTGTTGCGATATAACTGAACAATCCCAGCAGGCGCACAATGTTGAAACACTGCCGGTTCAACATTGATTAAACGTCAAAAGTAAAAACGTGGAATCACCGTTGAATCGACGTTGTTTCAACGTTGTGTTCCAGCAGGACATTGTTGAAAGCTACGTTTAACTTGAATAAAAAACGTGGAGTAGCTCATTGTTTTTGTTCATTGTACATTTGTATAAAAAAAATCAGAGAATGTAATAAAAGTTATATCATACTAATCCGTTATTGTATATTTTATGGGCCTCACCATAAGAAATGGTGCTTTTGGGATATATGCGAATAAAAAATCAGGCACACAACGTTGACACAACGTCTCTTCAATGCTGATTCAAGGTTAATGAAACACTGTGCCCACAAGGTCGTTTCAATATTGTGTGACCGCAACGTCGCTTCAACGTAAATTCAATGTCCTTTGACGTTGAATCAACACGCGTGGAAACAACGTCGTGTGTCCGACGGGAAATATTCACATCAATCACACTATCTGATAAGTGTCTTTGCTATACACTAATGTATTCTACAGTATCCAGTGATTTTGCAATTGGCGGTGAAGATCATAATCAAATTGCTAGGATGCATAGGTAGATCTTACATTACGAAAACACGCCTATTGAAATATATTGAAAATTTTACAACCAAACAAGGAAAATTTTCAAAAAATTCTGATATTTTACATATTTCTGCTCAAAACATAGATTGTGGGTACTCGTTAGAACCGCATCGTCGAGGCAGTTCTAACGAGTACCCACAATCTATGTTTCTGGGCAGAAATAAGAAAAATAATGTTTACCCCTGTAAATCCCAGTTTTACTACATAAAAGTGGGGTTTAAGAGGGTCAAAATTATATAGGTATGTTTTCGTGATGGGCTTTCGATGGCACTTTATGCTACGAAGGCACATTTGTACATGAAACACTTCAAATCGGTGATTAGACTGGCTCCAGTTTCCAGTGAATGAAATATTTTTTCTTATAACACTGTTTGATAATCCAGTAAAATAAAATCAAAATAACATCATGACTATAAAGGCTGGTCACTCTCTACAGTCATGATATTATTTCGGTTTTTTCGTAGTGGATTATCAAACAGTATTATAAGAAAATTATTTAGTCACTGGAGACTGGAGCCAGTCTAATCGGTGGTTTGTATTACGCCGAGCATCCACGCACGCTATTTGTGTTCATATGCGCCATAATTTTAACCTATCTTAGTCTGGAAACCCACGAAATGATAACTGGCAAACAGTAAAGACGTCGATCAGGGTCTACACTATTTGCAATTACTACAGGAATTTCTATAAAATATAGTAATGGTAAAAACTAACCAGACATCCTGCTCTTGGGAAAAGTCCGTCCAAAGAGTTGTGACAGAAAAAAAAACAACAACATTTTACATGTGGACTAATAGTTGCGTAGTCTATGCATCACGAAAACATACCTATATAATTTTGACCCCCTTAAACCCCACTTTTATATAGTAAAACTAGGGTTTACAGGAGTATACATTTTTCTTATTTCTGCTCAAAACATAGATTGTGGGTACTCGTTAGAAGCGCCTCGGCGAGGCGGTTCTAACGAGTACCCACAATCTATGTTTTGTGCAGAAATATGAAAAATATCTGAGTTTTTTTATCTGAAAATTTTCAGTTTTTGGAGATAAAATTTTCTATATATTTGAATAGGCGTGTTTTCGTAATGAACAAGCCGTGTTGTCCATACGACCTGAAGCAGTATCAACATATTTTGTGGAGTTGCATGATTGGATGGATATGGTGCGTAAAATGGCTTATTCAATGCGACATGCCATAATCCTATGATATGTACATGAGACGCAAATGTAACTGAAAATGCAGATATTAGTATTTGAAATACTGCTATCTCTACTTTCGATCATAATATAGATATCTGCATTTCAGTTAGAGATATCTATATTTCAAATACAGATACCTATATTTCAATTAGAGATATATCTAATGAAGCTGATTTTTTTATATCTGCATTCAAACTACAGGTATCTCTAACTGAAATGCGTATATCTGTATTCGACATAAGATATCTGAATTTTTAAATTAAACATATACCTGTATTTCAGTTAGAGATATCTGCATTTCAGTTAAACATATCTGTATTTATGACTGAAATAGAGATATCCCTATTCACTCCACTTATGGGAAACTGATACGCCCATCGCCGATATTTACATGCGCACCGTTCACCGGTTACAGAATACCAATGTGACGGACGGCGCAATTCACGCCCTTACATACGACACAAGAAATTCATAAAGATGCTAAGTTCATTATCTTTTTACTGTCAAATCCGTCGCTATAAACATTCGTATATTTTTGGTTTCAAACAAGCATACATAAACTTTATTTACATAGGCCGCCATCTATTCAGTTCATTGACTTTTCGAGGTACCACCTTCCGGTATGAAGTGTTATTTCTGGTCCTATACCTAAGTGCGGATGAAAAAAAACAAACAAACAAATGAAGTATATTTACAAGTTTGCGCTCTCAAAATGCTCGCTGAGATACCTCGTATATACATTATTTTCCAGTTCTATGAAATTTGATTAAATTTCACGACTCTCTTCCTGTGAATCCAGTTCGATGAATTCTCTGGAATTCATCTTTTTTGTGCCAAAAGACAACTTGAGAAAAACCACGTTTCTGATTTTTTTTCTGGGGTAACTTTTTTTCACATCACGAAAACATGCCTATATAATGTTTACCCCCTTAAACCCCACTTTTATATAGTAAAACTGGGGTTTACAGGGGTATACATTATTTTTCTTATTTCTGCTCAAAAACATAGATTGTGGTACTCGTTAGAACCGCCTCATCGAGGCGGTTCTAACGAGTACCTACAATCTATGTTTTGAGCAGAAATATGAAAAATATCAGAGGTTTTTATCTGAAAATTTTCAGTTTTAAGAGGTGAAATTTTCTATATATTTGAATAGGCGTGTTTTCGTAATGCAGAGATTGGTATAGAGCGCGGAATTTGCGCCGATTTCTGGTGGCTTCTCACAGTTTAATGTATTTGGTGGGGGCGTGCTTCAGCAAAACAACAACAACAACAACACACGCACACACACACACACACACACACACACACACACACACACACACACACACACACACACAAAACCCCCTGAAGATTCCCGCAATTTTCTGCGCAATTTTCATGTTTTTCCGGACTTAAAAGTATCTAAGAAGTTTTCGTTCATTTTTCTCTGACATGAAGCAAGTTATCAAGTTTATTGATACAAAGTCAATGATACCACTCATCATATCAGTGGCTGGATCAGTTGCTTACACGTTATAAAGGGAAACAACTCGGCTTGTATGTTACCGAGGCTATCAAAGGAAAACAACTCAATCACCAGATAGCATTATGTTGGCATGAAATGCCAGTCATAGTTTACGTATTTTACATATTTTATTCTGATAATGATCGCAGAAAATAAGTATTTTAAGGACTATTTTGCTATTGTTTGCATGTTCTGAAGCAGATCTTAGGCTAACTGTTATAACGGTACGAAATGATCTGTTACAAAAGGTCCCGCCTATATTACCGAGAAATATATGTCAAATTGGTCAATTCGAGCAATACCTTTCGCTCAGCTTTTACTAGGGCACTAGATAAGTAGAAAGAAAAGAAGACATGCAGAATATTTAATAGGTGAGTTAATGCCTCGCACCTTGTGGATTCTGAACCTCTCCACCCCCGCTCTGTGTCTCATTATGGAAGCCTCATCTATTACAAATTCCTCAAATTACCTCTGGTTGTTGTCGATTTGGTGCGCTTTGCTGGAATACTGGAGTATTCATATCCGTGCGCCGCAAAAGTACTCAATAAGATCAAAACTTTATTTCTTCAAAAGTCTGACGTTTTCTTTGCTTTTGTTCATTTATTCGCTATTTATAAGCATTTGAGTGTATAAAGCTAATATGTTGAAATGCAGAATTTAGCGTTATCAGCGTTAGCAGGGAACTATTTTTTTTTTGGGGGGGGGGGGGGGGGGTGGTGCGATTTTAGATAGTTATTAGGTAGGTATTTTCAATTGAACGGATAGTTGAAATCGGTGTAGTTAATCTGGCGGCGGTAAACCGCCCCCAATTATACAGTTTACTGAAACTTTTTCCCCAGATTTTTGTAGGCAAATTTATATTGCTATAGTCGGAGGTCGTTTGATGGGACGACGATATCACGACAAAGGCTTTGTGTAATGGTTCTACAGTATTGTCACAAAAGACGGACTAGATTCTAAAAGGAAAGACTTTTGAGCGCAATGTATACCCACAAAATTAAAAACAGCTTAAGTGTCAAGTTTTGTTTTGCCAGACCAGCTAGTTTTGGACGATTAGACCTCATCAATGACCCTCGTAATTTTTTCTTTGAAAATCCTCAGATCGGCTCAGTGATCACAAAGGACCGGATAATATACTCACTAGACTATAGTGAAGTACGGAGAGACTGTGTATGGCCGCTACACAGGACTAAGACCAGCTGCAGTGAAGATTTGAAAATATCTTAAGAAACACGTTTTCTTCTTAGAGTACTAGTGACGTCAGACACCGATTTAAAGCGAGGTACACTCAAATAGTCTTTCCCAACCATAGCCCGTTGACATTGAATGAACTTATTTATAAAGTAACTATAAACTATATCAGCCGGCACACGAAAAAAGGACATTATGGTTATCCGGTTTGTTGTGCTTCAAGTGCGCATGAGCAGTCCCCTAGCTGGGCTACAGACAGGCATGTTTTACCTGAAGCTTCCTCAAGGTCTCTACCACATGACTACGAATAGCAAAGGCTCTGGCGAGACTGCGCTTATGCGCAGGCTCGCCTGAGCCTTCGCTGGCCGCCTATGTGATAAATACCCTTTTTTCATGTGCATTTCATATGTACATATTAAATAGCATTTGACAGTATATAAATACGTTTAGTATATTTCGTTCATTCGTACTAGGCCGAGGTGACAAGACAACATGATTATTTGTTACCTATTTGCTTGGCTAACTTCATTACCTCAGAAAGTCATAACCGTATAATATACACCTTGTCGAACTCCAATGTAAATCTGAAATTGCGCCTTACAATCAATCATGGTTTTAGACAACTCACCTACACCGTCTTTAACATCATTCGTTTCTTCCCTGACGTCAATACGAGGACGTAGTTTTATTTCACCTTTAGCATACCGTAGAAGAAAAAACGCAGGCTAAATATTAATATTACTTTATTATTATTATTTTTCGCAGAATATATGGATATGCATTACAGCCCTAATGTCTACAAAACGATATACATGAAGAATTATGCCATTGGTTTTGGGAACATACTGTAAACTATTTCACATGATTGTCTAGTAATTTTTTAAATTGAGCGTGTCCAAGGTAAATTCATGATTGTTACGCTCCCAAATCACGCAGTTATTGAGCATTGAAATATGGCGTTCTTCCTTCAAAGTCCTACTGAATGAGAAGGATCGTAAACAGTTTACATCTGGACTTATCATCGACTGTAAGTGAAGTCTTCGTGTAGTCTTCGTTGTTTACTTCATGCAAGTTCAGTGAGTGATTTATATGCACGTCTGCTAATAAAATAATAATAAAACATAGGGAAGTATTTGTATTATGCTGTCAGGAATATGACAATTTTTATTGAGAAACCGTGCCTTTTGACACGTGCGCCTAGCGAAGGTTAAGATTACCTGCGGGTAATGTTCGATCTGCCAATAATGGTCGACCTGCGGGCAATGGTCGAATTCAACCGACTGCATTAATGGTGGGGTAAAAAAGATAGAAATATGAATTTCTTCGTTGCGTCTTCCTGTGAAGACTCTGATTAGACTTCATGGATACACAGGCCAAAAAGTACATTCTCTTCACGCTGTGGCACAACTGTGCACGTATGAGAATTTATACATTTCGTATTACTTGATAAAATTGGGCCTCATCAAATGAAAATGTTTCTTCGAGCATGCGCAAAACGTGCAGATTCAGATCTTTCTGCTCATGCGAGCGCAAAGTCTCATTCCAGCATTTGTTCTCTATTAATACATTCTATAGTGTCAATTGATTCTGTATGCGGACAGCAAAGGCCTTGATCAGACTGCGCGGATGCGCAGGCTGATCTGGGCCTTCGCTGTGCGAGCATGCCCAGTGGCGCCGCCCAGTGTTCATGTATACATGCAGTTTGTTTAGTTTTCCTTTTACCTACACAAGTTATTCCTTTTTCATTTTTATCGACACTCAGCTCGTACACGCGCACAAGCTGATCTATACAAGGCGGTGAGGCATTGTAGCCAATCGCATTTCAATTTACCGCTGTGAAGCAACAAAGCCACAGGGTTCCCTAGACGAACAGAAATGGATCAGATCAGATTATTCGGGTCTAGCCACATTCCTAAATATTTGCCAATAAAAGTTATGAAGACCAGAACATTGTTTAGACGAACAGTGCAGATTCCAAGAAAACCGCGCGGATGCAAACTCTGGGCATGCCTTTACCATGCGCATATGTACAGTCATGGATCAAAAGTAATTCCACAACGTAAAAAAATCCTATAGAGAACAATGCATTTTCGTGTTTACAAAAATAACAATATTAATAATAATAGAAATAATTGTTTATATCTTTATAACGTTCACATCCTTTAAAAGCTGGACAATTTATGTAATATACTTTGTAATTCTCATTGGATTTTCTCTATACAATCTTGAGAGACGAAGAATTAAATTTTGTGTAAGACATTTTGGACAGTTTTTGATCGACGTCAACCTTGTCGCCAATGGAAATCTGCCATTTTAAAAATTTCCTCTTAATATAAATCGTTGTCCGATATTTATCAGTCATATATCTTTGGCATGGATCATTTACCTTTCCATACGATGTTACACAATATTAAGTGTCTTGTAAACATTAAAATGCATAAAAGTCTATGAGAAAATATTTTTGTGAAATTACTTTTGGCTTCTGACTGTACAGTGTCAGGTGTAACTGAGCTTTCGGCGTAATTGCGGACAGCAAAGGCCCTTTACGCCCAGTCTGATCAGGGCCTTTACAGTCCGCTTATTGAATCATTGCATTTTGTCGAATAGAACAAGTGAGCAAAGGTCCTGATGAGTGCGCGCATGCGCAGTTTGATTTAAGCTCCGCATTTTGCATATGCTGAACGGCCATGTTTTCTCTTCATGCTGCCCGCATATATATGTATTTAGCCACCGGCTCATCACATCGTTTTACTTATTCTTTTTAGCAATTAGTTGTTGTATTTAATTATTCACCTACACACCATGTTTTTAAGTGGCTTTGTTGACAGTAATATATGGTGTATTTCCAAACAGGACTTAATTAATAATTAAGCCATCTCACGAGAAAGGGTACTTATCACACAGCGGCCAGCAAAGGCTCAGGCAAGTCTGCGCACAACCTCAGCCTCACCAGAGCCTTTGCTGTTCGAGGACATGTAGTAGAGACCTCGGGGAAGCTTCGGGCAAACATCGCATGTCTGTAGCCCGAGCGGGGAACTACGCATGCGCATTTGAAGAACCGCAAAACAATCGTAAAGCTTTTTCTTTTTTTTTTTTCGTGTGTCGGCTCAAATATGTCTGTGGGCAGCCATGTGTACATTATGACAGTCATTTCAGGAAATGAATATCCGCAATTTTGTGAGACATATGAACCTCAACGTAAGAAAATGTACCTCTGATATGTGCGTCCAACGAAGACTCAAATCAGCCTGCGCATCCGCGCAGTCTGATCTGACTCTTCGATGTCCGCATGAAGATACATTGCATCCTTGGTTATTTAAAATGCGTCCAGTGAAGCTTCTGATCAGACTGCGCGATTGCGCAGGCTGATCTGAATCTGACGTTTCGGTTTAAATAGTTGTAAAATATCATCACGAAAACACACCTGTATAATTTTGACCCCCTTAAACCCCATTTTTATTTAGTAAAACTGGGGTTTACAGGGGTGTACATTATATTTATTATTTCTGCTCAAAAACAGCAATCTATGTTTTGAGCAGAAATATGAAAAATATCAGAAATTTTATCTGAAAATTTTCATTTGTTTTGGTGATAAAGTTTTCAGTATATTTGAATAGGCGTGTTTTCGTAATGTTTCTGTTTGTTTTGGTTTCGACGTTTGTTTCCTTGATGTATAATACAGGGGATGGATATCCCGCCAAGGAGGATCACTGACTAGAAAGCAATTCTTCCCTTCTCAAAGGGGCCACTGCTAAAGGAAATAATTTGAAACAAAATAGTTGAGCCGCAACGTAAAAAAAAAAAAAAAAAAAAAAAAAAAAAAATGCCCTCGGACATGAGCGCCCAGCGAAGGTTCTGACCAGCCTGCACACTCGCACTGTCTGATCAGATTCAGCGCCCTGGATGTATTTCTAATAGCAAGGATGCAAAGTTTCCTCTTGCGGAAAACGAAAACTCTGATCACACTCCGCGCATGTGCAGGCTGATTTCAGTCTTTGTTGGGCGTGCGTCCAAAAGTACATTTTCTGACGTTGTGACTCTTTTCCATTAAACTAGTCCCTTTTAAGACCGAAGATTCTCTATTTAGGCAAGCCAATTCATTTCTGCTAGAGTGATCTTCCTTTGAAAGGGGAGACAAATACTCCAACATACCAGTTTCGAGTTAAATTCATACACAATAAACAAAGTAAAATAGATTGACAGAAAGTCAGAGTGTAAGACCTTAACAGGGTAATAATAGCTTATGGACGAACCAAAAGAATAAACCCTTCTGTGTTGTCCAGTCATCGACAAATGATAAAAATATATATATTTTTTTTTTCGAGATTATAAATGTATACGAGAGATAGAAACGACTTTGATGTAGATAGCATTTACTTGTCTATCTGTCCGTCTGCCCGTCTATCGACCCATCCATACGTCTACCTACCTACCAACACTTTAGAAGAGGTGGTTGTGAGGCACAGATGGGACATGTATAATCCTAAAATATCTTCACTATCTAGTGCAAGTTAGTAGTTTTGAAAAAAAAAAACAACAAAAAAACAAAAAAAAAAACTTGAAGCGGGAACTGAGGGTTGGAGAATTTTAAAGATTAAACTTACCATTAAGTGTGCATTACCTGGCAAAGCACCCGCAAGAAAGGTTCCACGAATAGAATTTGCATATTTGTTCCTTTAAGTGTAGTCTGATTTTGAGATGGGAGGCAGATATTTTTAGATCAGATCTCCACTGAATGTGTATCAATGTCACCGTTTGCTTTACACTGATTATTTTTTCAGATGGCACCTGTTAGTTGTTTTATTGTGTTCGTCCTAGCTACTGCAGTTTCTTCACAGACAAGTAAGTCAACAGTTTCATTTAAACCCTTTTTGTTTTGCAAAACTGCTTTCCAGTGACCATAGCCCATTTAGCAGTTTGCTTAAACCAATTTAGTCTGGAACCCCGCAAAAGGGCTACAGAATTCGGCGCCTGATCATGGTCTACACTGTTTGCAAATATTTTAACCATTTTTTTTTCTTACGGAATATCTAAATCACATAACCTGAAATACCTAAATTGAAATTCTACTCTTCCAATATATAGTGTTTATTGAGTTTATTGAGTCTAAAATAGGTTAAATCTATATCAGACCGTTATCGGCCCGACAGGATTCCTGTCGGACAGATAACAGTCCGATATAGATTTAAACAAAATGCTAGCTTGGAATACATTTCAGTCGTTATTTCAGTCCCAGTTCGCGATTTTAGCCAGATGAATTCTTCACAAACGTTAACCAAAAGTTATTGTATGTCCCGCTAACGTTTTAACCTATTTAAGCTAAGCGTCCCATGAGAGGAACGTTTGCAAAAGTGTAGACCCAGATCAGACACCGCAGAACGCAGAGTCTGATCAGGGTCTGCATCGTTTGCATTTAGGAAAGAAAATTCTATAAAACATTGTAACAATAAAAACTAACAAGACACTCTGAATAGTGAAATGAACTGGTCCAAAGAGTTAATGTAGAAGAGTCCATTCGACATAAATGGGTTAATCTGAACAACAACCACCTTCTTATAACAGCCAGGACCCAATTGTTCAAAACTAACGATGTCGTTCGTTAATGAATCAATAAAAACTTGGATCATTAAATATAGCATATACGCTGAAATGTTTGCTGAAAAAATGTGAGTAGCTTTTGCATTTGCAAAGGCTACTCACATTTTTTCAGCAAAAATACCTGTGAATTTGGTATTGTACTCACTAGAACAGTTAACATTTTGACCACTAACGAACTAGGTCAGTTTTCTGAATCCAAAGAAAACTGTTTGTTTTTAATCTCTCTACAAAAGCCACCTGTCTACAGCGGCGGAAACGGAGGGCAATAACTCTCGCAGTAATGACGACAAAGTCATTGTACTTTTACTCTGCTCTTTGCATCAGCTTTACTTAATCAGAATCAAAGTTTCAACCTAACAAGCACCATTAACTAGTTTTGATTTGTATTATGGACAAGAATTATTACGAAATACAGATGAATAGACAGACGGATAGGCAGAGACAGACGGACGAAATACAGAATTAAGGCAGTCGAGATCTTTTACTTCTTACCCGCCCGTAAAACGTCTGCCCGTACTTCACTGTAGTGTAGTTTATGTTTTGTGGTCCATTGTGATCATTGAACCCATTCCGTGGTTTTTGAAAATTAATATTAGGGTCATTTATGAGGCATAACTGGCCGAAACTAACTAGTCTGGAAAACTTTGGCACTCGAGGAATGTTCGATTTTTTGTGTGTTCACTGCGTCCAAAGTCATACTTCCTAGAGTTTATTAAGAGCCTTTCAGTCTATAAAAAAAACCTTTACCATTTTCAGGGCAGATTCAGCGTGCTACAAATTGATGATAATTTTCTTATTTGTCCCAGAAGATAGACTTTAACACATCATCACGAAAACACGCCTATATAATTTTGACCCCCTTAAACCCCACTTTTATACAGTAAAACTGGGGTTTACAGGGGTATACATTAGTTTTCTTATTTCTGCTCTCAAACCTAGATTGTGGGTACTCGTTAGAACCGCCTCGCCGAGGCGGTTCTAACGAGTACCCACAATCTAGGTTTTAAGCAGAAATATGAAAAATATCAGAGGTTTTTTATCTGAAAATTTTCATTTTTTTGGTGGTAAAATTTCCAGTATATTTGAATAGGCGTGTTTTCGTAATGTGAAATACGGGTTCATGTCCATGAAATGACAAATCCTATGTTTTCTGGGAAGAATCGTATGTCAAAGCCTAGTTTTTGGGACAAATAAGAAAACTATTTCAAGATTTCATCAACTGAAATTCTTACTCAGCAAGCTAGGCGTTAACCATTTTAATTATGCTCCAAACAAGAATTACATCACGAAAACATGTCTATATAATTTTGACCCCCCTTCAACCCCACTTTTATATAGTAAAACTGGGGTTTACAGGGGTATACATTATTTTTCTTATTTCTGCTCAAAAACATAGATTGTGGGTACTCGTTAGAACCGCCTCACCGAGGCGGTTCTAACGAGTACTACAATCTATGTTTTGAGCAGAAATATGAAAAATATCAGAATTTTTTATCGGAAAATTTCCCTTTTCTGGCTGTAAAGTTTTCAGTATATTTGAATAGGCGTGTTTTCGTAATGTTATAAAATGAAAGGCAGACGGATAGGCTAACAGACTATCAGGCGGAATCGTTTGTCTGATCTGGGTCTACACGGTCTGTTCCAATGCGTAGGGTAATCACAGTATAGCTTCAGATAACAGAGCTAACCACATAATCATGCTTTTTTCTTATGTCTCAACGAAAACATATGTTGTGGATACTCACCAGTACATGTACCACTGAGAATCCCAACACATGTTTTCATGGAGAAATAAGACAAATATCAATGCGATTTGTTGAAAATCACATTATCTGCAGCAATGTTCATAAATACGCGCAGTTTATTTGAAAATCTATTTCTACTGGCTTTCCATCTAAATACCTTTTTCTTTATTTTTCAGATAATGAAATACCTCCTATGAATGATATACGTTCACCTGACACAAGCAAGTTTCAACGCGGTTCATTAATGGGAGACATATTTGCGTTTGCTGATGTAAGTGCGCCTTTCTCGCCACAAGTAGGGGAGATTTCCGGGTTTCCGCCTGGTTCCACGACAAATGATCAAGTACTACCTCCCCCAACTAATAATACGCCAGTTGAATCACCTAAAGCTGCCTCGTCAATAGAAGGACCGGCCTTTCCAGATCCGGGTCCTGCTTTTCCGGATGAAGCATTTCCAAGTGACTTCCCTAGTTCTGCAGATGCAAGTGATCCAACTCTCGATTCAGAGATCATAGACCTAAACTCCTTGTTTCCTCCGGAAACAGCAAGCACAGGGCAAACGGACCCAGGTCAACAGAACCAAGATTTTGTTCTTGCTTTTTTACCATCATTTCCTAAAGGTGATAAGGTTGTGAATCTCAACACAGGAAAAACTTTGCAAGAACCAGGCAACACCGCATCTTTCCCTCCTAATGATACTCTACCTGATAAACCTCTGCTACCTTTGCCCGAAACCAAACTCGACATACCATCAGCTCGGGGTCCATCAGATAAACTTCCTGCAGCTAAGTCACAACCCTCATCACCTGTAGACACAAAAGTTGTTCCCTTAAAACCAGAGAGACCGATATCGTCTTTACCTGTGAATGCCATGAAACCGATAGATGTTACCAAACTAAATCCAATGAACAAACCGACAGCAGAAATTCCAACATCGGGTGGTGCTCAAGCACAAATACGAAGGAAGAAACCTAAAAAGAGACCTGCAGATAGGAATCAAGTTCCTGCTAGTTGGGTAAAAATATTTCCCAATGGACAAAGGCCAAAGAAATTGAATAATGGTAAATTATTATATTTTGTTTTCTTTCTAAATATTCAAAAAATTGAAAGCTGTGCAGGTAAAATCCAATCGATATTATAACACTTTCCAGAAAAAAAAAAAGAATAAACCGAGCTAGCATTCTACGTAAATCTGCATCGGGCCGTCATCGGCCCGTCAGCTACCCTGACGGGCCGATGACGGCCCGATATAGATTTACGTAGAATGCTGACTGGGAAAGGAATTTTCTGATTGCCAATTTAAGCAGTGCTAAAACATTTAAGGGGAATTTGGTGTACTTTCAGGGGGAGGATTAACTTTGTCAAAATTGTTTTGTCCTTATCTTTTGAAAAAGGGGTTACTGTAAACGGAAAGAATGTGCTCCCACGGGAAGCAGTTTCTTACCTTTCAAACCCCTCTTTTCAGAGGGGATTGGTGTGCCGAATAGCCAAATATGAAAACATGTGAGAACTGTAACGGTCAGAAGAAAACAAGACTACTAAGTACCCAGTCAGCTTTCTACGTAAATTTATATCGGGCCGTCATCGGCCCGTCAGGGTAGCTGACGGGCCGATGACGGCCCGATGTAGATTTACGTAGAATGCTAGCTGGGTAAGTCCCTTTTACAAAATTTGTGTCCCTTTTACAAAATTGTAGAAAATCTACTCGGTGTAATTCAGGTCCTTGAACAACATTTTCACGCAAATTTAAAGCTGGGTTATATTAAAAGTTGTACCTTAGAGCAACATCCTGACATGGCTTGCTATGGCTATATGTATGATTTTATGGTATTGACCATGTACAGTGAACCCTCGTTACAACGACAGCATTTGTTCCCAAGGATGTTGCCATTAAAATGAATTTGCTGTTGTAACGAATTTTTAATGGACAGAATGATATGGAAGAAAGGCCTTGTTTTATTCTTATTTCCTCATTGAACATGTGTTTTGGATATTTGTTAGAATCGGCACAGTAAGGCGATTCTAACAAATATCCAAAACATATGTTGCTTGAAATTTTAATGCAATATTCTTGCATAATTTCTCATTAACTGTCAACTCTTGAGCGAAAGGTTCGTGATATTCAAATTATTATTATAACGAATTTTGTCGTTGTATCGAGTGTCGTTATAAAGAGGGTTCACTATCTTTGGCATCACATGTTATGCGAGTAGATCATAAATGCAGACTGAAAGGAACTAAAATTCGCTCATAATATTCCTTGTTTGGGATCAAATATTTGATTTGTTATAATTTTATTTAAAGCATTAATAGTGTTAAATATAAACAAACACAAGTAAAATGCATATAACATTTTATCTGTATGGCATATGTAATTCCCTGCCTTTGTATAGTTAGGTTAAGTTTAGCATTGTGGGCACCAGCTATACTGCTGTCCACTTTGCCCACTGTTTTCATGTTGCGATGGTAGCATTGTGATCAACTTTTTCAATGGCTGCCCACTTTACTTTGTTTTCTTGTTTGTATTGTTCTACTGTTTTAAACTGCATTTAGAGATGAGGGCGAGATTTCTCGCAAATAAAACAGGTTTACCACCTCCTCCTCCACCGCAAAAACCCATGTCATGATGTTGCTGTCAGGTACAACTTTTAATATTACCCAGCTTTAAAAGCTATAACGTTATATCTGCTCTAATAGCAGTTTTTCATATTTCTTCTAGCAGTGAAAATGGGCGAAACAAAGGAGATAGCCCCCCTCACTCCTGTTCAAGCAATGCTAACCCATGCATCATTAGTCAGCTTCGGAAAAGATCGGGCTATGCGAAGAATGCTAATAAATCAGAGAAGGGAGGCCAGGAAGAAAGTGAGAAATCAGAGAAAACAGAGACAACAAGTGCCGCAAAGAAACAGTCCAGTACAGGAACAGAATCAGCAGAATTTGAATAATAGAAACAATAGGAACACAGAACAAGGAACGGAACGAAGAAATCAGAACAATAGGAATAGACGTAACCAAGGTACATCTCGCAGGAGGTGGACGTGATTTGTGGTAGCATAATAACCAGCTTGGTAGCTTTGCAGATACTGTTGGAATAGCGGAGCTTTTGATGTACATTGTACAATGTTACTGTGAAAGCCTGTAGATAAAACTGGGCACGTCAAGCGAAAAATGGCTTCAAACATGCTCAATGCGCAGATTCAGATCATCCTGCGTATGCGCAAAGTATTATCCGGGCCTTTGCTTTCCCCTCTAACATTCTCTAATATCCAATGATTCCGTTAGCGGATAGTAAAGGCCCTGGTCAGAACGAAGAATGCGTGAATGCGCAGTCTGATTAAGGCCTTCGCTGGCCGCATATTCCCGAAGACACGTTTTCGCATGACGCGAGCCAAACGGGTTACAGACAGAAAGGGTAATCAGAATATGCTTTGATAAGGTGCACGAATAAGATACCCCAGGCTGATGCGTTGATTTTAATGAGCACACACATCGTATTTTAAGGGGACTCGATCACTTTGTAGATGTTTGGCCATCTGTACAAGGGAGACAACTTTCGTGACTTCCTGTTTGCAATTCTACACAACAAAGCCCTTCTGAAAAAACGATCCACTCTATAAGGAAATAATTTGCTCCGAAGGGGAGCAAATTCTTTCCTTTGAGTTAAGAACCCTTTAAGGAAGGGGGTAAGACAATTTGAACAGAGTGTATAAGTTCCCCTTAAAAAGAAATATAAAAAAGACTCTGCAGTGGAACCAAATTATCATCTTATTAGCACCCTGAGTTTTCATCATTGCAACTACAACTATTCGGTAATGTCCCTATTTGTGTGAATGAACTATTTTGTAATGTATTTATGTGAACAGCTTTTCTGTAATGTATTTGTGTGAAGGAGCTATTCTGTAATGTATTTGTGTAAATGAGCTATTCTGTAATGTATTTGTGTGAAGGAGCCATTCTGTAATGTATTTGTGTGAACAGTTATGCTGTGATGCATTTATGTGAACAGCTATTCTGTAATGTATTTGTGTGAAGGAGCTATTCTGAAATGTATTTGTGTGAACAGTTATTCTGTGATGCATTTATATGAACAGCTATTCTGTAATGTATTTGGTTGAAGGAGCTATTCTGTAATGTATTTGTGTGAAGCTATTACTGAACTTTTACTTGCTGAAAACCATAGCCTTTAGTAACTTTTTACTGTTCGGTTCTTAATCCATAAATCGACAGTTTTTGAAACATTTTTATTTCTTTTATTATCACTGCTGTTTTGCTATTTTCCTGTGTCCGTCTATAAAATGACATCACAAATACATTTGTACATTAAATCATATTGATAAAGAACAACATTTGAGTATACAAGAAACGGTCCAAAATACTGCGATGTTTTTTGGATATTGTACGTGTTCCGATGAAATGTGAGCTATTTTAGGACCGTGAGATGTTTCAGAGCGCAATCGCAAATGTTATCTGACACAGAATCGGGACAGGGTGTAACAGTGTTAGACAATTAGTTGTAAAATCACAGAAAAATTGGTAGATATCCGTCTAATTAAAGTTGGAGACATAAAACATTTGAAAAAAGAAAAAATAAACTGATGGAATTGGTTTGATATCCTTTCTAAAACTCAGACTGAAAATTTAGCTCATTGCACAATTGATTAATTAAAGTGATTTCATAGCAAATATATCCATTTCTCAACAAAACACCTTATACGAAACAAGAAAATAAGCTTAAACACAACGTTTCCTAATAGAAATGATGAATACCTTAATGTCCTGATTGAATTTGTATCACAATGTATGGACAATACGGAACACGGCGTTTTCGTTAAATCAGAGGCTGTTTTCTAAAAAATAAAATAAAACAAACAAACAAACAAAAAACAAAAAACAAACAAACAAAAAAAAAAAAAAAAAAAAAAAGCAATTTTCTTTAAAATATAAAATTATTCTTTTTTGAGCACATTATATTCCTTAATCAGACAATACTTTATAGATATACCGGATGTTGTTCTTTAAAGTCTATCTGTGATAGTATTGAGACTTTTTCATTCTCGTTTAGAGGACTAGATGCACTTGGTAGATATTCTCCACTTCCGCAAAGGGCGGACAACTTTTGTGACTTCCTGTTTGCTTTCCTGTACACAAAGCCCCTCCTGAAAAGAGGTCTTCTCTAAAAAGAATCAATTTCTCCAAAAGGAAATAGACCTCTTTTCAGAAGAGAGGCAAATTATAAAAAATGTTGTCTTCCCTGAAAGTGTATCCATTCCCCTTAAATATTTGATTAGTGTATTCATTTCTACCATTAATCCTTGTCATGCTGAAGTAATCTGATTGGCCAAATTTTATAAGTGGGCGTGACACCTTAAATTATTCAACGTGGCAAGGGTTATCTACCTGTTCTTGTGTCTAAATTTGCATTGCAGGATAAGTTGCAAGCAGTGTAGTTCCGGATCAGATGTTATCTCCTGCGAAGTCTGATCTTGGTCTACATTGTTTGCTCAGGCATATTCGTCCGAATTCTTAGGGTAAATACTGTATTTTACTTTTGCTTTGTAAAGGATAAGGATCAGATCCGATTGTCATGTGCAGAGCACACAAATCCTTTGAATGCAATGTTTCCAAAGCCATGAACTATTATGCACAGCGTATATGTTTGTGAATAATCCGTTTTTACGCTTGTACATGTGCAATCCTAACTCATTTATGTCCAGTGGACTCTTCTACCCAGCTCTTTGAACATATTCATATCCAATATACTGGATGTCGGTTCAGTTTTTATTATTACCGCTCCTTATAGAAATTCCTGTATTTAATGTAAACAATGTAGACCCTGATCAGACGCCGCGTTCTGCGGCGTCTGATCTGGGCTGCATTGTTTGCCAATATCTCTTTTATGGGACGTTAGGAATAAATTGGTTAAAACAGTCTTACAAATTTTAGATTTAAATCAATATAATAAAGAAAAGAAGTTCATATAGTTTGCTGCTTTTTAACATGAGCTTGCCAGTATGCCTTGCAGGGCGATCGCTATGGTTTGTTTCCATAGTGTGTTCTTTACAAGTGTATTTTCTGTCCAACTTCTCCACCACCTCCTCCATATTTTGCCAAAACAAATAGTTTACTGCATTATTCCTAAAAATCATATTGGATCATACTTTTAATTTCAGGATTCATTAAACAGTTTTATTGAAGCATTCAATTCAACGTCTCGATATTTGGGTGACTTACTAAAGATTACTGACCGTTCCAAGGCAACTTTGTTGCAGTTCTTCTTTGTTTGTACTTATGTGTTCATATGTGTCGTTGTGGTGTCCTTATTGTGTCCTAATTTCTCCTGCCTTTTGTGCCTCGGGCTGGTTGTGTTTCGTGATTGTGACATTTCAAGAGTATCTTGACTTATTTTTTTTTCTTCTAAATTTTGATAAAGAATATTTTCAACAAATGGTCGGTACACCTTTTCCAAAAGAAGAGTTAAATAAAACTTTTACCTTAGATACCGAAGCACCGATTATGGAATTAGATTTATCAATATCTATTATGACAAACGGGACGACTTTGATATTCTAAAGTTTCCACTTTTGGATAGAGATATCCCTCGTCTTACGTCCAGTGGTGTGGATATTTCTCAGTTAACTCGCTAGAGCAAATAGTCAAGTCAGTGACTTAAATAGATATGAGCTTAAGTATACCTAATTTAGTGCCACAGAGGCCTTTCTGTTATTTAAACTTCATCAGTGTGGCTAAACCCCAAACGTTTGGAAATGAAACGTACGATGCACATGTCTTGGCAAGCAGCAAGACATCGAAATAAAGAAATAGCCGTTTAACTTCTTAAGCAAGGATACCATTATCATAAACTACGTAAAACATTTTCTAAGTGTTGTCGCCGTCATTCTGAATTAATATCCAAATATAACGTTAATTTAAAAAGCACTTCTGCAAGAAGTTCTGTCCAAACCTAACTTTTTGACGACTTATGAATTAAGAAATATTGTTGGCATTACGGATTTTTTTCGGAACAATTTAACAAAATTGTCACTCGCTACATAAAGATATGTTATTTCAAAGATATTATGCGGCAAACTGAATGCATTTTTGTTAACCGAATTATGATTGTTAACTTTGCTTCCCTATTACTGCACGACGGTGGATCGGTTCTCAGACTAAATGACGGCTCCCTCCTCAGTCTGTTGCAGGCTGGAGTTTGACTGTCAATGTTTGTCGTCGGCCTCACCGTGGTTCAGTTTGTGGTTTTCTGTTGTTCTGGCTTCATCACGCCATTGAGCCTTTTGCTTTATTTCATTAGAATGATTGTGATTTTATATGTTTCGCTATGATGCTTCACTGAGAAGGTAAACGAACTCTATGCAGACCGAACGTATGTTTGTAATTTGGAGCTGCATCAGAATTGTGGGCGAGTTTCGCGCGAATATAACTGGTTTATCCCATCCCCCCCTCCCGCCCCCATACACCCGCCCCTAGTTTTTCTACTGTTCCGTTGGCTCTACTGCTGTAGTTCTTTGTTTGTACGTCGGTGGTTTTATATGTGACGTTTGTTTTGGCATTATTTGTTCCTCATCCCTCCTTTTCCTCGGGAAGGCTGTGCTTCTTGATTGTGGCACTTCCTGGGTATCTTCACTTATATTTGTAATGGCCCAGATGTTTAATATAAAAACAATCCAATTAGCGCACACATAAGGTGCTGTAACGATTAAAGAGATGCTATATTGAGGAAGTTATATGCGGTACCAGCTGAAGAATAAATTTTAAAGTATGCCCCTTGAAAACAATGAACACACTCACAAAACAATAAATAAATAAAGCAAATAAATAAATACATAAAAAAGTACATAAATAAATATGTCTCCGTACTTCGCTACAACATAATTTATTTTTCTGGTACTTTGTGAACTTTGATCTCATTCTAGAGTTTTGAAAATTGATATGAGGGTCACTGACGAAACGTATTTGGCCGAAATTAACTATTCATGCAAGGAAAACATCGGAATTTTTATCGTTTTCAATGTGTGTGTGTGTGTGTGTGTGTGTGTGTGTGTGTGTGTGTTCATTGCTCTTATTTGTCATAGCTTTACGGTATAAATGAAAAGACCCAGTAAAGATACACAGCCTTCCAGAGGCAACCAAAGAAGAAAAGATTAGGAACACAAAATGACATATGAAACGCACATCAACACTAACTGACGTACGAGCGACGAAGAACTGCAACAGATGAACCGCCTTGTAACAGTAAGCAGACAAAATAATAGGAAGTGACAGAACTACATAACATAGTCTTCTGGGCCAAGTTGTTCAAAACGTCTTTAGCTTAACCCTTAAAGCGCCAAGAAAATCTGCATCTGAAAATGTCGTCTGCTTATGTCGTCTGCTGCATCTTCTTGCAAACTTTTCAAACTTACATTATGCATATAGGCAAAACGTGTGGACCCAGATCAGACTGCTCCTAAAGGAGCAGGAGCAGTCTGAACTGGGTCCACACTGTTTGCAACAATGACTTTTAAAGTAACCGGCAGAAGACAAAGCAGACGACAATTATTGTGATTGGCGCTTTAAGGGTTAAGAAGATCGATAATGACTAACTTTTCATCTGTTGTAGCAAAGGTATTTTCAAATACATTGAAATTTTTGCTGCAAAAATGTGCAAAGCTACTCACATTTATTTAGTATAAATATCAATGTTGCCACATTTCAAGATAGAAAATTTAACGTCGAGTTAGCTAACAACTTTGCTAAGTTTTGAAAAACTGGGCCCTGTTGACATCAAGAGAAATAAAATAGTAAGCAGACTATGACGGGTAGAGCATAACACATGGCGGATAGTAACAATGAAAAGCAGAGTCTTCCCCAATGAAGTGATCACAATGTCAGACAGGACTCACACAACCTCAGGACTAATATATATTTATGTAGAATGCTATCGGGGTACATGTGATAAGAAACATTTTCTTGCGTCTCACATCTGAGGTAGAAGTCCCCTATGCGGACCGAATTTATGTTTGTATGTTTGTAATTTGGAGCTACATCAAACTTAAACATGAGGTTTTGTAAAAGTGTAAAAGTCTAGCTGTAAAAGTGCTTTAAACCCCCGGTGGTTTACTCTACTGACCGTTCTAAGGCGGTGGTCCCGGTGTTGGTCTTACTCTTTGTTGCTTTGTGGTTTATTCTACGAGGCGATTTGTTTTATGTCTTACCTTGTGTCATTTTTTTCTTGTGTTTTTCAGTCCTTTTAGCATTGCAATTACCTTGCTTGGGGAAGAGATAGCTAATCTTAGTGCTTTTGTACGTTTGTTCGAATTGTGCTTGTTTGGATTTGTCGGTTTCCTCTTCCTCTTGGTGTCTGGAAAGGGCTGCGGTTTGTGATTGTGACACTCCCTGGACTTTTCTCTTACCTTTTTGTACCAATAAAATGGGTTAAAACCAACCCCATCCCCACATATGCACATGTAGGTTTTTTCTACTTACCGTTCCGAGGCAGTTCATCTGTTATTGCAATTCGTTTCTGTTTGTGCGTCGGTGGTTTCAAATGCGAAGTTTTTTTTGTCATTGCTTGTTCCTCATCTTTCCTTTTTTTTGGCGTCTCGAGAAAATTATGCTTCGTGATTTTGGCCTTTCCTGGGTATCCACTTATATCTTTACAGTTTTTGGATGTGTTCTGGTGCTCTCAATGTTCATTTATTTTAGAATCCATTACATATATTTAGTTTCTTAATAAAGTACTGTAATAAATATAATTTTACAGAAATGAACAAGATGCTTTTAATTATGCCCCCGTTCACGGGGAACATTGCTTTTGTTTTGTTCGCCCGTCTGTTCTTTGTACACATTTCAGAATGTGTTTGAGCTAAGGAATTTATATTTAGCAGACTTATTTCGGCTGAATTCCGAATTCATATTATGAGAGTTTTTTCCTGTACTCCCCGGCCAAAGGCGGTTCTTCTTATGCACTTCTTCTTTTTTGTGCGTCTGCGGTTTCATTTTAGAAACATTGTGGGAGGGTCTGGCTTTTCGGGGCGGTTCGGGGAGCTGATTGGCCGTTGTGGAAGAGTTGGTTATGGTCTGGGTATTGTGCAGCGGGCTGCGTGCCTGGTTGTCGGCCCGGTCGTTGTTGATGGCTTAACTTCGCTCTTTGGTTGCGCGGCGGTGGTTCGGGCCTCGGTCTCGGTGGCGGCCTCTTCGTGGGGCTTTAACCAGTAGGTTGGGCTTGGCACTCTGCATTTGGCTTGGCCCGCCGTGGTTCGGCTGTTTTTTTTGTTTGTTTTTTTTGTTTTTTGTTTTTTTCATTTGCTCTGGCACACGGTGGAGTTAGCCATGAGAACTCGTCTATATCGGAACCAGAATTTTACGGTGTCTTTGTGTACGGATTTAGAAAAATTGTGGGAAAATCTAACTTTTCGGAGCAATTCAGAAAACTAATTAACTGTTGTAAAAGAATTGGCTATACCCTGGATATTATGCGGCAGACTGCATGCCTAGTTATCAACCCAGTCATTCTTGATGGCTAAGCTTCACTCTTTGCACGACGTCGGATTTGGCCTCAGACTCAATGACGTCCTCTTCGTAAAACTTTAACCAGTGGGTTTTGGGCTTGACGATATGTCTTTGGCTCGGCCCGCCGTGTTTCGACTATTGGTTTTTATTTACTCCGTAAAATTAGCCATGAGTACTCGTTTTTGTTTATCATAGTGATTAATTCGATTCTTATGTTTTTGCTTTGATACACTGAGTGAGTTAGACACCTTTTTGCGAACCGAATTTTTATGTATTTCTGTATTAAGAGAAGCATCGGTACCCAGGGTGAAGTTGGCCGACTGTAAAAGTGCTTTATCCTCACTCCCCCCCCCCCCCCCAGCCCCCAACACACACACATCGGTAGTTTATTCTACTGACCATTCTAAGGCGGTGATCCTGGTGTTGTCTTACGTTTTGTAGCTTTTTGTAGCTTTGTGGTTCCCGCATTGCTTTCTATTTTTTCTATATATATTGTAATGCTTGCGTTGTAGCCACCGTCTTCAATACCTGCACACTTTACTTTCTGTTTTACTAATTGTATTGTGATGCTGGCATTTTGGTCACCTTCAACAGCTGCCCATTTTGCTTTCTGGTTTACTAGTTGTGATTAAGAGTTGCATCGGGGCCCAGGGTGAAGTTAGTCGGCTGTAAAAGTGCTTGTGATTGTGGCACTTCCCGGATATTTCTCTTAGCTTTTTTTTATATGTTTATACGTTTTGTCCTATCCTTGTTTGTTCCTAGCTTTTTCTTCTTTAAGCGCCTGGGGACAAGTTGCGCTTTGTGTTTATGGCATTTCCTTGTTATTTTCATTCATATTTGTGCCCCTCTTCAAGTTGGAATTTTGTAGGCACCAACATATAGTTAGGGGATATAGTTTGACAAACACGCATTTTTAGTTAGTACTTGAATCCCTTTAACTAGAAATCGATGTTTAGAGGCATCTGATCGGTAGATCTGGCCAGAGGTTATAAAGTATTTTTCATGCTCAACTCAGCTTTTTTTTCTGCTAGTAAATATGTAAATGCCAACAATAGTTTGTATTTTCATATTCTTTGGCAGAGAAATTTTCTTGCTCCGTTATTTTAGCAAGAAAGAATTTACAATTGTTAGTAATTATAGATTAATTACTATGACCAATTTTTAAAAGCCTCGGGGTCAGCCAGTGTATCCGCACAGTCTGATCTGAGTTTTCACTGTTATCTAATACTATGTTTTAAGTTCATGCGTTACATGTAGACTGATCAGGCTGTCCGGATGTACAGGCTGATCTGATTCTAAGCTTATCACATATGTCGTAAAGTCGTCTTATATTCAGACATACTCAATTGTAACATTTTTTCCTATAAAGGCCAAAAGAAGCTAAGAAGAAGTCGACGCCAGTCGGGTCCTTGGTTGCCAAGAAACCGTCGAAGGAAAAGCAGACGAAATATGAGAACAAGAAGACCACGGAGACAAAGACAGAAACAGCGGCGTGGTAGAAAACGTCTTTTTAGTAGAAGGCGTAATTTGGGTACTCAGCAACTGCAGCATTATCCAGGGAATGATGATGCGGAAAGTTCTCAAAATGTTCCACCTGCCCGTACAATCACAGGCCAGATTATAGCCGAGTCAAGACAGCACATTACTTCCCAAGTCTTCCCCAGAAAGCAACTTTTCCCGCGGATATTTTCGAAGGACGATAAACGAATTTTAACACAGCGACCACGCTTCAGCAAAGGTAATGTTGATGCGGTAGGTTCTGGAAATGTTCGACCAGACCAGGCAATCACAGGTCAAATTATAGCAGAGTCACGAAAACACATTACTTCTCAAGTCTTCCCTAGAGAGCAAAGTTTCCCGCGGAAATCTTCGAAGAAGGATAAAATAATTTCAAAACAACGACCACGCTTCAGCAAAGGTGCAGAAAGGATTATTTCTCAAATGCTTGGAAATATTCCACTGCATGTTCCAGGTGAAATAAATTTCTTCTCGGGCCAAAATATAACTGAATCAGGGCATCTTGTTTCTCAGACCTTGCCCAAACGGCGAGTTTTCCCTCAGAAATCTCCGATACAGGAAAAAAGATTTCTCCTACCCCAACAACGCATGAGCAAAATTGCTGGAAGAAAATTTCCCAGGTTGTTCGGAAATATTCATCCGAATATTTCAAGTGACGGAAGTGCAGTACTGGACCGAACAGCCACAGATCAAATTATAGCTGAATCAGGAAAACACTTTGCTTCTGAGGCCGTACCCGGAACGCATGTTTTACCAGGAAAACCACCGAAACAGGAAAGACGATTTCTTGTACACCAACAAAAAATGAGCAAAGTTTCAGGAATGGACTTTCCTAGGGACGTCGGGAATGCTCCCCAGAGTGTTCCAGATGGTGGAATTACTGCACTAGACCGGAAAATTACAGACAAAAGGAAAGCTGAATCCGGAACCCACATTGTTTCCCAAACCTTACCCGATGGGCAAGTTTTCCGAAGGATGTTTCCAACGCCAGAAAAAAGATTCCTTACACAGCAACAACCCATGAGCATGGACTCAGGAATGAAATTTTCTGGGAACTTTGGGGATGCTCCTCAGAGTGTTCCAGACGATGGGGGTACAGTGGTAGATGGGAAAATTACAGACAAAACTCTGGTTAAATCAGGTAAACACCTTGGTACTCAAGTTTTACCTGGAGGGCGTGTTTTCAAGGGTAAACCTCAAGGACAGGAAAAAAGATTTCTGACACACCAACAACGCATGAGCGTAGACTCAGGAATGGAATTTCCTAGGATTTTCGGAAATGCTCCCCAGAATATTCCAGTTGATGGACGTGCTGTGGTAGACCAGACAGTCACAGACCAAACTATAACTGAAGTAGAACTCAACGATACGCATGGTTTCAACGGAAAGCCTCCAGGACAGAAAAGATTTCTGACACACCAACAACGCATGGGCGTAGACTCAGGAATGAAATTTCCTAGGATTTTCGGAAATGCTCCCCAGAATATTCCAGTTGATGGACGTGCTGTGGTAGACCAAACAGTCACAGACCAAACTATAACTGAAGTAGGACTCCACGATACGCATGGTTTCAACGGAAAGCCTCCAGGACAGAAAAGATTTCTGACACACCAACAACGCATGGGCGTAGACTCAGGAATGAAATTTCCTAGGATTTTCGGAAATGCTCCCCAGAATATTCCAGTTGATGGACGTGCTGTGGTAGACCAGACAGTCACAGACCAAACTATATCTGAAGCAGAACTTCATGATACGCATGGTTTCAAGGGAAAGCCTCCAGGACAGAAAAGATTTCTGACACACCAACAACGCATGGGCGTAGACTCAGGAGGGAAATTTTCTGGGAAGTTCGGAAAGGCTCTCAAGAGTGATCTGGGTGATAGAAGAACTGTTCTAGACCAGACAATGACACACCAAACTATAACTGAAGCAGGGAAACAACTTGATATTCAGGCTTTACCCGGAAGTCATACTTTCCAGCGTAAGCCTCAAGGACAGGAAAGACGATTTCTTATACACCAACAACGCATGAGCATAGACACAGGTATTAAATTTCCTAGGCAATTCGGAAATGCTCCCCAAACTGATCCAGGTGATGGAAGCGCTGTACTGGACCAGCAAATTATAGACCAAACTATAGCTGAAGCAGGAAATTTCCTTGATACTCAGAGTGTCCATGGAAAGCCTCCAGGACAGGAAAGAAGAATTCTGATACACCAACAACGCATGAGCACAGACTCAGGAATGAAATTTTCTGGGAATTTCGGGAATACTCCTCAGAGTGTTCCAGGTGATGGAGGTACAGTGGTAGACCGAAAAACTACAGACAAAACTCTGGCTAAATCAGGTAAACACCTTGGTACTCAGGTCTTACCTGGAGGGCGTGTTTTCCAGGGTAAACCTCAAGGGCAGGAAAAACGATTTCTGACACACCAACAACGTATGAGCGTAGGCTCAGAAATAAAATTTCCTAGGAATTTCGGAAATGCTCACCAGAATGTTCCAGTTGATGGACGTGCTGTGGTAGACCAGACAGTCACAGACCAAACTATAACTGAAGCAGAACTCCATGATACGCATGGTTTCAAGGGAAAGCCTCCAGGACAGGAAAGATTTCTGACACACCAACAACGCATGAGCGTAGACTCAGGAGGGAAATTTTCTGGGAAGTTCGGCAATGCTTCCAAGAGTGATCTGGGTGATCGAAGAACATTTCTAGACCAGACAATGACACGTCAAACTATAGCTGAATCAGGGAAACAACTTGATATTCAGGCTTTACCCGGAAGTCATACTTTTCAGCGTAAGCCTCAAGGACAGGAAAGACGATTTCTGTTAAACCAACAACGCATAAGCATAGACACAGGAATGAAATTTCCTAGGCAATTCGGAAATGCTCCCAAAACTGTTTCAGGTATTGGAAGGGCTGTACTGGACCAGCCAATTACAGACCAAACTAAAGCTGAAGCAGGGAAACTCCTTGATACTCAGGGTGTCCATGGAAAGCCTCCAGGACAGGAAAGAAGATTTCTGATACACCAACAACGCATGAGTATAGACTCAGGACTGAAATTTCCTAGGCAGTTCGGAAATTCTCCTCAAAACCTTCCAGATGATGGAAGTGCTTTACTGGACCAGCCAATCACAGAGGCTTTTCCAGTTGATGGAAGTACTGTACTGGACCAGACAGTCACAGGCCACATTATAGCTGAATCTGGCAAACAGACCGTTTCTGAGGTCTTTCCCGGAGAGCATGGTTTCCATGGAAAAAATCCAAAACAGAGAAAGCGATTTCTCAAACGTCAACGTTCTTCTAAAGGTGGAGCAATACAATTTCCACATAAGTTTGAAAATGCTCCTCAGAATGTTCCGGGTGATGGAAGTACTGTAATGGACCAGACAGTCACAGACCACATTACAGCTGAGTCCGGAAAACACACTGCTTCACAGACCTTACCCACAAGTAAAGTTTTCCCTGGTTTGAATTCACAGACCTTACCCGCAGGGCCAGTTGTCCCTAGGAAAACCTCAAAACCTGAAAAGCATCTTCTCAAACGTCAACAACACTTGAGTAAAGATGTAGCAATAGAGTTTCCTACGAAGCTCGGTAATGCTGCACTGAATGTTCAAAGTGACGTAAATACTGTACTGGATCAGTCAGTCACAAGTGAAATTATATTTGCAAAATAAACTATAGCTTAATCAGGGACACGCCTTATCTCTTAGGCATTTCCCAGAGTGCATCATTACGATAAGAAGTCTGTGAGATTAACATCTCCATCTATAAGATATAGTGATAACCGGTGTATGTGAGACGTGGGGTAGTGGCAAACTATTTCGCTGTTTTGACGTATTTGCTTTGCTTTTAATTTGAGCATCGTTTTTCGTTCCACAAATCTGTCTTCTGGTGTTGATTCCTACATATTCTTCACTTTGATAATTTTTAAAATGAGAAAAGGGCATGGGTTAAAACGACACAGTTCACAATGGCATTTTAACATAATATATTTTTCCGAGGAAATCTTGGATTTAGCAAAAATGATTTTCTATAACACCTGGATAAAATTGATAAAAGCATACCTATTTCGGAAGAAATTAAAACTCAAGAAGAACTAGATATTGCGGTGATTCTTTAAAAACGTAAAGAAAATGCCTCAGTTTGAGGTTCAGCTCTTTTTTTATGCCGAGTAGATTCTTCTACATTCAATTTTCGGACATGTCGTCAGACTGTAATATGAAATAGGTGCAACCTAATGAGCAACCAACCAATTTGTGACTTTCCAAAAATAAAGTAATAAATAAATAGAAATGGACTTTTAAGTTTCAACAATTTGCGGGGTGGTGGTGAGGGTGGATGCGGGTGCATCTTATTTACAAGTATTCCTCAACAGGTTTTTTAAATTCAATAATACAGAAGCATGCATTTTTTTTTAGTGATTTAAGACTGTATTAAAAGGCGGGAAAAGGCATTTCCATCCAAGTACAATGAATAAGTTCCCACTGAGTGACCTCAGTATAAGTTTAGCGGGTGACTACTTCCAGTTCCAGCATAATTTCTCACAACATTTCCCAATACTAAACTGAGCCAAAGCATGGCAAAATCTATGGCAACCTGTTTGTGGTTTTGTCCATTTAATTTAGATACCTGCATTTCAAATACAGATATACCTGCTAATAAACACAGATATCTTTATTTCATTGTTATTACAAATATCTCTAATTAAAATGCAGCTATATGTAATTGAATTGAGATACCTCTTACTGAAATGCAGATATCTGTACTTGAGAAATGCAGATATCTCTTATTTTCAATCATAACATAGAAATCTGCATTTGTATTAGAGACATCTGCATTTAAAAATACAGATATCTTCATTTCAATGAGAGATACATCTTGTGTAGCTGAAATTCAGATATCTGCATTTAAAATACAGACATCGCTAATGCCATTACGAAAACACGCCTATTCAAATATATAGAAACTTCTATCTCCAAAAACTGAAAATCTTCAGATAAAAATCTTTGATATTTTTCATATTTCTGCTCAAAACATAGATTGTTGGCACCCGTTAGAACCGCCTCGCGAATACGCACAATCTATGGTTTTAAGCAAAAATAATGTATACCCTGGTATACCCCAGTTTTACTATATGAAACTGGGGTTTAAGTGGGTCAAAATTATATAGGCATGTTTTCCTGATGCAAATGCAGATACCTGTATTTGAAATGCAGATATCTTTATTTCTAAATTAAATACATATATCTGCATTTCAAGTACAGATAATCTGCATTTCATTACAGATATCATTATTTATGGTTGAAAAAGATATCCTTATTTACTCTTACGCGTATTTTCACATGCACTGTTCTACTGGTTACAATATTTTGGGAAGCACATTTCCCGCCTCTGCAGACCACAAAAAAATTAATTAAGATGCTCAAGATTTCAAACCATTATGTCTTTACAGTCAAATCAATCGCTCCTTTAAGAGGAGCACAAAAAAAGAGAGAAAGAGAATGTGTAAAATATATTTTAGGAATCTATCATGGGTGTGAGGGGTAGACAGAAAAATTCAGGCTTGCCGACTGATGCAAGACTGTGATCTCGAGGGACGGCTATTTCGATCTACCTGTAACGCACGAAAGATTCTTTTTCTTGCATACTTTGTATCATATCTGAAGTCAAATCCCTTTGATTGTTGACATCTTTCATATTTTGATAACATTTCTGTGATGCTTAATGACAGCATTAACTTCAGTGATGTTAACCTTAACGATGGTGTACCTCTTGATCCCTATACAACCAGTGCACATCAAAAGCGTGCGAAATCTCAATTTTTATCTTACCCTGGATAACTTTTCATTTTCCGTATGTTTCTATAATCATGCGATTTTTCAGTACATGTATTTAAGAGAACCAGTTTTTGGACAGTTCTATCACATAAAGGGCAGGTATACATGATACATTCTGGGTTGCAGAATGAAGGTCCACAAGTAATTATTTAGATAACCGAATGTATGGTTCTTTAACCTGCACATGGGTACTTGATTTTCCATGCAGAAGCCAGAGAGGGCCCCAGCAAGACTGCACAGTTATTATGTCATCCCTGCAAATCACAAAGAAAAGCGTGTTCGGATTCCATTTATTATTATTTTTTTCTCTCGCCAAATGGCCGAGATTGAACGTACCTCCAGCACTTGAGGCTATTGGACTCACCACTGAGCTACCTGCTGTTGTCCGAGTTTAAGGGAAGCCTAGTAGGCTGCAAGGGGCTATTAATTATGTTGAAAATAAAAGTTGAAAATAATCAGGTTCTTAAGAGAACTTTGCATTTAAAATTACAATTATCTGTAGTTTCTATAAATAAAGATTTCTGTATTTGAAATACAGATATCTGTATTAGAAATACAGGCATTTCTATTTGAACGGCAGATATATTTTATTTGAATAATAATCATAGATATCCATATTTCAATTAGAGATAGTTGTATTTCAAATAAAGATATTTGTATTTCAAAAACAGTTACCCAAGTTTCTAAAATGTACTTATATCTTACTTAAATAGAAATATCTGCATTTGAAACGCAGACATCTGTAATTAAAATGCAGATATCTATGATTCAAATTCAGACATGTCCATTAAAGAACCAAAAAGAGATATCTGCATTTCAAATACATATAAATACTCTGTATTTGAAATACAGATATGTGCATTTAATGTAGGTAGCTGCATTTAAATGCAGATACCTTTATTTAAATGCAGATATCTGCATTTTAAATATAGATATCTGTATTAAATTGGTTTTAACCCAAACGAGCCACCATAAAAAACAATGAAATGACCTATAAAAAACACTTGTCCAAATGAATTTTAAACTAGTCACAAATTATGGCAATATGTGCAAACCAATCTGTCATTCTGCGAATACAGACAGTTCTTAAGTGATAGCATTATGCTGCATTGAAATAAAACTCATCTGTAGATGAGGGAAGCAGTGACTGACAGTTCCTGGATTCACATGCAAGGTTACTGTATCTCATTTATAACAGAAGTAATCTATAAGAGAATAAACTAATTCTTTGTAAATAAGAATTTCAACAGTTAAGAATTGGATAAACTCCAGAATTATTATCATAAAACGCTTCTCTTTTCTACAGATTATTTTAGCAAAGGAAAGTGAACAAATATTTTTTTTTCTTTTTTTTAATTCCATAAAAGATTATAGGACTAGACTACTGATGGTGCCAAGTATAAGATAATAAGACATGACACATGTATAATTCTTTTGCCATATGAAAGAACCGTTTATAGAAGTCTTTTCATTGCAGTTAGTGCCTTTTAACATGCAGTAATAACTCAGTGATGAAACCTGATACAAATAAAGAAATGAAACTGTTCAATGGTGATTCTTACAAGAATTATCAACAGAACAGTGCTTCCATCCACTGTCATTCTATGAAACAAAAAAAAAAAAAAAAAAAAAAAAAAGAGAACAATACTGGTCTGTAGTGTTCACCTGAGCTTAACAGATTTACATACTTACATGTAATTTCGAAGTTTCACAAAACTAGACTGTTCAAGATTTTTCTATAAATTTTATTTTAAAAAGACACATGACGGTTCTAAACAAACAACCCCCAGGCTTATAAATTGAACAATCTTGGTGCAAATCCACTAGACAAACTCAAACTCATCCAAGGCTTTATGACCGTCCTCATTACCTGCCCGTTTGATGAACAATTTGATAACTAGAAATTGTGTTTAAAAAAAAGACACTATGCTCCCCCCCTCCCCCCCCCCCCCCCACCCAACCATTACTTGCCTCTAAAGATAATACAAGGTAAAAATGGCCCAATCTACACAGGGTCATAATTCCTTAAACGTTTTTAAAAGTTAATGAGGTCAACTTCCAATCACTACGAATCTATTCATCGCGTTATGAGGCGCTAGCTTCAATAGTTTTTGAGATCTTTTGCTGGCAAGGGAAAAAGTTTGAGAGATATTTTGCTGGCAAGGAAAAAATGCCCAAAGTTACAAAGGGCCATTACTCATGAACAATTTTTAGAATTTATTCAAAAGAATCCGGTTATCTACTCATCATTATCAATCAATTTAATAAGTTTCAATGCTCTAGCTCCAACAATTGTTTAAATATTTCTGCTGACAAGGTAAAAATGTCCAAAATTACAAAGGACCATAACTCATGAAGTAATTTTTTAAATTTATTTCAAAAGTTAATCAGATCGTCTACTCATCACTACCAGTCTATTCATCAAGTTTCAAAGCTCTAGCTTCAATAGTTTTTGAGATACATGTAGTTTAATGAAGTCTATCAGCCAGACTATATTTTTGCCATATTACATCTCTGGGAGTCTGAAAGAGCAGGTAACTCATGCAAGTAGTCTGATCTGGTTGAAAACTTGTGCAAGATTTATGTCCAGCTTCATTTATAGCAAGTTTGATATAGATCTGATCATAAAACAAAGTCGCTGTTGCACGCTGCTTGGACAACATTTTCACCACAATATGTGTATGGGACTTTTTGGTTGCTATAGCATCCAAGGTTTTCATTGGGTTACCATGAAAAGTGAAGCTCCACCAAAGGCATGCTATAAATGAGAAATGATTTAGATCGGCCTGCAGACTGCAGATATAACTGAGGTACTGACTGATGACTGAAGGATGAAGAATGGACTACCACCCTATAAGCTCCCCATGAGCCTTCAGTCCAGGTGAGCTAAAAAACAACAAAAAAAAAAAAAAAAAAAAAAAAAAAATCTGCAGTTCTACAAAGTTTCATCACTGGACTATCTCGTGTTATATTATTCAGGGCTCAAAATTATTTTCTTGAACAAACTCCTCCTGTAGGGCAAGTGGCCTCAAATTGTTACTTGCCCTTAAGCTGTACTAATCCTTAGTCTTATATTTGGTACTAAAAACAAACCTGTCCATAAAGTCATGGAATTTAGTTCACGTATTGAAGTGGGGTTTACTGTTGCTGTTTTGCTGCGGAATAGTAAACTCTAACAGACACCTTCCAGAATTGAAATTTTAACTTGTCAGCAGATTTTGACATCTTTTTGTGACATTTTGGAGTGACTTTTAGAACTTTGTAATTATGCTAGGTAATCCAAAGTTTTCACTATTTACCCTTACTGCGAAAAAACATACCTGTCCTGTTGGGCAAGCTGTTTGATTTTTTTTCACTTGCCCTTAAAGAACATCTACTCATAAATATTAGCTGACAAGTGCAAATTTCAAGACCTAGTTATTACATGTAACAATGACACTTTCTGCAATGAAAAGATTTCATATAAACAGTTCTTTCATTTGACAAAAGAATGTCATGTTAGCAGTCTCACTTCAGTGAATATAGTTTTTACAATGGTAATTCATCTACAATGTCTTTGAAGTAGGTCCATTAATATGTTGAAACCCTGCATCAGAGTTAAGCCAATGGCTTATTGAGCTATTTCAGAGTGGCCACCCTCAGTCAGAATTAAAATTCCCTGACATTTCAATGACTTTTCCCTGACCCAATTCTATTTTTCCCTGACCAAAATGCTGAAAATTTAATGGACTTTTTCTCATCTTGTAGAAAATAAATGATTCATTCTATTTTAACACATATACATATACCGCCCTAATTGTTCAGTAAAAAAATAAAATATTGTCAAAATTTTGGGCATTCATTTTCTAGAATGAGCATTAATTTGTAGCAATGCGGAGTGAGCAAAAAAAAAAAATACAAGACTTTCAGTCACTCAAAATGGATAAAATACCTGCCATAGCCTAACAAGTTTGGGCCAAAATTAGGAATTGCCCTGACTTTCTTAGTATTTAAAATTTCCCTGATCATTTCGCAAAATTCCCTGACTTTTCCCTGACCTTGGAAGAAAAAGTAAGATTTCCCTGACCAGTGGGCACCCTGTATTTGGACTGAACTCATCAGGTCCGGTCCAGTAGTAGCCAAGTTCATTAACATGCACAAAGACAGTTCTGCTCATTATTTGTAATTCTGTTCATTTTATCAATATAGTAATAATTATACTGCTGTTGGATTAACTCCTGGTCAGCATGTAAAATGTCTTTTAGATGTTGGTGCAGAGTGCACAAATCCAATTCCCATATCTAGAGAGGCTGGTTTTATCACTGACTAACAGCTGGTACTGGAAAGCAGAAAAAACACCTCTGGGGCTCCACTTTGAAGATGGAAAACCTGCAATTAAAAAGGATATGTTTTTCTTATTAGTCTGTTGTTCATATAGGGTGAGACCTTTCAAAGAAGGGGTGTACTGTTAAAGGAAAAAAAATTGCTCCAGTGGGTAAAAGCAATTTCTTTCCTTTAAGAGTAATCCCCCATTGAAAGGGGAGGAAACACTTCAATGGCAGGGTGATGTCTTTTGGATGTATCCATTCACCTATAGGGATAAAACAGCAAAGCTTCAGGTTTTTCACTATTATATGGATGCATAATGTTAAACTATAATACCCCACCATAATCGTGCTGCGGGCAGATAACTGTCAAACACTGACAAAATTTGCCCATTAGCAATCCCAAACCAGGGCTCTTTAATATCAATACATGAACCAAGTTTGTTAAATCCCCTGACATTTACATGTTATTGTCAGGAAACGAAAATATGGGCGTGTCTCGGGCAGATAACTCTGTCGAAGTTTGATGAAATTTGCGCATTAGCAATTCCAAACCAGAGCTCTACAATATCAATACACATACCAAGTTTTGTGAAAATCCACTGATGTTTACTCAAGAAACCATCTGGACACAAAATATGGATGGACGGACGTGTGACAGACGGATGCAGACACACTAACGTCCAACGTGAAACCATAAAACCCCGCCATTATTGTGTGACGGGGTCTAAAAAGTGATGCATGGTTCATTTTATAAAATCATAAAGTGAAAAGGGATTTACATATAAGATATTTCTGCTTACCATTCCTTAACAAAACTGAGCATGTCATCAATGATCTATGTGATGGTCTTTTCTGGCATATCCCCTTTCAGTTCCAGTGTCATGAAGGTCTTCAGTGGCTCGCTGTAGGCTGAATAGAATTCCTGAAAAATATCACCACAGTGACCACACATAAATTAAATGTCACCTTATGTCAGTTAAATCCTTTTAACATAATAAACATGGTGGCTTGAAGCTAAATTTTGCTTAACATATTAAGATACTTAAATTGTGTTGTTAATTATATGTACAGTTGACTCTCGTTATCTCGAATTCCAAGGGACTCTTTGAAATACTTTGAGATATCCATAGCTCGACATATCAGATTTGCAGAAGTGAGGAAAACATAATTCCAACAACCACATTTAGCAAATTTATATGTAACTGGACTTTTTAGTTTAGAGATATATTGAAAATATTGTGGACCAGTTTCTCCTCTTTTCAACAATATTTTTTAACCTGTTGTAAGATTTTCATGTTTAGCCAGGGACAAGATTTTCACTTCGAGATAAGCGGTTATTCGAGATAAGCAAGGTCCAGATAACGATCAAATGTACTGCAATGCTAATGCCGGCAGACCTATACTGACCTTTCACATATGGTACTATTTGCATAAGTTATGTACTATGCACATACTTTGGTATACGTTGAGCAATATATTCTAGTATGTGCTGTGCACATATTCTGGAATGCATTGCACATATTTTGTTATAATTTATGTGCTGTGCATAGGGCTGGCTAATCAAAGTTGAAAAGATGATTAACATGATAATCAGTCCTGCCATTGTGATCAATAATCGATTAGTAATCACTGAAGATTTGGTCATAATTTTACCTGTCGTCTCAGCATGACTCTTACCATATGTTATACTTTACTGCACTTTACCTTGCCCTGACAGGCCTGAGCAAACAGTGTAGACCCAGATGAAAATGTGGTGTCTCATCAGGGTATACATTGTTTGCCACTCATTCAGGTATTATTAGATACAACATTGTAGAGGCGTAACGATTCATTAAAATTGTATCGTATCACGATACTTTTTCTCATGATACGAGTATTGCATCGTGGGGCTAGTATCGCAATATCTGACGATATGCCCAAAAGTACAATTTCCAAAGAAAATAGTAGCTTTAACATATTTCAAGACCATTTTTATAACAAATTACAAAGATCTAAACTGTTACTGAAATACACTGATCACTTATATGACAAAATGGGTCATCTTACACAGGCATTTTTACACAATAATGAACCTCTGAGATGGTTTTGAACCTGTTTTCCAAGAGTATCAAAACTTTCAACCTCTGACTTATGTATGAATTTTGTTTGTGTTGAGGTTTTACAGCCCAGTCAACCCAATGGGGTCATGTCGAGCGCGAAGTTTACCTAATCACACGTTTACTGGGCAGGCTTAGTCCTCTAAGCTGTTAACCAGTATTGTGCACATTCTTTCGCCAGAAACTGACAACTGCCCTTCTTGAATCAGCGGAAGGGAGAGAATGACCATAGATCAATCCCCACGAAAGAATGTTGCCGACCTCGGCCGGGGTTGGTCCCGCGACCTCCTGGACTTATGCATGAAAGTAGTATCGTGATGTATCAAATCGTTAGGCAAGTATCGCGGTACATATCGTATCGTGAGCTGACTGTATCGTTACAGCCATACAACATTGGGTAGTAAGTTGTACTTGTTCAAATTTTAGTTAAGTATGGTAAGGAGTTGAGGTGTCTGAATACTATGGGTAAATACTGTAATGTAACAGAAACAGAAATCAAATATTTATTTGTCCCAACTTGCTTTTTCACACTTGTAAATACTGTTAAATGTGGCTTTAAATCTTAGCACTCTGGGTAAAATTACAGCAGACATTTTAAAATATTTTTCTTATTTTCTCAGAAAATAGGTTTAGACAGTTTGCATGTAATGTCAAAACCTGCTTTACGGGAAAAGTAAGAAAAATATTGTTACTGCCTTTGGAAAAGAAATTGCAAAACTTCTGCAACAATGCCTCAGATTCAGCCAATTAAAGAAAAATTTTCCAACTTGCTAGAGTTAGCAAGTGATGGAAATTGCAGCTTGCTTTTTGATCAAATTAACCGGGTAGGTGTAATCCTTGGAAAAAATCAGTTGGACTGTTGGATATTGGAAAATCCAACTAATTCCAAGTTGGAAAACTGGGGGTGTATTCCTTGGATTTTTTACCTGTTGGAAAATGTTTTGTAGATAGATTTAATTAATTTAATCAAGTAGGAATATGCATCACTTTTATCTTTTTTTTTTTTAACTTTTGAAACTGAAAGTATTTTTCAAAACTACTCTGTCTTTAGATAAAGAATGCAAATATGACTATTTTTTATTTATTTATTTATTTATTATTATTTTTTTTTCATTTTTTATGTTTTTTTTTTTTTTTTTTTTTTTTTTTTTTGTTTTGTTTTGAAAAGATGAAAGCTTATTGCAAACAGAAAAAACAAAAAACAAAAAAAAACAAAAAAAAAAAAAACACACACACACAGAAAATAAGGAGTGAAAGGAGTTTTACTGTCATTTGCTGAAAGAGTGCTAAGCATTCATCAAGGACACTAAAAAACATGATTGAATTAATTCAATGAAGTAGTAATTTGGACAAAAATGAAGAATTCCTTGGACCATTTTACCTGTTGAACAACACATTTTGCAGAGACCATTTAGTTCATAAAATTTGAGACAGAAATGCATGAACAAATAAGTAAGTCCAGATCAGATTACTCTAATCAAACTGCTCTGATCAAGGTCTACACTATTTGCCATTCTTTCTGAGCCTTTTGATATTTTATGATGTGGTAAAATTTACTTGTTCAAACTCAAGATTTTTTGGGATCTTTATGGTAAATGAGTTCACCAGAGTGAGATATATAATTACTCAAAGTGTCAATTTAGACTTATAACCATTGCAAGGGAAACACCTCTGTGCAAACTATACCCCAGCAAACCAGTACTTACATACCAGTAGTTAAAAGCAGGTTTGCTGGGGTCAAGTTTGACAAACAAGTATAAGCATAATTACGGAGCAAAATATTTATTTATTCAACAAATATAATTTGGTTCCAAAAAACAGCTATATAACATGAATTTATGCAGATTATAGAAACTATATGGAGCAGTTCTTATAATGTCAGTATTTGTTATGTCATGAAAACAGGTTTTTCTTAAATAAATTATGTTTTTCCAACATTACGACAATTCATTTCTATAAGAAATTTGGTATGCTGAGAGAAAAAAGCAGATGATTTCTATAATATCTGATTTCACAGAAAAACTTGTGCTGTCTTGATAAAACCTTATTATTATTTTTTTCACCGAAAAAGGGTATACTATATTTTCCATGAATAGTCAGATACATTGTAAAGAGTATTAGCTTTCATAGATTGTTAATTAAGGACTTTAATTGTGTCTAAACCAGAATTAAATAAATAGCAAACAGTGCAGACCCTGATCAGAATGTTCCTTAATAGCAGTCTGATCTGGGTCTACACTGTTTTCTCAGGCAAGTTTTCTGACATTTAGATGTCCAAATTTTTAAGGAAAATATGGTATTTCACTACGTTTTCATGTCTGACATATCTCAGTTTTAAACCTTAACCACGCTCTAGGCTAATTCACCAGACTACAGATTGATAACATTTTTCTTATATTTCCCAGAAAACAGAACTTGACATTTCATGCATTATATTTTAAAATGTCGTCTGCTGAAATTTTTACCCAGAGTGCTAAGCATTACAGAAAATCTGTAGTCTTGCAAAAGAACTGGGTTTACCAGTGAAAAACTGGTTTTTGCTCTTACTATACTCATATTAATCTGAGAAAACCCAGGTTTACCAGATACGAAACTTGGATTATTAATTGGAAACTTACTTACAAGAGAAAACGGGTTATAAAAAAAAACAAAAAAACAACAAAAACTGGTTTCATTGGGATAGCATAACTTTAAAATATAATAGTATGCTAGGGATGGTGTTTATGCAGTGATTATTTGTGATACTTTTTATTTCTCTTCCAAACATAGATTGTGTGTGCTTGTTAGACTATAAATAATGATTGTGTGGGTGCTTGTTAGAATCATATGTATTTATTACCCACAATCTATGTTTATTGGCAAAAAAAAGAAAAATACTCCTACAACTGCTGGAACTCCATTACGAAAACACGCCTATTCAAATATATTGAAAATTTCACCACCAATAACTGAAAGTTTTCAGATAAAAATTCTGATACCTTTTCATATTTCTGCTCAAAACATAGATTGTGGGTACTCGTTAGAACCCTCGCAGAGGCGGTTTTAACGAGTACTAACAATCTGTTTTTGAGCAGAAAAAGAAAAATAATGTATACCCCGTTAAACCCCATTTTACTATATAAAAGTGGGGTTTAAGGTTCTCTGTAAAAAACAAGGTTTTTCTAATTGTTCTTCCTTTAAAAATGGCAGCGAGTTTATTCTGGCCAGTGGTGTACCCATACATCTTAGTAATACCATAAGGAGCCTAAAACTTATGAGCATATGCAATAATTAGCCTAAAATTTGAACTAGCTGATTTTGCAACCTAGCTAGTAATATGTTCAAATAATTGCGACAGAATGGCAAATTATTTGGACCCTGACCAGACTCGTTCCCCTGATCTGGGTGTACAGTTTAGCTGTTATGCAGAAACAGACATAATCAGACATTTACTTTTCAACATATGGTAAATATCCTAAAATTTCAATCACTTTATATTATTCTATTTTGGCCTAAATTTTGCTTTTAATGCACCTGTGACTTAAAATGCTTAGCGGAATGGCAAGCATTGTAGATCCTGATCACACTGCTCCTGAAGAAGCTGCCTGATCTGGGTCTGCACTGTTTGCATATGTCATTTTGTCAGATACTTTGGTGTTTGAAATTTTAGGACATTCAGCGTAAATGATAATCATATTTTCTATATACATGTACATATATATATGGTATAAAAATGAATACAAAATGTAGAAAGACATTTGATAATCAATTGTGTTAAATGTCATATGTTCCCTCTTGGAGACAAACATTGGAGGAAAATCTGAAAATGCACATAAAATTGATAGACTTTTTTTGCTGATTGTATCTTTCTCTTCATTTATTTGTTGTCATTTTGTCTTTTTATAACCAAGACACAGAAATCAGTTGTGTGTGTGTGTGTGTGTGTGTGTTATTCGGCCCATGACAGCTGTCAACTTGAGGGCAATCGGTGGGGTGCATTGGGATTCCTAAGCAGATCCAATAAGCAGGCTGAATATACAGAATATATGAATTATGGTCATAATGTTATGCAATATATTCTGGCAATATCTGCTACTGTACAAAGGCTAAGACACCTATGTAATATATGACAGTATCATACAGGTGTAATGACCTTTTTGAAATAGTAAAACAATCTAGGCTTTGTCTCACCTCAGTGCCAAATATAAAGTGGAAAAAAAAATCCCAAAAATTGAATGGCAAAAAATGAACCAGTAAATAAGTTTGGGCATTAACTGACCAATGTATATGCTAGTAAGCTAAAATCATTAAAATTAAAGTGGGTTCACCTGTCAGAATTTTTTTTTATCTCCTATTGTCTAAATAATTTTGTTCTTTCTCTCAGTCATTATTTCTTCCAATAAATGTATTTATTTATTTTATGTGTTATAATAATTGATTTCATTTGTATGTTAAAAAAAAACACACACAAAAAAAAAAAAAAATAATAATGTTTGTGTTGTCTATATATGTCACAATGATTTAAACGTTGTTTGTTTTTTTATTTCTTTCAATCCTTGTTTCTTCCAGTGACTCACTGGTGTCAAGGTTGTTTTTTTTTAGTTTGTTTGTTGTTTTTTTACAGTGACAGTTGCAAAACTGAACAAAATATTTTTAAAATATTGGTTTGGAATACTAATTAGGCTTTGTTTGCAGATTTCTTTTTTAACAAATGGAAGGCAGAGCTTTTTAACGAATGGAAGGCAGAGCTTTTCAGCTGTGCAGTTTCATGGGTCAGATGTTTTAGGGAAATGTGATATTCAAAATGAATGACAGGTATTATCAGATGATTGACAGATCTTATCAGGTGACTGACAGGTCATATCAGATACAGTTACACATTTGAGTTTGAGCTCTTTACATAATAAAATTTATGCACTATAATTGATTGTGAAAAGAGTCAGAATATTCAAATAAATCAAATTATTGTAAAACAAAAGTTAAATCTTTTCTGCAAAATCTCTTGATTGCAACTCGACATGGAAAGTTTCATCACCTGGTGTATACAAACTGGGACCTCCCATGTGCACTATCTGGTTAAGGCATGCACAGTTTACCAGTGCGGTAATGGCCCAATACTTTATGCAAGAACATCTCTTAACAAAATACCATATGCAAATAGTGCTGACCCAGATAGACTGCTCCCAGTCTAATAATAGTTTAATAGCTCCAGATAACTAAGGCTTTCCACATAACTTTTTTCTTATTTCTACACAAAATCATGCCTCTGCAAGGCAATTCTAATTTGTACCTACAACGCAGACATATGTTATTCTCAAATTCTCTGCAAAACATAATGTTGTGGTATTCATGTTTTTCTCAAATTCTCTGCAAAAATATAATGTTGTGGTATTCATTAGAAGTGCCTTGTTCAGGCACTTCTAATAGATACCAACAACATAATTTTTCATGGAGAAATACGAAAAATATCAATATTGCCATAATAACCCAAAGTATTGGGACAGAAAGGCCTTTGCAAATGGTATAGACCCAGATCAGATGCTGCAGAACATGGCATCTGATTAGGTTCTACACTGTTTGCCACTCATCCAGCACTATTTTAAACACGCCAAGAGGTAGTAGAATGAACTACATGTATTTTAAATTTTTGGCTAAGTATGGTAAGTAAATAAGGTGTCCCAAAACTTAGGGTAAACATGGTATTTGGTTGTAAAAAATAAAAAAAAAATAGTACTTTATGAGACGCTATGATCTACACTGTTTGCCATTCCACGGAGTAGTTTGTTAAAAATTAAGGGTAATATAAGAATCAAATACAGATTTTGTTTGTTTGAATCAGGTTTTACGTCGCTTTCAACAATCTTTTAGTCATTTCATGACGGCATCTTGATGTGACAGGGAGCTCAATGTTCACTTTTAGAGTGCTGCCTCACTGAAATATCATGCCGCAGATGCACATGATATTCCACCCAGTTGCATTATACTGACACCAGGCTAACCAGTTCTGATTCCTAGCTCTACTTTCTTAATGTTGATTGCCAAGCGAAAGAGCAGCTTGTGCCAATTTTAAAGTCTTTGGTATGACTCGGCCGGGCATCGAACCGCAACCTCCCGACAAAGCGGGCGCTCTACCAACTGGACCGCTGTGCCGGTCAGAATAAAGAGATAAGTATTTTAGGACATGTAGCTTAATAATGGCTTCTGGGCCTTGTAGCTGTGAAAAAGTGAACTTTTCATGCTCTGAACAAATTAAGAATGTGCTTTCTGATACGAGCTTGCACAAGTTGCCATTTTCTTAACGAAAAATAGTTCCTATTGTCCTGCCCAGCATTCTAGGTATTAATAACTATGACCAATAAGTTCATCCAGGGTCATCAATTAGTGAAATGATTGTACTTTTTGATATTTATCAGAATTTCTTCTGCATGATTAGCAATTTACCTTCCAAAACTTCTGTATTTCTCCTAACTCTTACCATGCTCTGGGCAAATTCAGCAGATGACAAACTATTGATATTTTTTCCCGAGAAAATAGGATCTAATACTTCATGCAAATTGTCTCCTGATGTGTCAGATGCTATTTTCTGGGTAAAGTAAGAAATACATTTCAAAATGTCATCTGCTGAAGTTTTTACCCAGCAAGCAAAATGTTAATATTGGGACACCATAACTTTCTACCATACCTATTCTTAATTTTGAACAAGTCAGTTTGGCTATCTGTTGATGTGTCTATACTGTAAGAAGGGTGCCAGGCATTGTAGGTTCTGATCAGACTGTTTTTTGTCATTTCTTGCGGGGTGGGGTAATAAGTATTTAATTTGTGTTTGTTACATGTATTTGGTCACTGTTATATATTTTCAAAAATAAATAAATAAATAAAAAGAGAGAGAAAGAAAAAATTCTGAGGATCATCACTTATCAAAAAATACAAAAAAAGGTTAGAATTTTTTTAAAACCTAAATATGCTATTTGTCCAAAAAAAGTAGTCTTATACATTACACATTGTTTCTAAAGTTGAAAAATAATGATGAAAATGATGCATATATGCATTTTGCTACAGGATTAAATTAATTAAATCTGTCTACAAAACATTTCCCAACAGGTAAAAAATCCAAGGAATACACCCCCACTTTTCCAACTTGGAATTAGTTGGATTTTCCAATTTCCAATAATCCAACTGATTTTTTCCAAGGATTACTCCTACCCAAATTAACCAGCATTTAGCAAGTTAGCAAGTGCTAAAATTGATCCCTGCTGGCGTATCAGTCAGTAACCTTGAGTATAGTGGTCTGTCACATGGAGAGTATACCGGAATATTGGTCAGCGACAGAGTAAACCCAGACCTATGGCATGTTCTCATAATTCCGTTCACCTTCTTAGAATAATATGAAAACAAAGCTTTCTTAAATTTATGCCACATTAAAATTAATGAGAAATGACTAACATTACAGCTGATTTTGAAGAAAATCAGTTTTCACTTACAATTTTAAGCATAAAAATCAAAATTTGTCACAAAATGCTAAATATTTGGAGTATCATTCAGTGAAATAGTCAATGATGTAGGGTATGGAAGGTCTGAAGTTTATGCTAGAGTATCAACATATTTATAAGTATGGCCTGAAACATTATTGTGGAAAGTCATGTTAAGTGATGATTGTTTAAAAAAAAGTAAATCTGTGTGTTAGTTAACAGTACTTGGTTTGTTTGTGTTGAGGTTTTACGGCCCAGTAAACCCAATGGGGTCATGTCGAGCGTGGTCAGTTTACCTACTGTCCTTTCGACATCTCTTGGAAAGACGTTTTTTGCTTGGCATTTTATTTTAAATGAAAATATTTTGTTCTGATTGACCATATCTTATCAGAAACCATTTGTCTTTTATATTTCTGTGTTTTGTTCTAAAATATTTACACAAAAATTAAAGTTATGGCCAAAAGTTGGTCTGACCTATGCAATTTCTATAGTAAAGTGATTTTTTGGAATGTTTGTCTAAGAAAATATTTTTTAATTTTCTTTGCTGAATTTGAATTATTGATGTTTTACAACAATATTGTGAAAATTTCAGAAAAATTGAACAAGTGGGACTGGTTGAAAATTTGGCTCCAAGTTACCTACCCTATAGACTTCTGCATGATTTGGCTTCATTTTTACTATGTGAAAAAGTGAAAATATTTGATTTTTTAAAAACCAATGACTAGAATAATTTTTTTTGTACATAGGTAGTTACGACAAATGGTTTTGCATTAAATCATGACAAAAATTTGCAAATTTACTTCTTCTGTGTAAAGCGCCAAGCAAAAAATGACTTTCTGAAAGATGTCGAAAGCACAGTAACCACATGTTTACTGGGCAGGCTTAGTCCTCTAAGCAGTTAACTAGTATTGTGTACATTCTTTGGCCAGAAAATGTACTTGGATTGAATAAGATCAAGGTCTACTGAGATAATGTAGAATCTGACAGCTGGAATATTCACCCTCCCCCCCCCCCTCCCCCCTGTGGGCCCCCGTAGCCTAGTGGATAAGAGAACCGACTCTTAATCCATTAGGTTTCTCAGCACTGCAGTTCGAGCCTCCCTTGGGTCATATGTGGGAAAGCCAAGTTCTGATTATGGATGGTCAGCTGTTTTTCTTTTTCTGCAGGTTCTCCGATTTTCGCCCACTTTTGATGAACGATCAGCTCGATTTAAGTGAAATATTCTTGTAAGGGTCGTAAAACCCAAATCCCCCTCAAATTACCGTTGAGGACTGTTTGGAAAGTCTATTATTGTCACTCTAGATATGCGATAATGCTCAGATATCAGTGGAGCTTTTTCTACTTTCGTTTCAACCGGATGTCACGTTGCGCGCGCGCAAGGTATACGTTCTTCTGGAATACCACCGAAAAAACTGACAAAACTAATGTGTGTTTTATTCTTACCTTAAAATCTCGCCTGTGTCTGATTTTTATTTGTTTTTAGTATGGAAATGTGATAACTGTTAGGTTTAACAGTTGCTGTCACCGGGTGATTGTAAACAAACGCTGAAAACGGAAGTGACGTATTTAAAGGTTCATATTCACAATTCCCGGTTACACAAAAAAATCAGTCTTAGTATAGCAATTTTTGAATAGAACAGAATACTACCATAAAGCAACCAACTCTCGTTGTTGCCGCTTCGCGGCAACAACTCGTTGGTTGGTTGCTATCAATATTATATTAACCCATTGTAGACTGATTGAACTCCCCACACTTTATGTTGGAATGGTCCAATTTCAATTCTAGGTAGGTGAAGCTATGAAATTTAGATATTCCTAGAGCAAAATGGCTGAAGTATTCGCAACCAGTGAAGACCCTGATCAGACGCCGCGTTCTGCGACGTCTGATCTGGGTCTGCAATGTTTGCCAACTACTCTTTTAGGGGTCTCCCGACTACAATGGGTTAAACACCAATTCTAATTGTAATTCAAGCAGTATAGACACTGATCAGTCGCCACGTTCTGCAGCTTCGGATCGGGATATAAACTGTTTACCAATGACCATTTTTGTGGATGCCAATAAACGTAAAAAGATTGCCTTTGGAAACAAAGAACACACTACGGATTTGAAAATGGGAGTCTCGGATTTATTGAGACTCTTCATAAGCAGTAATGAAGTTTGCAACACTGCTTACGCCCTCTAGCGTATATATGAGCTGAACTCCATTTTCAAATATACCACAATGTGCCCATTGATCCCAAAGGAATTGGAATATAATCTGCACCATGGTGATGTACGGGAAGACGTTCTACCGCCGCCACACGGCACTAACACCAGCTGCAGTGTAATAAAATAAACGTAAAAAAGATTGCCTTTGTAAACAAAGAACACACTACGATTAAAAATGGGAGTCTCGGTTTATTGAGATTCTTCATAAGCAGTAATGAAGCGTAAATGGGTCACGCATCTTTCATGTCATAACGGTTTCTGGATTTGGGGCTGGGAACTGATGTCATTTGTGTTTTTGCCGCCTCACTGAGTATTATACCCTTGGCACATTGACTTGATACTACCATGAATCACATTATACTGATAACGGTGCGACAATTCCTAGCTCTCTCCTCCCATGGCTGAACGCCAAGCCAAAGGGCAGCTTATAACAGTTATAGAAACAAAATAGTGAAAATACTAAGGAAATGCCATTATCATGAAGCGCAGCCTTCCCAAGAAACCAAACGAAAGAGAGATGAATAACAAATAGAAAGTCTTAGAGCAGATGAACTACGCGAAATGGCACAAACAGGAGAAAAATAAATAAATAAAAAATGTGTTGAAAAACAACTAGTTTTAGCAAAGCTCCAAAGTTCATTTTTACTGATCCGACTGTCTTGAAAAGGTGGTGATAGTTTTTTCGTATGTCAATTAATCTTTTAATTTAAGAGTACTCTACAATCCACTGATTGCTAAATAACAATACAGTGAAACCATACCATGTGCGTTGGCTAACACATATACACATATACCTGTTTTTTTGTTGTTTTTTTTTGTTTATTTTTTTTTATTTTTGCCGAAAGTATATAAGGTTTGGACTAGTAGTTTATCGATCTCCAGCTGAAGAAAGCTGAATAAGGGATATATATAAACACCTCTGTAGCGTAATCGTTAGCACGTCCGCTTTCTCGCTTTCTACGTCCATGCTCGTGGGTGGTATACATTTTCTTTTCTTTCCCCTTTTTCACCGATTAATAATTATTCTAGCCGTCATATGTGATAATTTTATTCCGTTCCAACTTTCCATTCCATTCCATTACATATACTGGACTTGATCGCAATTTACCGCTTGCTCACGTATAAAAAAATCAGATCCCTTCCAGATATAAAACAGGATCTTTATTATCGGTAGCTGTCCGTTTTAAAGACACTTCTTATTTTCCCTTTAGTGCTAACTTAAAACCTATAAAGTTGCCCTTGGAAAGTACAACCACATAAAGGCTCGAAAATCGGAGTCAGCTTTCGATGTGTTCCATCCACTTTGAAGTTAGCCAATGAAAGGTGATATAACTGACCGATTTCGTGTAGTGTTCATGTGAAGAGAAGAATAATGTGTACTTGCTGGACAAATTATGTACTGTAAACTAAACATTGCAGTAACAATAACAAGTCTTTAAATAAAAGTTTTCATGTAAATCTTTCACATGCATGATCCATAAACATTGCTCTAATGTTAGATTTTACAGTAATGCGACAATGCCCTCAGTAGTATAGGGTGCCACTCTGCCCTCGAACTAGAAACGATTTAAATATTTGATTTTTTTTTTATTAAAAAGAATCGGCTGATGGAACAATATTGATATTAATGGATATTCCACAATCCCCGTGGAGACATATTGTTTCTCAAGTTCATATCACCCTCCATTAAAGATCGAATGATGTACTTAGTAGTGTGAGGTACTATAAATCAATGCATTCATACTTATGTAGTATTCCAGTCATTTAGACAGGTTTGAAAATAACACTGAAATGATGTCACTGAGCATTTGACTAACGGTTTGGTGTGAAACATCATGCTAAAATGCTCCTGCAAACAGTGAAAATCCAAATGATTATAATGAGATAATAAGGAGCTATGTCATCAGGAGCTACGCTGTCTAAAATTCAGATATGAGCCAGTGCATGACAAAACCTACAATTAGAGCTGTGTAACCAGCAAATACTCAGATCAGCCTGCATATCCACCCGGTATGGTTCTCGTTCATCCCTCTTTGGATATCCTGGAGGCTGTAGAAGGCACATGTGGTCAGCGGACTGCGCGGATGCACAGGCTGATATGAGTCTTTGTTGGATTTATCGTGCGCTAGCTCATTTTGAATTTTAGATACAGACTTATTACAACAGTTTTCTTTAAAAAAACTGCAGATAGCAAATATCGTTTCAAATTTGCCCCTTATTATAAGCTATTTATATGTTATATCATTGTAATAAGGGATATGCAAATTATGTCAGGTGACTTCTTTGAATCTCATATGTATATTATTGTGTTTCAATGAATTTCATATTGTAGTATCAGGTATAGACATATAAATAAACTAAAGTTTAAATCTACTACGCCGATGTTTTCAGGTGTTTTAAACTGTTTTCGTTTTCTTGACGTGACTCGTATAGCCACACCAAGTGATGTGATGTTTTCTAATATTTGAACAGTCTGATCTGGACCTTCGTAGTCCGCTAAAGGCTCCATATTCCTCAAAAATAGACATTTTAATACCCAAGAAAGGATTATAAATTGATATGTGGTATTCAATTAACTCAATCATGAAATGTGGCACCTGACAGCCTGTAAAATTTCAGTTAGTGCCTTGTTCTTGAAATGAAATGATTTTTTTATCGTATCTCTGAATTAATGTTGCCAACATTAATTCAGAGATACGATAAAAATCATTCCTCTTTCATCCAGTTCAAAAACCGAGAAACTAACTGAAATTGTAAAGGCTGACAGATGCCACATTTTATGATCGTATTAATACTATATATAAAAAATCCTGGACATACGCTTCCACTACATTTCCTTCGTTCAGGCCTGTGGGCATGGTAGGCGAAGCTTGCTTACCAAGTAATGCTTACTATCCGCGGACGCCTGATTACACCCTTTATTCTGGGGTCCATGTCTGTTGGTCTGAACATTCTGATTCGTCATTCGTTTACGGATTTATGAGTTTGGATTATGGCTTGGGTACCATGACCACAACTACTTCTTACCACTAGGCTGGTGTCTCTGCCTGGTGGACGGACGGTCCGTCCGTCCCCGAGGGCACCGTCAACCTATTATTAACATGGTCACACATATAAACTCAGATAAGATAGTGGCTGGGACGTCGCCCACTATAAAAAGGTCCCGATTAACACAGGTTTCTTCCGCGACAACTCAACCCGTGCATACAATTCCTGCAGATTCCAAGGGCACGGGATCTGCAGCCCGGACAGGTACCCCTAGAATACTTTTGAAAGATGTACATGAAATGACATACTTGCAATCTGATGACAAATTCCTATGGTACCGGGACGGTGATGTTTATAAGCAGATCAAAAACTGTAGTGTTAGTGTAATATTTGGAATTTGATGCCAGTGAGCCACACTGCAGTATAACATCATGTAATACAAAAATTGTAAAACCTGCAAAATTTTGATCAAAGAAACTCAGTTTACGAGTGGACTCACTAATAAACATACCATACACGGAGCTGGGACGATCTCACTTGTAAGTCCTCTAATGTTGTCTAAGGTGTGGAGTGTTCGCTCTGTGGATTGTTATACATAGGTGAGACGAAAGGACAACTACATAATTGAATGTCTAGTCATAGATATGAGATAAATCATGGGAGCGATTAGTTGCTTTATCAACATTTAAATCTACCAGATCATTCTATTTTGTCCTTCAAAGTAAGAATACTAGAAAAAATATACCATCCTTCTAACAATCCCAGTCTGAGCACGTCAATTCGTAGACAGCGTGAGGAATTCTTGATCAGAGAATTAGGCACTGCAGCACCATATGGTTGCAATGACAAAACAGATTCTGTAGGGAATCTTACCAGCCCAAGATGCAGCTCGGTCAATGTGATGAGGCTCTTTGGCAGCTGTCAAAGACGTAAGAGACGTCATGGACATCGGCACCACAACAATCCTAATTTTCATGCTGATGTCACATTTGACACTCTCCTTCCATAGGACTTCATCATATTCGTACCAAAACTGTATCAGCTGCCGGTAACTTAACTTCCCTCTTTACAGAAGGAAGTTGTGGATATAAAACCGTACGTTCCAAATTCTCCTGAATATAAGCTCTTTGCTATCATTTTGGATGTTGCTAAGTTTAGGTTGTACAAGCCTGTTCAAACAGTTTCTCCAGAAGAGACTCCCACTCGTGATTTTCTGAAACTTGACTTCAGAAACAAAGATCATGATGCCGTTAACATTAGCAATATCCTGAACCCTAAGAAAGTGACTTCAACCATACCAGCTTACTTCAAAAACCATAGCCCACTCATCATCTCTACAGTTATTCGTCTCCCATTGCACCTAAATTTTCAATTACATAAACGTGCTGCAAGGGCTAAATACCGAGAACATTACTCGAAACCCCTCAGCATGTTCCTGTATAGCCTCGGAGCTGCTGTAATCCAGCCGATCACATCATAACAGAAAACCTCAATAGAGTCAGGATTAGCAAACTAAGAGACATTCTTTCCAAAGGTCCTAAATACAGGGAACCCAGGTCTTTACTTGGAAACAGAATTCAAAATTAATTTTGGATTCTGTTAAAGAGTATGCACGACGCTGGGCCAAGAAAGAGGACGTGGAGGTTGATACCCTGTCTAAATGGGTTAAATCGGTAATGTCCTTGGTAAACAGACGTGTCTCAGTACTCAGCAGAGCCATGTCTCGCCGACATGAATCGGTGTTTGACGATCAAGATGTTGCTGCTGAGTTAGCTGAAATCCATGAAAACTTTGTCATTGTTCCAGCCGACAAGGTATCTAACAACAGTGCATTTGTTTGCAAAACACACTATATAAACTGCTTAATGGAAGAGCTTGGTATGAGTACCATGACTGGAAACCCTACATATGATCTAACTGCTATGTCCAAGGACGAAATTCTACAAAACCACCCTTCGGTAATGCTGACATTCGGAATTTCTCTCCCAGAGGAAGATAATAACCTTCCAAAATTGTACTGGATTCCTAAACTTCACAAGAATGCGTACAAGCAGAGATATATTGCGGGTTCGACTAAGTGCTCAACCAAGCCTCTTTCTCAGATTCTAACACGAATTCTAATCGCAGTTAAAGAAGGTCTTCAGAAATATTGTGACACTGCATAAGCCAGGAACCGTGTTAATCAGATGTGGATCCTGAAAACCTCTAAAAAGCTTTTAGAAAACCTAAAGGCACAATCTCCTCATTCTGTCAACAGTATAAAATCTTTTGATTTCTCTACTCTTTACACAACTATTTCTCATGATAAATTGAAATCTAAATTAAAGGAAATTATCAACCTGTGTTTGTTCCATAAGAATGGTAACCGTCGCTTTCTGTATGTTGTTATTGGCTACAAAGATACATACTTCTTTCGGGATCACTCTGATGCACCACAAAAATACTAAGATGCAGATGTCATAAAATGCTGGAATATCTAATCGACAATATTTTTGTTGAGTTCGGCAGACGGATATTTCAGCAAACAAACGATATACCGATGGGTACTAATTTGTGCACCATTGCTTGCCGGCTTGTTTTTAATCTCGTATGAGGCGGAGTTTGTACAAAGTCTCCTCAAAGCAGGCAAGAAACACATTGCACAACAATTCAATTCAATTTCACCTACAGATATATAGATGATGTATTGTCTCTAAAAACACAAAAAAATACAGGGTATTTGGAATTCATCTATCCACGTGAACTTGAAATAAAGGAAACAACGGAGACTGTAGCCTCCTCCTCACACTCCTCACACTTGGATTGTTTTCTCCATTGACAATGGAAAGCTTAATACTAGGCATCGGGGCCCAGGGTGAAGTTGGCTAGCTGTAAAAGTGCTTTAAACCCCCCGACGGTTTACTCTACTGACCGTTCTAAGGCGGTGGTCCCGGTGTTAGTCTTACTCTTTGTTGCTTTGTGGTTTATTCTACGAGGCGATTTGTTGTATGTCTTTCCGTGTGTCATTTTGTTCTTGTGTTTTTCAGTCCTTTTAGTATTGCGATTGGGGAAGAGAGAGCTAATCTTAGTGCTTTTCGTACGTTTGTTCGATTTGTGCTTGTTTGGATTTGTCGGTTTCCTCTTCCTCTTGGGGTCTGGGAAGGGCTGCGGTTTGTAATTGTGGCATTCCCTGGACTTTTCTCTTACCTTTTTTTACGACAAACGGGATGACTTCAATTTTCCCATTGTTAACTTTCCATTCATGTGCAGTAATATCCCTTCTGCACCAGCATACGGCGTTTACGTATCACAGTCAATCCGTTTTGCCAGAGCCTGTTACAATTATCAGGACTTCATGGAGCGTGCGAAAGTGCTCACTACAAAGTTGTTGAGCCAGGGGTATCAAAAAACCAAACGGTAGCAACACTTAAGCAGTTCTATGGGAGACATCATGATCTGGTCAATCCCTACAATGTGGCATGTTCCAGAATTTTCTGATGTTTTTGCCAAAGAAGAGCCATAAGTAGCCTTCCAAAATCCTAGACATAGGCTTCTATCTACATTTCCTTCGTTTAGGCCTATGGGCATGGTGGGCGAAGCTTGCTTACCAAGTAATGCTTACTATCCGCGGACGCCTGATTACACCCTTTATTCTGGGGTCCATGCCTGTTGGTCTGCAGATTCCGATTCGCCATTCGTTGCGAATTTATGGGTTTAGATTATGGCTTGGGTACCACGACCACAACTACTTTATTAAACATTTCTCGGACAAAAAGTGTCTATTTTTGAGGAATATGGAGCCTTAAAGAAAAATGTATACACTTTCATGGGAAGGCAACTCTGTCGAATTATTTTCGTCTCTCTTCTGGAAAGGGGCATATAAAAGGAAACTAGATTGCACAGTCGATGGAACGCCATTGCATAATCCCCACGCTCGGTGCTAATGTTGCTAATAGCGTGACGGACTGACGGACAGCCGGACAGACTCATTCTCGCACACCCTTACAACGAGAGGACGCCATGAAGCAAGTTTGGTTAAATCCTCCAAGTGGTTTTGGAGGTGATAGCGTGACGGACGGACGGACAGACAGGCAGACAGTGACCTTTTGACCCCACCCGAAGGTCACATATGTCAGAATGAACAATAATATTGCTTTCGCACACCATTACCACGCGGGGGGGGGGGGGGGTGGAGTCATGTAGCAAGTTTGGTTGAATTCCGCCCGGTGTTGTTGGAGGATATAGTGTGATGGACGGACGGACGGGTGCGTTTACAATATCCCCATCGCTTAGGCGCGAGTATAACAAATGCTCCCAAGGAGAACAAATTCTTTCCTTTTAGAATAGACCACTTTCAGAAGGACGGCAAAACAACATGACAGTTTCTCCCCTATCCAGGAAGTGTATCAGTTGCAGAGATTTAGTTATCATGGCATGAGAACATAAACGGAGCCAGCGCACGACAAATAAGACCTGTGTGAGCAGCAAAGACTCAGATCAGCCTGTACATCCACCCAGTATGCCAAGGGCTCTTTGGATAGAAGAAGGAACATGCGATCAGCAAAAACTCTGATCAGAGTGCGCGGATGCGCAAGCTGATCTTAGTCTTCGCTGTTCGCACAAGTTTTATTGTAGGTTTTGTCGTGCACTGGCTCAACTGTACTTAACATAGCTAAACATGCATTTGTAAGCGACATGAAGTCTCTCCAATACTTTCGTTTACGACTGAACCACGACGTGAAAAAATGTACCCTAGGACATGGACGCCAAGTGAAGTTCAGATAAGCTTGCACATCTGCTGGACCATTGCCTATCCAAAGAGCCTACACCGAAGACTAATCGGCCTGCAAAAATATAAGTGAAGATACCCAGGAAATGCCTCAATCACGTGCCTCGGTTCATATATAATCAAAGATTCCTACACTACACTGTCAGTTAAAATTTCATTTTCATGACAAATTTTGGGCCGGTGGCTTAAGGAAGTTTTACTCGAGTCTTTACTGGGCGAACATGTCTGAAAGTACATTTCTATGGTGGCAGGCCAATTTTAAGATGAATGGATGCACCTGATTTTTTTTTCGGCCTCAATCGAACCGATGGCTTGTTTACCAGGGCTTATTCAAATTCGTTTTTTTTTTTCAGTCTCTGAAATTATATGTTGTGTGTACGCATTAGAATCTCCTCATCAAGGCGATTCTAATGAGTACACACAACATACCATTATTGTATACAAGATCGAAAAGACTCCCCTAAATTATCATCATTTGCTTCCTGATTTGGCACCAGTAGCTCGAACCAGCTCTGGCACCAGTAGCTCTTAACCCTCAGTAGCTCGAACTACCCATGTCTCGAACAATTTTTTTCGTGGTCCCAAAGATGTTGAGTTTGACTGTAACTTTTGTTACTTAGTGTTAGCTCATTACGAAAACACGCCTATTCAAATATATTGAAAATTTCACCACCAAAATCTGAAAGTTTCAGATAAAAATTCTGATATTTTTCATATTTCTGCTAAAAACATAGATTGTGAGTACTCGTTAGAACCGCCTTGCCGAGGCGGTTCTAACGAGGACTCACAATCTAGGTTTTTGAACAGAAATAAGAAAAAATGTACACTCCTAACGAGTTCTCACAATCTAGGTTTTTGAATAGAAATAAGAAAAAATGTATACCCCTATTATGTAAAAGTGGGGTTTAAGGGGGTCAAAATTATACAGGCATGTTTTTGTGATGTTTCCTGCATAGCTATGCCCCTTCAAAACATAGATCTACTCTGAAAGGAAAGCATTTTCTTCTACTAGACACTTTTTAACAATTTTGTTCATGTACCAACCTTTCTTGTCACCTTGAATCTTTTCATAACATAAAAGCTTACATTTGATTTTATTTTTTTTTTAAATGAGAAGCAATTTCTCATGAATGTCCGGAATGATATTTAGACTGCAATTAGATTCTTGTCAAATATTTGAAAGGTGCATTCACCACTATCCCAAAGAGACACTAAGATCAAGTTCATGGACATAATTTGCCGTAATATTAAAATGTTACATACAGGTTTTCAAGGAGGAATATATGTCTCCTGAATAACAAGACATTATAACATTGAAATAAAGGAATATATTACAGATCGTTTAAACTCAATCTGACGGTAAAACGGATCCTGACATTCTGTTTAGTGCATTCTGATGCTGACAGTTCTATCGATCTACAAGTATGTATCTTATATTTGTGTGAATTTAATGTACACATTGAGAGATGTTAGAAACAGGTCGTTACATGTTGTTCTGTACAACACAACTGTTTACTCCCCGTAAGCATTCTACATAAATCTATAACTGGCCGTTATCGGCCCGTCAGCTACCCTGACGGATCGATAACGGCCCGCTATAGATTTATGTAGAATGCTAGCTGGGCTGACATTAAACTGAAAATATTTTATGTGATAGAAAACTTGCGTTAGGTGAGCTATGTTGACTCATGGCACTCATTATTACATCAACACGCCAGTGTTTATGCGTATAAAACTCGTTGAGGTAAGTAATCAAAGCACTGACATCCCTGGTGGGTCGATTGTCTCTGAGTGTAGGCTGAAAAAATGGTCCTGAACGGGGACTTAAGACTGTTTTATTTAACCCTTAACAGTCTATAATTTAAGTAAACACTATAAACCCTAATCGGACGCCGCGTTCTGTAGCGTCTGATCTAGGTCAGCACTGTTTGCCAATGTTCCAGTTCAGTCTGTACGAATAACCCTCTTAACACGGCGCTCTGACGTCAGTGACAAGAATACTCGTAGTGCGGTTATAAATAAACGTTACCTGGATTTCGTACAAACGCGCGGTTTGATTTCATTGGTCAATGATAATCATGTGGACAACAATCTTAAAGGAAATTTTGATGTGTATGTACCATGGATCGACTGTAAACAATCGAAATAAAAACTGAATACTCTATTTAGGCCACGTAATTGGACAGACAGATTTGAGCAAACAGTGCAAACTCGGATCAGACACTACAGAACGCAGCGTCTGAATGGGTCTACATTGTTTGCCACTTATCTTTCAACTTTAGACGTATCAACCGATCTGAAATATTAGAATACGTATGGAAAGCAGCTTAGGTGTCGAATGATTTCCATTGATTGTAAAATGTTTACGTATACATACCAATACGTGTATGTGTAGTGTAGTAATAGATGAAGGTTCATTAAAAAAAAAAAAAAAAAAAAAAAAAAATGCATGTTTCTTCTGTCGTGCGTGTGTGCTTGGATATATCTGCCTTTAAACACATTGTCGATAGTTTCATTAATTTATGCACATCTTTATTCAAAACTGTACAGGTTGTGATCACACATTTCCTATAAGATTGGATGTGCGTCCAACGAAGACTCAGATCAGCCTGAACATCCGCGCGGGCTGACCAGAGTCTTCGCAGTCCGCCTGAATAGGCTTGGATCATTGTCTGCCCAAAGAATGCCAGCGAATACTCTGATCAGGCTGTGCGGATGCGCAGGCTGACCTGTATCTTTGCTGGGACCACATACAATCTTGTAGGAAATGTTAACCCCTGTTCAAATTTCGTTATCGACGTTCATCAACGTAAAGAACCTTCAGCCATTTTATAACATTTCCAGAAAACAAGCCAACCAAGCAAGCCACTACGAAACAAACAAATAAAAACAAAAACAAAAACGAAAAAGAAAAAGAAAAACACATAACACTGGATACGAATTTGTGTTTGAATCTTGTACAGTATGTTATATATAAAAACAGGCATGGAGACGAAAATTGAATGAAAATCGAAACAAAAAGATGAAATCAGTAAGTATCTTACAGGCGGAGAAAGTAGTTTGGCTGTCCAATTCTCTTAAGACTGAATATACAAAGAACAAAGGTCTGATCAGGCTGTGCGAATGCTTTCGATTTTCAAATATTGAACTATTTTTATATGTGATCCTATATAACCTCTTTAACGGAGGTTTATCTCAGTTCACAATGCTTCTAACTCCTCGTCTTTATACACATTACACACAATATGATTGGTTGATAGAAACGTTTTACACGTCAATTAAGTCCAGAGCTAGAAACCACCTGATCTATTTCCTTTCCGCCTCTAAATTTTTGACAACATTTGCAACATTTTTGGAATTCAAAGGAATGAATTAATATTTTTTGTGGATTTTATCCATGTGTAAACTCCGGCAAACCACTCACATTTTTGTGGATTTTCACGATGTGTAAACTCCGACGAATCATTCACAGTGATTGATTCGCCGGAGTTTACGCAGTTATGTTTTAATGCGAACGAATACTCTTCCAGATTTCCCGTCCTTTTTTTACAAAGAAAACTTTTGCGACTTCTTATTTGCTTTTATGACTTCTCAGTCCCTTTTGGAAAGGAATCTAAATTGTGAAAAGGTCTACTCTGAAAGGAAAGAATTTGCTCTGACGTGGAAAGGGAGAGGGGATTATTTCCTTTCATAGTCGATCCCTTTCCGGAATGGCTTCAAAAAACTGCCGAAGCTGCCTCCCGTGAAAATTTGTATTTATTCTGCTTTAAAACATTCGAAAATATACTATAATGCAGGAACAAACGTTGAGCAATAACGCTGTTGTTACTAGGTTCAGGCTTTGTCCGCCGCAGGTAGACGAATCACACGTCGTCATATCAGTCTCCACTTCACTAAGTGTAAATTCTGCTCCGAACCGTGACAAGAAATCTAAAACCACACCATTGGACCAACCAAAGCCCTCCTGTAATGATACAACACTTCATCAAACTCAAGCTGACTCAGTGCACCAGAAAAAAGAAACTATGCAAATTGCAAAAAACAAAAAAAAAACAAACAGAAAATATGCAAACATCGCTTATTCTGTTGAGCCTGTAGATCGGCAGACAGTCTGGCGAAATTATCTTCACTCGGTTTAATTCAAACATATGTTTATGCATGCCACCATTCAGCTGAATGTATGTATCTCTGGACAATTGTATAATGACACATACCAAATTTGCTTCCGATGCAGCTAAATGTGAAGGAAAAAAAACAAAAAAAAAAAAACAATGATATCTACTACAACAAACATCAACAACAATTAGCACTAGATGAGTAATTTCTCCTTATGACATGTGGATCAAGTCCGACTGTAAATTGGTATTCTTTAATACTGCAGATAACTAAGGGTCTGATCAGCATGCATAAGCACAGAGTCTGGCCGGATCTTCATTATCTATGTTTGCAATGAGTAATTGTTTTATGCTGTGACTCCTTTTATCCATATGCAATTGCAAAGTCAAATAACAAAGTAGTGGCCCAAGTAGTCATGATATGTTAAATTGTGCCATGGTGGTCATCTTGGCTATCAGATCAGATTGTCTTAAGCAATCCAGAATCTGATGTTGTTTGAAGAGTTTCAAGATTGCCACCAAGACCGCTATCTTGGATATTGGAACTGAATGGTTTAACAATTCTGAATCTCCATAGCACCCCAAATGCCTGCCATCAAGTTTTGGCTCAGTCTGAGTAACGTTTTGGGAGTAGATGTGGTTTGAAGACTTTCAAGGTGGCCATCTTGGATATTGGAACGGAACGATTTCATCAATTCTGTATCGTCATCAATTCTGAATCTCCATAACACCCCAATGCCTCACATCTAATTAAAACTTAATCAGACTTACCTTTCAGAAGCAGACGTGATTTGAAGATTTAAAAAATGGCTGCCATGGTGGCTATCTTGGAGAACCATATTAGCAATTCTAAATCTCCATATTGCCTTAATGCCTTCCACCAAGCTTCGGCTCCATCCGACTCACGGTTTGGGAGCAGATGAAAATTGAAGACTTTCAAGATGGCTGCCGTGGCAGCCATTGTGGATACAATTCTGACGGAGATGTCGAAAATGTGAGAAGTTACTGACAGACAGATGGATGACGGGGATCATGGTCACCAAGCCTCGGCATAAGCTGATCTAAAGCAAAGCTCCAGGTGCGCTAACAATTGAAGATCTTCTAGATAGCTGCTGTGGCGGCTGTCGTGGATATCGTAAAAAAAAAATGGTTTAGCAATTCTGAATCTCAATGTCGCCCAAATGCCTCCCCCCAAGTTTTGACTCAATCCGACTTACCATTCGAGAGCAGATGAGGTTTGAAGATTTTCAAGATGGACACCTTGGCGGCCATCTTAGATATCGGAATGAATCTTTATGTCGCCCCGAAGCATCCCTTCAAGTTTTGGCTCAATCCGCATTACAATTTGGGAGGAGATGTCGTTTTAAAAAATTTCTAGATGGGCGCCGTGGCGGCCAACTCGGATATTGGTTTGGAACAAATTTAACAGTTCTGAATTTCCATGTCTCCTCAGTGCGGACCACCAAGTTTCAGCTTAATCCAAATTACCTTTCGGGAACAGAAGTCGTTCAAGATTTTCAAGATAGCCACCATGGTGATCATCTTGCATATTGGGACGGATCAAATTTACCAATTCTAAATATCCATTCCACCCCAATGCCTCCCACCAAATTTGGGCTCAATCCGACTTACCGTTCAGAAGCAGACGTGGTTTGAAGATTTTCAAAATGGCCACCGTGACAGCCATCTTGGATATCGGTTTTTAGCTAATTCTGAATTCTATGTCGCTCAAATGCCTCCAATCAAGTTTCCGCTCAATCCGACTTACGGTTTGGGAGGAGATGGCGTTTGAAGATTTTTCAAGATGGCCGACATGGCGGCCATCTTGGATATCGGAACAGAATGATTTTAGCAATTCTAAATCTCCATGTAGTCCTAATGCCTCCCACCAAGTTTGGGCTCGTCTGACTTGGGAGGGCTGTCGTTTTAAGAATTTCAAGATGGCTACTGTGGCGGCCATCTTGGATATCGGAACGAAACGATTTTAAAATTTCTTAATCTCTATATCGCTCTGATGCCTCCCATCAAGGTTCGGCTCAGTCTGACTAATGGTTTGGGAGGCGATCTTCTTTGAAGGATTTCAAGATGGGTGCCTTGGCAGCCATCTTGGATATCGGAACGGAACGATTTTAGCGATTCTGAATCTCCATGTTGCTACAATGCCTCCCACTAAGTTTCAGCTCACTCCAACTTATGGTTCTGCTAGAGATGTCGAAAAAGTGAAAAGCTAACGACGGTCGACGGACAACAGACCATGGCATAAGATGACCTGAGCAAAAGCTCCAGGTGAGCTAAAAAAATCACTAATGTATCATATTTATCCGAATCATTCAGATAGACAGATCTTAGCAATTGTGGTATCGGATCAGTAATACAGACGCTCGCGAACTCTACACGATTCGCCATTCGTCAAACAATCTTTAGACACATCAACAGGTCTTCACATCCTATGACAACGATGGCAAGAAATAACATGTTCAATTTGAATATGATGAATATGATGCGGTAAATGTTTGCTATATTGTTGTCCGATGGTATGCTCTATGTGTCAATAATGAAATTTCAAAATACTGGACACAGGTATTTTAAACCATGCGTTTCGCAACGAAAAAAAAAGACAACTGGAAATATGTGTTAGTGAAATACTATGCCCCAAACTATATGCTAGTCCCTACAAAATGCGAAACTTGAAAAGGAGGATATCTCTATTATCATTCGAAATTTGGGTCGATTGTTTTAGCCATAGTATACAAACTTCAAAATGTCCTTAAGGTAGTTGTCCACGTGATTATCATTGACCAATGTAATCAAATCGCGCGTTAGACGAAATGGTTATTTATAGCAGCGTTATTCTTGTCTCTGTGAAGTTAGAATGCTATCTGTAATATCTGGACTAGGTCACTGACAAACAGTGCAAACCCTGATCAGACGCCGCAGAACGCGGCGTCTGATCAGGGTCTGCACTGCTTGCTTTAATTATACGAAATTAAGGATTTAAATGAAACAGTCTTACGTCCCCGTTCAGGACCATTTCCCCAGCCTTCACTGAGAGACAATTGACCTATCAGTGCTGTCAGTGCTTTGATTTACTCCTTAGCCCAAGGAGTCTGCCAAATATCAGCATTTATCTTTCTGAGATATCTTGTAAACAGGACAAAGACTTTCTGAGATATCTTGTAAACAAGACAAAGTCTGACGAATGGAATATTGAATGGACGAACAAATCGAAAGCAATATGTCCCTCATTTTTTTTCAAAGTTGCGGGCATAAAAACGGAAAATACGGTAAGTGTTCTAGAATTTCGAACACTTCTTTCTATACATTTTTGGCCTAAATACATGTACTGCTTTTTATGGGGTTGTTTCCTAAAATACTTAGTGGAATGGCAAACATTCCATTAAATACTTTGTGAAATAAGTATTCCACTAAGTAGTCTGATCTGGGTCTACACTATTTGCAAATGCTGTTTTGTCAGACCATTTGGAGTTCGAAAATTTAGTACATTTATCCTACGTGAAAAACAGCAACAAAAAGCACAACTGTTATATAAGACAGAAATAAAGAAAAACTGCAACAGAAGAACAAAACAAACTACTGGGCGTAAACCAGTTTTACTCGATCGAAGCCTCTTTCTTAATTCTATAAACATGTGTTCGTTCCGAACATAGGTCCTCTATCTCCTCAGTGAAACAGCACAGTGAAACACAGATAATCACAAATGCAATGATGAAACAAAATAGAAGGCTCAATGGCTATCTGAAGACAGAGCAAAACACCACGAAAACATACCTATATAATTTTGACTCCCTTAAACCCCACTTTTACATAGTAAAACTGTGGTTTACAGGGATATACATTATTTTACTTATTTCTGCTGAAAAACACAGATTGTGGGTACTCGTAAAACCGCCTCGGCGAGGCCGTTCTAACGAGTATCCACAATCTATGTTTTGAGCAGAAATATGAAAAATATCAGAATTTTTATCTGAAAACTTTCAGTTTTTGGTGGTCAATATATTTTAATTGGCGTATTTTCGTAATAGGAAAGCACCAATATGACTACGATGAATCTGGCCACATACAAAGATAGTCAGGCATTGCTAAGGAATATTATTGAATGCATTGACAAATAGGCAAGCCCTGGTCTCTCACTGAACGGTGCAGCGGACTAGTGCTATTTTCAGGTTTTACCTGCACTGTTCGCATTTGTGCAAAACTTCCTTCAGAGTAGCTTAACTCATAAGCAATAAGATCTTACCTGCACATCGTACTCTCCGCCACCTCCCCTTGAACCGATTTGTAGTACAGAATACTAAAATAAAATCATTATTACCGAAGTTAGCAAATAATCAAAAGATGTTGGCATCATGGATGGATGTCACTTTGCTAAATCAATTTAGTCGTTCCAAACAGAAACATGCGCGCAGCATATAATCAGATCAGGAATCTACACAGTTAAGAACAACGCAGAGCCTTGCTAGACTGGGTCTGTACTTGTCGCATTCGGTTCCTGTTTGAAAGGGACTCAATAATTATTAAACTGCTGTATTGTGTTATAGACATTAATTCTTCACTACACAGGTTTGTCTACAGAAAGGCACACGGACCAGCGCACTAGAAAACCTATAATAAGACCTGTGTAACCAGTATAGACTCGGGTCAACCTGTAAGGCCACCCAATATGGCAAGGATTCTCGTTTATCCCTCTTTCAGAAGCTTGGAGGCTGTAGAAGGCACATGCGATCAGCAGACTTTGATCAGACTGCGCGGATGTGCAGGCTGATCTGAGTTTTCGCCGGTCATCACATACCTATATAAATTTGACCCCCTTAAATCCCCACTTTTATACAGTAAAAATGGGGTTTACAGGGCTATACATTATTTTTCTTATTTCTGCTCAAAAACGTAGATTGTGGATACTCGTTAGAACCGCCACGGCGAGGCGGTTCTAACGAGTACCCACAATCTATGTTTTGAGCAGAAACATGAAAAATATCAATTTTTTTTTTATCTGAAAACTTTCAGTTTTTGGTGGTGATATTTTCAATATATTTGAACAGGCATGTTTTCGTAATGGTCGCGCAAGTCTTATGTAGGTTTTGTCATGCGCTGGCTCATAAGCAATATTCAGACTGGCGCAACATATCCTACAAGATTGCATGAGCGCCCAATGGACTGCAGATCAGCCTCTGCATCAGGCTGATCTGAGGCTTTGCTGTCCCTTTGAAGACCTTTTGGATGCTTGTTTACCCACAGAGTGCTCTACAGAGACTCTGATCAGACTGCGTGGATGCGCAGGCTGATCTGTCTTCACTGGGCGCATATGCAATATTGTAGGAAATGCTGTATCCCGGCTCTTATGGAATAGTTGTTGATTATTAGGATGAAATTTTCTCATAAGAATCATTACTACCTTTCATGAATGCTATGTTGCGTACTGAAATGTGTGAGATAAGGCAAGATTAAAAGGGAGATTTGACAAAATTCTGAGATTGTCTCAAAAATCACATTAGAGCTCCCCAAAATTAGTATAAAGTCCTTATTTTCATGTAAAAAGATTGTAAAAAACACAACAAAGTGTGGCTTCTGTTTATCTCTTCATAAAATCTGTTGTAAGACAGTTTGAAAATTTTGTGAGATTTGAAATTTTTACGGGAATTACCTTCTAGATGAGCCAAATTCTGTGAGATTTTATCTCACAGTGAGATATGACATGTATGACCTTTTTACTAGATTTTTTTAGGTTTGCAATACAGAGTGACTGAATGCTAAAAGGTAGTCTTACAATTTGAACGTTTAATAGAACTCCAAATGCATCCGAGATGCAACCAAATTCTAAACTTTGGAGATATGATAAAACGTTACAGGTCACGTGTAAACCGTCACAAGTGATCATGTTCAGAGGTAAGAATACTATGTTATTAGCATTTTTAATTGAACCAGCGCATGACAAAACCTACAATAAGATCTGTGTGACCAGCAAAGACTAAGCAGCTTGTCATTGAAAACACGCCTATTCAAATATACTGAAAATTTTACCACCAAAAAACGAAAATTTTCAGGCAAAACAATTCTGATATTTTCATATTTCTGCTCATAACATAGATTGTGGGTACTCGTTAGAACCGCCTCGGCGAGGCGGTTCTAACGAGTACCCACAGTCTATGTTTTTGAGCAGAAATAAGAAAAATAATGTATACCCCTGTAAACCCCAGTTTTACTATATATAAGTGGGGTTTGAGGGGGTAAAAATTATATAGGCATGTTTTCGTGATGTTTATCCAACCAGTACGGATCAGCCTCTTCGTCCAACCAGTATGGCAAGGGCTCTCGTTTATCCCTCTTTGCCCGGAGGCTGTAGAAGGTACGTGATCAGCGAGAACTCGAGAATTCGAGTCTTAGCTCGTCGCACAGGTCCTATTGTATTTTGTCGTGCGCTGACTCAATTATTAGCACGTGGAAATGTGAGTTGATAATTTTAGGAGTTGTAAAGCACACTAAACTCTTATTTTGAGCAAAAGTTATTTTATTCAATATCTCCTTATCCATTACGAGCGGACCCAGTAAAACCGGCCTGATATTTTCTATCTTTTGTCTGGTTCTATATATGCAAATGCCCCCTCTTTCAAATGCTACGAGTCATGAACTATAAACTCTGGTTACCTTTTCAAACATATGTTTCGTTCGGTTCCATCCTTTCCAGTTACTGTATATCCATTTCTTTACCAATCCAAGAGCCTTCTGATGGCTTGGGATTGTATTTCCATTATCAAGGGCGGTAACTACGATCTCTTGAAGTGGTGGCCATCCATTCGGATAATCCCACTGCTGAGTAGTATTTACAAGAGAAGTGGGCACCCCACCGTCAAACTCAAAAATACCTTGCCCCTGTAAAAGCAAGAAGATGAACAATAATCTAATTGGTCGAGTGGCTATATCTCTTATTATTAATGGTTATCAGACTGCCTAAACCTTTTCAACAGACGACATTTTGACTTTCTTTTCAGAAAATAGACTTTGACATTTCATGCAAATTGTCGCTATAGGAGCAAACTGCATGAAATGTCAGAATCTATTTTCTGGGAAAATTAAGAAAAATATCATCAATGTGTCGTTTGATGAATCTGTCCAGAGAGTGGTAAAGATTAAATACTGAAAACAATTACAACAACAAAAGTTATTAGTGACGTTTAATGAATCTGCCCAGAGAGTGGTAAAGATTAAATACTGAAAACAATGACCACAACGAAAGTTATTAGTGACGTTTGATGAATCTGCCCAGAAAGTGGTAAAGATTAAATACTGAAAACAATTACAACAACAAAAGTTATTATTATTGTTATTATTATTATTATTATTATTATTATTATTAACAGCAACGGGATAGGTCTTCACAGGTTGGGGTCGCGACTAGGTCTACTCTGTCACGTGATTGTACAGTATCCAATTATTATGGACCTTGCTGCATACAATGTGACTTCGCACATGCCATGTTATGGTTCATATTTATATAAGTTTTTATTCGAAATAAACAGACACTGACAACCTGTGCATCTAAACATTCTGAAGATCTATGTTTTGCGTACGCAATGCCAGGTCATCTACATAGTCAGTAGGGCGTACCGGATAGACAATGGTCGGTCAGCGCCGCGTGAGGGATGTTCCACTTCAACACTCCAATAGACCCACCTGCTTGAAGTTGTATCATAATGTTGTATAAAGTCCTCCTCCGCAACTTACTGACCCTTACTACATTTCCACTTGCTAGATTGTATGGCCATGTGCATGTTGCCATAAAATATTTGTATTTGTATTATTATTTTGGCCGCGCCTTGCAAAAACGTGTATTCGGGCATATGCTGACAGCGAATGCCAAGATCTGCCTGCGCATCCGAGTAGTCTAATCAAGACCTTCACTATCCGCTTATAGAATTAATAGGTATTATAGAACATAACGAAGTATAGCAGAATTCCTGTTCAGAATATATATCTCCGCTGGCTTGTCTGGGTCTTCACATTTACTCCGAAGACACCTTTACTCGTGTCGCTGCTCGTTTGATTTATTTGCCCAATTTCATCACGAAAAATGTCCATATAGTTTTGAACCCCATACCCCACTTTTATATAGTAAAACTGGGTTTACAAGGGTAAACATTAATTTTCTTATTTCTGCTCAAATACATAGATTGTGGGTACTCGTTAGAACCACATCTGCGATTGTGGTACTCGTCAGAACCGCCTCGCAGAGGCGATTCTAACGAGTACCCACAATCTATGTTTTGAGCAGAAATATGAAAACTACTAGAAATTTTCATCTGAAAGTTTTCATGTTTAAGTGGTAAATTTCTCAATATATTTGAATAGGACTGTTTTTAGTACCTGTAAATAGTCTCGTACTCTAGCCTCATAGTCGGTACTATCAATGCTCTTCTGACAGCCGACGTAAAGAGGAAATACATTAGAAGGGTAGAAATGTCTACGCTGTGTTTTAGTCTTAAAATTGAAGTCATACCACACTCCATCCTCATTGTTCCACATTATATCTGCTATGGCTTCAATCCGACTTTGTGACAGGGACTGATATCTTTCTGACTTTACACTATCACCTGAAAGAATAACGAAATACCGCATTTACCTTCAATATTGGGACATCTGAACCCTTGTCCTGCTTAACCCGGATATGCCCTGCCTTTGCAAACAGTGCAGATCCAGATCAGTTGGATTCTGAAAAAGCCGACTGGCCTGGATCTGCACTGTTTGTCATTAAGTATGTGAATTTGTGTCAATAACCTGGATCAAGTATTCTGATTGGCTGAAAATTAAAAGTAGGTGTGGCATCATAATTTATTCAGCATGACAAGGGTTAACGCCTTATCACTCTTATCTCTCGTAAAAATCTAAAATATTGTCCTTGGAAACAAATAACACACTACATCACGAAAACATGCCTATATAATTTTGACCCCCGTAAACCCCACTTTTTTATAGTAAAACTGGGGTTTATAGGGGTATACATTATTTTTCTTATTTCTGCTTAAAACATAGATTGTGCGTACTCGTTAGAACCGCCTCGCCGAGGCGGTTCTAACGAGTACCCACAATCTATGTTTTGAGCAGAAATATGAAAATATCAGAGGTTTTTATCTGAAAATGTTTAGTTTTTTAGGTGAAATTTTCTGTATAGTTGAATAGGCGTGTTTTCGTAATGAAGGGATAGAAATCTGAGGCTCGGTTTTATTAAGTCGCTTCATATACAGCAATATTGTTTGCAAGGATGCATACGTTCCTAGCACCGTCTTAAATGGTGTGTCCAGAATAGGCTTATTGTTAAAGTACGGGGAGACGTTTAGGCACTTTTGTTGAAGAACGGGGAGACGTTTAGGCACTTTGTTGAAGAACGGGGAGACGTTTAGGCACTTTGGTGAAGTACGGGGAGACGTTTAGGCACTTTGTTGAAAAACGGGGAGACGTTTAGGCACTTTGTTGAAGAACGGGGAGACGGTTAGGCACTTTGGTGAAGTATGAGGAGACGTTTTGCTTCTTGTTGATATGTTACGAATATTCTGGATAAGTGGCAAACAAAGTAGATCCTGATCAGATGGCGCATTCTGTGGCGTCTGATCTGCGTCTACACTTTGCTCTGTCTGACCAAATACTAATGGTTTCTATAGTAGTTACTGACTGGAACATGCACCGAAAAAATGTCGAAAGTTGGCTCCTATATCTTGTAATCAAAGGAACTACAGTCGAAGCTCAATGACTCGAACATCCTTGGGACCATGAAATTTGCTCGAGATATGGGTTGTTCGAGTCACTGAGGTTCAGGAAGCAAGTGGCGATAATTTAGGGAAATCTTTTCGATCTTCTAAACAATAATGGTATGATGAGTGTACTCATTAGAATCGCCTCGATGAGGCGATTCTTATGAGTACACACAACAAATGATTTCATCATGAAATCAGAATTTTTTTTCCAAAATTTTGTTTTCATGAGCAATCGGAAGAATTTCGTAGAAACTCAAAAACAAGTTCGAACTAGCCATGGTAAACGAGCCATCAGTGTTCAAGCCATTGAGGTTTGACTGTAAATAATAATCGTTATCTTCGTTTGAAGTCAGTATGTGGCCCGCGCTACAGCCCCGCTCGGGCAGCACATCATTCTTCACTGTTAGTGAAGCGCAATGTTTGTCTAATCAGCTTCCGCAGTCAACAAGACCGGAGACACGAGAATTCTTTTAGAAAATGAACAGACCAATTTCTGTATCAAAAACCTAAATCAAACTCAGTCAGTAGCTAGAAATGATTGGAACCGGGACACAGCATTTCATATAAAAGAGAGCGCCCAGTGAATACTCTGCCTGTGCATCCGCGATGTCTGGTCAGAGTTTTCACAGGGCACTCTATAGGTAGCCAAGGATCTAAATTATCTTCATGTGGGTAGTGAAGACTGATCAGGCCCCGAAACTTTTTTCATGCTCAACTCAGCTGAGCATGAAATTATCTCTGCTAATAAATATGAAAATGCCAACAATATTTGGCATTTTCATATTTATTAGCAGAGAAATTTTCATGCTCTATGTTCATCACCAAAGAATTTGCAATTGTTAGCAATTTGAGATTTATTAGCAGGACAAATTTCATGCTCAGCTGAGTTGAGCATGAAAAAAGTATTATAACCTCGGGGACAAGCTTTGTGAATGCACAAGCTGATCTGAGTCTTCGCTGGGCGCACATGCAGTCTTGTGGAAAATACTACGCTTCTGCTTGGTGTAGAAAAAAGCGGATGTCTCTAAAATTTGACACTATTTTTGACACTATTTGTTATGTGCTGACTTTTAAAAATGTGGTCAAGGGCACCAAAATCATTTTGTATCAACATTTTGTCCCAATAATGTATATATATGCAAGTTTGATGACAATCCACCAACCCCGCGGTTAAGGAGATACTGTGAATACGATAAACTATCACTACGACTGAATATGCGATCAACGTCAGCAAAAACTGGCCCCGAGGTTGTAAAACTTTTTTTCAACTAAGCTGAGCATGAAATTTTCTCTGTAAATAAAAGTGAAATTTTGCAGACTCAGCTATGTTTAACAAGAAAGAATTTGCAATTGTTAGTTACATTGGAGAATAGGCCCCGAGGTTATACAGCTGTTTTCGTGCTCAACTCAACACAACTCAACTCTTTTTCCGTGCTCAACTCAGCTGAGAATAAAATTTTCTCTGCAAATAAATTTGAAGGTGCCAACAGTCATTAGCAGAGAAATTTTCATGCTTAGCTATGTTTAATAGTTTAAGAATATTAGCATGACACATTTCATGCTTAGCTGAGTTGAGCATGAAAAACTTTTATAACCTCGGGGCCTGATCAGCTATAAAGTTTGTCCCAATGATGAATCCCCTTATTAAATACGGTAACTTGTTTTACAGTAAAATGTAAAGTTTTAGCTAGTGCAGTCAGGATCTTCGTCTTTCATCTGTATATTCTATATTTGGTCACGTGATGACAGAAGTATGCGGTCAAAAAAGACCATCACCAGCCTGCTCATCCCTGTTATCTGAGACATAGAGTACCCCATTACGAAAACACGTCTATTCAAATATATTGAAAATTTCACTACCAAAAACTAAAAGTTTTCAGATAAAAAATTCTGATATTTTTTTCATATTTCTGCTCAAAACATAGATTGTGGGTACTCGTTAGAACCGCCTCGCCGAGGCGGTTCTAACGAGTACCCACAATCTATGTTTTTGAGAGAAATAAGAACAATAATATATACCCCTGTAAACCCCAGTTTTACTACATAAAAGTGGGGTTTAAGGGGGTTAACATTATATAGGCATGTTTTCGTGATGCGAATATTTACTCGCCTACAGCATTTGACTGTTTACCAGCTGACCTAATCCTTGGACACTATAGAATATATAGACAATTAAAAAGGTTCCTGGAGGAGAGTTCTGGCGCAGTTGGATCTAGGCGTTTATGTTTGCATATGATATATTGACCATTTTCTATTTTGCGGCGTAATCATTTGTCACACCTTCGCCATGACAGATTCAAGACACCTGTAGAATCTGTTAGTGCAATAAAATGACAGGCTCACAATACTTAAACGTTCTTGAAATACATTGCTTAGATGTTCTTGCGACTCGCTGTTTGCATGAAACTTGACGAGAGGCATGTGCTGAATGAGACGGTTCGTGTAATTTGTATAAACAAAGCACTGACAGATCGGTGGGTCCATTGTCTGAGTGTAGGCTGGGAAAATGGTCCTAACTGGGACTTAGTACTTTTTTCTTTAACCCATAACTTCGTGTAATTAAAGCAAACCATGCAGACCCTGATCAGACGCCGCATTCTGCGGCGTCTGATCTGGGTCTGCACTGTTTGCAAATGTTTAAGTCCAGGTTTTACAGAAAACCCTGTTTACACGACACTCTGACGTCACAACAACAAAAATACCGCGGCTTTAAATACATGTACCCGATACCTAGATTTCGTACTAACACGCGTTTGATTTCATTGGTCAATGATAATCGCGTGGACAACAACCTTAAGGACATTTTGGTTTATGCATACTTTGGCTCGATTGTAAACAATCGACCCAAAAAAGGTTTGTTTCGGATAAAAGCGGAAAGTGCGATCAGAGGTTTTGCCGCCCGCCTACAGCATGTTTTACTCCTGTAGATTGTATCAACGCGTGTCCTAATCAGACTACACAACTCTGCATGATGATCTAAATCGGAACATTTCCTGGAAATGTCTTCCGCATATACAATTAATAGTTGGTTAATTTCATTGTTTACTATACTTGTCCTTAAATTTGAATGTCTATTTCACTACCTTTTAATGTGAGGCGTCTGATCTGGCACTACACCGTTTGTCCAGACCTGTTTGTTCGAATACTTCAGATAGAATTCGACATACAGTTGACGCTGCACAGTGCGGATAAGAATACTTGCCCAGTGTGTTGAAGAAATCCGACAGCAACTTTTCATTCCAGCAAAGAATGCTGTTCAAATCAACTGGTAAAATATCTTTTACGATGGTATCCGCCACCGTTGAACTGGCATCTTCTCGCGTGAACCAACGAGAAGAAAAGTCCCAGCCCGATTCAGCACCAGACGCGAGATTTGAATACAGATTGGCAGCGTCCTCTGTAAAAAAAGTAAAAGAAGTTGCTCTTAACAATTGTCCTGCTGAATAAATTAAGATGCCACGCCCACTACTAATTTTCAGCCAATCAGATTACTTGATCTGGATTTTTGCTATAAATTCACATACTTAATGGCAAATAGTGCAGATCCAGATCAGTTGGCTCTACACCGTTTGCAAAGGCAGGGTATATCCGGGTTCAGCAGGACAAGGGTTAAAGTGATGTTCTAAATTCTAATTCGCAACAGGCAACATTCTGTTTTCGAGAAACTAAGTTATGTTATTTCATGTGAATCACCAGCCTAGCATGCGATTCACATGAAATGCCAAAGTAAGAAGGGGTCCTTTGGAAATACAAAATAAATCAAAACCAGAAATAGCATAATGGGCATCGTGAAAATAGCACTGAAACCTGCCTACTTCAGCCCCGAGGTCATAAAAAAGATTTCGTGCTCAACTCAGTTCAGCATGAAATTTTGTCTTCTAATAGATCTGAAAACACCAAAAATAGTTGGCGTTTTCATATTTATAAGGAGAGAAATTTTAACGATCAGCTGTGTTTAGCAACAAAGGTTTTGCAATTGCTAGTAATTTGAGATTTATTAGTAGAACAAATTTCATGCTCAGCTGTGTTGAGGACGAAAAAGGTTTTATAAACTCGGGGCCGGAATATTTGATGATCGCAGCAACTGTCGTTATACACAAAAGCACTTAATAGTACAAATGCGTTAAAAATAGCCTCGTATATGGGCCGCGCCATACGGAAACGTGTATTCGGACAAATGCGGACAGCGAAGGCCCAGATCAGCCTGCGCATCCGCGCAGCCTGATCAGGGCCTTCACTGTCCGCTTATAGAATCCTTGGACACTATAGAATGTATCAATGGTGAGCAAATGCCATGATGAGACTTTATGCATGCGTGAAATATATCTGTGTGCATTTTGCACATGTTAGAAGACACCTCCCAGCTAGCATTCTACGTAAATCTACATCGGTCCGTCATCGGCCCGTCAGCTACCCTGACGGGCCGATGACGGCCCGATATAGATTTACGTAGAATGCTGACTGGGCTTTTCCCTTGGTGCTGCCCACGTAGTAGTGATACTACTGAATAGCTGATACTAATACACTATATTCAAGACGGAGTTCCGCGAAAGGATTCGAGGGGGCGTAAAAGATTTTAGATTCTTTGAAAATACAGAACAAATCAAAAGTATAAAACAACAGACACGGTTTGACCAGCACTATTTTCTCAGAAAAAATAGAATGTCATCACGTGAACTTCCCCATAATTTTAGACCTCCTTCTCCCACCATCCTCACAGCTCCATGCTTTTCTCTCATAAATCATGGGGTGTGCATAAAATTTGATTAAAATAAGCTTTATGGTTGTGCATAAAGCTTCAGAAATATTTATGGTAACTAACCATTGTATTGCTGAAACCGGATATACCCTGCCTTTACAAACAGTGTATATCTACATCAGTTGGCTTTTGAAGAAACGGCGATTCAAATTTTCAAAAAAAAAAAGTAAATAAGATTGCCTTTTGAAAGAAAGACACATTACAGAAAATGGGAGCCTCGGTTATATCGAGACTCTTCATAAGCAGTAATGAAGTATGCAACACTGCTTAGCCCTCTAGCGTATACATGAACAGAACTCCAATTTTAAAGATACCACAATAGGCACAGTGATCCCAAAGGAAATGATAATATAATCTGCACTATGGTGAAGCATGGGGAGACGTTTTATGGCCACCACACGGCACTAACACCAGTTGCAGTGTAGTAAAATAAACATAAAAAAGATAGGCTTTGGAAACAAAGAGCGCTGTGGTGCAGTGGTAAAGCATCGGACTCGAGATCGAGAGGTACCGGGTTCGATCCCCACTAACAGCAAGTGTTGTTTCCTTGAGCAAAAGACTGTATCCACATTGCTTAGTACTGGTTTCTACCCAGGAAAAAAGAGGGCCACATGGTAGATTAATACTAGATTACTAAATGTGTTACCCTCTATAAATAAAGTCCATTATTATTATTATTATTATTATTAGAACACATTACAGATAGAAACGCTTGTAACGCTTTCAAACGCTTGTAACTTCGTTGTTTATGAACAAAAAATATCAAGTTAGAGTATCCACTGTCTTAGTTGAAAAAAAAAGGGAACATTTTGGTAACAAAAATAGTAGATTGTGCTGAATTTTTTATTTTTTCGCCATTTTGTTTCAGCATTTCCGTGTGATACGATAGGAGAGGGCATTGTTTTCTTTATGGTATGTGAGAAAAAGAATCGAAAACTAATTTTCAGTGACGACAGGAAAATGCCAACCCTCGGATCCACTGCTCAAGTGGGAAACTCGGCAAGCCTCGTTTCACACTGGACATTGAAGACTCGGGTTGGGATTTTCCGGTCTCCACTTAGTATCAGTGATGGTTTCTTTTTTTTCTCACATACCCATGCACATGGAGTCGAGAAATACCTGTGCTATCTTGTCAGCGGCAAAATCGATCCCATATCGGTGCTCATGTGGGATAAGCGGTGCTATATACGGGACAGCTCACATGCGTCATTACGAAAACACGCCTATTCAAATATATAGAAAATTTCACCTCCAAAAATTGAAAATTTTCAGACAAAAAACTCTGAGATTTTTCATATTTCTGCTCAAAACATAGATTGTGGGTACTCGTTAGAACCGCCTCGGCCCCTGTAAACCCCAGTTTTACTATATAAAAGTGGGGTTTAATGGGGTCAAAATACTGTAGGTATGTTTTCGTGATGTGTTGACATCACGACGTTCCAAGTTATCAGCGGATGATGCTGGGTTTCTACGTTTGCGGCGTTAGGCTGTGAAATGGCGATTCAAATTTTCAAACGCTTTAAATTCTTTATTTTTGAACACAAAACATCAAGTATGAATATCTAATGTCTTAGTTGAAGGAACATTTTAGTACAAAATTATTTGGTTTTGTCGATTTCTTATTTTTTCGCTATATTGTTCCGACATTTCCGTGTGAGAAATGAGAGAAGAGGGCATGGTTTTCTTGATGGCTTGCGAGAAAAAGAATCGTTCTTTAATTTTCAGTGACGATAGGGCAATGCTAATCCTCCGGAAACAGGAGTTGGCATTTCGTGCAAATTGTCTCCCATAGAGACAATTTGCACGACATGTCAAAACACAATTTCTGAAAATAAAGACAAGAAAATGTTTCAATATGTCGTCTGCTAAAAAAATTACCAGAGCGTTAACAGGTCTAAGCAGATCAGGTTTACAGAATTTTTCTCTCACCCAGCAAAAGTTTTGACTCAAATCAACAGATTGTAAACTGGACTTATTCAAACTTTAGGACTTGTTTGGTGAGGAGTTAAAGTATCCGAATATCAAGGAAAATAAATGTAATTACCTTTTGATAATCCTTGTGCAGTTCTATAATCCTCTTTGTACGACTCAGGTCTGAAATGGCATGAACCACAAGAAGAATACACTTTATAGTAAGGAAGTAAGGAAGTCTCTACAAGACTGAATTGGTTTCCAGCCATAAATATACATATTTCATGAGACTGACACTGCTATTATTATTATTATTATTATTATTATTATTATTATTATTACTATTTGGGAGGATTGCCAAACCGCCACCAAATGTAACATACTACACTTCGAGGATCCATTTTCCTGTTACTACGAGTGTAAAATAGTTACCTGCTAACTGATAACGATAAATTGCGTTTAAACGTATAATACAAGTTAATGCTTATAAATAGTGAATATATAGAAATACAAAAGGAGAAAACTTCACACTTTTGAAGCAATCAGATTTTATTCATATTGAGTACAATATCGGCGGATGAATTATATACTCCAGTATAACGCTTCACATCGCCAGAGTTGGGTAAAAAGTTTAACCAGAGCCCCGATCCTACTAAATACCGGAAATGACCTTTTGTACCGAAAAAGGGGCTATCGGGTACCGAGTAGGTCTTAATAAATATGACATTAGAATTTACATATGCTTTTTGACATTGTAGCCAGCAGTAGATTTCCTAATGACTATTGCAAGGCGGTTACTCTATTGCAATTCTTTGTGCGTCTGTGGTTTAAATACTGGAGTTTGTTTTGCCCTAATTATTTCCTAATCTCTCCTTCATTTGGTGCCTTGAAAGGATTGTATTTCGGGATTGTGGCATTTCCTGGGTATCTTCAATTATATTTTGACACTAAAAAGAAAATTGTAACACCGAAAGGGGATAGTCAGAACAGTAAAAGGTTGCATCCATATGAACTAATAAGTAATATTGAACAAATGTGAAAGTACTGATATATGTTATAGAGGCCTAAAGAATTTCAGACAACCGCCCCTATCAGCACTCTCAATCATTTGATTTTCATTATTATACAATGTTACATGAATTGCGTGGACGCACACGTCTATGCAGAATGTGTTCTGTGCCATAGCATTTTTTCTATGTAAAATAAGGGAAACTACTGAACATTTGGCTCATAAGTAAACTAATATATACTAATAGAGTGCAAATGACTGATACCAATAACAAATAAAACTTAATTTAAACTCTTCGGATACAGTGTGGGTTAAAGTAGATGAGTGAACTCTGGAACTAATGCATATTTCCCAACAAGGTGGCCTCTATTACCCAAACTTAAATGAATATATCTTATACTTTTTAATAGTATTTTCCTTATTTACCTTTTAAAATGGCAATGGCTATAAAATTATCCACGAATGATAATTACTTCTGCTTTCTTGTATCAACTGCTCCTCACCAGCAGAAAGAGGGCCATGATGGCCCTGTATCGCTCACCTGATTACCAGATAAATTTGCCTTTCGGTTCAGGAAAGCGGCCATGGCGGCCATCTTGGATATCTTATCGGAACGATTTTAGCTCTTTTTTATCTACAAGTGACCCTGATGCTTCCTACTAAGTTTGGAGTCAATTGGCCTTTCGGTTCAGCAGAAGGTGCGAAAAATAGAGTTTCAAGATGGCAGCCATAGGGGTCATCTTGGATTTCCGATCAGAATGATTTTAACTATTTTGATCTACTAATCACCATGATGATTCCTATCAAGTTTCAAGACAATCAGCCTTTGGTTTCAGGAGAAGAAGCAAAAAAAAAAAAAAAAAAAAAAAATGATTTTCAAGATGGCGGCCATCTTGGATTTCCGATCGAAACGATTTTAGCTATTTTTATCTACAAGTCACCACGATGCTTCCTACCAAGTTTCATGTCAATTGGCCTTTCGTTTTAGGAGAAGAAGCGAAAAATAGATTTTCAAGATGATGGCCATGGCGGATTTCGGATCGGAGCGGTTTTAGCTAATTTTGATCTACAATAAAAGACAAAAAGGTTTGTCTTTGGAAACAAAGAACACGCAAAATCACGAAAATCAGAGACTCGGTTTGATTGAGTCTCTTCAAAAGCAACACTTTCAAAATAACCAGGATTGACTCAATGATCCCAAAGGAAATAAAATATAACCTGTATTACGATGATGTACGTGGAACCACACGGCACAACATCAGCTACAATAGAGGTATTTAAAAGTAAAAAAAAAGGTTTGCCTTCGGAAACAAAGAACACATTAAATCACGAAAATCGGAAACTCGGTTTGATTGAATGTCTTCATATGCAACACTGTAGTTTGCGAAGCTGCATACGCCCCCTAGCGCCGGCTTAAGCGGTATTCAATATTCAAAATAACCAGGATGGGCTCAATGATAACAAAGGAAACTAAATATAACCTGCACTATGACGATGTACGGGGAGACTTTTTACGGCCGCCACACGGCACAACACCAGCTACAGCAGAGTAAATAATGTCAAAATGGTTTGCCTTTGGAAACAAAAAACACACAAAATCACGAAAATCGGAGACTCGGTTTGATTGAGTCTCTTCATATGCAACACTGTAGTTTGCGAGGCTGCATACGGCCCCTAGCGCCAGCTTAAGCGGTATTCGATTTTCAGAATAATCAGGATGGGCTCAATAATCACAAAGGAAATAAAATATTGCATGCACTTTGATGCCCCTACTAAGTTTTAAGTCAGTTGGCCTTTTGGTTCAGGAGAAGAAGCGAAAAATAGATTTTCAAGATGGCCACCACGGCGACCATCTTGGATTTCCGATCGGAATGATTTAGCTATTTTTATCTACTAATCACCCTGATGCTTCCAGCCTAGTTTTAAGTCAATTGGCTTTTTGGTTCTCCTTTGTGAAAATGGTAGAAATTCAACCAGGCCTACGTTCAGAAGGACAAAACACCCGTGAATGTTTTGCTCTTGATTCCTGCTTTTGTTGGTGCACGTCATTATTTAGAGGGAGCCAGGGCAAAACGCTCGCGATCACTTGCACTTCTGAACACACCCCTGGTGTCTGGAGTCCTGTCTTGCGTAGCCCGTCACGTGGTTCAGTTACCTTGGTACTGTTATTGGAGTAGCGTATCTGTTAAGAGTATGCATCTTTCCAGAATCAGCAATGACAGTCACATTTCGTTTTGTAGCCCAGAAACTGTACTCTTTTTCCAAGGTGTTAATATGATTGGTAATAAACGAGGTATCGTTTGTTGCCTGTACATATAAATAAACCATTGGTATCATCAGAGGAGGTTGCGAACGTTTTGTGAAGTACACCCTTCCACCATTTGGAATCATGCCATATCTAGAGAAATAAAGAAAAGATTTTAGACAGTAAAGGATAATGATTAGCGTATACAGTTTTACTTAAAGAATAAAGGTTACCCAGTAAGCATTCTTTATAAATCTATAGCGGGCCGTTATCGGCCCGTCAGGGTAGCTGACGGGTCGATAACGGCCCGCTATAGATTTATAAAGAATGCTTACTGGGTAAATGTCCCGGTCAAAATAAAGTGAAAGACCATTTTTGGGAAATACAGATTAAACCAAAACATAAAAAAAAAAAAAAAAAACAAAAAAAAAAAAAACTTTGTTTCAGTTCATAAGGGGTAATGAAACTGCTATATTCCTCACGTCACCTGTCATGGCCGTAAACTGAGCTCTAATTTTATATGTAATGTAAAAGTTGAATAGTCCCACCTTGTCAAAATAATATTACTAATATGAACACTTTATTCAATTGCGTCTCGATGTTTTACGACCTTCTCACAAGCTGACAGTTGTTGCGATTACACTGTGTAAGTGGCTTCCTCTAGGAAACTCAGAAAAAAGGAAAGTTGACTCTCGTTATCTCGAATTCGCTTATTTCGAATAACCGCTTATCTCGAAGTGAAAATCTTTTCCCTGCCTAAACATGAAAATCTACCAACAAGTAAAAAATATTGTGGAAAAGAGGAGAAATTGCTATTTTTCCTCTTTTCCACAATATTTTCGATGTATCTCTAACTTCAAGAGTCCAATTATATATATGAATTTGTTAAATGTGGTTGTTCGAATTACTTTTTCCTCAATTCTGCAAATCTGATATGTCGAGGTACGGATATCTCGAAGTGTTTCAGAGAGTCCCTTGGAATTCGAGATAACGAGAGTTGACTGTAGTTGTTTTGGTTTTACTGATTGTTTAAGAAGCCAATAATGAAAAACTGCAACAAATCTCACGACACCCAGCAGTGTTTTAAGCGGATTTTTATTTTTGCATGTAAAGCGTGAGCTCTATAATCCCCAAAATAAAATGTCAAGGCTGTCAACAATATTGAAATCTTCGAGCATTCGAGAACAATTGTACATATTACTAAGGTAACTTTATGTGCAAACAGGCACTGGCAGAATATTGTATCGATATCCTCTTTAACTAGCCCGTCGTATCATCATCACCATCATCATTATCATCATCTTCTTCTCCTTCTTCTTCTTCTTCATGCTGGTTTTCATATTTATGTGATCCTATCAGTCATCTAATACAGTTGAGCCGCATCATGTGAAAATTAGCGAATGCTCATATTTGTTTGCGCATGCGTGGAGAGTGACCAGGGCCTTCGCTGCCCGCTTGAAAAACATTGAATAGTTTGAAATATATTAATGTATAGCAACAACCATTATCAAACAGTGCAGACAGACTTGCTGATCTGGATTATACTGTTTACAAATCCTCCGAAGCCACCGTTTCCCTTAATGGTTTCAGCTGTTGTTATACAGTGGAGGAATACGTAAAAGGTAAGCATTTATATTACGCATTCACGGGTCTCAAAAACAAAAAGATGTAAGCGTCACACACATTCAAAGACGAACTATAACAAAAATAAAACATGACAGAAGAACCGCCTTGGAACGGTCAGTGAAAAGTATTTCATTGGGAGGGGGGGGGGGGGGGGGCTTAAATCGATTTTACGTGGCCACAATCCTCGCCCCTACTTCTGCCGCGGTTTAGACACATAATTTGTTCAGTCCGCATGAAGGCTTCCTAACTCATCAATGCTGCATCTCCGAGAACACAAAAAATCAACATATTACAGAGATGAAACAACGATGAGGACTCGACCGCACGAAACAACTGAAATGCTAGAGCAAAAGAAAACCAACAGTAAGTCTCCGGTGGGTCCGACCAAAGATAGAGCATCAAGTACCAACCAACATTACCCAAAATTAAATCTCAAGTAAGCCTTTACGCTGGAACCATCATAGAATCTGAGGCCTAACCCACCGGCGTGCAATTAAAGAGGGAAGCAAAGTTATTATCCGTGATTAGGTTAACAACCATGCATGCAGTTTGTCGTATAACATTTATGTTGTACCCAATCTTTTTATATCGAAGAACGATTTTACGAAATTGGGTACTTAAGTCATTGCAAGCATACATTTTTCTGAATTTATACACTAAGTCACCATAAAATTCGGGGTTCCGATAGGCCTTGTTGCAGAAGAGATTTAAGTCCATTTATGTTTAGCGCCCATAACAGGGACATTGGCAAACAGTGTATCCCCAGAGCAGACAAAAACGTGGTTTCTGAACAGGGTCTAGACTGTTTAAAATTACGTACAGGAATTTCTATATATGATAAACTATAATACTAAAAAAAATATATAAACCTGCCCAGAGAGTTATGTAAATGACTCCACTAAGTATAAATGGATTAAAAAGCTCAATGCACATAACATTTCCATTACATATAGCTTTCATGACAAATGATCACATGTGAGAAAGACAACTTACGTGTCAATAAATGAAAGCAGGTTTTCAAGCATTCCTTTGACTGTTGTGTACATTTCACAGGTAAGTAGTCCTTTGATAACCCAGTAGGAATCCCTGCAAAAGAAATGTCAAATAATAAGTATATAGTAATAGGTTAAAATAGATGTATGAACGGCGATGTTAGTAAGGAAAACTAAAAATACAGTCGAACTTCAATAGTTGGAGCCACTGAGGGTCAATCATAGCGCCAGGCTATTGGTCTAATTCGGAGATGTCTTTGAAAACTATACAATAATGGAATGTTGAGTGCACTCATTAGCATCGCTTCAATGAAGCGATTCTGGAACAGGAGCTGTAGGAAGCTAGTTCCATTGTATGATGATCTACAGATAAAAGGAGAATATGAACATGTCTTTGTGTGTCTGGATTTGCATAAACAGCTTGAATTTTAATGTGTTTTTCTATTATCAACAGGGAAAAGGAAATCTGAGGTTTATATTACTACTTGGTAGTGGGTAAGCTTAAAAAGCATAATTAAGCTGGTTATTAATCTACGAACTTGAAGTGATGGCCAGTCTAGGGCTCCAATACTTCTGTAACGGAAGATGTATTATGAAATCGATAACAGGCAAAAACTTGCGGCATTGCGGTGCACTTTTTTAATTTGGTCTAACTGATTTGCCGTTTGGGTCCCAGACAAATGAGGAATACTCCAGGTTGGATATAATGAGAGTTTTCTATTATTCCAAGAAAACAGAACCATCCTTGAAATAAAAACGTATAATAAAGAAAATTATTCATAAAGTTTGCTATATATTAGAATTTGTCACTAAAATATGCGGATAATTAAATTTAAAGCTCGTTGGTTCGGAACTCGTTTTTTTTGTTTTTTTTTTAAAATAAATTATAATCTCCACTTGTGACAGCAGCGAGCTCTTGAAAAGAATGTCAACTATACTATTAAAACAACGATTTCCTTGTTACCATAGAAAAAATTGATAAACATGAAAAGAAACTGCAGAATACCCACAACATACGACTACGTTTCTATGGCGATATAAGAACAAAGATCCTAGAAGTATTGCCAAATACTCTTCCTCAACTAGTCCTCTGGTAAATACAGTACATTGTAAAGAAAACAAAAAAAAAAGAGCCATCTCATGACAAAACCAACAAAATGGCATGTACGCCCAGCGAAGTCTCAGATCAGCCTGGGCTTCCGCCCAGTCTGACCAGAGTCTTCACTGTCCGCATGAAAAAAGCTTGGGTTCTTAGCTACCCATTGAGCGCACAGTGAAGCCTCTGATCAGACTGGGCGGATGCCCAGGCTGATCGGAGTCTTCGCTGGACGCACATGCCATTTTGGTGGCTCTATTCATCACAATAAACTTCGAATCACTTACCAGTAGAATATCTCTCTGAACCGACCTCCTGGCACAATAAACGGGTTGGGCAGATATATGAGGGAGTAGCGTTGTTGGTTGTCTTTAATATCTTTCTTTATCTGAATTACAGAGATATTCTGATCAGGTCATAACAAACATGGCTCGGGAGATTGTATTAGTTTCGCGCATTCTCTGTAGACGCTTTTACATAGCACATACGCAGCAGGTCGATTTTATCTACATGACAACATTTTGTCTGCGGTAACCGCACTTATATTTAATTATTAAAAAACTCACATATTCTGTAATGGCTCGCGGCCACGCTTAAGTCCGATCAGAACGATATGAACCGCGTGAAAGCCTAGTTCTATGTCTGAAGTTATATCCTGGCCTACCGTTTACGTGAGCGAACAACATAGGTTCTGGAGAGACTGCGCGGATGCGCAGGCTCGCCTGAACCTTTGCCGTTTGCTTCTGGCGAGACTGCGCGGATGCTATGGCTACCTATCATATGTTGTTCAAAAACGGTACTGTATGGTTTACAAATCAGTTCTTACATAATTTGCGAGCCCTGATAAACGTTAAACAATAGTTTCTGTTGAAACAGTTTCTATTGAAACAATTTTGAACTGTTTGAAAGAAACAGCACTATTATAATGGTGACATTACGATGTAGTATAAACAGAATGATGAACAGTGTTAGCTGTATGAAAATATCTGCCATTTAGAGATTCAGCTTAAAACGCATTCCTTCGAATTAATATTTAGCAAATTATCATGCTACTTCCTGACAGCTTTCCTATCAGTCAAACACTATAGGGATCAAACATGGTTTTTCATGCATTAACATTCAGCAGGTCCCGTGGGAGGTGTTGAAAACCGAGGCCGAAGGCCGCGGTTTTCAACACCTCCCAAGGGACCTGGTGAATGTTAATGCATTGAAAAACCATGTTCGATCGCTATTATTGCATAAAAACTGAAAACATTTGCTACATTTCGCGTTATTTCTTGCACTATTTTGTTTCGTCTTTTCACCGATGTCTCGCGAACGTAATTTCCTATGACTATGCTCGTTCTAGGGCCGGGCAGAACATATCTCGTGACGGCCACAATTCTGTGGCTCCAGTACGGGCATACTGAAAGTTGCGTAGCCGTGCATTAACAGCGCGTAAATTGCTTTGTTAATGCATGGCTTTTCGCCGGTTAATGCACGGCTGTTAATAACGTGCGGCACTGCTTTTTATGCAATAATAATAGTTACTGTCTTTCTAAATACTTGAATGGCTTCATATGGGACATACCACGTTGTTGTCATTATTATCATACCGTATTCGACATAATTACCGCACCGTGTGCTTAGGTGTTTCAAAATTACTGGGAAAACTTATGGTAAAATATGCATATATCTGTGCTAAGGATACACTTAAAACAGATCAGCGAAGGACTTATCAAATGAAGCGTATGCGATGTTTTTGTATTGTGTTCTTTTTTCTTCTGATTTTTTTTTATAAAGGTATATGCTGTGGGTACTTATTTGAATTGCAATGATAAGTCGATGCAATTCAAATGGATACCCACAACATAGGCCTTTATAAAGAAGTAGACAAAAAGTATACTGGCTGTAATCTGAAGACTAGGGAATGGCTTGACTGTGTCCCTATAGGGGTATGTGTGGTAATTAGGTCGAACACGTGAGCTTACTTGTCTTCCTAGGTGGGTCCAGATACCACAGAGTTCTCTGCCAAATGTTTGTAGTTGAGGGTCTCGGATATTTTGTAAAAACGCAGGACTGAAGAGTAAAAATCGATGAAACATAAGAGTCGCAACGACAGAAAACGTACACATCACGTAAACATGCCTATATAATTTAAAGGCCCTTTAACCCCACTTTTATATAGTAAAACTGGGGTTTTACAGGGGTATACATTATTTTTCTTATTTTGCTAAAAGAGCATAGATTGTGGGTACTCGTTAGGTGAGGCGGTTCTAACAAGTACTCACAATCTATGTTTTGAGCAATTATATGAAAAATATCAGATTTTTAACTGAACACTTTCAGTTTTTGGTGGTGAAATTTTCAATATATTTGAATAGGCGTGTTTTCGTAATGCTGCGGACATGTGCGCGAGCGAAGAGTCAGATCAGCCTAGGCTTTCACGCAGGTAAGCCTTCAATGGGCGCATTTTCGATACCCAAGGATGGTTAGTTTCTTTATGCGAATAACAAAGACTAAGATTAGACTGCGCTCGTGCGCAGGCTCATTTTCGTTGGGGGAATATTCCAGAAGACACGTTTTCTAACGTTGCGGCTCAATAATGATAGCAATGTCAATGTGTGATTTATTACACACTGCATTTACTTATATTATTTAGACAGACATGTCTGAGCAAACAATTTAGACCCATTCCGACCTGTTTCGGGGAGCAGTTTGATCTGGATCTGAACAGTTTGCTATTCTACCAGCATGCTTTAACACATGAGGAGAAATCAAATATACTTGTTTAAACTGAAAAACAAACAAGAAAAACAAGCTAAGGAATTCTAATATTAAGAGTGGTTCCCGAAGTGATTTAATACATTTGTGCTAGGATTAAAAAGTTTAACGTCGTGGTTGATTTGTCTATATTATCTACTGGAGAAAACGTACCTTCGGACCTGTGCACTCAGTAAAGATTCAGATCAGCCTATCGCACAGTCTGATCTGTATCTTCGGTGGGCGCATTTTGGATAACCAAGACTGCAAAATTTCTTCATGCGGACAACGTAGACTATAGAGCGGATGCGCAGACTGATTTGAGTCTGCGTTGGGCGCACATGTCAGAAGGTACGTTTTCTCATATTGTGGCTCATATGATTACGTGCGTACATGTATTCAGTGCATTTATGAATCAAAGCACTGGTGGGTCGATTGTCTCTGAGTGTAGGCTGGGTAAATGGTCCTGAAAGGGGACTTCCCAGTAAGCATTATTTATAAATCTATAGCGGGGCGTTATCGGCCCGTCAGGGTAGCTGACGGGCCGATAACGGCCCGCTATAGATTTATAAAGAATGCTAGCTGGGTAACGACTGTTTCATTTAACCCTTAATTTCCTGTAAATTTAGCAAACAATGCAGACCCTGATCAGACGCCACAGAAAGCGGCGTCTGATCTGGGTCTGCACTGTTTCCCAATGTTCCAGTCCAGGCTTTACAGATAACCTTCTTTACACTGCACTCTGACGTCACAATGACAAGAATAGCGCGGCTATAAATAACAGTTTCATTTAAACTTTAATTTCCTGTAAATTAAACAAACAACGCAGATCCTGATCAGACGCCACAGAACGCGGCGTCTGATCTGGGTCTGCACTGTTTCCCAATCTTCCAGTCCAGATTTTACAGATAAACCTCTTTACACTGCACTCTAACGTCAGAGCGGCTATAAATAATCCGTTAATATAATAATTTCGTACAAACGCGCGGGTCGATTTCTTTGGTCAAACATCAACCATAAGGAAACTTTGGAGTATGTAAACAATCGACACAAAAATACTGTTATTGGAATAATGTTATAATGCCTGTACTGCAGTTTAAAAGCAGTGTGACAGAACTGCGCAGTTTCCGCAAAATTCTAAACTTAAAGTGGCATTTTCTCAGAGTTTGGAATATATCGATAACCAATTTTACATGCAAATGTGTCGATAAGTTTTCTGTTTATGTCTATTCAATATTCCGGATAATACGAGCCTCTACACGGGCAGTTATCTCGTCACTCATGGCCAATTGTTATGCAAAGAAATAAGTGACGTGAATATCCGAACATGAATAGCGCGAACTAAAAAAGTGGCTGTTTTAGGTGGGTTGTCGACGATCTGGGGCTTTTGTCGTCTAGGAGGGCGTTTTTTTAAAAGTCGGAGAATGCTATGCTGCAGGGAATTAAATTCCCTACAACCCAGTACCAAAATTTACATCAAAATATAGCTACGGTTTCTGGAATTATTTCAGTTCGTTTAACAACTGCTTATTTAAAAATATTTTAAAATAAGCAAAAACACAACCCTCAGAACGGAAACTTCAGTTCAGCTTTCATTTGGGATGAATAAAACATATTAAGCTAGCATGTCCTCTTTGCTTAATTTTTAAGGGTATTTCCCCTAACCCAACTGCATACTAATTTGATTTTAAAGTATTCGTAGGCGTTACCTTAAACAGAAGAGAGAGCCTAACTATAGCTGAGGACATTGCCTGTGGATAGAGTGCAATGGCAGATTCAAAGCGGGGTCGGAGGGTTCGGTCGAATCTCTCTTTGACTCGAAATTTCATTTACCTTGGAAATTTTGGATAATCTGATAGATTACGGACACTTTTCCTTCTACATCTCTTCAAAAAGTCAACAAATTTTACTACCTTGTAAAATTGCTGGGTGAGCGACAAACAATGTTCTGCGGCGTCTTATCTGGGTATACACTGTTTGCTCAGGCCTGTTTGTCCGAATACGTAGAGTATGTACGGTAATATAATTAAATCGAACCCCCCCCCCCCCCCTCGGAATTCCTTCTAGATCCGCACCTGTAGGGACATTAAATGCCAAGATAAGGACTTACTTTTTAAAATATTTTTTTTTTAAATAAGCATTTGTTTTACGAGCTGAAACATACAACTATTACCAATTTCGCTGCTCTCGTCACTCATAAAACATCTCGTCACTCATATCCACTAGCGCTACTCATTCTGTCCGTTTTTGTTGGTTGCATTGATGGTTTGCATTGTTATGATTGTAATACGTATGCCAAATGACGGCGTCTGTCCAATTCAAGTCGTTATGCAAGCTGCAGATATGGCTGAAAACATTAATTTTAATGGGTAAATCGTCCAAAATGGCGCCGAATTCGGAGCGATTATCGCCAGAATGAAACAGAATCCAGGAGACGTAGCTATATTTTGACGTAATTATTGGTGCTGGGTTGTATGGAATTTAATTCCGCGCAGTATAATATTCTCCGATATTTTAAATAACGTCCTCCTAGACGACAATCTTTGCACAACAATTGGCCATGAGTGACGAGATTACTGCCCGTGCTCTAGTCATTTTGATTTTTTGCTTCATTTAGTTGAGCTTTTCCCTTTATTATGTCCAACAGAATGCTACATTACAACTGCCTTTACCTTACCTCACACAAAGTGATAATTTGTCTGCAATAAATACGTATAGCCAAGGTTTCTATATACTTAATACGACTAAGAAATAGTTAACATCGAGTTCTTAACGAAGACAAGTATTCCACATCACGAAAACATGCCTATATAATTTTGACCCCCCTTAAACCCCATTTTTATATAGTAAAACTGGGGTTTACAGGGGTATACATAATTTTTCTTATTTCTGCTCAAAAACATAGATTGTGGTACTCGTTAGAACCGCCTCGCCGAGGCGGTTCTAACGAGTACCCACAATCTATGTTTTGAGCAGAAATATGAAAAATATCAGAATTTTTATCTGAAAATTTTCATTTTTTTTGGTGGTAAAATTTTCAATATATTTGAATAGGCGTGTTTTCGTAATGATATTCTGTTAATACATGTACGACAGTGTAACATTTTAACATCCAGAAAGTGAACTAAACATTTGTCGTCTTGGTATAAGCGGACAATGAATGCACAGATCCGCCTATACGTACGCGCAGTCTAGTTTGTACCGTCGCTGTCCACTAACAGTTTTAAGTGGATTTCGTAGAGTTTACCAACGAAGAGAGGACTGGTGGGATTGTGCAGAAGCGCAGAACAATCTGTATTTGCGCATTTAATTCGCCTTTTATGACATTGTATAACGCCCAGTAATGTGAGTTTTTTCTTACTTTTGTACAAAATCACTGGGTGTCCAGTTTCCAAACTCCGTGCCTGGGCCATCAAAATATGTTTCAACAAATACACGAAGCTCGTCTTTTGTCGGATTTGTCAAATTTGAGAAAGCAGAAAGAACCACATCTGAAATATACAGACCGAATACATATATGAAAAGTATTTTGATGGTTGGTGCTGGGCTATCAATGTGTAGCGCTAACCATCCTGGTCATGTTTGTGGTTTTGCTTGTGTTCTGGTTTCAGCTCACCCCCGGGCCCTATGCTTTGTTTCGTTACCGTGGTTTGTTTATATTTATTTCATCATGATGATTCACAGATGAGGTAGAGGATCCTATGCGGATCGAACATATATTTGTAAGTTGGAACTGCGAATAAAACTAGTTTAAGTCCCCCCGACTCCCCCCCCCCCCCCGCACCCCACACACACCCTAATTTTTCTACTGACTGTTTCAATGTAGTTCCTCTGTCTTTGTGCGTCGGTGGTTAAATATGTGGCGTTTTGTCATTGTTTCATTACGAAAACACGTCTATTCAAATATATTGAAAATTTTACAACCAAAAACTGGCAAATTTTCAGATAAAAAATTCAAATATTTTTCATATCCCTGCTCAAAACATAGATTGTGGGTACCCGTTAGAATCGCCTCGGCGAGGCGGTTCTAACGAGTACCCACAATCTATGTTTTGAGCAGAAATAAGAAAAATATATACCCCTGTAAACCCCAGTTTTACTATATAAAAGTGGGGTTTAAGGGGGTCAAAATTATATAGGTATGTTTTCGTGATGATTCCTAATCTTTGCCTCTTGAATGTGGCCTTACCCGGGTATCTTCACATGTTTTTGTACTTGAAAACGTCTACAGGCGCATTTATTAAAGATATGCAAAAGAAAGTAAATACCACAATTTTAGAACTAATTAAAAAAAGTTTTAATCTTTGCTTTTTGAAATAATATTTATTTCTTTTTATCAAAACTTAAACACTAGACTATTAATAAAATGTGTTACGTCAACAAAATGAGTCCGTTGTGTTAGTTATGTTAGAAAAGTAAACTAAAGTATTGAGTGTCGACACTTTAGAGCAATGAACACACTCAAAAGATGATTACAACCGTAGTGTTATCTCTTCTGTGCCAGGCTAGTTAGTTTCCCAATTAGACCTCATCAGTGACCCAAATAAATTTTCAAAATTTTGTGAATGGGCCAAATGATCACAAATGACCAGGGCCCAGTTGTTAAAAACGAACGATGTCGTTAGATAACGTATCGTTAAAACTTTAATAATTCAATATGGCATATATGCTAATATTTTTGCTGAAGAAATGTGATTTTTTTTTCAGCAAAAATACCTGTGAATTAAATATTGTACTTACTAGACCAGTTAACATTCTGACCACTAACGAGCTCGTTAAGCTAACGACGCTATGAACAACTGGGCCCAGAAAATGTAAATTACACTACAGGAGGTACGGCGACACATTTCACGGCCACAACTTTGCCTGCGTAGAGATTTTTTGTTTTCATGTTTTGCTTCGGAAAACAAAATTTAAACACGTTGTTTCACATTTTTACAAAAAATTACCAGGGTGTATCGCTGTGAATATAAGATGCATTAAAATACCATTTAGGAAATGAACAGTTATTTTTCTTTCGTGTCTTTTATGTCTAGATTTTAACCCCTACCATGCTGAATACATTAAGATTCCTCGCCTTTTCAGCCAATCAGATCATTTGATCCAGGTTATTGATACTAATCCATATACTGAACGACAAACATTGCAGATTTAGATAAAGTGGCTTCTGAAGCCAGCTGATCTGTATTTACACTGTTTGTAAAGGCACGGCGTATCCAGGTTCAGCAGAACCAGCAGGGTTAATATAAGAAATGAACATTGCGCTCAATGTAACTAATGATATTATTTTACTCTACTGACCGTTCTAAGGCGGTGGTTCCGGTGTTAGTCTTACTTGTCGTTGCTTTGTGGTTTATTCTACTAGGCGATATGTTTTATGTCTTACCTTGTTTCATTTTGTTCTTGTGTTTTTTCAGTCCTTTAAGCATTGCGAATACCTCGCTTGGGGAAGAGAGAGCTAATCTTAGTGCTTTTCGTACGTTTGTTCGATTTGTGCTTGTTTGGATTTGTCGGTTTCCTCTTCCTCTTGGTGTCTGGGAAGGGCTGCGGTTTGTGATTGTTTTTTGTGATCACAGCAGCTGTCGTTAATGCTTGTGTAGAGGCCGTAAAACGTCACCCCATACGTCGACGTGTGTGTTTATTTTCATCATTCCTCATGAACAGACACAAATCAAAACCTAGAACATATGTTTTGACTAGAAGTATTTATCTTACTCGGATCATTGTGTTATCGTAATGATCTCTGTTTGCAACAATGAATGTACGCAGCTTCAAGAATGGAAGAATCCACCTCAGAAACTAGGTAAAAATGAACCATTCGTGTATTTAAATCAAAGTGTTGAATAAATATATTAAGCATTCGGACAAAGAGTTATGACCAAACAGTGAAGACCTGATCAGACGCCGCAATGCGGCGTCTGATCAGGGTTTACACTGCTTGCCAATAAGCAATTTCAGGCAAATTAACATATGGTAAATGTTAAATGGAATTCGTCCAAATTTTATTAGAAGTATGGTAAGGAGTTAAGGTGTCTGAACTTTAGGATAAATACAGTATCAAAATTTCTGTACATTAATAGTATATACCTGGATTATACTTCATGTGCATATCAACAAATGTTTTGGAATCCTTAAATAGCTCTGCCATCTGGATCTCTTGTAGCAGTGGGCCTTGACAATAGATCTGGCTGAAAACGAAGACAGATATTATAGAGAAGGCATTTTTTCTTTCTTATTTTTCGGCTTTTCATTTGAAGAATAGGCAATATTTATACATTTACAGTATTCATACATTCTCATGGGTATCATGTTCTCGTTCTGGAAAGGGCGAAAGTTCAAACCCATGCCGGCTGCCGCAAAAGCGCTTGGTCATTCAGGGACAGCCGTTGTAATCACTAACACTGAGTCGATTATACTCGTCTAAAACAAGTTTCATGAAACAGTGGTTTACGACATTTCCTGGCCTAGCCACTAGGCCATAAAATAAATAATATGGTAACAAAACCATCTATTTGCATTAAAACGAACAGTATAATATTTTAGCTAGTCTATTTTATTTTCCTTTTTCAGTTTAGAAAGCCTGATCATAATACTTAGCAAATATGTGTATTCGAAACCTGTCGCGATGTCTTTTGTTTCGTTTCGAAAAGACAAGCGATGATGGGTTAGAGGGATAATGAAGTATAAGGTTGTTGAATTGCAGGCTTGTCATAAGATAAGACTATAATTCCAACAGCTGAATGTATGAGCTGAAAAGCAAAATATGGATTTGTTAAGAAAATGAGCATGAAAATTTTCAGAAGAGAGAGAGAGAGAGAGAGAGAGAGAGAGAGAGAGAGAGAGAGAGAGAGAAACATCAGTAAAAGAGGAATCTTATCGCAATATAGAACAGACTGAAGAAAATCCGCATTGCGAACGTGGTCTAGAACGGATAGCTGCGACCGCGCGGTAAAGTGGGCCGGGCTGGGTATATTCCGTCCGTAATGCGATAAGGTGCCTTTTTACGATTCGTATCTGTTATGTCAAAATCGATGACAAAAAAAAAAAAAAAAAAAAAGAAAAAAAAAAAAAAAAAAAAAAAAAGAAAAAAAAGAAAAACCTTACCGAAATTTTATTAATCCACGTTTCTCAGTGTGCGAATTCACAATAATTATTATCCCATGATTACGTCACAGAAATTAACGGTTCAGACAGGCGGATTACACGGGTATCCCGATATTTGCCTGTCTAGAATCGATTCATAATCGTGTATTGCGTGTTCGCCCTCCTGAGACAAATTATGTTCTGTTAGAATAGCTTTGTTTTGTTTATATTTAACATTGCTACACATTTTGCCTCAATATGTCTTTAATTCAATTTTGGAAGTCCTCATGTTGCCATGTAAAATGGACTGAGTGAATAATAAAGAGATTTGATTGATTGATTGAGACTCTATCAAATATATTTGCCATCATTATAAAGTTGACTGTCTTTTAATAATAATAATAATAAAAATATGATCAGACTTATATTATCAGACTAGAAGCTAGCTAGACATTTTTCTGAATGTATTATTATTATTTTTTATTAATGTTCATTATTATTATTATCATTATCATTATCATTATAAGCATTCTTATTATCATTATGTTGCTCAAGCACACTCATTATATCCTCAGCATACAGAAATTTTGAAATATCTATAATTTAAGATTTTGAAAAATAAATAAATAAAAAAAAATTCAGCAGAGATTATTTCCATCTCAGGATCATTTCTGACGCATGTACATCATAAAAAGTGTACAGGGATAAGTATGACGTACTACTGGTCAAAACGACCGCAAAATTGCCTAATCAGCTGCGGCAGCAAATCTCTATTGAAAATTTGTTAACCCTGGTCCAGAATATGTCCCGCCTTTGCAAAAAGTGTAACTCCAGATTATGAATTATGTAGATGGTATTTATAATGTTATGTCCATGTAGTTAACTACATATACTGAAAAGTATAACCGCCATGATGTCCATTCATATATGCTCACATATATTAGTATGTCCTCTTGTTGTTAACTATGTTGACCTAGATTGAAATAAATCTATCTAAATCTAAAAAAAGATTAGTTGGTTTCGGCTCTGAGTCTGCGCTGTTTGTCATTCAGTATGTGAATTTGTATCAGTAATCTGCTTGGCTGACAATAAGAGGTGGGGTGGCATCTGAATTTATTCCGCATGATAAAGGTAAAATATCTTGTATCTCGCATATCACTTTATTGTTGCAGACAACTCCGAGACTACAGAAGAGCATTCAGATTTATGCAGCGGTCGTTTCGACTAAGATATGGAGGATATTTCACTAGTGGAAATCAAATGATAATAATACATGTAATATGGGTACACATCACCAACATGTCGCCATCCATTACGAAAATTCGCCTATTAAAATATATTGAAAACTTTACAACCAAAAGAAAGGATATTTTTCAGAAAAGAAAAAAAATCTGATATTTTTCATATCCCTGCTCAAAACTAAATTGTGGGTACTCGTAAGAACCGCCTCGCCGAACTAAATTGTGGGTACTCGTAAGAACCGCCTCGCCGAGGCGGTTCTAACGTGTACCCACAATCTATGTTTTAGCAAAATAAGAAAAATAATGTGTACCCCTGTAAACCCCAGTTTTTACTATATAAAAGTGGGGTTTAAGGGGGTCAAAGCTATATAGGCGTGTTTTCGTGGTGCATCTGTTAGCGACACGGAAGTACACATAAACAATGGAGTTTTACCTCTTTATAACACTATTGCTGGGATCCAAAGCAAAAACCATGTTAGCCGAACAACTGTCGTATCCAAACAAAATGTATATGTTTTATTAACAAATGAACATGGCTGGTCATTGTTCTTATATAATATACACAATTATGTAAGATACAACACTTTTTGCGGTCCACCTTTAAACCGTCTTATATCTGAAACCCTCTAATATCTGAAACCGTCTCATATCTGAAACCGTATTATAATGAACCAGCTTACAAAGGGGTTTAAGTGTATTACTGAGCTGTTTTGGGACCTGCAATACGTTAATGCTTACACACGTTGTATTACGGTCAACAAAAGCTGGCCGAAATCGACCAATTCAGGCAAGTGCATTAGTTTCTTACCCACTCTCGTCGTGTTCTCGTGCAGACATTTTGATAGGTCAATGGTGTACCGAGATTTTCATTCATCAATGCTTCATCGCGCGTGATCAGTGAACTTCCGATTTATTCAATGCGGCGCGTGATCAGGGTCTACACTCTCTTCGACTCATTTGGCAGTTTCAGACTCGTCAACTGGACCCAGTTTCACTTCGAAATTTGGACATATAAAATGGAGCGTTAAGTTCAACTAAATGTTTTTAGATGATATCGAGCTCTGTACTGAATCCGCTTGTATGTGAAAACGCACAGCTTGGAAATCTCCCACCTTAACATAAAGACTGAATGTGAATCAGGATGCAGGTAGTAAAATATACTTGCTCAAATATGAGCAGTAATTACGAAAACATGCCTATTCAAATATTTAGAAAAGTTCACCTCCAAAAACTGAAAATTTTCAGATAAAAAAAACTCTGATATTTTTTTCAAATTTCTGCTTAAAACATAGATTGTGAGTACTCGTTAGAACCGCCTCGATGAAGCGGTTCTAACGAGTACCCACAATCTGTGTTTTTGAGCAGATATAAAAAAAATAGGGTATACCCCTATAAACCCCAGTTTTACTATATAAAAGTGCGGTTTAAGGGGATCAATATTATATAGGCATGTTTTCGAGATGTAAAAAGATGTCCGAATATTTAGGTTAAGTAGGTACATTTACCTGTCACATGCTGGAACCTGAACTGTTGATACAAATCGAAACAGTAAAACAGTAGAAATAAGTTGTCCCAGCACGCCCATGATTACTTCCCCTCGTATCTGTTAACCACTTCTTGTACTGGCGAGTAATAAGTATCAACGCAAGCTCAGGTCTAAAGATACATGCTGATTTGCATTTTACTAAACCCCAGCGAGCATTCTGTTTAAATCTATATCGGATAGTTATCGGCCAGGCAAGATTCTGTTTAAATCTATATCGGACCGTTATCGGTCCGACATGATTTGTATCGGGCTGATTACGGTCCGACATAGATTTGAGCATACTGCTAAATAGGATCATTCATAAGTAGCCATATCTTTATACTGATGTTACATTGTACTAAATCCCAGCTAGCATTCTGTTTAAATCTATATCGGACCGTTATCGGCCTGGGAAGATTCCTGTCGAGTCGATAACGGGCCAATATAGATTTAAGCAGAATGCTAGATGGGATCATCCATGAGTAGCTCCATCTTTATACACCGTCTCTTTTCAAATGAATGTAAAACATATGTTATCTGTGTTAAGGCGTAAACTGGGGCAATTTTCTTCCTAGAAACAATAATATTTAACATACAGACACTTGAACAAATATAACTACACAAATATTTGTCATCTATCTGTTAGCGACACGGAAGTACACACAATGGAGTTGCTTATGGTAAAATACCCGTGTCGAAAGGAACTCGTCAGTCACTTGCGTCTATAGACTGTGCTTTTGACCCATTTATGCCCAATGTGCTCTTCCACATCTCTTTGGACATGTCCATTTCCAACTGAAAGAGGGATCTGGTTAGTTTTTTTTATTATTACCCATTTTAGCGGGTTTTTTTCTATTTCATGTAAACAGTGTAGACCCTGATCAGAACAAGACGTCTAATCTGGATCTACGCTGTTGGCCAAAGTCCCTTCTAGGGAACGCCGGGCATTTAAATAGTTTTTATCTGTAGTTTGAACAACTTGCAATCAGTTCAGATTGACACTGGAAACCACCACCATTCTTTTAGAGTAACTGAGGATACACCTCTAAGATTGAATAGTCTGGTCAGAAAGACGTTGCATTCCTTAACAAAAGTGGTTACTCTTAAAAGAAAAGTCTTCAGTTTAAGAGTCACTCATTTTTTTTCTTGAAAGATATTCTGATTCTCAAAGAAATTTCTTTGTTAAGAATAGCTTACTTTTTTTTCAATGGATTGTCTTTATGGGTCGCTCTCTTAGCAAACGATACAAATACCAGTGAGCTATTGTTCTTTGCTAAAATGACTTCCCTTTGGAAATCAGGGAAGGAACTTTAAATCTCAGAGTACTGTCTCTACGAGAAGTATCCATTCTTCTGATCCTTTCTTATAGCTCCAGCTAAGGTGTGTTCCCAGCAAACATACAACGTCGCAACAACGTCGTTACAACGTCGCTGCAACGTCGTGACGTTGCAGCGACGTTGTAAAGACGTTCCTGCGATGTTGTGTGTTTGCCGGGTTTTACATACAAATGTTGATATTTTTCTTATTCTCCATGAAAATGTATATTGTGGATACTCATTAGAGATGCATTACCGAGGTGCTTCTTATGAGTACCCACAACATAGGATTTCGTGGAGAAATAAGAAAAACATTTCCTAACACCCCTCTTATATGGAGCTATGCCCTTCTACTATATCAGAGTTGTTTACTTGTACGACATTATTGCTGAGGGACCGAATGCATTCCATTGATTGTCGACCACAGATACTTAGACTTAGTAGAGCTTCCTTGCAGTTAGCAGAGCGGATGGTCCAAAATGATCTTTTAGATTTTGTTTTCTCTGTATTTTTTTTCTCTTTATTTTTGCATTTTATTAAACTTTAACAACACCTTAAGTCATACAAATGGTTGTGTCACGTCTAGAAATCGTTTGAAAATAACGATAGTTTATGGATAGGATAAAATTACGAAAAGATAAACATTTAAAACAACTTCGACGAGATCAATTTTGATTGTTTAGAGTTGCCTACTCATTTTAATGAAGTGAGCCGCGTCATTCAGAAAAGATCGCGAAACTTAAATGCGAACCACAGATACTTGAGGTCAGTAGGGCTTTCTTGCAGTTAGTGGAGCGGATGGTCAAAAACTGATCTCTTGGATTTTTTTCTCTTTATTTTTGCATTTTATTATACTTGAACAACACCTTAAGTGGATTAAATGATTGTGTCACGTCTAGAAATCGTTTGAAAATAATGATATTTTATGGATAGGATATAATTACGGTGTTGTTCAAAATTTTGTCCAAAATGATATAATTCTAGTTTGAATGTCTATTGCAAGAAACGTTTTGCAAAGACCTAGTAAATCTGGACACTTACTTCCAGACATAATCAAACGTAGTTCGTCAAGTTGCGGAAAAATATGTTTTAAGGTTGCAAAGATGCAATCCCTTGGGTGAAAAAGACAGATTCCTGCATTTTGTTTTCCGTCCTAAAGGAGAAATATATGTTGTGCTATTGCTATTATCGTTTAAATCTACAGTAGGCCTATTGCTGTTTTGTACTGATTGGGCACTTTTACTGGAACTGTTTTTTTTTTTTTTTTTTTTTTTTTTTTTTGACAAGTTACAAAAGGGTTCTACGATAGAAACTATAAGATGTACATGTACGTCAGTCTCCGGAAAATACAGTATAACCTCGATGGCTCAAACACGGATGACTCGTTTACCGTGGATGATTCGAACTCGTTTTTGAGTCCCTAGGAAATTCTTCCGATAGCTAAGGAAAACAAATACTTTGGGATTTTAAGGGAATTTTTATTTTATCATGAAAATTATGTTGTGTGTACTCATTAGAATCGCCTCATCGAGGCAGTTTTAATGAGCACACTCAACATACCATTATTTTATAGAAGATGGAAAAGACATTCCTAGATTATTTTCATTTCGTGCCTTCTGACCTTGCGCTATTTTTAACCCTCAATGGCTCAAAATACCCATGTCTCGAACAAAATATCCATGGTCCCAAAGATGTTCGAGCCATTGAAGGTCGACTATATACCGGTATACTGATTATGGAGTGCTTTGCTTAAATTGACAGACACTGTAGTGGTTTTAGTTTGAGCTTCAAGTTTTATATGCCCTTGTGCATCCTATTGGGGTTTTGAGTCCTCATTCCAGAGTTTCTACCATTAAACCAACATTCGCGGGTATTGTCATTGTTCATTGTACAAATGTGACAGTAAGTGTTTGGTGAGCGGTACGTCTTATACCTGTTTCTTTCTCGATTTTGTTGAGGCATAAGCTTTGAGGGAGCCGCTGGTCCTGTAACCTTACAGTGTTTGTTTATGTTTTGGAGAAGTTTCCTCGTACCATTTGCATTTAGATGCTCTTTGTCTCGTTTGAAGACTGTGCTACGAATTTCACCTGACGCAAACAGAAACCCATCATAGTGGTCAATAAATAAAATTTACATTACTTGCGTCGCAGAGAGACCGAAATCTTTCATTGTAAGGTTCCAGGTCCACAATCGCTCTCGGCAAGAGTTCTGACACAATAATTTTAGGATTTTCTGTTATTAGGTTTTCTAGTAAGCCTGTATAATTATCCATAAACCTATCTAAATCAACACCATTGTTGGTATCATTTCCGCCGACACGCAAGATTATAGTACCGCAGTTTTTAATGTTATACTTCTAGATTTTGGAATCTACTGTATCTAGTGTTACAAAAAGAAACGGTCTAACAGTACGATTAGCTTTAAGTTTGTCATTTCTTATATATTTCAATAATGAGCTTCCAACCAAAAAGGTGGACTGCTTGATGTGTTTTCTTGGACAATCGGTCATGCCAAAAAAAAAAAAAAAAAAAAAAAAAAAAAAATACGCATCTGTTTTTTTTTTTTTTTTTTTTTGTAGGGACGGGTTACTACTGTGGGTAGCTTTTTTCTACCCGGTTTTGTTTGGTTTTCCGCTGGTAGAATCTGAATTTCCTTTGTTTACCGATTCAGTGTGAATGTTGGGTTGAGATCTATTGGTATCTGACGTATTGCCTACTTGTGTCTTTGATAAATACTGAGTGTTCTTTCACTATGTCGAAAACTGCTGTTTGTTGTTTTGTTTATTATTTGATAGATTTTTGATCAAATGAGGTTTTAATATTGTTTGTGGTACTAGTTAAATTTTCCAGTGTTTCAGTGATACATCCTAGCTAGCATTCCTTACAAATCTATAGCGGGCCGTTATCGGCCCGTCAGCTACCCTGACGGGCCGATAACGGCCCGCGATAGATTTATAAAGAATGCTTACTAGGATAGGTCTTCCTCTGCAAAGATGTCAGTTTGTCATTAACATTGCCGATAGTGTTTTCTATGTTGAGATTCGTTTTATTGCAGAAAGTATGGCTTCTGTTGACTGTTTCAAATGTTCTCTCTTAAGTTTCAAAGTGTTTGTATCATTTTTGTTTTCTTTTGGGGTATCTCTACGGGGAGAACAAAGCCATATACCAACTAGATCATCCTGTGGTACCAACACATGGTTGTTTATACCATTGACAGCAAAGCAGCAGTAGCTATATTAAAGGCCTTTGGACATGTTAGTATGGCCGCTTTATTGGATATTTATTTTGTTATTGTTTATTGATACCATCACGAAAACATGCCTATATAATTTTGACCCCCTTAAACCCCACTTTTATATAGTAAAATTGGGGTTTACAGGGGTATACATTATTTTTCTTATTTCTGCTCAAAAACATAGATTGTGGGTACTCGTTAGAACCGCCTTGGCGTTCTAACGAGTACCCACAATCTATGTTTTGAGCAGAAATGTGAAAAATATCAGAATTTTTATCTGAAAATTTTCATTTTTTATGGTGGTAAAATTTTCAATATATTTGAATAGGCGTGTTTTCGTAATGATCAAGATTGTGAAAAAAAAGGATACTGAGCCTTGTAGAGCCTGAAGAGACTGCTCATAATGAGCCATCTCATCAGGACCCACACTGTTTGCCATTCAAATTTAATTTTTTACTGACACCCCTATTTGCAATAATGGACATGTCCAAAATTCAGTGAGGGAAAATAGATCCACTTTATTAACCCAGGGTGGAAAGGGAGTGAGTATAAAACGTAAACACAGCTACAGGTCTTCTCGCAAGAACACGACTGAGCATGAGAGTTTTTTTTAATATACCCGAAGGGCTCGAACAAATATGCCTAAGCAAACAATGCAGACCAAAATTCAATGCCACTGACAGCTGATCAGGTTCTACATTGTCAGTCATCCTGCTGTTTTAGATTCATATACAGGTAATGAAATGGATTATTTCAAATTTTAGGACATGTATGGTAAGGCTATTAGGTGTCCGAATACTTAGGGTAAAAGAGGTACCTGTGAACAGGGAATGCTCTGATCAGTCCGTGCATCTGAGCAGTCTGATTAGGGCATTGTGTCCATTTGTTTTAATAGCATCCAGCATTCAGTTCATTGTGTTATCAGGTTTATGCAAAGACTTGTAGATTTACAAGCTGATGAGAATTTGTTTCATGCCAGCTTAACACCTGTCTAGGCAAATTCAGCAGATGACAGATTGATGATACTTCTTTTTTAGAAAATAGGCTTTGATATTTTATGCTAACATCACGAAAACATGCCTATATAATTCTGACCCCCTTGAACCCCACTTTTAGATAGTAAAACTGGGGTTTACAGGGGTATGCATTATTTTTCTTATTTCTGCTCAAAACATAGATTGTGGGTACTCGTTAGAACCGCCTCGCCGAGGCGGTTCTAACGAGTACCCACAATCTATGTTTTGAGCGGAAATATTAAAAATATCAGATTTTTTTCTCTGAAAATTGTCATTTTTTGATGGTAAAATTTTCAGTACATTTGAATAGCCATGTTTTCGTAATGGGAGGCAATTTGCATGGAATGTTAAAGCCTAATATTTCATGTAATAGAAAAAGAAATATCATTCAAAATGTCATCTGTTGAAACTGTTACCCAGAATGTGGAGAGTTGAGCCATATTATGATAATGAAAGGCTCTGTGCAATGAAGCACCACAGTTAGGAGCTGAAGTCTGCCTCCAGCAGGATTCAAACCCAGGACCTCACAGTCCGAAGTCGGGAACTTCTTAAAATGATAACAGATTTACAGGGTAAATGGTCAATGAAAATAATAATCTGAAATAAACTTTATAAAAGGAGCCACTTGTTTTTGGATCCCTTCTGAAAATGAAGAAAATACTTGCCTTTTTGAACATGTTGAGCAGACCTTTTTTGAAGGGATTTTGTGTGAAGAAATGCAAAGATGAAGTCACGAAAATTGTCTTTCTTGTAAATCATGGTAGAAAATCTACCGAGTATGTCAAGTAATCTTAACCCATTGTAGTCTGGAGATCCCTGAAAGGGTAATTGGTAAACAGTGCACACCCAGATCAGACGCTGCATCATGCAATGTCTGATCAGGTTCTCCACTGTTTGCAAATAGTTTAGCCATTTTTATAGGAATATCTGAATTTCAGAGGCTGACGTACCTAAAATTGAAATAGTACTTTTCAATTAAATAGAATGGGACAGTCTATTCAGTCTACAATGGGTTAAAGAACAGAAAACATGTTAAGTCACCTAATTATGTATACCCCAACTAACCCCAGGTTTTACGATAGATTATAGGGGAACATGGGGAGACAGTGCACAGACTAGTTCATCCATACATATTTTGGTAACATTTCATCCATAAAATAGGAGACAGTTCACAGACATATTTGAATACAGTTAACCGACATAAATTTTATTGTACCAGTTCATTACTATATATTATAAACAATGCGTTCGACTAATGGCAAGTATGAGTACCCGTAAGAACAACATGTGCGAAAAGGCACACTTACTAGTATATCGATACGAGTCATTTTCTTGCTACCATTGTTATGCGTACATTGCACGAATATTTGTTTATTACGTATATGTATACATGACGATATATATATATATATATATATATATATATATATATATATATATATATATATATATATATATATATATATATATATATATATATATCTAACATGCACGTTCATAATCCCATAAAAGTTTGCATTGCCACTAGCGAGCAGTGGCGACTCTGATCAGACGCCGCAAGCTTCGGCGTTTGACTTGGGTCTGCATTGTTCGTAGATGCCAATGCAAAAAGGCTTTGAAACTTACCTCAGTAATGTATATTTAATCCAACAAATTCGTAAAAGTGCTGACCGATCAAACAAGAAATGTAATTAACACGCTCTCGTGACCTTCACGCTTGTCCAGCACGGGCTTAGTGACAGCTATGATCAGCGATAACAGCGTAACTAGTAGACAATCCAAACTGCAAAAGCGGGAGACATAATAAATGGCAATCAAATCAACATGTTACATAACTGAGTTTTTACTTAAACACTTTTCTATATAAAACTGTTCTTAATTTTTACTTCAAGCTCGGACCCATCAATTACCTTCAAGACGATCCCATCATCCACTTTGGTACTGTCCGGCTCAAGTGACGTCAGCACGAAATGGTGAAACAAACCAGACGTCTAAATTCTACGAGGCCAGGTTTCAGTACCTTGAATTTCTAAAGTACAATTTCCCTGTTTTAACCCTAAAAATGCCAAGAAACCTGCATCTGAAAATGTCTGTTTATGTCGTCTGCTGAATATTCTTGAAAACTTCTCAAACCTATTTTTGCATACAGGCAAACAGTGTGGATCAGATCAGACTAGGTCCCCACTGTTTGCAAAAATGACTTAAAATCACCAGCAGATGACAAAGCAGACGGCAATTGTTGCGGCTGACAGTTTAAGGGTTAAAATGACTGTTCTGTGTACAGTTTAGATCTACCCAAAACACTAACTACTAAGCCCGAGCAAACAGTGTGGACCCAGTTTAGCCCCCGTAGACGCAGCGGTGGCTCACCAAGATCTACACTACTTGCCACTCATCAAGCAGCTTTAGGACACCTCAAAAAATGTGTTAAAATAGTCTGATTTATTTTTTGGGCAAGTATAGTACGGAGTAAAGCTATTCGATTATTTTGAGAAAGGGCGGTCAGTTTCGCGCCTTTTCTGCGGCCTGGCAAAATGGTTGACTTTATGCCTAGGCCCTTTATCGGAAGGCAGATAATTCATCATAATTAGGCCACAATGCTAGGAAGGGTAGAAAAGGTAAAACGTTTTCTCATTTAAAGGACATTTTTATTGCCAGCACATTTTGGGAAACTGCCTGCCCCCCCCCCCCTCCCTCACACACACACACCCCTTCCTCCTGCGCACGGGTAACATCCTGGACCGCTAAAACACACACACACGCACGCACGCGAGAAAGCGCCCTCCCAGCTAGCATTCTTTATAAATCTATAGCGGGCCTGCGGGTCAGCCACCCTGACGGGGGGTGGCGGCCCGCTATAGATTTATAAAGAAAGCTTACTGGGCTATGGTGCTACGAAACAAGAAACAAAACGTACCTGTTGCCGCTGCTGCTGCCACAGCTGCTGTTGCTCCACGTGCAGACACCATTTTTGAAAGATTTAGACTGAGGATTTAGATAACCGATAAATGTAACAAAGGTAAGTAAAGTAATCAGAAAGCTAAATCCAACGGTTTTCATGCGCGAAAGAGCTTATATAGTGATTTGTCACGTGATTCAGAATGAGCAACGAATGAGTAGTGAGAATTGAACCTTTACCACTCTCTGGGCAAATTCAGCATGACGAAAAATTGATGGTATATTTCATAGAAAACAGTATTTGATTTTCATGCAAATTGTCTCCACTAGAAACAATTAGCATGAACTGTCAAATCCTGTTTTCTTGAGAAAAAAAAAAAAAAAAAAAAAAAAAAAAGAAAAAGAAAAAAAAAAATCCCATGGGTTTTGGAGAACATGGGACGTGCCGATTTATTTTCAGGGAATACGGGAACATTTGCAAATATTTCAAGGCAACAAAACAAATTTTGGGTAAACAGGGAAAACGGAAAGTTTAAAAGTCACTTTAAGGGAACGAGTATGAAACATAGCCGAGTATTTTTAGTGAAGATTGGAACACGGTAACTCCCCAAAAATGGTTTAAAAATGACTGATTGGAGCATAACGAGGACTTTAAGTTTAAAAAAAATTAAAAAAAAAAAATAAATAAATAAATAAAAAAAGAATAAATGAATAAACAAAAAATTCTGAAGAGTAAAGCGAGTTAAGAAAACTGGTTAGGGTAAATTACAAAAATAAAGATAAAAAACATAAAACATACAAACCATTTTAGCATTTTCAATCATAAAAAATATAGGTAAAGCTTTTAAAGAAAGAGTAAAAATATTCCACATCACGAAAACATACCTATATAATATTGACCCCCTTAAACCCCACTTTTATATAGTAAAACTGGGGTTTACAGGGGTATACATTATTTTTTCTTATTTCTGCTCAAAACATAGATTGTGGGTACTCGTTAGAACCGCCTCGGCGAGTACCCACAAACTGTGTTTTGAGCAGAAATATGAAAAATATCAGTTTTTTATCTGGAAATTTTCAGTTTTTAGAGGTGAAATTTTCTATATATTTGAATAGGCGTGTTTACGTAATGAATTTTGTGGGCTACCGATTAGACAAACCCTGACCCCAACCCAACCCACAATCCAGAGCCAGATTCAGCACAACAAGACCATGTTTATGTTTCTATAAACGAAAGCAGTAAATGCAGTATAAACTCTGATCAGACTCCGCGTTCTGATCTGGGTCTAAACTGTTTGCTGCGACGTGTTTATCCGAGTACGTAGTGTAAATACAAGCCTGCGAGGTAGGCCTACAGATTCAGGTTAACTTCCGTATCCACAGGGTAAGGTTTTGTAAGCGGATGGCGAAGACTATGATCAGCATACGCTGATGCAGGATCCACACATGCCCCGCATGAAAGCATAATGATAGCTGAAATCATCCTTGCATCCCTTCCACTTTTGTCAGAAACATCTCTAATGTATCCGGGAATCTTGAGGCTGAGGCTTGTGGATATTGAGGAGGGCAGAGGGGCGCACCCGCAATTACGTTTATCAAAGCTCATGTCGGATTGACTGGGTGGAGCCATTAAAATTATTATTATTATTATTATTATTATTATTATTATTATTATTATTTCGGGAAAACAAAGACTTGCTTCATGTGAATCACGTGCTACACAGACGATTCACATGAAACATCATGCATCATTTTTTAAAAAAAGTTATTAAAACTCAACATGCCTGCTGTAATTGTGATCAGCACTTTAATGCATGGTTAACACATGCAAACGACATACCTCGATCAGCCAACTCATACGCAGCGAATGCTTGTACAGAATCGTTGAGTCAACCAAAAGGGTGGTTAATGTACAAAACTGTAAAAAGATCCCGTATATTTTACGGTAGACTGGCTCCAGTCTCCAGTGACTAAATTTTTTTATATAATCCTGTTCAAATAATCCACTAAAATGAAACCCAAAATATCATGACTATAGAGGCTGGTCACTCTAGTGACCAGCCTTTATAGTCATGATTTTTTTGTTTTTTTTTGTTTTTTTGGTTTTATTTTCGTAGATTATCAAACAGGATTATGAGAGAAATATTTAGTCACTGGAGACTGAAGCCCGTCTAATTTTGCGACAAATTCTGGAAAATCGGCTGCCAGTACATGTACCGTAAATTTTACGGTCGCCTGTAGATTATTTACGGTAATAATTACGCATGGTATGGCAAGGTAGGGACATAGTACGGTTGTGAGCAAACGCACCATATCTCAAGCTTACACATCCTTACTCCATCCTGCGAGGTAATTCCTGCAAAAGTTCTACGGGCAAACGTAAAACATTATCGTAAAGGTGCCTGCAGCCAGTTGCCAGTAATTGAGATTTTTTACAGTGCACGCGAAAACCGATGGCACACACATGCGAACTCTTACTCGCATCTAATCAGTACATTCACTGTTGGCTTAAAATCATTGTGTTATAAAAAAGGACATTTAGGTCTTCATCACAAAAACATGCCTATATAATTTTGACCCCCTTAAACCCCACTTCTGTATAGTAAAACTGGGGTTTACATGGGTATACATAATTTTTCTTTTTTTTTTCTGCTCAAAAACATAGATTGTGGGTCCTCGTTAGAACCGCCTCGCCGAGGCGGTTCTAACGAGGACCCACAATCTATGTTTTGAGCAGAAATATGAAAAAATATCAGATTTTTTTTTTATCTGGAAATGTTCAGTTTTGGAGGTGAAATTTTCTTTATATTTGAATAGGCGTGTTTTCGTAATGTTTACAAAATATGCAGTAAAATAGCGCTATTAAGACCATCTTGGTACTGCCTAAAAGTGATCTTATCAGTGGGGTGGTCTTATGTTAAATGTGGAACATAGCACCAGATAATGCGTTTCTTTTTTTTTTTCTTTAACCATACTGAATGGTCCCTAATGGGGATGAATGGCCCCGACAGTGCCAGTTTGGCTTTTTGAGGCAAAATTTGTACGTAAATCAATTAACTTGGTCAGAGGTCTAGGTGAACTTTATGTACATGTCCAGCACGTATTCTTACTTTGCTGCAAGTCTTGAAAATGTAGGAGAAACGAACCCTACTATGCCATGTGTCTAAGGACATGTTTCTGAGTAAATCAATGTAATGTAACTGCAGCAATAAAATTTAATCAGAGTTCTGTGACCATTATGCACATGCCCTGCCTATATTCTTACTTTGCTGCAAGTTTCAAATCATTATCTATACAACTGTAGGAGAAGTTGCAGAGACACGAACCCTAATATGCTATGTGTAACAAAATTTCTTAGTAAATCAAGGGTTTGTAACTCTACCAATATTTCGGTCAGAGTTCTGTGACCTCTATGCTCAGTCCATCACAAAAACACGCCTATATAGTTTTGACCCCTTAAACCCCACTTTTATATAGTAAGACAGGGGTTTACAGGGGTATACATTATTTTTCTTATTTCTGCTCAAATATATAGATTGTGGGTACTCGTTAGAACCGCCTCGTCGAGGCGGTTCTAACGAGTACCACAATCTATGTTTTGAGCAGAAATATAAAAAAATATCTGTTTTTTTTTTATCTGAAACTTTTTCATTTTCTTGTGGTAAAATTTTCATTATATTTGTATAGGCGTGTTTTCGTAAAGTATATCTTTACAGATCAGGGCCTTTGCTGAATGCTAATGGAATCAATGAATACTGGCGAATGTATAAGCGAACAGAGGTCTTCATCAGACCGCCAAAGCGACACTTTCCTTTCCTTTCATGATAATAGGGCCTTGTGGCAAGTGGGCTGAGAAGTCCTAGAAGAGAGTGCATATCTGCACAGGCTGATTAGTGGATTTGTACAGAAGATTGGAACCAGTAGAATTAAACAATGGAAAGAAACGGTCTTGATCAGATTGCCAAAGAAACGCAATCTTTTTCATGATAGTAGGCCTTATGGCATAGGAACTGCGTGTTTCCAAATTCGGGCGAGGGGGTGGGACGCATCTGTGTAGTATCACCAGGGTCTTTTAGCTATTTGCTATCTTTTTTCATGAATATAGGCCTTATGGCATGGAGATTCCAGATGCGCGTGTGTGTGTGGGGGGGGGGGGGAGTACCTTTTTATGATAATAGGCCAAAGTAACGCATGTTTTTCATGATAATAGGCTTATGGCATATGTGATCCCGGATGCGGGGTGCATCTGTGCAGTATGATCAGGGTCCTTCTGCTGCCTTGTTTTTCATGAAATATGCCAAAGAAACAATATCTTTTTCATGATAATAGGCCTTATGGCATATGAATTGCGAGATCCCAGTTGCGTGGAGGGGGTGGAACGCATCTATGCAGTATGACAAGGGTCCTTTTGCTGCCTTTTTTTCACGACAATAGACCTCATGGCATATGAACTGAGTTCCCAGATGCGGGGCGACGGGGGGGGGGGGGGGGGGAGGAGGGGGGGGCGAAGGGGCGCATAGTACGATCAGGATCCTTTTGCTGCCCTTTTTTCATGATAATTGGCCTTATGGCATATGAACTGTTAGATCCCAGATGCGGGGAAGGGGAAGGGGGGGCGATACCCACAATCTATGTTTTGAGCAGAAATATAAAAAAAAAATATCTGTTTTTTTTTTATCTGAAAATTTTTCATTTTCTTGTGGTAAAATTTTCATTATATTTGTATAGGCGTGTTTTCGTAAAGTATATCCTTACAGATCAGGGCCTTCGCTGTACGCTTATGGAATCAATGAATAATAGCGAATGTATCAGCTAACAGAGGTCTTCATCAGACCGCCAAAGCGACACTTTCCTTTTCTTTTATGATAATAGGGCCTTGTGGCAAGTGGGCTGAGAAGTTCTAGAACAGAGTGCATATCTGCACAGGCTGGTTAGTACATTTGTGCAGAAGATTGGAACCAGTAGAATTAAACAACGAAAGGAAACGGTCCTGATCAGATTGCCAAAGAAACGCAATCTTTTTCATGATAGTAGGCCTTATGGCATAGGAACTGCGTGTTTCCAAATTCGGGCGAGGGGGTGGGACGCATCTGTGTAGTATCACCAGGGTCCTTTTGCTATTTGCTATCTTTTTCATGAATATAGGCCTTATGGCATGGAGATTCCAGATGCGTGGCGGGGTGAAGGCGGGGGGGGGGTCGCATCTGTGCAGAATGATCAGGGTCCTTTTGCTGCCCTTTTTCATGACAATAGGCCAAAGTAACGCATGTTTTTCATGATAATAGGCTTATGGCATATGTGATCCCGGATGCGGGGTGCATCTGTGCAGTATGATCAGGGTCCTTCTGCTGCCCTTTTTTTTCATGAAATGTGCCAAAGAAACAATATCTTTTTCATGATAATAGGCCTTATGGCATATGAACTGCGAGATCCTGGTTGCGTGGAGGGGTGGAGCGCATCTGTGCAGTATGACAAGGGTCCTTTTGCTGCCTTTTTTTTCATGACAATAGACCTCATGGCATATGAACTGAGTTCACAGATGCGGGGCGACGGGGCGTGGGGGGGCGGGGGGCGGGGGGGGCGCATAGTACGATCAGGATCCTTTTGCTGCCCTTTTTTCATGATAATTGGCCTTATGGCATATGAACTGTTAGATCCAGATGCGGGGAAGGGGATGGGGGGCGCTTCTGTGCAGTATGATCAGGGTCCTTTTTCTAGCCTTTTTTCGTGATGATAGGCCTTATCACATATAAACTTGTGATCCTAGATGCGGGGGAAGGTGTTAGGCGCATCTGTGCAGTATGATCAGGGTCCTTTTGGTGCCCTTTTTCAATGATAATAGGCCGAACTGCGTATGGACTGTGAGATCCCAGATGAGAGAGAGAGAGAGAGAGAGAGAGAGAGAGAGAGAGAGAGAGAGAGAGAGAGAGAGAGAGAGAGAGAAGAAAATTTGAACAGAGAAAGTCCCGATCAGAACGCAAAAGCAGCGCATTTTTTTTTTTTTTTTTTTTTTTTTTTTTTTGTGTGTGTGTGTGTGTGTGTTTTTTGTTGTTTGTGTTGTTGTTGTTTTGTTTTTAAGGATCACCGATCTAGCGGCTCAGTTGGTAGAGCGTCCGCATTATGACCCGGGAAACTGTGGGTTCGATCACCGGCCGAGAGACACCAAAGATTTTAAAAGTGATACAAGCAGCTTTTTCGCTTTGCGCTCAGCATTAAGAAAATAGAACTATAAATCAGAACTGACCAGCATGATGTTGAATATCATGTCACGTGTCTACCTGTGGCGTGATATTTCAGTGAGGAAAGCAGTGAGCTTCCTGTCACATTCTGCTTTCTTTGCCACATCCAGAGGCAGTCGCGGTATGACTGAAAGGGTACTGAAAATGACGTAAAACCCGAATATAACAAATTTTCTATTGATCACAAAATGATGATAAAAACGCTGCAAGCACTGCACCATGCCCCGCCACTGAACTTACATCAAGCAAGTGCCATAACATTGTCAAAATGAAATCAGGGGAAGGTGCATTAGTCTTTCCCTAAATAAAGAAAGTTGACATGAATATATGACTGAGATGACTAGTTTCAATGTTCAGAAGGTCATAACTTAAAAAGTAAGTAAATCAGACTTACTGCTCTCTGCAGATCCCCTCATGGTGCTTAACATTGTGTTAAGTTTACAAGTATATCACAGAAACCGTTTTTTTTTCACAATGTTCAAAGCCCCATAACTAAAAAAGTAATCAAGTCAGACTTATGGTTCTTGTGTTCTACATGTTATCTTATGTTACTTTACATTTTTGCAAGGCTTCAAGAAAATGTCTGGCACCATTTTCAAGTTATAGAAAGGGCACAATTATATGACTGGGATCACGATTTACAATGTCCAAAGGGCAATAACTCCAAAAGCAGGTAATTCAGAGTTATGGTTCTTGTGTTCTGCACATCGTATCATGATGATATACATTTGCATAAAGTTTCAAGGAAATATCTCAATTTTTAAGTTACAAAACAGACACTTATATGACAAAAATCACTATTTTCAATGTTCAAAGGGCAATAACGACAAAAGTAGGTTAAACAGAGTTAGGGATCTTATGTTCTGCACCTTGTCTTATGATGCTTTACATTTGTGTAAATTTTCATTAAAATATCTGAAACGGTTTCCAACTTACAGAGCTGACAGGAGTACAGGGTAGAAATGGCCATTTTCAATATTTACTATGTTCAAAGGGTGGTAACTTCAAAAGTAGATAAACAGAGCTACGGTTCTTGTGTTCTGCAGATCCTCTTATGATGCTTTAATTTGTGAGAAATTTCATGAAAATTTATCAAACGGTTTTCAACTTACAGAGCAGACATAAGGACATGGTAGGAATGGCTACTTTCAAAAGTAGGCAAACCATTGTTACGATTCACGAGTTCTGCACGTCGTCTCACAGAGCTTTAAATTTGTGTGAAGTTTTATCAAAGTATGTTCAAAGGGCCGTAACTCCAAAAGTAGGTAAACCAGAGCTATGGTTCTTAGGTTCTACACGTTGTCTTATGTTGCTTTACATTTACATGAGATTTCATGAAAATATCTCAAACGGTTTTCAACTTACAGAGCAGACATGATACATGCTAGAAATGGCTATGTTAAATGTTCAAAGTGCAATAACTCCATAAGTAGGAACCAGAGTTACGGTTCATGTGTTCTACACGTCGTCTCATGTTGCTTTAGATTTGTGTGAAGTTTTGTGAAAATATCACGAACTGTATCAGAGTAATAGCGCGGACAAGAGTACATGGTAGAAATGGCTATGTTCAATATTCAAAGGGTAATTACCCCATAAGTAGTCAAACCAGAGTTACGGTTCATGGGTTCTGCACATTGTCATATGATGCTTTACGTTGGTGTGAAGTTTTGTGAAAATTTCACGAAAGGTATCAGAGTTATGGAGCGGACACAAAATTATGAAGCGCTGACTGATGGACAGACGGACGGACACTCAAAAATTCTGACGGTATAACATAATACCTCGCCAGTTTTTTGTGGCGGGACATAAAAAGGACATTGTACCATAAGTCGATAATAAAGGCCCAGATTAGAGAGCGCTTCTACGCCCGCTTACAGAATCATGTGTGGCACAACATGAGAAAACGTACCTTCTGACATGTGCGCCCAACTAAGGCTCAAATCAGCCTACGCATCAGCACAGTCTGGTCAATCTTCCCTGTCCGCATGAAAAAAAAAAAAAAAACAAAAAACAAGAGGGCCATGATGGACCTGTAACGCTCACCTGAGCATCATAGCACTTTGAGAACCTGATCTAGAACTGATCAAGGCAAACATTCTGATCAAAATTCAAAATGATTATATTAACAAGTAAGACAATGTAGCATATCTAATGGACTGTGAAACAAGAATATATATAGTTTATGGATGGGGATCTGAATGGTTTCCGAGATATTAAAAAACAAGAGGACCATGATGGTCCTATATCGCTCACCTGATCAAACAGATTTGCATACTTACTGTTGAAGATTCAGCCAAGTTCACTGCTCTAAGATTTATGTATAAATTTTACAGCCCTGCCCCAACTCCCCCACCTCCCCCCAACATACAAGGCCATGTTTTTTTCTTTTTAACACATCATGACTTGACTTAATCTTGAAAGGGAACATTTCTGCCAAGTTATTTTGAAACTGGTTTCTGACAAAAATATTTTAAAGTGTTTTATATCGCTATAAAGCCCAACCCCCTAAGGGACATTTTTTGTTTTTTGATGAATCATGACAGTTTGAAGAAACTTGGTAGAGGGTAGCCAAAGGAACATTCCTGCCAAGTTAAATTAAAATCAGTTCAGTGGTTTCTGACCAGAAGATTTTTAAAGTTTTCTATTTAGATCTATAGGGAAAATAAGCCCCACCCCCTAGCAGCCATGTTTTTTGACAAATCAGGATTGCTTGAACATTCTTGGTAGAGGGTTACTAAAGCATTATTGAAACCAGTCAGGAGGTATTTGTTAAGAAGAATTTTAAAGTTTTCTATACAGATATATATGGAAAATAAGCCCCGCCCCCTGGGGGCCATGTTTTTTGACGTATCATGAAGGCTTGAACAATCTTGGTAGAAGATCACCAAAGCAACATTCCTGCCAAGTTACATTGAACTCAGTCCAACGGTTTCTTAAAAGAAGATTTTTAAAGTTTTTTATATAGATACATAGGGAAAATAAGCCCCGCCCCCTAGCGGCCATGTTTTTTGACGAATCACGATTACTTGAACAATCTTGGTACAAGGTCACCATTTAAACATTTTTGCCAAGTTATAATGAAATTGGTCCAGTGGTTTCTGATAAGAAGATTTTTCAAGTTTTCTATAAAGATATATAGGGAAAATAAACCCCACCCCCTGGCAGCCATGTTTTTTGACAATCCAAATGGCTTGAACAATCTTGGTAAAGAATCACAAAGGAATATTTCTACAAAATTATATAGCAATAGGTCCAGTGGTTTCTGACAAGAAGATTTTTTAAGTTTTCTATATAGATATATAGGGAAAATGAGCCCCGCCCCCTGGCGGCCGTGTTTTTTGACAAATCCAAATGGCTTGAACAATCTTGGTAAAGAGTCACCAAAGGAACATTTCTGCAAAAGTATATGGAAATCGGTCCAGTGGGTTCTAACAAGAAGATTTTTAAAGTTTTCTTTATAGATATATAGGGAAAATAAGCCCCGCCCCCTGGCGGCCATGTTTCTTGACGAATCCAAATGGCTTGAACAATCTTGCAAGAGGATCACCAAAGGAACATTTCTGCAAAATTATATGGAAATCGGTCCAATGGTTTCTGACAAGAAGATTTTTAAAGTTTTCTATATAGATATATAGGGAAAATAAGCCCTGCCCCCTGGCAGCCATGTTTTTTGACAATCCAAATGGCTTGAACAATCTTGGTAGAGGATCACCAAAGGAACATTTCTGCAAAATTATATTGAAATCGGTCCAGTGGTTTCTGACAAGAAGATTTTTTAAGTTTTCTATATAGATATATAGGGAAAATGAGCCCCGCCCACTGGCGGCCATGTTTTTTGACGAATCCAAATGGCTTGAACAATCTTGGTAGAGAGATCACCAATTTCTGCAAAAGTATATGGAAATCGGTCCAGTGGTTTCAGACAAGAAGACTTTTTAAGTTTTCTGTATAGATATATAGGGAAAATAAGCCCCGCCCCCTGGCAGCCATGTTTTTTGACGAATCCAAATGGCTTGAACAATCTTGGTAGAGAATCACCAAAGGAACATTTCTGCAAAATTATATTGAAATCGGTCCAGTGGTTTCTGACAAGAAGATTTTTTAAGTTTTCTATATAGATATATAGAGAAAATAAGCCCCGCCCCCTGGCGGCCATGTTTTTTGACAAATCCAAATGGCTTGAACAATCTTGGTAGAGAATCACCAAAGGAACATTTCTGTAAAAGTATATGGAAATCGGTCTAGTGGTTTCTGACCAGAAGATTTTTTAAGTTTTCTATATAGATATATAGGGAAAATAAGCCCCGCCCCCTGGCGGCTACGTGTTTTGACGAATCCAAATGGCTTGAACAATCTTAGTAGAAAATCTCCAAAGGAACAGTTCTGCAAAATTATATTGAAATCGGTCCAGTGGTTTCAGACCAGAAGCTTCTATACAGGTATATAGGGAAAATAAGCCCCGCACCCTGGCGGCCATGTTTTTTGACAATCCAAATGGATTGAACAATCTTGGTAGAGGATCACCAAAGGAACATTCCTGCAAAATTATATGGAAATCGGTCCAGTGGTTTCTGACAAGAAGATTTTTAAAGTTTTCTACATAGATATATAGGGAAAATAAGCCCCGCCCCCTGGCGGCCATGTTTTTTGACGAATCAAAATGGCTTGAACAAACTTGGTAGAGGATCACCAAAGGAACATTTCTGCAAAAGTATATTGAAATCGGTCCAATGGTTTCTGACAAGAAGACTTTTTAAGTTTTCTATATAGATATATAGGGAAAATAAGCCCCGCTCCCTGGCGGCCATTTTTTTTGACGAATCCAAATGGCTTGAACAATCTTGGTAGAAGATCACCAAAGGAACATTCCTGCAAAATTATATGGAAATCGGTTCAGTGGGTTCAGACAAGAAGATTTTTTAAATTTTCTATCTAGATATATAGGGAAAATAAGCCCCGCCCCCTGGCGGCCATGTTTTTTGACGAATCCAAATGGCTTGAACAATCTTGGTAGAGGATCACCAAAGGAACATTTCTGCAAAATTATATTGAAATCGGTCCAGTGGTTTCTGACAAGAAGATTTTTAAAGTTTTCTATATAGATAATATAGGGAAAATAAGCCCCACCCCCTGGCGGCCATGTTTTTTGACGAATCCAAATGGCTTGAACAATCTTGGTAGAGGGTCATCAAAGGAAAATTTTTGCAAAATTATATTGAAATCGGTCAAGTGGTTTCTGACAAGAAGATTTTTTAAATTTTTAGCTAAAAAATCTATTTTTAGCTCCTGTGACCTAGATATGCAATGGACCGAAACCATTTGAACAACTTTGAAAGAGGACCAACCAAGAATTATTCCTGTGAAGTTTGGTGAAGTTCCCACCAGTGGTTTAGGAGGAGATGTTGTTTAAAGATTTTGGACGGACAGACGGACGACGACGCCGCCGCCGACGACGACGACGGACGGTGGGTGATCACAATAGCTCACCTTGAGCCTTAGGCTCAGTTGAGCTAAAAAGTATGATTGAGGAGGGGGGGCATGCCCCAGAGAGGCCCCTGGGTATCTGAGATCTATGTCATTCAATGCGTCTTACCATGAGGAATAAGAATATATATGGTTTATGGGTGGGGATCTGAACAGTTTCTGAGATATTACGCATTTTATGAAGTAAAGGGAGTGGGGCATGCCCCTAGGGGGTCCCCCTGGGGACTAATGATCCATGTCACTAAATGTGCCTTATGGTAAGGAACAAGAATATACAAGTATATGATTTAGGCGGGGTATTCTGAACCGTCTGTAAGTTATCTCACATTTTTACTTTTTCCCACACAAATGCCCATATGACCAAATTTGACCTTGGCCTAAATTGGGTCAAGGTCATCCCAGGGTCATCATTTGAACAAACTATGATGGGTTCCAGTCCCAAGTGCTACATACCATGTTTTGTGAAAGTCGGACCACCGGCTCCAAAGAAGATTTTTGAGCATTTGTGGGCATACCCGGGAGGACACATGGTCTGTGGCAATGAATGAATCTTATCATACGGAACAAGAATATATATGGTTTAGCGGGAGGGATCTCAACAGTTTCTGTAAGGCCTTTTATGAAGTGAAAGGGGTGGGGTATGCCCTCGGGGGAGTCCAGAGGGACCCAACGTCTGGGTCACTGACTGTGTCTATTCATAAGAAGCAAGAATATATATGGTTTAGGGGTGGAGATCTAAACGGTTTCAGAGACAAAAGGCCTTTCATATATGAAGTGAAGGGGATGGGGTATGCCCCCAGGGGTGTTCAGAGGGACCTAAGGTCTGAGTCTCTAAATGCGTCTTATCATATGGAACAAGAATATATATGGTTAAGGGGTGGCGATCTTAACGGTTTCTGAGATATTACACATTTTATGAAGTGAAGGGGTAGGGTATGCCCCCGGGGGACCCCCTGGGGACTCATGGTATGTGACAATGAATGGCTCTTATCATAAGGAACACGAATATATATGGTTTAGGAGTGGGGATCTGAAACGTTTCTGAGATATAAGGCCTTTTATGAAGTGAAAGGGGTGGGGCATGCCCACAGGCGCGTCCAGAGAGGACCCAAATTCTATGTAACTGAATGCCTTTTATCATTAGGAACAAATATATATATAGTTTAGGGTGGGGATCTCAACGGTTTCTGAGATATACTGCCGTTCATGAAGTGAACGGGGTGGGGCATGGACCCAAGTTCTGTGTGTCTGAATGCCTTTTATCATTAGGAACAAGAATATATATGGTTTAGGGGTGGTAGCTTGAACAATTGGAAAGGTATTAGACACTTTGACTTTTCCCCCATACAAATGCCTATGTTACCAAATTTGACCTTGGCCTAAAATAGGTCAAGGTCATCCCCGGGTCATCATTTGAACAAACTATAATGGGCCCCGAGTCCCCAATGCTACAAACCAAGTTTCGTGCAAAATCGGCCCAGCGGTTCCAGAGAAGAAATTTTTTGAAGGGTTTTTACCATATATGGGCATGACGGCCATCTTGGTCATGTGACCCAAGGTCTGGGTCGCTGAATGTGTCTTATCATAAAGAACATGAATATATATGGTTTAGGGGTGGGGATCCTAACGGTTTCTGAGCTATTAACCATTTTATGAAATAAAGGGGGTGGGGCGTGCCCCCAAGGGGGGCCCTGGGGATCACTGATCTGTGCATTTTAATTCCTCTTGTCAAAAGGATCAAGAATATACATGGTTTAGGGGTGGTAACTTGAACGGCTTGCAAGATATTAGACATTTTCACTTTTTCCCCATACAAATGCCTATGTTACCAAAACTGACCTTGGACTAAAATAGGTTAAGATCATCCCAGGATCATCATTTGAACAAATTATGATGGGCCCAAGTCCCCAATGCTACAAACCAAGTTTCGTGGAAATCGGCCCAGCGGTTCCAGAGAAGAAGATTTTTAAGAGGTTTTACCATATATGGGCATGGCGGCCGTCTTGGTCATGTGACCCAAGGTCTGGGTCGCTGAATGTGTCTTATCATAAGGAACAAGGACATATATGGTTTAGGGGTGGGGATCCTAACGGTTTCTGAGCTGTTATACATTTTATGAAGTAAAAGGGATGGGGCGTGCCCCGGGGGACCCCCTGGGGACCACTGCTCTGTGTCATTAAATGCCTCTAGTCACAAGGATCAAGAATATATATGGTTCAGGTGTGGTAACTTGAACGGTTTGCAAGACATTAGACATTTTGACTTTTTCCCCATACAAATGCCTATGTTACCAAATTTGACCTTGGCCTAAAATAGGTCAAGGTTATCCCAGGGCCATTATTTGAACAAATTATGATGGGCCCGAGACCCCGATGCTACATACCAATTTTCGTGGAAATCGGCCCAGCGGTTCCAGAGAAGAAGATTTTTGAAGGGTTTTTACTATATATGAGCATGGCGGCCATCTTGGTCATGTGACCTAGACCCCGCGAATAAATTTTCGTTCCCCCATCCCATGGAGGCTCCACATGAAATTTGGCTTCAATCGGCCCAGCGGTTTCGGAGAAGAAGACGTTTGAAAATGTAGACAGACAGACATACAGACAACGGCCTTGCCATATGATAAGCTCATCAATGAGCCTTCGGCTCAGGTGAGCTAAAAAGAACTCATTCCTGGCTATCCAAAATGGACCCAGGGGAGATTCAGGTCAGACCGCACAAATGCGCAGGCTGATCTGCATCTTCGCAGGGCGCACATGTCAGAAGGTACGTTTTTAACGTTGAGCGTTTATTTGTATCAATTTGACAGAGAAGGACCCGATTTGAAGGTCAAACTGTTTTCTTTTTAACGGGTCCGAATAACAATAAATGGGTCTGATGACGAATGTGAACAGCAAAAAGCACAGATCAGCCTGCTGTCCGATTATGGGTACAGTAAAAGTTCTTATCAGACAGTGCGGTTGCAAGATCTGATTTGGGTCTATGTTACTTATATAAGGACACTTTCAAATATAAAAGATAAGGGCGCTTTCTGATTGACGAGCCGTGCTCAGGTGGCCTGATATAATACATATGCATTTGTACATGGTATACACTTGGATAGATATACACTTGGATAAAACTTCACTTGGTACAAAAAGTTTATTGAAGACAACGTTCGCTCACACATAAAATCATGCAATCTACCCCAACTAGATCCCATGATCTGCACGGGAAATGTACAAGCAAGCCAGTGAACAATTCTCAAGCCATACAGCATAATAAGACTACATGTACATGCACACCTATATTATTACAAAACGACCATATGATGCACAGAAAAATGACTTAGTTGTGGTTTTACGGCCCAGTCAACACATCAAGGTTATGTCGAGGCGGTCAGTTTACCTAACCACACTTCTGGACAGGCGTTGTCCTCCAAGGGTTAAACAGTATACCTGTACACATTTTGTTTTTTCGCCAGAAATAAAACTTACAAGTATCCTTCTTACAACAGGCAATCAGCATAAACTCAGATTACACTGTGCTTCCATGCAGTTTAATCTGAGTCTACAAACGTCACTAACACCACGTACGGTCCTTAAATATATACTTGGAAAAGAGTTTAGACCTGTTTTGGGCGGACGCGCACGATGATCTAGGTACACGCTGGTTGCTGACGTCAGAACGATTTTTGTATTATTATTATTAATTTGGAGATTTCCTTTAGGCATTCGGGATAATTTTCGCTGTTTCTCGTGGACTTCAAATTCATTCTACACAGGCTGATAATGCCTATGGAATTATTGAATACTGTTGAATATATCAGCAAACAGTGCCCTTGATCAGATCACCAAATCGACACTATCTTTGCCTTTCATGATAGGAGGGCCTCATGACACATTAGCTGAGAAGTCCTCGGAAAGAGTGTTCATCTGCGCAGGCAGATTAGAGCATTTGTTGTCCGCTTACAGAAGATTGGAAATGGTAGAATAAATCAATGTAAGGAGACAATCCTGATCAGACTGCCAAAGAAACGCAATCTTTTTTATGATAACAGGCCGTATGGCATATGAATTCCTATAACCCAGAAGCGGGGAGGGGAGGGATGGGGCGTATCTGTGCAGTACGATCAGGGTCTTTTTGCTGCCTTTTTTATGATAATTGGCCTTATGGCATATGAAGTGTTGAGATCCCAGTTTCGGGGGAGGATGGGCGCATCAGAGTGGTATGATCAGGGTCCTTTTATCTGCCCGCAAATAAATTGTTGGAAATCAGAATATATCCACAGAGAAGGTCCTGATAAGAAAGCCAAAGCGACGCGATGTTTTTTCTTTTCTGGATCACCGACACAGTGGCTCAGTAGGTAGAGCGTCCGCTTTGTGACCCGGAAAACTGTGGGAGCGATCCCGGCCGATTGATGCCGAAGATTTTAAAAATGTTTAAGCTGCTCTCTCGCTTGGCACTCAGCATTTAGAAAATAGAACTATAAATCAGAACTGTCCAGCACGATGTCAGTTATGTGACTGGGTTGAACATCATGCATGTGTCTGCCTTGGGTGTGATTTTTCAGTGAGGCAGCACTCTAAAAGAACGCGGGTGAGCTTCCTGTCACATTTTGCGTTGTTGCCACATCCAGACGCCGTCGCGATATGACTGAAAGATTGTTGAAAGTAACGTAAAACCCAAATAAACCAAATTTTCTATTGGTCACAAAATGATAAAAAGGACATTGTACTATGAGTCAGTAGTAAAGGCCCAGACCAGAATGCGCTTCTTCGTCCGCTTACAGAATCATGTGTGGCACAACATGCTTGTTCGTCTGTCATTACTGACAATGACCAATCCTAATCAACTGTGTGATGTGTTATTATTTGTGTGTTCTAAGATGGCTGATGAGACCAATCTTAGCTCTAAACTGCCTGTTGCAGATAGAACAAGAGAGGTCTGAGGAAGAAAGCTCTGTTGGTGATGCCTTAGCTCTGGCTTTCCGCTGTGCGCGTTTCTGCTCGGCTTCGCGGATTCTTTTTGCTTCGTATTCACCAGCTCCCATTTTTATGAGGCCTCGTCACTTTGTACGATCTTGTGCAATCTGTTCCCATGACTCTGTTGGTATGTTGAAGTCTTTAAGGGAGGCTTTGAGGGTGTCCTTGTATCGCTTCTTCTGATCACCATGGGAGCGTTTTCCTACTTGATGTTCTCCACAGAGGATTTTCTTTGGCAAATGTTCATCAGGCATTCTGGTAACATGGCCTGTCCATCTTAACTGTGCCAATTTCAGAAGAGTATGTATACTCTGCATCCCTGCCCTTTTCAGGACTTCTGTGTCTGGAATCCTGTCTTGCCACTTGATCTTTAGAATTTTTATAAGACAGCTTGTATGGAAGTGGTTCAGTCTTTTGGCATGCCGTTGGTAAACTGTCCAAGTTTCGCATGCGTATAATAGTGTTGGCAGCACTACCGATCTATATACTTTCAGCTTTGTGTCAAGTCTGATTCCACTTCGGTCCCAAATACTTCCACGTAGCCGGCCAAATACTACACTAGCTTTGGCAATTCTAGCATTGACTTCATCATAAATGTGCACAGCTCTAGACAATGTGCTTCCAAGATAGGTGAACTTGTCTACCACTTGCAGTCGTTGACCTTTCACTGTGATGGTAGGCTCCTTGTAAGGCTTTCCAGGTGCTGGCTGATATACTACCTCAGTCTTTTTGATGCTGATTGTGAGATCATAGCTGTCACATGAATCAGATACTTGATCCACACCTTTTTGCATTTTCTCTTCTGTTGGAGCACCCTTTGCCATGTCTTCAGCAAAGAGGAACTCGTCTAGCACCTCTGTCTGCACCTTAGATTTAGCTTGCAACCTTCTTAGGTTGAAAAGTTTCCCATCAAAGCGATACCTAATAGGTATAGCATTGTCACCATCCTGGAAAGCATCTGTAAGCATGGCAGAAAACATCATGCTGAACAGTGTTGAAGCTAGTGCACAGTCTTGCTTAACTCCATTTGTCACAGGAAATGGATCAGAAAACTCGCCATCATTTTGGACCCTTGCAAGCATACCATCATGGAACTGCCGCACCATTGCTATGAATTTCGCAGGACAACCAAACTTTGCTATAACTTTCCAAAGTCCCTCACGACTGACTGTGTCAAATGCTTTGGTAAGGTCGACAAAGATCATGTAGAGGTCCACATTCTGTTCCTGGCATTTTTCTTGAAGCTGTCGTACTGTGAAGATCATGTCTATTGTTCCTCTGTTTTTCCTGAATCCACACTGGCTTTGTGGTAGAAGCCCTGACCGTTCCAGATGTTCATTCAATCGGTTCAGTAGGACCCTAGCAAGAATCTTCCCAGCAATTGACAATAAAGAGATGCCTCGATGATTGTCACAGACTTGAGGATTCCCTTTCCTTTTGAATAGGTGAATGCTTGAGGGATGGCTTCTTTTCTCCACATAATGTGAAATAACTCTGTCAGTTTCTCTGCTTTGTAGATCTCTGCAGGTATTGCATCTGATCCTGGAGCCTTGCCAGATGACAAGAGGTTTATTGTTTTCACTGTTTCAGAGACGGTTGGGAGCTCATCAAGCAGCGGATTACATTCCACCTGTGATAGCTTCATCATTGATAGATGATAGCCGATTAAGGACACCATCAAAGTATTCAGCCCATGTTTTCAAGATAGCTTCTTTATCAATCAGAAGACTAGTTCCATCTGCACTAAGGAGTGGGGTGGTTCCTGAGCTCTGGGGACCATATACTGTCTTGAGTGCATCAAAGAACTTTTTCATGTCCTTTGTGTCTGCAAAGGACTGGCTTTCATCAGCCTTTTTTCTCAGCCAGGAGTCTTACATGTCTCTGAGCCTCGACTGAACTGTCTTGCATATGTTTGAATAGGCAGTCCTGCTAGATACTGAGCTGGTATTTCTGAGTTAAGCCTTGTGTTTTTGGTGTTTCTCTTCAAGGAGTCTCTGAATTTCTTTGTCATTCTCATCAAACCAATCTTGGTGTTTGCGAGATACTGGTCCTAGGGAATCCATTGCTGAGGAGTGAACGGTGTCTCTGAATACTGTCCAGCTCTCATCTATATCTTCTAAACTGTGTTCCAATGCATCTAAACGGCTGCAGGGATCGTTGACGAATGCTTGCCTCTTGCTGTCTTGTTTCAGCTTGGAGACATCTAATTTCTTTGGCACCTTCTTGCCTTGTGGTCGTCGTACAGGCTGAATGCGCAGGTTGAGTTTGCTGACAACAAGCCTGTGATCTGTCCAACAGTCTGCACCACACATAGTTTTAGTCACTCTGACATCCTGTCTGTCCTTCCTTCGCACTATGACATAGTCAATGAGATGCCAGTGTTTGGAGCGAGGGTGCATCCATGTTGTCTTTCTGCGAGTTGCTAGACGGAAGACTGTGTTGGTGATCAGTAATTCATGCTCTGCACACTTCCTTAAAAGGAGGAGTCCATTGCTGTTGCACTTTCCTACACATTCAGATCCAATCACTCCTTCCCAGGTCTGGTGGTCTGTGCCCACTCTGGCATTGAAGTCCCCGAGGAGGATGAGTTTGTCTGCCCAGGGTGCTGCAGAAATCACAGAATCCAAATCATCATAAAACTTGTCTTTAACCTAATCTGGGTTGGTCATTGTGGGTGCATAGGCACTTACAATTGTTGCATGCCTCTTGCCAGATAAGGGAAGTCTCAGCGTCATCAGGCGGTCATTTATGCCTTTGGGAAGTCCTGAAAGGTTGCTGACGAGGTTTGACTTGATGGCGAATCCTACTCCTGCTTCACGCCCCTCTTCTTTCTTGCGTCCACCCCAGAAGAAAGTGTAGCCAGCACCAACTTCTTTTAAAAGCCCTTCTTTTTCAAGGCGAGTCTCACTCAGAGCTGCAATCTCAACTTTGTATCGGTGGAGTTTTACTTTTTATCCCCCGCCGCTAGCAAAGCGGAGGATATTTGTATAATGGTAGCATTACGCCTATCTGTGGTTCCATGTTTCCGTGATTCCATGGTGCAAGCCGTACACAGTGTCCGGGCTGTAAATCTTTAACCTTTTCCACCCCTTTATTTCTGAATACACTCTTGTGTCCTTGAATACGGACATATGTGGACATTGATACAAATAGGGGTTTCATAAGAAATAATAATAATAATAATAATGATAATAATAAACAAAAAAAAAAAAAAAAACAAAAAAAAAAAAAAACACAAGAAAAACGCCTGACGGCATTATTGGCGGGTTTTTTAAAAAAAGTTAACCTAAAGGTAACCTCGGACGACGCCCAACGTCCGCTTGCCCGCTCACCTGCCCACCAGGAAGACGTTCGCTCGCCCACCTGCGCGGACATCGCTATTTTAAATGACGGGTTTTTGAGAAATAAAAAAAAAAAAACGTCCGAAACTGAATGAGAAACGGTGTAGATCTTGATGAGATGGCTCATACGAGGGATGATTGATCAATTTTGAGTCTTCTATTGAAGGATTTAAGCAGGCCTGCCAATCTTCAGCCGTACTATTCCTTGACTATTTACGATTATGTAACAAACCGCCCGTTTCATTTGCTCATTTTATGGCGGGTTAAACTATATGGTCGAGGTCGACAATGACAAATGCCGGACACATCGCTGACAAATGCATATACATATACATGTACAGTGAATCCTCGTTACAACCACAGCATTTGTTCCCAAAGATATTGCCATTAAAATGAATTAGCTGTTGTACAGAATACTTAATGGGCAGATTGATATGTAAGAAAGGTCTTGTTTTGTTCTTGTTTCCTCATAGAACATATGTTTTGGATATTGTTAGAATCGCCTCACTGAGGTGATTCTAACAAATATCCAAAATATGTTTCTTTAAGTTATTAAGTGTGTCCAACCCGAACCGCGATGCGGTTCGGCGTGCAGATGCACTAGTATACTAGTGATGTGTATGAGCACAAATGTACTGGTCCAACAAACGCTTGGGTGGTTCGGTGGTTTTCCTGAAACACAATAAGCGTTCCGTGATTTGGCAGAGACTATTGACACGGCGGCTGTGCCGACAAAAGCCAAATAACGCCAATTATTCCAATTGCAGGAGATTGAATCACGAGACTCATGACGTCAGCCTACAAAATTTGTGATCGCCACCAAAAAACAGCCAATAACACCAAGTATTCCAATTGCAGGAGATTGGATCACGAGACTCGTGACGTCAGCCTACAAAATTTGTGATCGCCGCCATTTTGAATTTTGTCTCCACTTCGAATTTTATTTCTATCCATTCTCAGTCTCTTTATAAGCTAAGCATGATTCGTTTTGTGCATAAGGTAAACTTTGATGTAGATTTTTTGATAACACATAGACTGTACGCTCTTTTCACGTGATAATCTGAAAAAAAAAAACAAAAAAAGTGCGACACAATAATGTGTTTGTTCGACCGGTTTGTAAATTATGTAGCTGTGCCTGTTACCGGCTTATACTAGTTTTCGGAAAACATGGCACCCGCCCATCGGGCTCCGCGAAATAGACGGGCTGCCTAAAGCCTCCATGGCAGAGCTGCTAGTAACTAAGCAGGACCCGAATTCATGTGATCGGGTCGGGTAAAAGTCACACAACTTTGAAGGCAATGTCTCTAAACTACTGAAATATTGTTGACGGACGTTATATAGCAATTCATACTGTGGATTCAGAAGTCAAGCGTGGTCTGAAATCAATTCAGTTAGATCTGGCCAACCCACCTATGAAATATGTGATGATAATTTGGACGCACGGATATATAAAATTCATATTTAATGCAATATTCTTGCATAATTTGTGACAAATTGTTACCTATTAAGCGAAGTTTTCGTGACAGTCAAATTATCATAATAACGAATTTTGTCGTTGTATCGAGTGTCGGTATAAAGAGGGTTGTCTGTACATACTTTACAACCGACTGCTAGTCTTTTATTTCCAATATAATAACAGTGAGAGTACCAATGTAATATAAGCGCTTTTCAACCAAATTTATGGACAGACAGAGCCATTTTGACAGTTATAGGCAATGTCATTGCTCACATTTTGACCACGTCCGGTCTAGTTCTTGTAACCGGAGTATCTCTTTCACTGTCACATGCGATAATGATTAATAGGCTTTTGCAAACAGCATAGATTCAGATGAGACGGCTCAATGAGCCGTCTCATCTGAATCTACGCTGTTTGACATTCAGTCTATCAACTTGACATATAAACGTCTTTCCAAACGATAGTTTGTTAAAGTAAAAAAAAAAGCAGACGACAAATGTCGTCTGAAATTTGGCACCGAAAGAGGTATAGTTTGTGTATACTTCTTAGAGGCAAGCTGATTCAACCTTCACAACTCTTTGAGCAAATACAGCAGACGACAGATTGATTACATTTGTCATTTTTTTTTTTTCAGAAAATAGGCTTGACAAATCATGCAGATTGTCTTCTTAGGGGACAATTTTGTTTTGCATGAAATGTCGAAGGCTAATTATTGGGGCAAGTATTGAAAGTGTCGTCTGCTGAAGGTTGTATCGAATATGCTAAGAGTTAAGCATTCTTGATGACACCCCAGAAAAGAAGCATATTTTCTTTCTTACATGTTGCATAATGCATTGTTATATACATAAGTATCGCTAAACTATGCCTTTCAGTCTTTTATTCCGTTTAGTTCTTTACATTCTGTTAACTGGCTGGCAGCAGACCTATAGCCGCTGGCAGCAGACACTTCCAACAAGATATTATGTTGTCGAAACAAGATGCTATGTTGTCCGAACACGATATAAAGTTGTCGAAACAAGATGCTATGTTGTTCGAACAAGACATTTAAGTTGTCGAACAAGATATTATGTTATTAAGTTGTCCAAACAAGATATTAACCCATTAATGCTTGAATATTTTCAGTGAACTCTCCCATAATGAACTCTGGTTGGGTTCATTATACTGATAAAGGGATGTTATATAGAAATTGTCATAGTTGCTTTTATTATTGAAACTTTCCATTGTTACTGCAAACAGTGTAGACCCTGATCAGACGCCGCGTTATACGGCGTCTGATCTGGGTCTACACTGCTTGCAAATGTCCATTTTATGGGACGCTAGGCATAAATGGGTTAAGTAGTCGCAACAACTTGAAAAAAATTAAAACAGCGTGTCCCTTCCTCGGTTATTTTTAAGGGTATGAAATGTCAAAATAAAGTTTCTGAGGAAATACGCCAAAAAAAAAAAAAAAAAAAAAAATATATATATATATATATATATATATATATATATATATATATATATCAGCCTTTTGTTTGAGCTGTTTTTTTGCCAAAAAAAACAATGCTAAAGGTTAATAAAACTATACCAGTTTTGAACAAACGTTTCTGCAAAGGAAGAATGGTCACTTATAGTATAGTTATTGTTCACTCAAATCACATAATTTTATCAAATTTACCTATAATTTATTAAAAGTAAACACAATAAAAAGAGCAATTAATTTATTCTAAAAGAAACAGCGATGCACTATTAAGTTTCATCTATAGAAGAGTTTATTGCTGAGCCCAAGTCATCAGACGGTCCCTATTGAGAATCGGATTAATAACACACTGCCATTTTTGTTTGTTATTAGCTCCATTTATAGAAGTTCTAAACCGCTGTAGTACAAAACGTGTATTGTACAAGTCAGCAGTAATTTTACAAACCAACTGATTAAATTTTGCCGTTTAAGGGAGTTGGGTGTTAAAAGGAAATTACCTGTATGTAAAATTGATGAATGATTTTCCCATCATTTCTAAAATGACATTCTGGTACTTTACATAATGCTGCTATGCCGTTCTTTATATTCCTAGCGAGCACACGACGTTTATACAACGTCGCATGAACGTCGACGCAACGCAACTGCATCAACGTCAATGCGACGTTATATAAGCGTCATGAGCTCGCAGGATTAGATGTAGTTATCACAGTGATCTCGTTTATATAAAACTTACAAAAACACGCCTATATAATTTAGACCCCTGAAACCCCACTTTTATAGAGTAAAACTTGGATTTACAGGAGTATACATTTTTTTCTTATTTTGCTAAAATACATAGATTGTAGGTACTTGTTAGAACTGCCTTGTGGAGGCGGTTCTAACGAGTACCCACAATCTATGTTTTGAGCAGAAATATGAAAAATATCAGAATTTTTTATCTGAAAAAAATCGTTTTTTGGTTTTAAAATTTTCAATATATTTGAATAGGCGTGTTTAAAAAAAGAAAAAAGAAAAAAAAAAAGAAAAAGAAAACATGAATTCTACACTCGTATTATAAAGAAGAGAAGAGCACCATATAAACACCAGGGCCCAGTTGTTCAAAGCGTCGTTAGCTTAACGAGCTCGTTAGTGGTCAAAATGTTAACTGTCCTAGTAAGTACAATATCAAATTCACAGGTATTTTTGCTGAAAAAATGTGAGTAGCTTTTGCAAATGCAAAAGCTACTCACATTTCTTCAGCAAAAATATTAGCATTTATGCCATATTTAATGATCAAAGTTTTAACGATACGTTAACTAACGTCATCGTTAGTTTTGAACAACTGATCCCAGGAAGCATACAATGTATTAGTTATGTGAAAAAATATTGTACAGTCACATTATTATTTTAAACATTTTTGATAGCCCAGACATCGGGTCGCCTTATGTTAGTTCTTCGTCAATAAACATCATTTTGTTATGAAACGTTTGTATTCATTACGAAAACATGCTTATTCAAATATACTAAAAAAATTACCATTAAAAATGAATATTTGCAGATATAAAATTCTGATATTTATCATATTTCTGCTCAAAATATAGATTGTGGGTATTCGTTAGAACCGCCTCGACGAAGCGGTTCTAACGAGTACCCACAATGTATACTTTTGAGCAGAAATAAGAAAAATAATGTATACCCCTGTAAACCCCTGTTTTACTGTATAAAATCGGGGTTTAAAGGGGTCAAAATTATATAGGCTTGTTTTCGTGATGATTTCATAGGTACTGTTGTACCGAGCGTACTTTAACCTTACCACTCCCTGGACAAATTCAACAGACGGCAAATTTGTTATATTATTCATATTTTCCCAGAATACAGAATTTGACATGTCATGCATATTGTCTCATTCTGAGCCGTTCAATAACAAATGTGAAACATTCCATATTGCGAAAATATGATTGAAAAGCAAGAGAACAAGCAGCCTAAAAAAATCTATGAGTGAAAAACTATACGCATATACCGGGATGTCAGAATAGTGGGGGCCTTTCACATACGAATCAAGAAAAATCGGGTCAGTCATATACTTTTTGTTGAAGAAAGGGGGCTAATCATATACCTGGCAGCGCTGAAAAAGGGGGCCATTCGGCACGCACATCCGTACTATGCCATATACAGGAAGTCAGGGTTACCCCTCCCCGCCGCCCCCCCCCCCCCCCCCCCGCCACGAGGTTTTCGTAATGGTGATCCCAGGGTCCTGGTTTCGATTCCCGGTACAGATATTTTCTCCTTTCTCCTTATACTACAGAAGATATCACTCCTGCCATAAGTAAAAGCGAAGTATTGAAACACTGTTCGCAGATCATGCATTTGTTTCCTTCGGTGACTTCCCTAATTTCGAGTAGAGTGTTATAAAATATCCGCTACTCTTCAAAATTGACGTCCGCCATTTTACAATGAAGCGCGTTCACATTAACGTCATCAAAAGACAAACTATTTCACGTGACGTTACAATGAAGTCACGGAAAAGTTAGAACCTGCAATGTACGAGTATCATTATTCTATCCTGCTACAATTTTTCAGCGTAAGTGGTTCTTAATTCAAACGTTTTGTGCACAAGACACGAATTTTTAGATCACTCCCTCCACAATACAGAATAATGTAATAGAATACAGTTATTTTATGCCTGTTTGTGGAATAGTCAAAACTATTGCCCGTGGTGCCGTGTACAGCTCGGTGCACTATTGTCCGAGGCCGGAGGCAGGAAGCCGAGGGCAATAGTATATCGAGTTGTCCACTGTACCGAGGGCAGACGTTTTGACTATTCCACCATAACAGCCATGAAATAACTGTTTTATTAACCAACTAATGCTAAAATATTATTGATTTAGCCAAGGAGCGCTGTTTTAATTGGCGTGCGATGTCGGCACGCCAGCGTCATTCCCTTTTAAAGTTTACGTCACCAACCGTGGTATATAGTCAAAACTACTGCCCAGAGCATATGCACTGGGTTTAAACGGGTGACGGCATCAACTGTAGTATAGACAAAACTACTACTGCACAGTTGGTGACGTGAACACTGCGTGATTTCGTTGACGTAGCTTTGGCGCGCTCCAGTTAAGTAATAAACAGTCTAAATAGACAAAACTGTTTCATTGAGCTGTATATATATAGTAGGTTGGGTAATACGAGCGTACTTTTCACTATGTAGCGTAATTATTGCCTCATTGGCGCGCTCTGGACCCGTCGCACATTTGACGTCACTGACCGGTCAATAGATTTGACTTACCAAGATAGTTACGTCGTCCGTTTAAAACCGATCAAAACTACCGGGCTATACGTTTTAGCTCACCTGACACACTTCGGCCATCCTCACTCAAACTTCACATGAATATTGCCTACGCGACTCTCTATCAGAACAGCCAAAAACGCTTCCGCCACAATGAACAGAACTGAAAAGTAAAAAAACAATCTTTAAATGACAACTCCTCCTATTACCCTTAGGCCAATTTCAACCAACCTTCACAGAATTTTTGCCCAGGTGACTCTCTACCAAAATAGCTACACTGTAAGAGGGTTCCGCTACAATGAAAAAGATAGCCGCAAGAGCTGAAATAGAAAAACAAAATCTTTAAGTGACTACTCCTCCTAAACCCATTGGTCGATTTCAATCAAACTTCACAAGAATGTTGTCCAGATGACTCTCGGCCGAACTAGTTAAAACGGTTCTGCTCCAATGAAAAAAGTTGGCTTCCAGAGCTAAAATAGAAAAGAAGACATCTCCTCCTTCAAGAATCTTTGGGTCAGTTTCAATCGAACCTCACAGGAACGTTGCCTGGTGACTCTCTACCAAACTAGCTAAAATAATTCCGCTACGACGAACAAGATGGCCGCAAGAGCTAAAATAGAAAAAAAAAAAACTCTTCTTAAACCCTTTGGGCAATTTAAATCAATCTTCACAGGAATTTTGACAACGCTAGATCTACAAAAAAGTTAATATCAGTCAAGTATACTCTACAGTGTTTTCCTAAATAGAGCTAGGTATTTTCTTTGTTGGTATGTTCCGAACACCCATTTTCTCATGCCGTGGCTCCGATGTACTTCTATCTGTCCTACATTTTCAAATAGTTCATATTTGATTCAAATCTTAAATTACAGCTCCTGGCGACCCGCTCAACTATCCGAATGAGTTTTAAGTAATACAGTGTACTGACAAATTACTACTTATTACAAGAGAAAACCCATCTTATGTAAAATAGAAGCAGTCATGATATATACCAGCTTGGACATTCATCCTAACTTCATAGTCTTTATTGTTCATTCATTTCTTTCTGGTTCTAGTTCGAATGTATCTATCAGAACAGCTTAGACCATTATCAAACTAATTGGACATGCTGATTGGAATACTCGTTCACTCTTTGTCAGTGACGCATTTTCCTGACACAATTACGCATTTACAACACCCTAAAACAGGTTAGAAATTGGGCGATAACAACATACCTCGCCGATCTCTCTGCCAGGTCAGTGTGGCAATACGATGGGTATCATTTTCTGGACTTTTAATTTATTATTTGGCGCGGTATTCTACCAGTTGAACGGTAAGATAATAAATGGGCCACGACGTCAGAAAATGTTCGGGGAGGCGTCCAGCGCATTACGAAAACACGCCTATTCAAATACATGTATATTGAAAATTTTACCACCAAAAACTGAAAGTTTTCGGATAAAACTACTAATATTTTTGATATTTCTGCTCTAAACATAGACTGTGGGTGTTCGTTAGAACCGCCTTATCGAAGCGGTTCTAACGAGTACTCACAATCTATGTTTTTGAACAGAAATAAGAAAAATAATGTATACCCTGTTAACCCCAGGTTTACTATATAAAAGTTGTGTTTAAGGGGGTCAAAATTATATAGGTATGTTTTCATGATGGAGATTCAGATTAGCCTACACATTTGTGCAGTTTGGTCAGAATCTATCCTGCGTACATTTTGATAGCAAATAATGCAAAGTTTCTTAATGCGCTCAACGAAGGTTCTGATTAGTCCGTGCAGATACGCAGGCTGATTTGAGTCTTCGATTGACTCACATGTCAGGAAGTATGTTTTCTCATGTTGCGATTAACATTATGAAAACACGCCTATTCAAATATATAGAAAATTTCACATCCAAAAAGTGAAAATTTTTCAGATAAAAATTCTGATATTTTTCATATTTCTGCTAAAAACATAGATTGTGGGTACTCGTTTGAACCGCCTCATTGAGGCGGTTCAAACGGGTACCCACATTCTATGTTTTTGAGCGGAAATAAGACAAATAATGTATACCCCTGTAAACCCCAGTTTTACTATATAAAAGTGGGGTTTAAGGGGGTCAAAATTATATAGGCATGTTTTCGTGACGAATTGTTTCATTTGAATCTTTATTAAGATAATGGTTATTGTAAAGTATAAATCGGAATAAAATTAATCAAGAAATTAAAAAAAAAAAAAAAAAAAAAAAAAAAAAAAAAAAAAGGAAAAAGCGCATGCTAATATTGTATCTGTGATGACAGATCTTGGCAAGTATTATACTAGTAATTTGCCAAATTGATAAAAAGTTGAATAGAAAATACATTAAACAAAACAAGACAAAATATTTAGACGTAAACGTCTAAGTACCGCCGCAAATTTTGTTCATCTTTACATAGAAATATGGGACAAGGGTATACTAAAGTTTAATAAATTTTAAATGTAACAGGTAAAATCGAACAATAATGTGATTCTTTAACTTTCACTGCCGCAGGCGATAATAATAGGCATTTGCAAACATCAGATCCAGATGAGACGGCTCGTATCTTGATCTACGCTGTTTGACATTCAGTCTTTCAACTTTACGTATAAGCTTCTTTTCATGCGACAGTTTGTTAAAAAAGAAAAACAGATGACAATGTCGTCTGAAATTTGGCACCGAAAGAGTTAATGTTTGCTTTTATTTAGCTTTATGAAATTTCTTGCTTAAAATGAAAATAAAATAGACATTAAAACTGTTTATAACATAGTTTGTAATAAGGTTTTTTATATTTGCCGGGATCGTCACAAACCGACGACCCCGGCAAATACAAAAAGTCCTTAGTCAGCTAATCGAACACGCTCCCATATGTAAAAATCCAAAGCTATATTAAGGGACCGGCGCCCGCGCCGGTCAATAAAGAATAAATGAACAGTTTCGCAGTCCTAAGATTTCAAAATTGCTCTGATGGGCCCCGCAGTTTTGTATACTTATATATTAAATAAAACTTTCACATATTCTGGCTTCAGCTTGCCACTGGACCCTTTGTTTTATTTCATCACAGTGTTTGTAATTATGGTTGTATAATTGTGTTGTTTCACTTGTGAGGTACAGAATGTCTTATGCGGAGCGAATATATACTTGTTATTTGGACGGTCGTCAGAATTAAGGGTGAGGTTTAGCACAATCGCTAAAATCTGAATGACATCATTTACTACATACCTCACTGAGGGTTCTGATTTCACCACTGTTCTTATATCTTTTTAAACAACTGTCTTCTTTATGTTGCTGTGGTCTTGTATTGGACACATCAATTATGTTTTGTTTGGTGTTTGTTGTACACCCAATATTTCGAGATTTCATAACTGTCCACATTATCTGCAAGTTTCGGGAAGATCCAATCAAACCTGAACGAGTTCCACTGATAACAAAGTCAAACAGAGGCTTTTGAGTAATCGATGGGACGTAACTCTGAGAGTAATGATCCGATCTGACTAGTTTTGTACTTGTACGAGATTTCATCGATGTCCAGTTGCAAGTTTTAGGAACTTCCGATAAAAACTGAAGGAGTGATGGTGATGACAAGCGTTTTTCCATTGTAAGCCTATGGGACTTTGTGGTTGCCACAGCAACCAAGGTTTTCATTGGATATCCACGAAAAGCTTATGTCATCGATGTCCCACCAGAGGCATGCTACAAATGGGAATGGTTGAGACAAGCCTACAGACTATATAGTCAAATGTGCTGACGGACGATGGGGTGGCCTTTCATCCTAAAAGCTCCCCTGGAGCCTTCGGCAGGTGAGCTAAAACATATCATACATTTGTCGTCTGCTGAATCTGCCTATAGCGTGGTAAGTGTTAATGTTATAATGTGAAATGGAAAATACGGTGGAATACATGTAAAATAGGTTGGGAAAAAACAAAAAAAAAAAAAAAAACAAAAAAAAAACAAAAAAAAAAAAAAAAAAAAAAAAACACACACAAAAAAAACAAAAACAAAAAAAAAAAAAACAACAACAGAAGATCCATTAAAACAAGATTTCATGGACACCTATAAAATATGATGATTATAATAAAAAGACGAAATATTTAGACGTAAACGTCTAAGTACCTGCGCAAATTTTGTTCATGTTTACATAGAGATATGGGACAAGGGTACACTAAATAAATTTTCAATGTAACGGGTAAAATCGAACAACAATGCGATTCTTTGACTTTCACTGCCACAGGCTATAATAATAGGCTTTTGCAAACAGCATAGATCCAGATGAGACAGCTCATATGAGCCGTCGCATCTTGATCTACGCTGTTTGACATTCAGTCTTTCAACTTTACGTATAAACTTCTTTTCAAGCGATAATTTGTTAAAAACGAAAAGCAGACGACAAATGTCGTCTGAAATTAGGCGCCGAAAGAGTTAATATTTGCTTTTATTAAGCTTTATGAAATTTCTTGATTGAAATGAAAATAAAATAGACATTGATCTGTTTATAACACACTTTGTTTTAAGATTTTTTTTTATATTTGCCGGGATAGTCACAAATCGACGTCCCGGCAAAAAGAAAACGTCCTTAGTGAGCTAATCGAATAGTCTACCATATGTAAAAATCCAAAGCTATATTAAGAGACCGTCAATAACCCTAAAAAAGAACTGAAAAGAATACAATGATTTTCTCTACCGATATTTTAAACTTACCGGCACTCTCACTTTTCGATTCAACCATAGGAAAATCGTATAAGGTATGAAACTGAATTGAATGAATAAAGGATTGACGAATTGTGATTTCAATGGTTTTAACTTATAATATATATCATCTGGGTAATATAACTTAATCACCTGCTTTTGATGTTTTTCTTTTTATGACAGCAGAAAACAAAATTCCAGATATTATGGTTCTCGGGTGAACCTGAAACTGCATGCATGGTTGTTAACTTAATCACGGTTGATAGCTTTGCTTTTCTCTTTAATTCCACGACAGTGGGTCGGTTCTCTCTCCTCAGTCTGTTTCAGAAGGCTGGGGCTTGACTATCAATGTCTGTCGTTTTGTTATGTCTGTCGTCAGATAGCTATTAAGCCCTTTGCTTTGTTTCATCAATTGTTAGTTATTATAATGTACCTCACTGATGAGGTAGAGGGCACCTACGCTGACGAAAATATGTTTGTAATTTGAATCTGCATCAGGATGAAAGACGCGCTTTCGCGCGAGTAAAACTGGTTTAAGCCTTCTAATAGTATCTCTATCATAGGGATCAAACATGGTTTTTCATGCATTAACATTCCCCAGGTCCCGTGGGCCTCGGTTTTCAACACCTCCCAAGGGACCTGGCGAATGTTAATGCATTGAAAAACCATGTTCGATCGCTATTGTTGCATAAAAACTGAAAACATTTGCTACATTTCGCGTTATTTCTTGCTCTATTTTGTTTCACCTTTTCACCGATGTCTTCCGAACGCAATTTCCACGGACTATGCTCGTTCTAGGGTCGGGCAGTACACATCTCGTAACGGCAGCAAATCTGTGGCCCCGGTATGATCATACTGAAAATTGCGTAGCCGTGCATTAATAGCGCGTGAATTGCCTTGTTAATACACGGCTTTTCGCCGGTTAATGCACGGCTTTTAATAACGTGCGACAGTGCGTTTTATGCAAAGCCAAGGCGGTTCCTCTGTTGCAGCTCTTCTTTGTAAGTGCGTGAGTGTTTCATGTTTGACGATTGTTTTGTCTCCTTTTGGTGCCTCAGAAAGGTAGTGCATTGTGATTGTGGCATTTCCTGGGATTGTTTCACTTACATTTATACGATGTTCAGGGCTTTAATATTTTACAGCAGACGACAAATGTATTCCATTATACTACTACTACTACTACTACTAATACTACTACTAATAATAATTCTTCTTCTTCTTCTTCTTCTTCTTATTATTATTATTATTATTATTATAATCATTAATAGTAGTAGTAGCATGAGGTTTTTCTTCATCTTTTTCTTATTATTATAACCATTATTAACATTATTATTACTATCATTATTATTATTAATTTTGTTGTTGTTATTGTTGTTTGCCCTTAAAAATTGAGCTCTTATGTAGACTATTAGCATGTATTGTTGTCAAAATTATTCTGAGATACATGTATGAACAGCTATATGTAATAACTGCCGAATTTTACCCTGACTCTTTACCATATCTAACCTAAAGGTTAACTATCTGTTTATGTGTCTGGATGAGACGCACATCATCTTGACTCAGATGCGACAATCAGTGGCATCCGATCTGGGTCTACACTGCGCAGGCGTTTCAGTCCCATAACTTAGCATAAATATGGTATGATTTGTTAGCATTTCTATATACAGTCGAACCTCAATAGCTCCATGGCTCGTTTACCATGGCTAATTCGAACTGATTTTTGAGTTCCAACGAAATTCTTCTGATTGCTCAAGAAACAAATATTTAAGAAAATTTTCTTATTTTATCGTGAAATTGTAGGTTGAGTGTACCCATTAGAATCGCCTCATCAAGGCAACTGTAATGAGTAGACTCAACATACCTTTATTGTCTAGATGATCGAAACAAATTCCCTAAATTATCGTCATTTGCTTCCTGACCTGGCGTCATGATTAACTCTTAGTGACTCGAACTACCCATATTTCGAACAAATTTGCATGGTCCAAAATATGTTTGAGCCATTGAGGTTCGACTGTACATTGTAAAAGGTTCGCAAGCAACGATAATCTGTGAAAATGTTCCGGGCACAATAAGTTGCCCTGGTGGCACCACGTTGGAATTAGTATCTGCTACCTATGGACGATCATCATCGACCACCTGTCCACACTCTCGTCCGGCGACAATGACGAACACAGCCTGCAGCTCGTCCCAAGATATTTTCTCAATTGTTAAGAATACCTGCGGGTCTCAGGTAGACAGTTGCACAATAAAACCTAGTAACGGTTTATTCCAAGGGGATCCGTGTGTGGGAACTTACAAGTACCTGACTGTCGACTTTGTATGCAGTGCTCCTGGTAAGTTATTTTAAATCTTCTTTTAAAGGAAACTGGTACGTTTTGAGGGGTGGTTACTCTGTCAAAAATGTTTTTGCTTCCCTTCTAAAATGGCGTCTAATTAAAAGAAAATCTTGTTTTGAGCAACTTACTTCTGTTAAGAGTAGACCTCTTTTAAGAAAGGGATTGGTTATCACGAAAGCAACAGGGTCCAAACATTGTCTCCCTTTAAACATGACTGAAAATCTTACCAAATGTTTCCAGTCCCCTTAAGGGAAATAGATACACTTAGCAGATGTTCTGCTATTTTTGTTAAGGGGAACAAACTTTGTGACTTTCTGTTTACTTTTCTGTACTCCAAACTTTTTTTCTTAAAAAATGAACTTTAAAAACAATGAATTTGCTCCAAAAGGGTCTGCTCTTAAGGCATAAAAATGTCCTAAAGGGGAGCATATTCTATTTGTTCCTTTTAGAGTTGACCTTTTTTTTTTCAGAAGGGAGCTAAAACATTCAGTTTGACAGAGTTATTTGCCTCTCTTGAAAACACACAAATTCTAGTTAAAAAGGAAAAATGACAAGTCACATAAAAATGTCCGATTAAAATCAAACGACAGGATTCCCAGCGTTTATGCAATACAGATTCAGATTCTCTTCTATTCTATAAAGTACATTGGTCAGAAATAAAGAAGCCGCAACGTCAGAAAACGTACCTTCGGACATATGCGCTGTCTGATCAGAATTTACGCTGGACGCATTTTGGATAGCCAAATACGCAAAGCTTTTCCATGCAGACAACGAAGACACTAATCAGACTGATTTGAGTCTTCGTTGGATGCACATGTAAGAAGGTAAATTTCCTCACGCTACAGCTCAAATAAAACGGTAGACAAAAGAGTAACAAAACACTGTATAGGTTTCTTTCTTTTGTACTCAATATGGATGTACCGAAGTACTACGATAACAAAAGCTCTGATAACTCGAATACTTTGGTTGACCAGCACTTATATTTGAGACCCCTTTTGGTCGTTTTTCCATTGACATCAACTCTTGATTATTGGAAAACCTAAATTTTACAGTCCCTTTCATGCCTATTTTAGTTATCGTAGGAGGATGGTTGTAGACAGCACAGTCGAACTTCAATGGCTCGAATATCGTTGGGAGCATAACATTTTTTCGAGATATGAGTAGTTCGAGCCACTGAGGGTTAATAATGGTGCCAGGTCAGGAAACATATAGCCAAATTTAGGGAATTGTTGTTTCGATTTTCAACACAGTAATTGTATGTTGAATTTACTCATTAGAAGCGACTCGATGAGGCGATTCTAATGAGTGCACTCAAAACCCAATTTATGATGAAAAAAAAAAAAAATCTCAGAATATTTGTTTTCTAGAGCTATTGGAAGGCATTTGTAGGGACTCAAAAATGAGTTCGAATTAGCCATGGTAAACGAGCCATTGGTGTTCGAGCTATCGATGTTCGATTGTATATACAGAGAAGTGAATACAAACCAAAACTCCAGATACCGCACCTTTTTTTAACAGAAAAAATATTTATATTTTTCTTATTTATCCCCGAAAACATATGTTGTGGTACTCATGAGAAACGCCTCACCGAGGCGTTTCTCATGAGTACCACAACATATGATTTTGTGAGTATATGAGTATAAGGCGCATATGCGAACAACGATATCTTGTCAAGGCTTCGCAGTCTTATTAGAGAAACATTTGATACTTCAGAATATGCCGTATGACATAGTCTACAAACACCCTGGTGAGACCGTGTAGCTGCCAATGATCGTATCTGCGCTTATTATCACGAAAACATGCCTTCATAATTTTGACCCCCTTAAACCCCGCTTTTATATAGTAAACCTGGGGTTTACAGAGGTATACATTATCTTTCTTATTCGTCTGATCAAAAACATAGATTGTGGGTACTCTTTAGAACCGCCTTTGCGAGGCGGTTCTAACGAGTACCCACAATGTATGTTTTTAGCAGAAATATGAAAAATATCAAATTTTTTATTCGAAAACTTTCAGTGTTTGGTGGTGAAATTTTCAGTGTAGTTGAATAGGCGTGCTTTCGTATTGGCTCGGAAAGATTTTTGCATGAATCTACCCATGTATTACTTGTACATTGCTAGGCCCTGTGGATGGCGGCTGGTCCGACTGGGGAGACTGGAGTACATGTTCGACGTCATGTGGACTTGGCTACATGTCTAGACCAAGGACGTGCACAAATCCTCCGCCTAGTGGAGGGGGAGCGGATTGTACGGGAGGCCTAACTGAAACTACCGCCTGCAGTTGTAATCCACCTTGTCCAAGTACGTTCTGTACAGAGTTGTTGCCCCTATATACCAACTTCGACATATCTTAATAGAATACTGGCATACGAATTGCCCGTTCATATACAGCCAGTCCTCTAAACCCTCAACCGACATTCGATATAACGACAAAATTCGTTATAGTGATAATTTGACTTGCACGAAATCTTTGTTCAAGAGGTGATGTTAATCAGACATTGTGCTAGAATATTGTACTTCAAGAATCATATGTTTCGGAAATTGTTAGAATCGTCTCAGTGAGACTAATATAACAATGTTTAAAACATATGTGTCTCACTGAGCTGATTCTAACAATTATCTAAAACTTATGTTTAATGGGGAAATAAGAATGAAATAACCCTTTCTTACATATTATTCTGCTGCGTTCATGAATTGTTTAAAACAACAAATTCATTTTAATGTCAACTTCTTTGAGGACAAATGATTGCGTTGTACCGAGAGTCCACTGTATATGTCTTTGCTTGCTTTTCGTCCGTCTTGTTAACACACATTTCGTTCATACACATGTGTGAAATAAATACTTCTAAGCACTCGCTTATATAAATCTTTTTTCTCTCACCAAACAAATATCCATTGCAAATTCCATGCACTGCTTGGCCTAAGCTGACAGTATCTGATATATGGGTACATTCTGAGAAGTTGTGTTGTGTACCATAAGTAGGTCATCATGACCAATGTAAGAAACCTCACCTACATTGTATAGCAGAGAAAACATATCCACTGTATGACATTACGAAATCATGCCTATTCAAATATACTGAGAATTTTACCACCAAAAAATGAAAACTTTCAGATAAAAAAAAAAGCTGATATTCTTCATAATTTTGCTCAAAACATAAATTGAGGGTGCCCGTTAGAACCGCCTCGGCGAGGCGGTTCTAACGAGTACCCAAAATCTATGTTTTTGAGCAGAAATACTGTAAACCCTGTAAACCCCTGTTTTACTATATAAAAATGGGGTTTAAGGGGGTCAAAATTATATAGGTATCTTTTCGTGATGTAGAGCATTTTTAACAGAGTTGTTACCTATAAACAATACCCCTTAAACTCAGTTTTACTGCTATTTATGGCGATTCCGGTTTTCATTTTAATAGTTGATTGCAAGGATTATCAAACCATTGGCAAGACAGATTCCGGTGTGTACTCAATCACTCCTGATGGATATGCGGATGGATTTGACGTCTATTGTGACATGGAAACAGACGGCGGGGGATGGTTGGTAAGTCTTAAATGGATGAAATTAGCAAGTATTGAAATATGTTTAACAATTACAGTTTGTTCTATGATCTGACAGCGAATTTGTATTATGACAGTCCCATTTTGCAATAGTTTGTAAATAATAGCCTCAATAGTTATTTTTGTTCTTATCGCTGCGGTAACAATGGCTTTGTATCCCCATTTCTCTACCCTTACACTCGCCTTTTTGAAGAAAAGCGAGGGGACATGGTATGCGGCTTTCCGTGGTTGGTGGTGGGTGGTTACGTATCCTTTGACAGTGTACCTTGTATCCGTGACTGCTTCTAGAGTTTTATGCCGATCTTTTTTAAAACCGAATAGATATCTTTGTCATGGTCTGATGATGTGCATGTGATTTGGACATAATCCTCAGATTATTTTTGTCACTTTTTTCGCGTTTGAAAATTAATCATTTTTTCTTTACTTTTCCGCATTTACGAAGTGTTTTTGCGAGGTATACAATACTGTCAAAAGTGTAAATAGAAGAGGGTACGTACTTTTGGGTGATTTTTAAAAGGCGGGACACATACATTCTTTGAATTTGCTTGTCACAAACGACAGCGGTATCACTAGCTGTTGTAATTACTCGTACATACATTACTAGATGCGATTCACATCTTTTATAAAGACGTTTTACACTAACGTTTTATTCAGAAGACACTTTTAAATCCTACATCGTTATCATAAATGTACCTATTTTGCTGTTGTGTTTCCTCATCTCTGCTTGTTTCGATGTCCTGTGGAGCATCACGAAAACATGCCTATATAAAGTTGACCCCCTCAAACCCCACCTTTATATAGTAAAACTGGGGTTTACAAGGCTATACATTATTTTTCTTATTTCTGCTCAAAAACATAGATTGTGGGTACTTGTTAGAACCGACTCGTACTTACATTACTAGATGCGTTTCACATCTTTTATAAAGACGTTTTACACTAACGTTTTATTCAGAAGACACTTTTAAATCCTACATCGGTATCATAAATGTACCTATTTTGTTGTTGTGTTTCCTCATCTCTGCTTGTTTCGATGTCTTGTGGAGCATCACGAAAACGTGCCTATATAAAGTTGACCCCCTAAAACCCCACCTTTATATAGTAAAACTAGGGTTTACAAGGGTATACATTATTTTTCTTATTCTGCTCAAAACATAGATTATAGGTACTCGTTAGAACCGCCTCGCAGAGGCGGTTCTAACGAGTACCCACAATCTATGTTGTGAGCAGAAATTTGAAAAATATCAGAAATTTTATCTGAAAATTTTCGTTTTTTTTTTGGTGGTAAAATTTTCAGTATATTTGAATAGGCGTGTTTTCGTAATGGGCTTTGCTTTATGATTGTGGTCTTTCCTAGGTATATAACTTCATTTCTCCTTTTGGCATGGTACTTTCCTAGGTAACCCAATTTCTATTTTCTGGCGAGGCAAATGAACAGGGGGTAACACCACACTTTCCTAGGTAACTCCATTCTTATTTTTGGCATGGCACTTTCCTAGAAAACTCCATTTCTGTTTTTGGCATGACACTTTCCTACATAACTCCACTTCTGTTTTTGGCATGACACTTTTCTAGATAACTCCAATTTTTCTATTTTTGGCATGGCACTTTCCTAGGTAATTCCATTACTATTTTAGGTGGGTTACTTTCCTACGTAACTCCATTTCTATTTTTGCCATAACACAGCAATTAATTTCATGCTGCGCATATATTTAATGCTGTTATTATTTCATCCACAGGGATGACATTTTCCATCACAATTCAATCTCCTCTGTTGCAGTTCTTTCTCTGTTCGCATGTCTGTTTTAGGCTAAGTACCGTATTGTTTAATCATTGTTATCTACTCTTGTCCTTTTTTTTGTTACCTTAGGATAGCTGTGCTTCGTGATTGTGACCTTTTCAGGATAACTTCATTTATGTTTGTGGTGGTGTTTAATTTTTTGACCGGAAAGCTCAGAAATCCTCTTTCCAATAAGAAACTTTATGTTGTTATTTATTTGTTCGTTTGACCAAACATAATAAATCTCTGGTATATTTTTATATCATTGCATCCCAGACTAAATGAAGGCTTCCTCCAATCTGGTTCAGGAAAAATGACGTCTGACTGTCAGTATCTGTGATATGGGTCATCGTGGTTATGTTTGTTGTTTCTTACGCTCTATCTTCAGTTTTCCACTGAACCCTTTGCTTTGCTCCAATCATATGTATTTCATTGTACTGTTTCACAGATGAGGTAAAGGATCCGGATGCCGACCGGACCATATGTTTGAAATTTGGAGCTGAATCAGAAATAAGTATGAAGCTGCGCTCGAATTAAACCGGTTTAAGCCCCAGTAGTTTTTTTCTGATTGTTCTGTTCCTCTGTTTCGGTTCGTCTATACTCGTGTGTCGGTCGTTTCTTGTGTAGCGTTTTTGTCGTCGTTTGTTCCGTGTCCCATTTTATGTCTGGTGGTTGTGGCGTTTCCTGGACGTTGTCACGTAAAGTTTAGATACAGTCGAACTGCAATGGCTCAAAAATCTTTAGGGCTATAGAAATATGTTCTAGACACGGGTAATTCGAGCTTGGGAGAGTTAATCATAGCGCCAGGTCAGGAGGCAAAAGGGGATAATTTAGGGATGTATTTTCGATCCTCTATAAAAATAATGTAATGTTGAGTGTACTCATTAGACTTGCCTTAATTAGGCGATTCTGATGAGTACAAATAACATGCAATTTCATGCAATAAAATAAAATGAATAAAATAAAATGAATAAAATAAAAAAAAGGACAATATCCCTAAAAGATCTCTGAACTCTTTCACTGCCACAGGCGATAATAATAGGCTTTTGCAAACAGCATAGATCCAGATGAGACGGCTCAATGAGCCGTCTCATCTGGATCTACGCTGTTTGACATTCAGTCTTTCAACTTTACATATAAACGTCTTTTCAAACGATAGTGTTCTGAAATAAAAAAAAAAAAAAGCAGACGACAAATGTCGTCTGAAATTTGGCACCGAAAGAGTTAACACTTGTTTTGTTGAGTTATCGGAAGAATTTTCTTGGGAATCAAAAACGAATGCGAATCAGCTCAGTAAACGAGTCATTCATGGTTGAGTAATTGTGTAATTTTACTGCACTTTTTAGGTAATCCAAAAGCGAGAGGACGGATCAGAGGATTTCAACAGGAACTGGTTAGATTATCAGACAGGATTCGGTAATGTTGAAAGTGAACACTGGTTAGGTAGGTTATCCAATTTTTCTCTTGTTTATCCCATTCATGCCGAGTGGACTCTTTTACCGTAACGATTTGGACTAATCCATTTCCATCAACAGTGGTGTTTGGATAACTTTTTTTTACCATTGCTATGTTTGTAAAAGTTCCTGTATTTGATCCGAACATCGTAGATCCTGATCAGACGCCGGATTGTGGCGTCTGATCAGGGTCTACATTGTTTGCCAATGTCCCTTTTATAGGACGCTAAGCGTAAATAGGTTAACCTTTGTCGCCCTCAGGGCAGTATCAGCAGACGACAATTTGATGATTTTTTATTTATTTTCCCAGAAAATAGCTGTTGAATTTTCATGCAAATTGTCTCTAAAGGAGACGATTTGCATGAAATATCGAAGCCTGTATTCTTGGAAAATATATATATTTCGAAGTGTTACCAGCTGATTCATTTCGAAAACAAGCCTGTTCAAATATATAGGGAATTTCACCTCCAAAAACTGAAATTTTCAGATAAAAGATAAAAACAAAACAAAACAAAACAAAAAAAAAAAAAAAAAAAAAAAAAAACTATGATATTTTCCATATTTCTGCTCAAAACATAAATTGTGGATACTCTTTAGACCCGCCTCGGCGAGGCGGTTCTAACGAGTACCCACAATATGTGTTTCTGAGCAGAAATAAGAAAATAATGTATACTTCTGTAAACTCAAATTTTACTATATAAAAGTGGGGTTTAAATTATATAGGCATGTTTCCGTGATTTTTTTTTCAACATGCTGAGCGTTAACCTTGAATTATGGAAGATTTTGTTAAGGGACTATTTATTATACATTTCATACTTTTACCATCATATTTTGCAAGGGGATGGGGGTGATAACTTTGTAATAGTTAATTTCTTTCCCTGCACACCAAGCCCCTTTGGGAACAAATTTTACATTTTAGAGCAGACTTTTTCCAGGCGGAAATTGGTGCTACCAATTCCGCCTGGAAAGAGTCTGCTCTAAAAATGTAAAACAGGAAAGCTATCTCCCCTTGTAAATAAATGTCCGAAACTCTTCCAAGTGTACCCAGTCCTACTTGAGACCGAGCCCATCCTGTGAATGTGATTAGGGTCTGCTCTGTCCAATGATATTCGTTTTACTTATCACATTATTCATTGATTTTGTAAGTATGCAGTGGAAGCCTATTCGCAGCGTACGCCGATTTTTCTTTTGCTTCTCATTTGCTGTAGGGTCGTTCACTTCTTCACTCTTGCTTTCACTGCCACAGGCGATAATAATAGGCTTTTGCAAACAGCATAGATCCAGATGAGACGGCTCAGTGAGCCGTCTCATCTGGATCTACGCTGTTTGACATTCAGTCTTCCAACTTTACGTATAACGTCTTTTCAAACGATAGTTTCTTAATATATATATATATATATATATATATATATATATATATATATATATATATATATATATATATATATATATATATATATATATATATATATATATATATATATATAAAACAAACAAAAAGAACATACGACTGAAATCTGGCGCCGAAAGAGTTAAGCGGGCTGAATACACTTGGTAGATTGGTATTTACAAGGGGGCCAACATTTAAGACCCGGTTGGCGCGTCTGCACACCTAGCCCTTTTTTTTAAATAGGATCTACTTTAAAAGGTTTATTTTTAGAAAGAACCTTTTACAGAAGGGAGGCAAAACAATTTTGCCAGGGTTTCATTTTACATTAGGAGAAAAAGTGCGAATATGCATAAAGAAAGAAAAAAGTAAGGAAGAAAAATCAAACAAAACTCAGAATAGGACAAAGAAAGAAAGAAAGAAAAAAGAAAGAAATTAGTAATTGTGTTTCTAAAGAAAGAAAGAAATTAATAACTATTTTCCTTTGGAGAGCATATGGGGAAAACATTTTTTTTTTCTTCCTGGCATTTTAGGAAATGAGAAACTTCATGACATCACAAAGCAAGGAAGCTATGAACTTAAGATAGACCTAGAAGACTTTGACGGTAACAAGGCGTATGCACGGTATAAATACTTTGAGGTTGGACCATCAACACAGAAATACAGACTGAGGGCGGAGGTATTCACTGGCGATGCAGGTGCACCTTTTTTTTTTTTATTGGTTCATTATATGTGCCGCAACTAGCGGAAATATGCCTTCGGAGCATGCACGGGCAGCGAAGGCCCAGATCAGAATGCGCGTATACGCAGTCTGATCAGGGCATTTGTTGTCTACTGCCAGAGTCATTGGATACTTTAGAATGTACAGTAAAACCTGTTCAAGACAGCCATCTTTGAAATTGACTTTAGTGTTTGATTGGAAAGGTAGTTGTCTTATAAAGGTACATGTCATGTAATTTTGCTAGCAAAATTACATGACATGTACCTTTAAAAGACAGACAACTTTTTCCACATCAACCACTATTTAAAGTCAGTCTCGAAGGTGGCTCTCTTACACAGGTTTTACTGTATCAATGAAAACTAAACCCGAATGAGACCTTGTGAATCCGCGCATTTTGCGCATGCTCGAAGGCACTTTTCGCTCGTCGCGGCCCATTTAAGCAAGTCAGGAGAAAATGTGTTTTTGGAATAAAAGCGAATAGCAAAGATTTAGATCACCCTGCAGAGCCTGTAGTCTGTTCAGGAATCTTGTTTTACGTTATACTGAACCATACGGCATATTACATAAGGTTTCCTTATACCGTATTTACCGTATGTATTCGGACAGACAGGCCTGAGCAAACAGTGTAGACCAAGATGATACCGCAAATCGCGGCTTCTCATCAGAGTCTACACTGTTTGAAGCTCATCCAGCAATTTTTTTACACAACATCGGGTAGCAAATTTTACTTTTTCAAATTTTAGAACAGGTATGGTCAGGAGTTGAGGTTTTTTTAGAGTAAACACGGTAGGTATTTATCGATCTCCAGGTGAAGAGAGCTCGGCAAGGGAGATCACTCTAGCGTAAAGGTTAGCATGTCCGCTTTGTAAGAAGTAGGTCGAGATTCGACCCCCGTGTCAGGCATACAAACTGTTCTCAGATTTCTGTTTTTTTTTTTGTTTTGTTTTTTTCTTTCTTTTTCTTGCTTTTTTATTTGAGCGCAGAGTGCTCAAGGTAAGCTATCATGATCACACTATGTCCATCATTCGTCGTCAACATTTGCCTTGTGCACTCTTTAGAGCTGGCAAGGCTGATAGCAAAGTCAGTAACGTGGACCAGAAGCATAGGCATAGCGCCAGTTACGCACAATACGCATGTGCCTAACATGCTTAAAATGTTTTATAATAAAGTTCCATTAAGATAAAGTACTTTGCTTCTTTACCATTGGAACTGCTCTTACAGGAAAGACTTTGCTCCCAGAGGGAGCAAAGTCTTTCCTGTAAGAGCAGCTCCTATTCTGGTTGCAATTCTAAACATAGTTTTCAAGATTTTTTCCTGAGTGTGCGTGAAAATAATTGCGTTTTGGCTGCGCCACTGAGAAGCATTCAACAAAGTATTGCAAACTTACAAATGTAGCTCGAGACCAGATATTCACATTCGCTTTGACTTTGATAATGACACTGCAATCCTGAACCATTCCTTTCGAATATGTGGACAATGCTGTCATAAAATCGGTACAAAGGACATAGTTACTGAGGTGTTTATAAAGATATAAAAAAACATCGATGTATAAAGATCAGAAAAAGTACATATATCCTGGAATCAAGATCCAAAAATAAGGCGGTGAACTTTTATGACCCCAGTAAGCATTCTTTATAAATCTATAGCGGGCCGTTATCGGGAAGTCGTCACTCAAAACCTAGAAAGCGCCCTGACGAAAACAAAACAGAAGGTGGGCGATAAAAGTATGGAGTTGAAGACAGTGGCCTGTTTTCTGCTAGGATGCTTATTGTCGCCAATACACCTTCAGAAATCAGTGTTGAGGCAGTATAAGGACATACGAGCTCTCAGTTGTGCCGACAGCTTTGTTTGCAGTTGATGGGTTAACGAATCATTTTTCTGACACAAGTCAGCTTATGACAATACTGGAGAAATCAGTAGATCAGTCTTCAGTATCAAACGAAAGACAGCTAATGTGGAGGAACAAGAAATCTTGAAATGTGTTTGTTACAAGTCTGCTCGTGACACTTATAGATGCAAATCCTAGTGTACAAGTCTAACTATCTGTCTGTACTGACCTTTGTAGCAGTGGAGCGGAAAAAAACTTGTACAACAAAACGATTATGCACCTTAATCGTCCTGGAGTCTTGGACAACCAATAAGTAGCTTAGCCTAAGGTTTAAGCAGGGTGGTTAAGTAGTACTGGAATGTATTCAAGGATTGTGATGGAGTGGCAGAGTGTGAGGACCCTGATCAGACTGCTACTTTAGGAGCAGGCTTGTCTGGGTGTGCACTGTTTGCTCAATTCTGTGTGTCAAAGAGTATAGGATCATTATGGTACTCCTCATATTTGGCGATCAAATTTCTGCTATCAGTTCTTTTATGGTTTGGAGTGATCCATGTGGGTCGACTGCACGGTGGTGTGTCAACAGGCGCAGGTGTCAGTGCAGGGGACGTGTTGTTCGGACATTGGGGTTTCCGCCACATGGTCCCCTGTCCTGGCCAGTGCCATTATGTGGTTGATACGTGTACATGTGCCGTGTGGCTGGCAATACTACAAATCAGTGCTGTAATTGTTGATGTTTACCTAAACTATTTTATGTAAAAGTCTAGATGGGATTGGGTGTTTTGTGATTTTTTTTCATGGTGGGAACCAGTGTTGTTGGTGCTCAGTTTGGCCGCCCCTGTGAGGCGATTCGAATGAGTACTCAGAGCATGTTTTTCCCCAGTTAAGGGTTGGTAGGGGTAGAATTTGATTTTCACCAGATAGCCACTCTTATATGTAGCTCTGGAGTGGTGCATATTTAGTCTCTTGTAATTCTATATAGAATAGCATGGTTAATTTTAATAATTGCTGTGTATATTGAACTATTATGCTGTTAACCATGATGAGACTCTAATAAACAAATAAATAAATAAATATCAACTACCTATATGGAAACCTAACCTTGTATGCCTTCGACAGATAAGGGGGCTACAAGCTATTAGTGCAATTCACACAGATTTTACTATAATGTAAAATTATTTAAAAGTGATAAGAAAACAAAATATCTGGTTTTGGAAACAAATGCATTTGAGGGGAAATCTTAATGCTTAATACATGTATGTAATTGCGCTTCTCGATATTAATCGAAATTGACTATATACTCCTTGACTATTCAAGCAAACGTTTAATGGCATATGGGTTGATTATACGCAAAGGGGATCAGTATCTGGTCCATGCCCCGCGAGCATTGATGCATACACGACACCTTCTTGGCATGCTAGCGATTGTTCGGCTTCAAATCAAATTGAATTTTCTCGTACTCCCTTTCTACGTATTTAGGAGATCCATTAAATATTGTCCCTTGTAAACTGATGACGTTTTCTTATTTATCTAAGAATACAAGATTTGACAACATCCGTTGAAATTATACTAATGCAAATTAAATCCTTACATGAGCCAATGACATTTGAGCAACGCCAAGCAAAAATGTGCCCGCCGGGCATTTGCAGACAGAGAAGACTTAGATCAGACCGTGCGGATTCGTAGTCTGATCAGGGCTTTCGCTGTCCGCTGCCAGAATCATTGGACACTAAAGAACGTATCAATGGATAACATAAGCCGGGATCAGACCGCCCGCATGCGCAGGATAATGCGAATCCGCACATTTGCGCATGCTCGAAGACACTTCTTCGCTTGACGCGGCCCATTTAATATTTCGGATTGTGCACTTAAAATTTTTATTTCCTAATAATTTTAAGCCATTCCTTACTATCAGTGTAGATGCTGAACAAGCAGCTCTTTAGGAATAGATTGAGCAGAGTCCATACTGTTTTGCCTTTTACAGAGCAGTATTAGACAGGTCGTCACCAGTGAAATATGTTTGTTCAAGTTTAAAAAAAAAAAAAATAAAAAAAATAAATAAATAAATAAAATTCCACTATTACGACCACCTTTGGTAAGTTGTCTTCTTAGCGGGGCTGTCTTAATATTGGATGTAGAACAAAGCTCTAGATAAGGGATTTTTTTTTCAGCCTTGAAAGGTACTGGTATTTTTCCTATTTCTCAACAAAAAGTATGTTGTGATACTCATTAGAAGCGCCTCGCGGAAACGCTTCTAATTAGTACCCACAACATATTGTACGCTGTCGGAGAGAAAGAATAACAAATATTATGTGGATACCCCCTCTTATCTGGTGCTATATAGAATAACAAGAAAATCCCATTTGGAAATGGCAAAATCTGGGCCCAGTTGTTCAAAGCGTCGTTAGCTTAACGAGCTCGTTAAGGGTCATTTCGTTAACTGTTTAAGGAGACTCAATACACAATATTCTGATATTTTTGCAGAAAAAATGTGAGTAGCTTTTGCACTGCAAAAGCTACTCACATTTTTTCAGCAAAAAATTTCGGCATATTTGCGTATCACTCGATGTAAATTTTAACGAATCGTTAACTAACGACGTCGTTAGCTTTGAACAACTGGACCTTGGTTTTAGTAGCGGTGGTCTTAAAAATACATATAAATTTGAGTTAAGAGGATTTCATTAATGTAGGCAGAATGTAAGTCATTTGTTGCAAGGGAGATAACTTTATAACTTTCTGTTCGCTTTCATGCCGCACTACGTTCTTTCTAAAAAGGGACTACATTGAAAGTAAAGAACTCGGAACAAAGTCATACCTTTTTTTTCTGTAGACGCCTTTCAGAAGTAATGCAAAACAATTTTGAGTTACCATCCACATGGAAATGTACAAAGTGACTTGTCTGCAGCTGATGTTGAGTGCCGTGTTTTTCCCCGTACTACATTATTGTTCAGTTATTTTGGTCGATTATTTTACAATCTACCCAAAGTAAATGCACACCAAAATTTCCTAAAAGCTGTTGTTCACGTGATTATCATTCACCAATGAAACAAAACCGCGCGTGTGTACGAAATCCAGATAACGCTTATTTATAGCCGCGCTATTATTGTCGCTTTGACGTCAGAGTGCTATATAAAGAGGGTTATCTGAGACATTGACATTGTTGTTTGTTTCCAAAGGCGACTGCTACAGGGGTTTTTGCTAAAAGGGTAGAATTTGCTCATCACGAAAACATGCCTATATAATTTTGACCCCCTTAAACCTCACTTTTATATAGTAAAACTGGGGTTTACTGGGGTATACATTATTTTTCTTATTTTGTTCAAAAACATACGAGTAGATTATGGATCATTGTGGGTACTCGTTAGAACCGCCTCGCCGAGGCGGTTCTAACGAGTACCCACAATTTATGTTTTGAGCTGAAATATGAAAAAATATCAGAGTTTGTTTTTTTTTATCGGAAAATCTTCAGTAATTGGAGGTGTAATTTTCTGTATATTTGAATAGGCGTGTTTTCGTAATGTATTTACGGGAATAAATTCCTTCCTTTTAGAGTAGATTCCTTTTCGGAATGGACTTATTTTAAAGTAAGGCAAACAAGAAGTCACACAAGTTGTCGTCCTTGGCGGAAATGACGTTCCCTTTAAGGTTATTACGGTATTGTTGTTATTTTTGTCACCAGGTGATTCCTTGGGTTACCATAGTGGACGCCCATTTTCTACGAAAGACAAAGACTCCAGCGCTTCTTGTTGTAAAGCCTACAAGGGTGGGTGGTGGCACGGATCATGTCACCAGGCAAACCTAAATGGGCTGTACCTCTCTGGTATGCATGAATATTACGCTGACGGCGTTGAATGGATAACCTGGATGGGGTATAACTATTCGCTGAAGAGATCCGTAATGAAGATTAAAAGACGGTAGTCGACTGACAAAAAAGAAAAAGAAGATAAAAAATAGAAAAAAAAAAACATGCCTGTCAAATTAAGCTATCTTTATTTAACCCTTGCATCCCTGCATACCAATACAGACACGTTTGCAGACAGTGCAGATCCAGATGAGACGGCTCCAAACTGTCTGTTACAGAGTTTTGACTGAAACCCCTATTTGCATCAACGGGTGCGTCTAAAATCAGAGATTGAAGAGTCCATTTAAGAAAATCGGGGATGAATGGTGTCATAGGAAGCTTCTTTGGGAGCTCAACACTGAGCATACTGGGGAAAAATTCCGCAAACATTTTTAAATAATTATATTCATTTTTCCCCAGAAAATATGATCTGATTTTTCAAGCAAACTTCTCCTAAGGAAAAATAAGAAACACTAAACATTTCATGTAAATGGACGTTGAATTTTTCAATATGTGTATATTTTTTTTTATTTTTCATTCGAGAAAATAAGTGTTGGAATTCCACGTGAATCGTCTCTTAAGCATGTCAAGCGGACGATTCACATGAAATGTCAATATATATTTTCTATGAAGATTCATATGAAATGATGAAATGACAATACTTATTTTAGCAGACGATCCACATGAAATGCCAAAACATTTTCTGTGATAATTTTGATTGGAGCTTTTAGAGTTTAAATATCTTCTCCGTTTTCCACTGTTCTTGTGACAACTAAAATGGCATAAGTAAACTAATTATCGTACATGTATAGTTGTGTTAATATAATGCGTCATTTCTAATGTCCATTCCTCGCTTAGGATAGTTGATATACTTTTAACCCTTGTCATGCTGAATAAATTAAGATGCCAAACCCACTTCTTATTGTCAGCCAATCAGATTACTTGATCCAGGCTGTTGATACATATTACTTACTTAATGAAAAACAGTGCAGACCAGATCAGTTGGCTTCAGAAGCCAACTGATCTGGATCTTCACTGATTGCAAAGGCAGGACAGATTCGGACTCTGCAGGACCAGGGTTAAATAAAGACAAGTCTGTCAAAATTGATTTTCCCCCATTGGGAGCAAATTCTCTCCGTGTTTAGGAATAAGTCCCTTTTTAGCTTGTGCGCAGAAAAGCAAACAGGAAGTCACAAAGGTTGCCTCCCATCTCAGTTTGCCAATACGAAAGGTACAGGTAGAGATATCATTATGAAAACATGCCTATTCAAATATACTGAAAACTTTACCACCAAAAAATGAAAATTTTCAGATAAAAAAATTCTGATATTCTTCATATTTCTGCTCAAAACATAGATTATGGGTACTCGTTAGAACCGCCTCGGTGAGGCGGTTCTAACGAGTACCCACAATCTATGCTTTTGAGCAGAAATAAGAAAAATAGTCTATACCCCTGACTATATAAAAGTGGGGTTTAAGGGGGGCAAAATTATATAGGCATGTTTTCGTGATGTAGCAGCCACGACGGCGTCTGCGTTTGTGTTGGCATCGGCGTCGGCGTCGGCTTTGTTCAAAGTTTTTAGTTAAACTTTTTGAATAGGAAGAAAGGCAATGATCAGGAATTACCTAACTCCTTCCGGCCAAGACACCAAAGGGAAAGAAGGACGCACCTAAAGCAACGGCATCACAATCAAAACATTACAAGCAGAAAGCCAAAAGGACAGTGTGTTTCCCAAAAAAAATGGCAAAACGGCTATCCTAAATGAAAATTTTCACCAGGACATACATGCAAAGACATACAATGAAAGAAATAGTAAACCACAGCAGAAGCTCCACCTTGGAACGGTCAGTAGAAATATTACTGGAGACTAGGGGCTTAAATCGATTTTACGTGGCCACAACCCTCGCCCTTAGTTCTGCCGTGGTATACACAAGACATTTGTCAGTCCGCGTGAAGGGTTCCAAACTCACAAGTGAAAAATCTTTGAGAACATACAAACATAAAAATGAAACGAATAGAGAGATGAAAGAACGATGAGGATTCGACAGCAAGAAATAACTGAAATGCTGAAGCAAAAAAAAAAAAAAAAAAAAAAAAAAAAAAAAACAGTTGGAGTGTTGGAGTCCGGTGGGCCCCCGACCAGAGCCAGAGCATCAAGCACTAAGTCTGCCGTATTACATTTATGTTGTACCCAATTTTATATATCGAAGAATGATTTCACGAAATAGAGTTCTAAAGTCATTGCAAGCATATATGTTTTCTGAATTGATGTCATTACGAAAACACGCCTATTCAAATATATTGAAAATTTTATCACCATAAAAATTGAAAATTTTCAAATAAAAAATCCTGATATTTTTCATATTTCTGTTCAAAATATAGATTGTGGGTTTTCGTTAGAACCGCCTCGTCGAGGTGGTTCTAACGAGTACCCACAATCTATATTTTGAACAGAAATAAGACAAATAATGTATACCTCTGTAAACCCAAGTTTTACTATATAAAAAGTGGGGTTTAAGGGGGTCAAAATTATATAGGCGTGTTTTCGTGATGACAATGTCAATAACCTCTGGATGGAAGTTTATACTTGCCCTGTATGCTATAACATTCCGACCTACATGAGTGACCTTGAGGTCCAGGTCACGGACTAAGAAAAAAATATGTTCAAGATTTTAATTAAAGTTTTCTGAGGCAAAGCGCGGTTTACGCGAGCTACGCTATCCTGCGACTGTTCTTATGAAAGGCTCCATATTCCTCAAAAATAGACATTTTATTATCCAAGAAAGGTTTGAAAAATATTAATATAATCATAAAATGTGTAAATTTTAGTTAGTCTCTCGTTCTTGACGTTGATCTTAATTGAAATGTTTTTTTTGTTTTGTTTTTTATCTCTGAATTCATGTTGCCAACATTAATTCTGATATGATAAATAAAAAAGGTTTCTTTTTCCAGTTCAAAAAGGCGAGACTAACTGAATTTTTACAGGCTGCTGTCAGATGCCACATTTTATGATTGTATTAATTCCATATATCAATTTATTAAACCTTTTTTTGAGGAAAATGGAGCTTTTAACACTGATTCAATGTCTACCAGGTGTCTCAGGATCACTTAACCCATTTATGCCGAATGCACTCTTCTACCTTTACACTTCGGACAGGTCCATTTTCCATATAAGGGGTGTCTGGTTAATATTTATTAATGCCATGTTTTAAAGAAATTCCTGTATTTAATGCCAACAGTGTAGACCCTGATCAGACGCCGCGTTCTGCGGCGTCTGATCTGGGTCTACACTGTTTGCCAATGTCCGTTTCATGGGACGCTAGGCTTAAATGGGTAATTATATTAGCGACAACGTCAGATAACGTACCTTCGGACATGTGCAGGTAGCAAAAATTCAGATCAGACTCTTCACTGAGCACATTTCGGATAGCCAAAATCGCAAGTTTCTTCATGCAGACAAGGAAGACTCTGATCAGACTGCGCGGGTGTGAGGCTTATTTGAGTGCTCGTTGTGCGCACATGTCAGTATACCCCTCTCCGTCCCCACTCCGGCCATTGTACATGTTTGTAGCTGTGACTACAAGGTTGTAGCTGTGACTACAAGGGTGAGATTAGACGTCCTCGTCCTGGACTAGGCTTCCCACCTAATTCCCGACCTCCAGTGAACAGTTTTGGGATTGTCAGTCCCAATAAAATACTTCTGTTGTAGTTCCTCTTGGTCTGTTCTTCCTATCGTTTGTCCGTCTGTTTTCGTCAAGATGCTCTTTGGAGTGGTCATTGCGTGTAGCACTCTGGCTAAAATTTTCAGCAGATCACATTTTTAAATGTTTTTCTTATTTTTCCCAGAAAACAGGATTTTACTTTTCATGCAATTTGTTTCCATTGGATACAATTTACATGAAATGACAAATTCTGTTTTTTTTTTTTTTTTTTTTTTTTTTTTTTTTTTTGAATAAAAGGAGAAAAATATCAACACTTTGTCGTCTGCTTAGTTAACTCAGAAAGTGATAAAGATTAAACCCTTCTCCAGAGCGTAGGAAGAAATGTGTTCTATGATTGTAGGCTTTCCTGTAGGCTTTTCTCCATACTGTTGTTTCCTCCATAACCATTACGAAAACACGCCTATTCAAATATATTGAAAATTTTACAACCAAACAAGGAAAACTTTCAGATGAAAACTTAATTTATATTTTATATTTCTGCTCAAAACATAGACTGTTAATATTCTTTAGAACCACCTCGTTGAGGCGGTTCTAACGGGTACCCACAATCTATGTTTTTTTAGCAAAATAAGAAAATAATGTTTACCCCTGTAAACCCCAGTGGGGTTTAAGGGGATCAAAATTATATAGGCGTGTTTTCGTGATGACTAAAACAGCATTGTGAGCGTATCACCAAGTTGCACTGAGAAACATATGTTTCAGCCTGGAGTCGACCATATCTCAAATTCTACCAATTTTTAAGGAATTCTGTGCCAGTCGTTCATAGGTGGAGAATGAATGGTTACCCTTTCCGGGGAGGTACTTCTATAAAAATTTATTTCGACAACTTTTGAGAAAGGATCATTATAGAGCACCCCAACGCGTCGATACCAAAAGCACTGAAATTGCTGGATATATGACTTAAAGAGTCAATAGTTGTGCAAATTGCAACACTACCTAATTAAAGAAAAAAACAAACAAAAAAAAACAAAACAAAAAAAACAAAACAAAAAAAAACATGAAACGATAATGACCCGCAACTATCATGTGGCGGGCAGATAACTCTATCAAAACTTTGCACATCAGCAATCTAAAACGAGATCTCCACAATATCAATGCACGTATCAAGTTTGATAAAAAAAACATTGACATTTACTCAAGTTATCGTCCGGAAACAAAAAATACGGACGTGGGCTGTCAAAGCATTGACGAAATTCGCAAGTAGCAATCTCCTACCAGAGCTCAACACTATATATGCACATACCAAATTTGTTAAAACTTCATTGATATTTACCCTCAAGTTGTCATCAGACACAACGAAACTGATGTGAAGCGGGTAGATAACTGTCCAGAATTGACAAAATTCTCCCTTTAGCAGTCCCAAACAAGATATCTACAATATCAATGTACATAACATGTTTGGTGTAAATGCACTAGCATTTACTCTACTGTGCTTTCGACATCTGTCAGAAAGTCGTTTTTTGCTTGGTGCTTTACACAGATGAAGTTAATTTGCAAACTTTTGTCATGATTTAATGCAAAACAATTTGTCGTAACTACCTATGCACAAAAAGTTTTATTCTAGTCATTGTTTTTTAAAAAATCAAATATTTTCAATTTTTCCCATAGTAAAAATGGATGTACATTATGCAGAAATCTGTAGGGTAGGTAACTTGGAGTCGGATTTTCAACACGTTTCGCTTGTTCAATTTTTTCTGAAATTTTCACAATATTGTTGTGAAACATAATAATTTAAATTCGGCAAAAAAGAAAAAAAAAAGCCAAAAATCATTTTAACTATAGAAATTACATAGGTCAGACCAATTTTTGGCCATACATTTAATTTTAGGATAAAAATTTGAGAACAAAACACAGAAGCAGAAAAGACAAATGGTTTCTGATAAGATATGGTCAATCAGAACAAAATATTTTCATTTAAATTAAAACGCCAAGCAAAAACGTCTTTCCAAATGATGTCGAAAGGACAGTAGTTGTCATCCGACAATGAAATACGGCTGGACGGACGACATATGGACGGACGGACACTCAAATGTCCAATGTGAAACCTTCATACCATTATCGTGTGGCCGGACATAAAAATGGCAGCTTAATTGAAGACATGTTGTTTGCTAATAATGGTTTTACTTAATACTTTTTTAGAAATTCGGGAAACAAAATATCAGACATGAATCGGTGTTTGATGATCCAGATATTGCTGCTGAGTTAGCAGAAATCCATGAGAATTTTGTTGTTGTTCCAGCCGACAAGGCATCTAAAAACATTGTGTTTGTTTGCAAAACACACTATATAAACTGCTTAATGGAAGAGCTTGATACAAGTACCATGACTTGAAACCCTACATATAATCTTACTGCTATGTCCAAGGACGAAATTCTACAAAACCACCACTCGGTGATGCTGACATTCGGAATTTTCCTCCCAGAGGAAGATATTGACCTTCCCAAACTATACTGGAATCCTGAACTTCACAAGAATCCGTACAAGCAGAGATATATTGCGGTTTCAGCTAAATGCTCAACCAAGCCTCTTTCTCAGATTCTAACACAAATCCTAACCGCAGTTAAAGAAGGCCTTTAGAGGTATTGTGACACTGCATATGTCAGAAGTGGTGTTAATAAGATGTGGAGCTGGAAAAACTCTTTCAAACAACTTTTAGAAAACCTAAAGGCACTATCTCTTCATTCCGTCAACAGTATAAAATCTTTCGATTTCTCTACTCTTTACACTACTATTCCTCATAATAAATTGAAATCTAAATGAAAGGAAATTATCAACCAGTGTTTCTTCCACAAGAATGGTAACCGTCGATTTCAGTGTTGTCATTGGCTACAAAGACACATACTTCGTTCGGGATCACTCTGATGCACCACAAAAATAGTCAGATGCAGATGTCATAAAGATGCTGGAATATCTAATCGACAATATTTTTTTGTGGAGTTCGGCGAACGGATACGGCATTCCGATGGATACTAACTGTGCACCGTTAATTACCGACTAGTTTTTATACTCGTATGTGGCGGAGTTTGTACAAAGTCTCCTCCAAGCAGGCAAGAAACACCTCGCACAACAATTCAATTTCACCTACAGATAAATAGATGAGGTATTGTCTCTGAAAAACACAAAATTTGCAGAGTATTTGGAATTCATCTATCCACGTAAACTTGAAATAAAGGAAACAACGAAGACTGCAGCCTCCTCCTCATACTTGGATTGTTATCTCTATATGACAATAGAAAGCTTACTACTAGGCTTTACGACAAACGGGATGACTTCAATTTTCCCATTCTTAACTTTCCATTCCTGAGGAGTAATATCCCTTCTGCACCAGCATACGGCGTTTACGTTTCAAAGTTAATCCGTTATGCCAGAACCTGTTCAAATTTTCAGGACTTCATGGAGCGTGGGAAAGTGCTCACTACAAAGTTGTTGAGCCAGGGGTATCAAAAAATCAAACTGGTAGCAACACTTAAGAAGTTCTATGGGAGACATCATGATCTGGTCAATCCCTACAATGTGGCAGTTTCATTATTTTGCCAAAGACGCGCCATAAGTAGACTTCCCAAATCCCGGACATACGCTTCTACCGATATTGCCTTCGTTCAGGCCTATGGGCATGGTGGGCGAAGCTTGCTTACCAAGTAATGCTTACTATCCGCGGACGCCTGATTACATCCTTTATTCTGCGGGTCCATGTCTGTCGGCCTGAACATTCTGATTCGTCATTCGTTTACGGATTTATGAGTTTGGATTATGGCTTAGGTACTATGACCGCAACTACTATTCCTGATTTAATTAAATATTATCCCTTTACTCTTTTATTTTCATACCTCATGTCAGGTTTGAACGGAACCAATACACTTTCAGGGGAGGTAACTATATCAAAATTGTTTTGCCCCCCACTGGGAGCAAATTCTTACGTTTTAGAGTAAACTTTTTACAGAAGGGGCCTTGTGTGTAGGAAAGAAAACAGAAAGCCACAAAAAATTGTTTCCCTTGTAAAATATACCACGTCTGCTGCTTAAAGTCCCTTAATACAGCAGTATAATCATCGAAAGTACTGAGATGACTTATCAAGGTCGTTTTCTTAATATTCTATTGTTTCAAAGTTGTTGTTTTGTTGACCGTATCGTAGACAGTAGCTATGTTAGTCAGTATTTAGTCTGTTACCGCATCCATCGTGATCCTACTCCACAGGCGTAGCGCTCCTTATGTACATTACGCATGTGTGTAACATGCATAAAAATATTTATAATATACGTCAATTACATAAAATAGTTTGCTTCTTCACCATAGGGGTTGCTCTTTAAGGAAAGAATTGGCTCCCACAGGGAGCCAATTCTTTCCTTTCAGAGCAACCCCTATTTAAGAAATAAATTATTCCGAACCGTGCTCAAATGCCCAAGATAAAGCACAGTTGAGTTTGGATTGTACCCATTTGAGTACGAGCGAGCGCAGCGAGCGAGTGTTCAAATGGGTACAACCCAAACTTAACTGTGCTTTATCTGCGGCATTTGAGCACGGTTCTGAATAATTTATTTCTTTTCTAACACCCTTCACTGAGCGAATGTTTTGAAAAATGAGATTTTTATTGATTTTTGAGATTTTTGTTATTACCTGACTTCCCCATTTGGCAGTGACAATACCTCTTAAGCATTACGTCACACGGTTACGTAGTTACAAGGTTCGAAGACGAATATTCAAAATGGCGGATACTGATACGAATCAGCTGACGATGTAAAAATATTAAAACGATGTAAAAATATTAAAACGATGTAAAACATAAAAAAAAAACTTGTCTCCTGTGTTCATGAAAGAATTGCAAATCGGATGCATTTGGATGCCGGGATGGACCTGAGGATGACAGATATAAAACAGCAAAATAAGAATGTTAACCGACACTTTTGTTTTCGATAATGTCAACAAATGTACATGATGGAAACGAATGTGTTTGAATGGTACAACCTGTAGAGGAACTCATCAGGGAAAAAAGGTCAAAGAACGGCAATGTTCATAGATCATTTTCTGTCCTAAATGTAATTTATTATGTTACGAATGTTTCGAAAATATTGTAAGCTAGCGTATTGTAAGCTTTTCTCCCTTTCTCTGGGAGACGACAGAACATGACCCACGAGGGTTGTGTCGTTAAACCGCAACACAATCAATCTTACTTTTGTCATCGTACATGTTTTACCTTGATGATGTAGTGAGCCTCTAAGCAGATCGAACACATATTTGTAATTTTAAGCTGCATCAGAAATGAGGGTGAGGTTTCGTGCAGGTAAAATTACAGTAAAAATCCACTATTAAGACCACATTTAGGACGGTCTAAAAGTGGTCTTATCAGTGGGACGGTCTTAATATTGAATATAGAATACGGTAAATGTTCTTAAGTTTCAAACACTTATACCATACTTTTTCGGCCAGAAATTTGCTTCTATGCAGTTGTTTCCTTAAATATTTAGTGGAATGGTGAACGGTGTAGATACTGATTAGACTCTGATCTGGGTCTACACTGTTTGCAGTTGCCATTTTGTCAAAAAAACATGGATTATGAAATTTTAGGGCATACCATAATCAGAAAGAAAACATTTGGGAATGACAAAACTGGAGTGGTCTGAATAGTTGAATTTTACTATAGGGATGTGTAGACTCCCTAGGGATCTGGTGAATGCTGATGCATTGCAAAACCATATTCAATCGCTATTATTGCATAAAAACTGAAAACATTTTCTATATTTCGCGTTATTTCTTGCACTATTTTGTTTCGCCTTTTCACCGACATCTCGCGAATGCAATTTCCACGGACTATGCTCGTTCTAGGACCGGGCAGTACAAATCTCGTGACGGCAGCAATTCTATGACCTCGGTACGAGCATATTGAAAGTTGCGTAGCCGTGCATTAACAGCACGTGAATTGCCTTGTTAATAAACGGCTTTTCGCCGGTTAATGCACGGCTTTTTATAACGTGCGACACTGCTTTTTATGAAGCTTAAGCCCACTCTCACCCCAGTATTTGCTTTGATGACTATTCCAAGGCGATTCCTTTGTTGCAGTTCTTATTTGTTCGTATATTAGTTACTGCAGCTGTGCTGTTTTGTCACTGGGGCGGATCCAGGATGATTTCTGAGGGAGGATCGCTTTGATCAAATTACGGTACTTACTCTACGTATTCGGAAAGACAGGTCTGAGCCAACAGTATAGACCCAGATCAGACGCCACAGAACGCGGCGTCTGATCTGGGTCTACACCATTTACAACTCATCGAGCAATTTTAAACACATTTACTCATCACGAAAACACGCCTGTACAGTTTTGACTCCCTTAAACCCCACTTTTATAGTAAAACTGGAGTTTATTGGGGTATACATTATTTTTCTTATTTCTGCTAAAAAACATAGATTGTAGGTACTCGTTGGAAAAACCTCTATCTACCCACAATCTATGTTTTGAGCAGAAATATGAAAACTACCAGAATTTTTCATTTAAAAGTTTTCAGTTTTTGGTGGTAAAATTCTGAATATATTTGAATAGGCGTGTTTTTGTAATGAGATAGTAAACAAATGGACTTGTTGAAGAGAACTATAATGTAAAGAGTAAGGGGGTGAATATTTAGGGTAAACACGGTCTCCATACTTTATCACATATATCCAAAATTTCCCATCAAAATCTGTTAGAATGTCTTCTACAAATTGTACTCAGCATTTTATAAGTGCGTCCAAGCCGGTCTCGGTGGCTCAGTTGGATGCGCCGTCCGTCTGGAGACCAGTAGGTCGCGGGTTCAACCCCGCCGAGGTCGGCAACATTCTTTCGTGGAGATTGATCATGAAATACTTTCTACGGTCATTCTCTCCCTTCCGCTGATTCAAGAAGGGCAGTTGTCAGTTTCTGGCGAAAGAATGTGCACAATACTGGTTAACCGCTTAGAGATCTAAGCCTGCCCAGTAAACGTGTGGTTAGGTAAACTGACCACGCTCGACATGACCCCATTGGGTTGACTGGGCCGTAAAACCTCAACACAAACAAACAAACAAACAGGTGCGTCCAACGGAAACTGCTCTTCGCAGTTCCCCGTGCAGACGCACTACTAAAGACTGCAGATTAGACCAGTGATGTGTGTGACCAAAACTGTGATGGTCCAACAAACGCTTGGGTGGTTCGGTGCATATCATGAAAAACAATAAGCGTTCCATGATTTGGCTGAGACTATTGACACGGCGGCCGTGCCTATAATAGCAACAAAACAGCCAATAACGCCAAGTATTCCGATTGCAAGGGGTTGAATCACGAGACTTATGACATCAGCCTACAAAATTTGCGATCGCGGCTATTTTGAATTTTATCTCCACTTCGAATTTTATTTCTATCTATTCTCCGTCTATTGACAAGCTGAGCATGAGTCGTTTTGTGGATAAGGTAGATTTTTAGATCACACATAGACTTTACGCTTTTTTCACGTGATAATCTTAAAAAAAAAAACTTCGGCACAATAATCTGTTTGTTCGACCGATTTGTAAATTGCTGTGTTGTTATTTTTATGTTTTTTTTTTCTGCTTTTCATAATGTGTAGACTCGCCAAAAAAAAAAAAAAAAAAAAAACAAGACCAAAAAGAAACAAAGACAAAAAAACACTCAAACGGTCAAAATTCTTTAGGAAAAATCCTGATACAGTAAAATGGATTTCAGGTAAGCGAACGGTAGTATATTGTCGTTGTACATGTCTGATCTGGGTCTATACTGTTTGCATATGTCATTTTATTGGCAACTTTGGTGTACGAAAGTTTAGGACATTTACCGTATTGTGGGAGCACGAGCTAGGACATAATATATTGTCTACCTGTAACCACAAACCCACACATTACATGCCATTTATAAGTCCTTTAGTCGTCTGAATCGGGAATGATTTTATAGACGTGTTAAACTATAAATAGATTTGTTTGTCAAAGTTTAACATTTGTTTACACATTACATGAATGTGACAACATTCATTATTGTCCCCATGCTTTCGTATATATGGTGCTTATTGACCTGCCATTCTGACCCCTTATTTGAATATTTTAGCTTGCATTGTCGATTTCACGAAAAGGGTGCATGCTACGTCGATTTCACGAAAAGGGTGCATGCTTCACAGACTTTTATAGTAATTGTTACGTAAATGACTTAACATAGGGCCTTGCCAGTTGATCGCCGTTTGATCGCACTGACGAAAGAGACAAAATCAAGAATAATAAATCATTTACAAATATGTGATCAGCGGTTAAAGAAGTGAGGTTGACAGCTTGAATTTTGTAACTATTTGCTTTAATTCATTTAAAACTTTTTAAGAAAACACACTGATACTTATCATTTAGCTCCTTGCACAGAACATGTACTTTATTCTAAATTATGCTTTTAACATCTGTGAAATAGATCTTGCTTTAGACTGGGCCATATTACGTTACAAACAAAGCGGACGCGAGTACTAATTATGGTCACGAAATATCAATTTAATTTAACCCTTGTTCTGCTGAACCCGGATATACCCTGACTTTGCAAACAGTGTAGATCCAGAGCAGTTGGCTTCTGAAGAAGCCAACTTATCTGGATCTGCACTGTTTGCCATTAAGTATGTGAATTTATATCAACAATCTGGATCAAGTAATCTGATTGGCTGAAAACCAGAAATGGGCGTGGTATCTTAATTATTCAGCAGGACAAGGGCTAAGTAAACAACAGATGATCAATAAAGGATAAGCAGTTTAGTTGAAGATTCTTCAACTACACGTGACTGAAACGAGCTGGAAAAAAAAACCGCCGTGAGTTTGCTGCAACAAATCTCTGCTGCATCAAAATAATTGTTAACACCAGTGTGTCCGATTTCTCGATTAGGTGACTGTTACCAAGAAACTAGACTCTTAATATATACCATGCACATAAAAATTTACCCGTGCAAGTTGTGACATGTGTATCTTGTAGCTTTTATACACACTTATTAACAATTTAAGTTAAATATTGTTCATTTAATAGGCCATTGTGGAGAATGAAGATTTACGCTCTTTCAACAGTTTACTGGAGCTAACCCCAAAAAGAGAGGTTTGCCTGCCGGGCATTTAAACACCTAAAGCCCGTCCGGCTCAGCTGACGGAGTAACCGCTTTCGAATCGGAGGTTTTTGGTTGAATTGCCTAAGAATTTCTGAAACTGGTGCCAACTGCTCTTTGTCTTGATGCTTAGTATTAGGCAGAAACTGGTGCCAACTGCTCTTTGTCTTGATGCTTAGTATTAGGCAGAAACTGGTACCAACTGCTCTTTGTCTTGATGCTTAGTATTAGACAGAAACTGGTACCAACTGCTCTTTGTCTTGATGCTTAGTATTAGGCAGAAACTGGTACCAACTGCTCTTTGTCTTGATGCTTAGTATTAGGCAGAAACTGGTACCAACTGCTCTTTGTCTTGATGCTTAGTATTAGGCAGAAACTGTTACCAACTGCTCTTTGTCTTGATGCTTAGTATTAAGCAGAAATGCTTGGACTGATCACGCAATGGCAGAATAATATAGCTGGTGATAGTACCACGTCAATGTGGCTGCGAATAGTTAATGCAGTGGGGCGGCCTAGTTCCCATCGTCACATCCAGACACCTTACCGACATGAAAATCGAGGGACAATGGCGTTTAAACTAATCTCAAACAAACAAACGCTAAAGAGTGCACCTGCGGACTGCCAGAAACTTATCCTGACTATGACCAAGGTCATAAATACCTGCTCACGACTGGTCAACCTAACAATTTTGTAATATTGGTGTTTCGTTTGAATGTAATGTAATGTAAATATTGTGAATATTCATATGTTATTTAAAAATTAAAAAATGTAGTTGTAGTGTTTAAAGTAATAGCTGGAAAGGAAGTCCTCTCGACAAATCTGGCCACATCTTTGTTCCGATTAACACAAGATTAGTGCTGGGGTTGAGCACGACCGGCTCAAACTCAGTGAACTCGAACCATCGAAAACTATGTGTAACAGCCGTCTTTTGTATTGTATCATCTCCCTGAAGACTAATCTCTTTCGCAGCTGATATTCAACTGTAATCTATATCGGACTGTTGTCAGCCCGATAGAAATCCTGTCGGACCGATAACAGTCAAATTGTATTTGTTATTATTCTGATCAGGGTCTACTCTGTTTGCCACTCATCCAGCAATTTTAAACCCATTCATTAGAAGTAAAATTAACTTGTTGAAGAAAGGTATAAGGAAAATATAAAGGGATGTTAATATTTAGGGTAAATATCGTATCCCAAATTAACTAAATTTATCCAAAACTTCCTATGAAAGTAAAATGTTTAGTCAAAAGGGGGTTCGACTGAAACCCCCGAACCACTCTGAATCCGCCCCACCCCCTCTGCGGTCAGCAGGAAAATTACTGGGTGTATATGTGTGTGTGTGTAGAGGAGTGGGGTCTAAACTAGTTTTACTCTTGCGAAACCTTAATTCTGATGAAGTTTTAAATTATAAATATATGTTCGGTCCTCATGGGGGTCCCCTACCTCATCTGTGAAAATTTATCCCTTAGCATCACGAAAATACGCCTATATAATTTTGACAAACCCCACCGTTATATAGTAAAACTAGGATTTACAGAGGTAGACATTATTTTTCTTATTTTGCTGAAACATAGATTGTGGGTACTCGTTAGAACTGCCTCACCAAGGCGGTTCTAACGAGCACCCACAATCTATGTTTTGAGAAGCAATATGAAAAATTTCAGGATTTTTTATCTGAAAATTTTCCCTTTTTTTTGGTTATAAAACTTCCAATATACTTGAATAGGCGTGTTTTCGTAATGGAAAGAATGAAAGTACAACACCAACCCACAAAACATTGTAATGTACGGATGCCATCAAACAGGCATATCCAAACAAATAAAAATATTTCTACTTGCACTCTGGGCAATTTTGTTCAGTTGCCCAGCTCAAAATCTTACTTGCTCACAATGCCATCGTTTTGGCAGTCATTAGAAACATGTAATGTTGCAACTTCTTTCGGTGAATATAAATATGAACCTTTAAGAAAAGTAACTCTCATTTCGAATAATTTGCCTGCCTGGTATAAGCAAGTGAGAACTTCTTTACCATCCTGTAATAGGGCCAGAAGTCCAGACAGACCGGCAAATAGTGCAGCCTCTGATCAGACTTCTCTTAGAGGAGCAGTCAGTCTGATCCTAAACTGCAACGTTTCAGTTCAAAATGGAACAAACTGGTAAAAGACAATTTCCATACTGAATCGGGCCGAAATGGGATTCTCGGGCACCGAAAAAAAGATCTCGCTTTTTGTGGATCTGACTGTATCAGTTCCTGTGTTCACTTATTTTATGACTATATTTTTATATGCACAAGACTAGGGATAGACATTATTCATGTCAGTACTTTCGTATTTGTTCAATATTTCTGAATAGTTCATATTAATGCAACCGTTTGCGGGAATCGATATCCCCTTTTCTGTATTAAAGTCGAATGTCATATATAAATTTCTGTATTAAAGTCGAATTTATATATGAATTGTTATATCATATTTATAAAGTCTTTTTGTGGTACCCGATAGCCCTTTTCGGTCGAAAATGTCCTTTTCGGTGTTAAGTAGGACCGCGGCTCAGGTTACACGTATTAGCGAACGCTGTCATTTTGGCGCGTTTTACTAGAGTAATCATATTTGTCTGCCGCTATTGTACTCAAATGATCAAATTTATTTAAAAAAAGAATTAAGGTTTTTTTATTGGTTTTGTTTATTTATTCGCTATTTATAAGCATCAGAATGTACAAGGCTAAAATGTACATTATATGTATGACTGGTGAAAAGTAGGGTGCCATAAGCTATTGCCGCTGTGTTTGACACGCCTACCCATCACGAAAACATACCTATATAATTTTGACCCCCTTAAACCCCACTTTTATATAGTAAAACTGGGGTTTACAGGGGTAGACATTATTTTTCTTATTTCTGCTCAAAACATAGATTGTGGGTACTCGTTAGAACCGCCTCGACGAGGCGGTTCTAACGAGTACACACAATCTATGTTTTGAGCAGAAATATGAAAAATATCAGAATTTTTTTATCTGAAAATTTTCATTTTTTGGTGGTAAAATTTTCAGTATATTTGAATAGGCATGTTTTCGTAATGCGATGAATAAAAAACATGAGATCAACATGATTAAAACATAAGATAAATAATGACAAATATGATTCAATTGGTATCTTATTGCTATTTGCTGTTTTTGATGATGAACTTGTAAATAAATAAGTGCAAGATAAACAAGACTAACTCTTAGACATGTTAGGCAAACTTGCAGCAGATGACATTCTCTTCATTTATTTTTCAGAGAAAAAAGGTAAAAAAAAAAGTCTTGAAATTTCATGTGAAATGTCTGCGTAGAGGACGATCGATTCACATGAGATGTCAAAAAAGGTAAGAGAAAAGTCCAGGGAATGCCACAATCACAAACCGCAGCCCTTCCCAGACACCAAGAGGAAGAGGAAACAGACAAAACCAAACAAGCGCAAATCGAACAAACGTACGAAGAACACTAAGATTAGCTCCCACTTCCCCAAGCGAGATAATCGCATTGCTAAAAGGACTGAAAATCACAAGAACAAAATAACACAAGGTAAGATATAAAACAAATCGCCTCGTAGAATAAACCACAAAGCAACAAAGAATAAGACTAACACCGGGACCACCACCTTAGAACGGTCAGTAGAGTAAAGCATCGGAGGGGTTAAAACACTTTTACAGCTAGCCAACTCTATTTACTCTGAAAAGAAAAAAAATACACTTTAAAAATCAGGGCCCAGTTGTTCAAAGCATTGTTAGCTTAACGAGCTCGTTAAGGGTCATTTCGTTAACTGTTTTAGCGGAGTCAATGCACAATATTCTGTTATTTATTGCTGAAAAAATGTGAGTAGCTTTTGCACTGCAAAAGCTACTCACATTTTTTCAGCAAAACATTTCAGCATATTTGCGTATCCCTCGATGTAAATTTTAACGAATTGTTAACTAACGACGTCGTTAGCTTTGAACAACTGGGCCCAGAATTTCGTCTGCTGCAGCTGATTGGTGCTTTCAGGGTTACAACATTAATAAAATAAAAGGTGCAATGCAGGGTGACATAAGTTATTGGCATGAGATATACATGATTAAAAACATGACATAATGAGAAATATGACACGCTGTGTGTCGTAGGGTACTGGCAGTACCAAAATCCTCCAATGAATAAAACATGATATAAATGGATTATAACATGATATAATTAATGTAAAATATTAGATATCGAGTGTCACATACATGGGTGATAAAGACGTCACTTGTATTTGTGATATATTACACAACATCTATTTAACTGGTGTTTTCATATAATGATGTCACTTGTATGAGTGTTTTTTCTATAGGACATGTATTTAACTGGTGTACTCATATCATGATGTCACTTGTAGAAGCGAAAATTTTATAGGACATCTACCTAACCGGTGTACTCATTTGATGATGCCACTTGTAGGAGTGATAATTTTGTAGGACATGTATTTCACTTGTATGAGTGATAATATAAAATTAATCTATTTAACTGATGTACTCAATATAATGATGTTACTTCTATGAGATAAATATTACATTACATCTACTTAACTGGTGTATTAATATAATGATGTCACTTGTATTAGCGATAATATTATATTATATCTATTTAACTAGTATATTCATATATTGATGCCACTTGTACGAGTGACAATTTTTGTATAGCATCTGTTTAACTGGAGTATTCATATAATGATGTCATTTGTATGAGTGATAACTTTATAGGAGTCTATTTAACTGGTGCATTCATATAATGACATCAATTGTATGAGTCATAATTTTATATGACATCTATTTAACAGGTGTATTCATATAATGATGTCATTTGGTCACTTGTATGAGTAATAAGTTTATAGGTCCTATATTTAACTGGTGTATTTATATAATGATGTCACTTGTATGAGTGATAAATTAATTGGCTATCAATTTAATTGGTGTATTCATATAATGATATCACCTGTATAAGTGATAATTTTTGTATAATATCTATTTAACTGCTGCATGGATTTCTATGAAACGAATATGTCGGTAACATTCTGATAAGTACAACCATTCTCAATATTCAGACAGGTCTAACACTCAATTGTATTTCAGACATCAGCGATTTAGAAAATAGACTTGTTCAAATTTTAGGATAAACAAAATAGAGAGTTCGTGTTATGTTAGTGAGGGTATATACACTATGCTACATACGAAATTTGAGCCCCACCAAGCCAAAAAATACCTTCGGGTCATGTGTGGACAGCGAAGGCCTTACTAAGACTGTCCGTAAACAGAATCGTTGGACACTATAGAATGTTTCACATCACGAAAACATGCCTATATAATGTTGACCCCCTTAAACCCCACTTTTATATAGCAAAACTAGGGTTTACAGGGGTATACATTATTTTTCATATTTCTCTGCTCAAAACATAGATTGTGGGTACTCGTTCGGCGAGGCGGTTCTAACGAGTACCCACAATCTATGTTTTTGAGCAGACATAAGAAAAATATTAGAATTTTTATCTGAACTGTTTCATATTTTTCTGGTAAATTTTCCAATATATTTGAATAGGCTTGTTTTCGTAATGAATGGAGAGCAAACGCCCAAATGAGACGTTACGCATGTCCATAATGATGTGAATCCGCACAGTTTGCTTATGTTTGAAGGTACTTTTACGCTTTATGCAATCCATATGCCTTGGTATATTTTCCACCAGTTTGTTTAGAGGCGAAGTTTGTGACTTCCTGATTTTTACTTTCCTGCACAGGAAGCCCCTCTGGAAAAGGTTCTACTAAGGGAGCAATTTCTTTTCGTTTTAGAGTAGACCGTCTTTCAGGGGGTGGAGGGCGGGGGTCGCGGGGTGTGGAGGAACGAAACAGTATCAATTCCCTTAAGCGTTCATAAACCAATATCAAACCTCAACCTTAAATCGTACGCTCAGTTCGTTATATCCGTGCCTTGTTTAAAATATTTTACCAAAATAATTCTTACAAGATTATATTTTATTTTTGAAAAAGTACACATTAATAACATGAAAAAAAAAAACCCATAAAAAACAGAAAGAAAAACAATAGCATCTGCTATTATTCATTAGGCAGTGTATACATGGTTATTTCAAAAACCACATTACGAAAACACGCCTATTCAAATATACTGAAAATTTTACTACCAAAAAATGAAAATTATCAGATAAAAAATTCTGATATTTTTCATATTTCTGCTCAAAACATAGATTGCGGGTACTCGTTAGAACCGCCTCGATGAGGCGGTTCTAACGAGTACCCGCAATCTATGTTTTTGAGCAGAAATAAGAAAAATAATGTATACCCCTGTAAACCCCAGTTTTACTATATAAAAGTGGGGTTTAAGGGGGTCAATATTATATAGACATGTTTTCGTGATGAACAATACAGCAGGCATATGATGTTAATACAACGTTACATCAACGTCGATGCACCGTTTTGACGTTGCATCGACGCTGATTCGATGTTGTCACAACGTCGCGTGACCGCTGAGCAAAAATATCTTCAGCTAAACATGAGGGTTAAAGTATGGATTATGCATTACAGGGAAGTTCGCACAAAATTAGGTAGTGCATACTTTATGAACATTTTTGCATTCTTCGAGCCATTTCAGCAGGCGACAGTGATATTGCTTTATATATATATATATATATATATATATATATATATATATATATATATATATATATATATATATATATATATATATATATATTTTTTTTTTTTTTTTTTTTTTTTTTTTTTTCTCCTACGAAGACATTTTAAATGAAACGTCAAAGCTTATTTTCTGACACAAGAAGAATAGAAAAATATTTTAAAATATCGTCTGCTGTTCTTTTACACGATATCGAGTAAAATATTCAGCCAAATGAATAACCAATTGTAGGAAAGCCCTGACAAAAGGAAGAAAGACAAGCTCTGTGTCTTGTTTTCAGTCATTGTTTTTATGAGAACTCTATAGTACTGTATGATATTTTTATATGAGTACACTATAGTATTGTATGGTTTTATATGAGTACACAATAGTACTGTATGAATGTATTTATATTAGTGCATTTAGTAAGCCATAAAATTGTATAAGAATCCATTATTGTATTTAGTGCTGAATGATTTTTATAAGAGTACACTAAAGCACAGTATCGTATATGCAAAAATTGTTATATGAACACACCATAGTAATGTATGTATGTTTTATAGAAGTACAGAGTAGCACTGCATGAAAAATTATAAATGAGTACACTATAATATTGTAAGAAAATATGCAGACGAATACACTATAGTAATGTTAGATTTTTTTTTGAGGAGTACGCTATAGTACTGTATGCAAAAATTGTTATATGGGCACACTATAATACTTATAAAAAGTTTAAATGAGTACACTATAGGACTGTATATATTTTTTCTTATATAAGTACACAATAGCATTTTCTGAAAATTTCTTATATGAGTACACTATAGTACTGTCATAAAATGAATAGAGGAATACACCTAATAATGTAAGAAAAGTTTGTGATGAGTACAGTATAGTACTTTATGCGAAAATGTTATATAGGCACACTATTGTACTGTATGAAAAAAATTATAGGAGTAAACTATAGGACTGTATATTTCTTATATGAGTACAGTATAGTATTGCATGAAATATTATATACTTTGGAGACAATTTGCGTAAAATTTCAAAGCCTATTTCCTGGAAAAAAAATAAAACATATATTTCAAAAATTAGGGGAGGAGAGTAGAATATATGATAAAAATATTTACGTGTAAATTAGTTTGGAAATAACGAAAATATAGAATAGATGAGCCGTATCATGTAAAAAGGTCCACCGGGGTTATATGCGGACAGCTAAGGTCGGACCAGTCTGTGCATTTGTTGAGTCTGAGCTGGACCTTCACTACAAAACATTCCCAAATGACGCTTATACAACGTAACATTAACGTTGATATAACGTCAACGCAATGCCATGATGCTTCATCGACGTAAGTGCGACGTTGTATTAATATCATTTACCCACTAGCTTGGATTCTGCAGAATATATCGATGCATTGAAAACGACCTTATCTGATTGTGTGGCCTATCTGTCTGTTCTGGATCTGCATTGACGGACTCCTTTTCATATATAGACAATAGCAAGTACAATGAATGACCTTATATGAAGAAGATATTTCAAACGTTGTGAAAATGACTAAAGCGTGCTGGTGCAAACGCAAGCGAAGACTGAAGGCTAATTAATTGTAAACTGCAACGGTAAAAACCCGTTTTGTTGTGGAGACGTCATCAAAAGACATCAAGGTAGCCGTTTTCCTTTAAAGTCTTACACATATACATCTCTCAGCAACCTTTCCTGTTCTCTGAAAAGAAAGAAGAAAAAGTAAATACTTTAAAAATTAATAAACGTAAATAAATAGTGACACACAGAATAATCTACGCATCTAATGCCATTATGACATCACTCGGAAAGACGTTTTTGGCTTGGCGTTTTATCTTAAATGAAAAAAAAAATGTTCTGATTGTGTACATGTGGAAGGAGAGTCCCAAATGCGATATCAGCATGAAAATTAGGACGATTGTAGTGCCGATGTCCATGACCTCTTACGTCTTTGAGAGCTGCCAAAGAGCCTCATCATATTGACCGAGCTATATCTTGGGCTGGTAAGATTCCCTAAGAATCTAGTTTGTCATTGCAACCGTATGGTGCTGCAGTGCCTAATTCTCTGATCCAGAATTCCTCATGCTGTCTACGAAGTGACGTGCTCAGACTGGGATTGTTAGTAGGGTGGTATATTTTTTCTAGTATTCTTACTTTGAAGGACAAAATAGAATGATCTGGTAGATTGAAATGTTGATAAAGCAACTAATCGCTCCCATGATTTATCTCATATCTATGACTAGACATTCTATCACGTAAGTGTCCTTTCGTCTCACCAACGTATATCAATCCACAGAGCGAACACTCCACACCATAGACAACATTAGAGGACTTACAAATGAGATCATTCCAGCTCCGTGTATGGTATGTTTTGTTAGTGAGTCCATTCGTAAACTGCGTTTCTTGGATCAAATTTTTACAGGTTTTACATTTTTTTGAATTGCATGATGTTGTACTGCAGTGTGGCTCACTGTCATCAAATTTCAAAATATTACGTAATTTCACACTACAGTTTTTTATCTGTTTATAAACATCACCGTCCCGGTACCATGGGGATTTGACATCAGATTGCAAGTATGTCATTTTATGTACATCTTTCAAAAGTATTCTAGGGGCACCTGTTTGGGCTGCAGATGCCCTTGGAAACCTGCAGGAATTCATCACGAAAACACGCCTATATAATTTTGACCCCCTTAAACCCCACTTTTATATAGTAAAACTGGGGTTTACAGGGGTATACATTATTTTTCGTATTTCTCCTCAAAAACATAGATTGTGGGTACTCGTTAGAACCGCCTCGTTGAGGCAGTACTAACGAGTACCCACAATCTATGTTTTGAGCAGAAATATGAAAAATATCATAATTTTTTATCTGTAAATTTTCATTTATTTTTTTGTGGTAAAATTTTTAGTTTATTTGAATAGGCATGTTTTCGTAATGTGTATGCATAGTTTGAAAGTGCTTTAAACCTCCCGGTGGTTTACTCTACTGACCGTTCTAAACACTTTGTTGCTTTGTGGTTTATTCTACGAGGTGATTTGTTTTATGTCTTACCTTGTGTCATTTTGTTCTTGTGTTTTTCAGTCCTTTTAGAATTGTGATTACCTCGCTTGGGGAAGAGGGAGATAATCGTAGTGCTTTTCGTGCATTTGTTCGATTTGTGCTTGTTTGGATTTGTCGGTTTCCTCTTCTTCTTGGTGTCTGGGAAGGGCTACGGTTTGTGATTGTGGCACTCCCTGGACTTCTCTTACCTTTTTCTTTCATTTCAGCTAATTTCGGCTAACATACACACCGCAGCGATAACCGGAGAATAGAAGTGTCATTGTCAGTTTTGGACTAGTTCACGTCATTTCTTAAAGCCAAGAATCAATGCTATTTAGTAACTTATAAGAAGAAGTCTGCATTAGAGCATAAATTCTCTATTTCAAAGTCAATACTATGGAAATTTTCTGAGGGACCTTTCCAATAATATACAGTCGACTCTCGTTATCTCCAATTCCAAGGGACTCACTGAAACACTTCGAGATATCCGTACTTCGACATATCAGAGTTGAGAGAGTGAGGAAAACAATAAATTGAACAACCACATTTAACAAATGAATATGTAATTTGACTCCTGAAGTTAGAAATATATATATAAAATAATGTGGGAAAGAGGAGAAATTGCTCCTTAGGAGCAATTTCTCCTCTTTTCCACATTATTTTGTTACCTGTTGTCATAGTTTCATGTTAAAACAGGGACCAGATTTTCACTTCGAGATAAGCGGTAATTCGAAATAAGCGAGTTCGAGATAACGAGGTTCGACTGTAATTTCCAATAAAATATATATGAAGCTATTCTAATGAGTACATACAAAATACATTGTCGTAATAAAGTTACAAAATGTCCCTTAAACATCCCTAAATGTTTATTTACAATGTATTTGCTTGAGCTACAAGAAGAATTTCCAAACGATTCAAAAACGAGTTTGAGCCAGTCACGTTAAGTCATCGGTCTTCGAGTCATTGAAGTTTTACTGCAATATATAGTAAAGTATTGTTTCTGTAAACCAAAACCTACCATATCCAAGACCCACAGTGACTCCCATTATGCCGAGTAGAGATTTGCTGTATAAGGATGTCGAGTAGCCTTCACAACCTCCCATACGCATCTCGTATTCCATGAAAAATTCCTCCGGAAGGCGTCGCTCTTGTGCTATTGGTTGATTATTGAGGTACCATACAGGGTCAGCTGTTTCCATCGGAATAAACCTGAAATATGTTTGAAAATTGGCCTCGTCAAGCGAAAAAGTGCCTTCGAACACGCACAAAATGCACAGATTAAGCTCATCCTGCGCAAGTCCAAAGTATCATTCGGCCCTTGCTCACTCATACATTCTGTAGTATCCAATGATTCTTTTAGCGGACAATAAAGGCCCTAAACAGACTGCACGAATGCGCAGGCTGATCTGGGCCTTGCTGTTTATACCCCCAAAGACACGCTTCCGCATGGCAGGCCCTTATAATGTTTCTTTTACGGTCCTATTACGTCGGCTTTACTGGTTTCGTTTATAGAGGGCCGCTTGGCAGACTGGCTTTTTGAGCTGAAAGCGCTATTACTTTATTAAAACATTGTAATACTTAAATACATTAAAACTAGAAAATGTGTAAAATATTATCACTACTGCATGCAGTGTCCTTAAATGTCTCTTTTAAAAGCAGTTAAAAATTAATGGAATCCACTAAGAAAGTATTAAAGAGTCATGAAAATACCATTAAAAGCTTAAATTGCTATACTTTAAGTACCATTTTATTCAGGGTGTTTTAATGGCAATATAGATTTAATGGCTATTAAAAGAGTTAGATGTTTAATGGGCACTTAAAGTTTTAGATGTTAATGACCATGAAAATACCGTTAAAATAATTGAATATTTTATAATTTTGAAAACAAACGGAGAAAAATCATGGTCTTAAAACGTAAAGGGCATTAAAACGCTTCCCATTAGACCACTTTAAAAGTATAGCGTGGTTAGAAGGGCCTTTAAAAAAAGTAACAGATTTTAAATGGTGCTTAAAATACCATGACTTTGCACGACTTTTATGTTTTAGAAATTTAAGGGTATTTTAAACTGTCGAACATTGATTTTTAAAACAAAATATTTAAGGGTAAGTAATTCCAAGTTTAATGGCCCTTAAAATGATATTTAACGTCCAAATATAATGGCACTTTAAACCAGGATTTACAATTGGTTAGAAAGTTTTAAAGGCGTATAATTTGAGTCATGCGTAATTTTACTTTAAAGGCGTGTTCAAAGTCATTTATTTATACAATATTAGACCCTTTGATGAACGGTTCTTTAATCCTATTTAAAGTTTCTGATGCCTGTTAAAACCATATTGATTTAGGGATCAAACATGGTTTTTCAGGCATCAACATTTATTTGGTCCTGAGAAAGATGTTTGAACCAGAGGCCGCAGGTGAAGGCGATGGACCTGGCAAATTAAATGCAATAATAATAATAATAATAATAATAATAATAATAATAATAATAATAATAATAAAAACAGTTGTTGAAAATGCTGACATCAACTGACTCTATATTATTATAGAGACTGTCATCCTATAAGTACCCAAGGAGACCTTGGGCTAAAGTGAGCTGAAAACGATCGATACTGGTATGCAGCTGCAGAATTTTCTCACCGAGCCCCATGAAAAAAAAAAAAAAAAAAAAAAAAACACCTTATAGACCGTTACAGAATAATCCTGATCACTAGGAATACTGTTGCAGTGATATGCCCAGTCTAATGTAATTTTTCACCCAAAACACAGCAAAATTGCGGAGTGACCGTATTGTAGCAATATTATCAAGTGCATCTACTTTCACCTTCACTTCAGAGTTGTTTATAGTGGCTTATTAGACCAGATGAACCTTAAATTCAAATTATTATATAGTGGCTTACTAGGCCAGATAAACCTTAAACTCAAATTATTATGTAATCTATAAATATCTCGTATTTCATTGGTTTAGAGGGTGATAACGTTCAAACGACAATACCTCATGACACATGCATTACGAAAACACGCCTATTCAAATATATAGAAAATTCGACCTCCAAAAACTGAAAATTTCCGGATAAAAAACACTGATATGTTTTCATACTTCTGCTCAAAACATTGATTGTGGTACTCGTTAGAACCGCCTCGGCGAGGCGGTTCTAACGAGTACCCACAATCTATGTTTTTCAGCAGAAATAAGAAAAATAATGTATTTCCCTGCAAACCCCAGTTTTACTATATAAAAGTGGGGTTTAAGCGGGCCAAAATTATATAGACATGTTTTCATGATGGTTTTGGAAATGACGTTACAAACCATGCATCTTGAAGTAATGTCGCATGGACTGTCCAAATTGACACCAAAGCGTCGCATTATTGTGCCGTAGCATGAATGGTCGCAGCGTCCAAAACGCCACGAAATGTATACATTTCCTTTAAATTATCTTTCTTATATAACAAATCAGTTGTTGACATACAGTTGGCTCTCGTTATCTCGAATTCCAAGGGACTCACTGAAACACTTCGAGATACCCGTACCTCGACATATCAGAGTTGCGAGAGTGAGGAAAACAATAAATTGAACAACCGCATTTAACAAATGAATATGTAATTTGACTCCTGAAGTTAGAAATATATATATAAAATAATGTGGAAAAGAGGAGAAATTGCTCTTTAGGAGCAATGTTTCCTCTTTTCCACATTATTTTGTTACCTGTTGTCATAGTTTCATGTTAAAACAGGGACCAGATTTTCACTTCGACATAAGCGGTAATTCGAAAGAAGCGAGTTCAAGATAACGAGGTTCGACTGTATTTTGATCGACATGAAGTGTCATTGAACAGTAAACTTATCATATTGACTGATGTGACGATAACAATATGAAGTTTACTGTTCAATACCACTTCATGTCCACCTCAACAGAAGTCAATAATTGTATAATGTCAACTTTACAGGTGCCCCATATATTCTGCTACGGTTTCGTGATCTTCCTGCACTAGACTATAATTAAGCTCTACATTAACAAGCCTTTAGGATTTAGGGGAGAATTTTAAGTGTATCAGAGATGAATAATTCGGTTCATGCAAATAACAGCACAGCAAACGCAAAGATCAGATATATTTTAGCTCACCTGAATGAAAGTACAGAAAGAGCAATTGTTCTACCCCCGGCGTCGGCAGTGGCGGCGGCGGCGTTAACAAAAGTGTTAAAGTTTTACGTCAAAGGTTTAAGACCTTGTATTTTCTAAATCCTCAGATGGATTTAGTTTATATTTGGTATGATTATAGATTTGGTCCAATATTCAAGATTCAGCCTTGAAGCTTTCTTGGTTATGGAAAAGAAGAGTTTGAAGGTCACTACTGACACCTTGTGCAACATTTATTTATCTCAACAATAGATTTTTCTTAAGTTCTGCAGTTTGCTAGATTTTTCTTAAGTTCTGCAGTTTGCTTTCCCATTCATTGTTAAGTGCTTTAACCTCCACCCACCCCTGCCCCCCCGCCCCCCGCCCACCCCCCCCCCCGCCCCCCATGGTTAACTCTACTGACCGCTCTAAGACGGTTGTCCCGGTGTTAGTCTTACTCTTTGTTGCTTTATGGTTTATTCGACGAGGAGATTTGTTTTATGTCTTTTCTTGTGTTATTCTGTTCTTGTGTTTTTTCAGTCCTTGTAGCATTGCGATTACCTCGTTTGGGGAAGAGAGAGCTAATCTTAGTGTTTTTGGTACGTTTGTTCGATTTGCGCTTGTTTGATTCTGTCTTTATTTTCTTCCGTTTGGTGTCTGGGAAGGGCTGCGGTTTGTGATTATGACACTCCCTGGACTTTTCTCTTACTCCTTGTCTTTTAAAGTTATAAAACAATAAATAGGTGAAGTCACCACCTGTTGTCAGAGTTCTGGTGCTTCAAAGATGTAACCCCTAAGGCATTTTTCTTCAAAGTTGTTCTAGGCCCTAGCAGTATTGAGAAAATCATTATAACACATAAGAGATACCTTTAATTATTTCAACAGAATGTCATTAGAATATGCAAAATGCAGGAAAGCCTTAAGGATGTATAGCAAACTTTAACATACCTAGTACTCAACATTTTTGTCCACCCAAATGGTAAAAATTTACTGTAGTTTTATCAAAAAATTACTAAATACTCAAATATTAAAGACACCTCTCAACAATGAATTTTCATTAAATTTTCAAATTATAATTAATAATTATTGTTGGTATTATTCTGAAATTATATAAAATTTCACCATCTGTGAAACGAGATAATGCTTGAGAGTTAACCCTACCCCGAAATAGTACAATTCATTTTTTCTAAATAATTGAACTGTTTTGATATATTCAATAGATTTCAAAAGATCAGTATTGCTTTAAAATGGTAAGGTGTCATATTCTAGATATAAAGAGACAATCTGAATAATAATGCACACTAAAATGATGATTTGTCATTGCAAATAGTTATGAATCATTACCCAACCCGTTTTCAAGGAACATACACTTAGCATGATAAAATGTGTTTAAAATGGTTCAAATAGCCACATAAATATAATTCTTATTTGTAATAAATACAACATGTTGCAGGATTCAACTAATTAATCAAAATTTATACTGAATTATATGCACGCGTTGCACATTTTGAAGACTGAATGACTTTAAAAGCCGTAGTTTGGTAATTTTCCACCTAAAATTGCTAAATCAAGGGCAGTTACTCATGCCATACACACTGTTTTATGTAACTAGTATACTGGTTGTGAGTGGTTATCAAATCGATACCACCATACAAATTTCATTGTAACCAGATCTTTAGTATGAAAACTATTTAACTGAAACGTGAATTTAACCAGTTTTTCCATATAAATGCTATAACACAGGGACAATAACTTCCTCAAGAATAAATTAAATATATGTCAGAAGCATCTGTGGTATGCAGTCTCTAATAACAAGGTTTCATAATATTTTTCGTCTTATCTTAGAAATAGATTGTTATGATATTGCATTATTACTAAGTTAGGTACAAGTTTTCCCATAAGCACAATAATAAAATAATAATCAGGGGTAGTAACCCATGTTAGAACGAAAAAAACATTTAACTTAGTATAATTGCATTTCAAGTGTCAAGTCAATGTGTATGTGCAAGTTTCAGATGATGAGACCTTGCCATAAAAAGGTTAGATGTCGTCATGGGATCATCATTTGAACAAACTTAGTAGACCTTGAGTCTTTAATGCTTATATACCAACATTCAGCCGGTTCTAGAGAAGAAGATTTTAAGTGTTTTTGCCATATAAAGGCACAGCGGCCATCTTGTTTAGTGTTGCGAAAATATTTGAATAAATTGTCAACACCCTTCGACAGAAGGCCTCATGTGAAAATGGGTCCAGTGGCTTCAGAAAAAAAATGTTTAAATTAAGATTACATTATTTCTTACATGTATGTAGCCGAGAGGCAAGGGCAGATAACCACCAGGGGACAAAATTTTGATTGTAACTAAAAATATCACTTTAATGGAACATTATATGTTTCAGCCATTAGTCTTTAATACAGTCTGAGAAAATGATTTTCAACATTTTCCCTATAGAAATATATGGGGATGCAAATTTGACCTTGCCATAGGAAGTCAAAGGTCATCCTAGGATTATCATTTGAACAATTTTTGTTTATCTTCTGTCCCCAATGCTATATACCAACAATCAGCATCAAAGACTTCTTGGTTCTGGAGAAGAAGATATCGAAGTGTTTTTACCAAATATTGGAAAAGCGACCATCTTGTTCAACGGTGCAGAACCATTTGAATAAATTGTCAATACATCTTCGACAGAAGGCTTCATGCAAAATCTGGCAAAAATTGATCAAGTAGTTTCACAGAAGATGACTTTTAAAGATTACACGATTTAATACATGTATATAGTCCAGTGGCAACAACAGATAACCTCCGGGTAACAAAATTTGATTTGTAACTAAACTGTTTTACTACGTTAATCATACTTTGTAAATTTCAGCCATAAGTCTTTAATACATTTTGAGAAAATGATTTTTCAACATATTCCCGATATAAATTTATTGGGACATAAATTTGACTTTACCGTAAAAAGGTCGAAGGTCATTCTAATTTCTTCATTTAAATAAACTTGGTAGACCTTGAGGCCCCGACACTATATACCAAGATCCAGACTCAAAGCTGTCTTGATTCTGGAGAGGAAAAGTTTTAAGTGTTACCATATATGGACATGGCAACCATATTGTTCATTGATGCAGAGCCATTTTAACAAATTATGAATAACCCTTCGACAGAAGGACCCATGTGAAATCTAGTTCCCTGGGGAACAAAAATTTAATTGTAACTGAAAGGCTTTACTACTTAATTCATACATGGTAAGTTTCAGTCATTAGTCTTTAATACATTTTGAGAACATGATGCTTCAAGATTATCCCTATACAAATGTATGGGGACAAAACTTTGACATTGCTGTAAAAAAGTCAAAGGTAAACTTACGGTCATCATTTGAACGAACTTGGTAGAAGTTGGAGAAGATGTTTTAAGTGTTTTACCATTTACCATATATGGCCATTGTATTGTAAAAATCCAGCCTCCACAATACATACGGCCCTCTTTGAGAAACAGAATTACAATCCCATACTCCAGGATTAACCCTCATTTTACCCCCGCACTGCCAGACTCTGGAACAATGGAACAACCTCCCCTAGACTTAGACTTATGCGCCAGCCCAGATTTCGGATCTTTCCGAGCAGGGCTCCTCAAAATCCAAATATAGTAAATCACAAAACTCATATTTCATCATCTCACCAGCTGTTATGCTGTAGAGGGCCAGTAATATGTAATTCAGTGCTCTCTGCGCTACTCCAGAATCATGCCGGGTACGGGTTGAGCGTTATTATGTTGTGTATTTCTTCTTGAGTAATATGTCGTTTTACATCATACATAATCATAAATTTTACCAATCTCCTTATAAGAAACATTGAAACAATATGAGAATACCACTGCAAAGATAACCTTGCCTTTTGTAGCCACATGGGACTTCACTTCTATTTCCATTTTGATGAATTTTTAAGGTTCATTTAAAGGCTTTTGTTTAGCTTGAATGCTATTAACATTTGCTTTAAATATTACTTAAAACATTGGAGGGCTTTAAGGGCCATTAACTTTCTAGATTTTATGTTCAGGGAACAAAAACGATATTAATGCCCTCTTTCACAGGGATTGCACTGGAGTACATAAACACATTTCCATCTGGGTATTTGCTAGTTAGAGTTAGAATGTCACTGTTTGAATTCCCATGAGTAAGCTCAGTTACGAGCACTCTCACAACTAGGTAGAGTTTCATTTCAATGGAACACGCAGTACTTGTACTGTCCGCTGTTTCCCTACTTGAAAAAAAAAAACAACAACAACAACAAAAAAAAAAACAAAAAAAAACAAAAAAAAAAAAAACAATAACTTCTTTAGTCGATTATAGTACTGGAACATTTCTTCTTTTGCAGGAACATAGTGGCAAATAGCCTGTCAGTATTTCTGGTTGCATGTGATTCTATGAACACTTTTTACCTTATAAATCTTGCTTAAATTACACATGACCCAAAAGACCAAAGAGCATTTTTATGTATTGAAGCTCAGACATTCCTCTATAGTTTGAACTTTCAGTAATTTAAAACTTCCAAAAATTGTTTTCAAGACTTTTCCAAATGTATCATTATGGATATTTCAATGCTCTTTTAAGTACTTTGTATAGACGTTTCAATTTTAGCGGTTTTGTCTGTCATTACTGACAATGACCATTCCTAATCAAATGCGTAAAGTGTTATTGTTTGTGTGCTCTGAGATGGCTGCTGATAAGACCAATGTTAGCTCTAAACTGCCTGTTGCAGGTAGAACAAGAGCGGTCTGAGGAAGAAAGCTCTGTTGGTGATGCTCTGTGATGAACACGTTTCTGCTCGGCTTCGCTGACTCTTTTTGCTTCGTATTCACAGCACCCCTTCTTATGAGGTCCCGCCACTTTGCTCGATCCTGTGCAATCTATTCCTATGACTGTTGGTATGTTAAAGTCTTTAAGGGAGGTTTGAAGGTGTCTTTGCATCGCTGTTTCTGGCCACCATGGGAGCGTTTTCCCACTTGTAGCTCCCAATAGAGGAGTTTCTTAGGCAAACGTTCATCAGGCATTCTGGTATCATTTCCTGTCAATCTTAATAATGGCAATTTCAGAAGAGGATATACATTCTGCATCCCTGCCCTTTTCAGGATTTCTGTGTCTGGGATCCTGTCTTGCCACTTGGTCTTTAGAAGTTTTCTAGGGCAGCTTCTTTGGAAGCGGTTCAGTCTTTTGGCATGCCATTGGTAAACTGTCGAAGTTTTACATGCATATATTAGTGTTGGCAACACCACAGATTTGTAGACTTTCAGCTTTGTATCAACTCTAATGCCTCTTTGATCCTAAATACTTCCACTTAGTCGACCAAATACTGCACTAGCTTTGACAATCCTGGCATTGACTTCATCATCAATAAACACAATTCCAGACAGTGTGATTCCAAGGTAGGTGAACTTGTTACTTAAGTGCCATTACTTAGTACTAAACAGGTACTTTATAATTGAAGTGAAACTTAAACTACAGTAGACTCTCGTTATCTCGACCTCGCTTATCTCGAATAACCGCTTATCTCGAAGTGAAAATCTGGTCCCTGCTTAAAAATGAAAATCTAATAACAGGTAACAAAATATTATGGAAAAGAGGAGAAATTGCTCCAAAGGAGCAATTTCTCCTCTTTTCCACAATATTTTCAACATATGTCTAACTTCAAGAGTCCAATTACATCTACATTTGTTAAATGCGGTTGTTCGATTTATTTTTTCCTGAATTCTGCAAATCTGATATGTCGAAGTACGGATATCTCGAAGTATTTTTGAGAGTCCCTTGGAGTTCGAGATAACGAGAGTCGACTGTATATTGTTAAAGAACTTTAATGTGGCTTTGTGCCTTTGATTTTTGAATTAAACTTTTTGTGACATGTACCCCTCTTAAAAGTTGATGTTTCAAAGTTAATGGCTTTTAACCTAAATTAAATGCCATTAAAATCAACTTGAATTATTTGTTAAAAACTTTCATGCAAGTTTAAGGGCCATTAACTTTCTATTTGTTATGCTTAGGGAACAGAACAGAAAATAATTTAACATGCTCTACAGGACAGTGTTTCACACTTGAAATCAGACACCTTGAAGTTAAGGAGTCAGTGTTAAAGTTACGTACCATTAAAACAGCCTTAAAATATTTCGCCAAGAATTTATGGGGTTTTCAAGGTCTTTAATTTTTAACATTTCTCATTTGATGTTTTATTGACATTTTAAGGGTCATGCACTATTAATTTAATAGCAGTTTAAGAAAATTCCGTTACCCCATTTAAATTGCAGCAAAATTTAAAGGTATGAATTAACGAGTTGTTTCGGATTTCATATTTATTTAAAGGTAAATAAATAGACTTTTAACAACTCTTGCATGTAGTAGTGTATGTCATCAACTATACGTTTACCGATACAAAATGTCCAAAGTTTGATTCTAATGAGTGTGTATCATTTTTATGATCGAAAAGATATCCCTTAATCATTCCCATTTGCCCCTTGATCTGGCCCTGTGATTAACCCTTTGTGGCTCGAGCTACCCATGTAAATTCCAAGATCCCAAATATGTTCGAGCCATTAAAATGTGACTGTAATGTTGCTTTTTTTGTTTTGTTTTTGTTTACAATTTATTTTCTTAACAGCGCCAAGACTCTTTGGCTCTACCCTTAATACAGTCCAGTGGCTTTCAACATATTGTTTCCTCCTATCCGTGTATAATACTACTAAATTTGCAATGTCGAAATATGCCAGAGAGGTAAAATCTAAAATATAAGTGACGATATCCAGACACGAAAGGAAGGAGATGAGGAACAAATAAGGACAAAACAAACGCCACATATAAAACCACTGATGCACAAACAAAGAAGATATGCAACAGAGGCGCCACTTTGGAACGGTCACTAAGACAACCACTGGGAGACTTAAACTAGTTTTACTCGCGCAAAACCGAAAATCTAAATCATTACAAAAACACGCCTATTCAAATATATTGAAAATTTCACCACCAAAAACTGAAAGTTTTCAGATAAAAATTGTGATATTTTTCATATTTCTTCTCAAATCATAGATTGTTGGTACTCGTTAGAACCGCCTCACCGAGGTGGTTCTAACGAGTACCAACAATCTATGTTTTTGAGCAGAAAGAAGAACAATAGTGTATACCCCTGTAAACCCCAGTTTTACTATATGAAAATGGGGTTTAAGGGGATCAAAATTATATAGGTATGTTTTTGTGATGAAATCGCAGTTTGTAGGTAGTGATAGCATACCATTGATAACGATCTCTGGTCGCAAACTCATCATCTGCGTAGAAGACAATAAAATTGTTAGGTTGATATCCACAATTTGAAAACTGCACGTTCTTTCCTCCCGCCCTATAACCACGAACATTTTGCTGAACGACATCGCTGGGCAGAAATCCAACATAGAGGAAACGTCTCAGATCTGAATTTATTGGGCGAGTATAATGTTTAAATTGGCCGATCTGGAAACTGAGCGGGTATCTGTTCGCAAATGGCAGCAACTGCGCAATTTCTACGTCATGTTGGTGGCTTGTGTTATATACCATACGGATTAGGGCGTGGTCTCTTATTGTGTACATTTTACGCAAAGAATCTGTGTCTAACTTAGTGATAGCATCCTTGGACAGGAACATGTAACTTCTGTCGTAGTAGAAATCACAGAATACAGCTGTGTTTTCACCAGATGATGTTTGGATCGTGTATGTATCAGATGGGCTGTCGGGATTGGCCAATCGGATGTCTTCACAGTTGGCTAGAAATGAAACAAAATGACTATGGTTGCAAACGTGAGTACATGAGTAAATAAGATCAGACACCGCAGAACAAATACATGATATGCAATACTTCTGAACTGCAAATAATGTAAAGACTAATACATCATTCTTATGTTGCAATAAAAACTATCTTTACATCTTGTTCCATAGTTTCTTCGCTTCTATACTTTATATTAAGGAATAAGCAACGCAAAATATCCCGAACTGTTGATTTAAACGCACATTTTACACACTGAATTAGTTTTACAGACGTAAGTTATTAGTTTTTGTTTATTTTGCAATTTAGTAGTGTCGCGCTTCTGTTTTGGGGTCCTTATTGTCAGGAGTTTAGTTATCTGGGCCCAGTTGTTCAAAGCTAACGACATCGTTAGTTAACGATTCGTTAAAATTTACATCGAGTGATACGCAAATATGCTGAAATTTTTTGCTGAAAAAATGTGAGTAGCTTTTGCAGTGCAAAAGCTACTCACATTTTTTCAGCAAACAATATCAGAATATTGTATATTGATTCTGCTAACACAGTTAACGAAATGACCCTTAACGAGCTCGTTAAGCTAACGACGCTTTGAACAACTGGGCCCTGAATATTTAGGAAAACTACGATGAATTGTCGCCTCAGTTTTATTATCTTATCCAGTCCTACATGTATATATGGAACTCATTATGACAAATTCTAATGCACTTGCATATGTAACGCAATGCCTGATTGAATTACGTTAAAATTTTGCAACGGTATATTTAGGGGATAACTGCATTCAAATTTGTCATTTGGGGAGGTAAATCGGCGGTTTTACCGATTCTTTCGCCAGAAACTGACAACTGCCCTTCTTGAATCAGCGGAAGGGAGAGAATGACCGTAGAAAATATTTCATGATCAATCCCTACGAAAGAATGTTGCCGACCTCGGTGGGGGTTGAACCCGCGACCTCCTGGTCTCCAGTCGGACGGCGCATCCAACTGAGCCACGGAAAACCGCCAATTTATATCCCCAAATGACAAGTTATATTTTCTGGCGAAAGAATGTGCACATTACTGGTTAACCACTTTGAGGACTAAGCCTGTCCAGTAAAGTGCGGTTAGATAAACTGACCGCGTTCAACATGACCCCATTGGCTTGACTGGTCCGTAAAACCTCAACACAAACAAACAAGGTAGAATACCGTTATCCCCTAAATATCCGAATCAACAATGTTTACACCTGCGCTCTGCTCCCAAGCAGGCTAACGGCGTTATATAACGTCGCATTAACGTCAATGCAACGTCGTATGACGTTTCAGCGACGTAAATGCGTTACTGAATAAACGTCATGACGTTTCATCGACGTTAATGTGACGTTGTATAAACGTTATCACGTTGCATCGACGTTAATAAGGGGCTGTTTTAGCGTCATCACGCTGCGATGTTGTAAAAACATCATGTTCCCGCTGAGTCAGGACATGTGGCGTGCTGTCCGTATTCGGAGAGACAAGAACCAGTAAACCGTGCTTTTTGCCACTTGCTGTTTTATTTAAGGTGAATCTAAGTCTCTAAAATTTAGCCTGTGCTAATTTATCTTCAATATATTACTGGATGTACAGCTTTCAATATTTATCCTGTTTCAGTAATGCATTTGTGTATAAAATTTCATGTAAAACGCATTAGGTTTTGTATCAGAATTCAGAACGAGGTTTCCCGCAAGTAAGACTGGTTTAACATCTCTCCCCACAGAAGGTTTTCACTGACCGTTTCAAGCAGTTAATATTTTACACATTACAAAAACACGCCTATTCAAATATATAGAAAATTTTATCTCCAAAAACTATAAAATTTTCAGATGAAAAACTCTGATATTTTTCATGTTTCTGCTCAAAAACATAGATTGTGGGTACTCGTTAGAACCGCTTCGGCGAGGCGGTTCTAACGAGTACCCACCATCTATGTTTTGAGCAGAAATAATAAAAATAATGTATACCCCGTTAACCCCAGTTTTACTATATAAAAATGGGCTTTTAAGGGGGTCAAAATTATATAGGCGTGTTTTCGTGATTTTTTTAGTGCTTCGGTTTCATATGTGGCATCTCTTCTTCTTTTGGTAGCTCAGAAAGACTGTGCTTCGTGATTGTGACATTTTCTCGACATTACGAAAATAATTCTATTCAAATACACTGAAAATTTTAACACCAAAAATTGAAAATTTTCAGATAAAAATTCTATTTTTTTTTTTTTTTTTTTTTTTTTTTTTTTTTATTTCTGCTCAAAACATAGATTGTGGATACTCGTTAGAACCGCCTCGGCGAAGCGGTTCTAACGAGTACCCACAATCTATGTTTTTGAGCATAAGTAATTATATATACCCCTGTAAGCCCCAGTTTTACTATGTAAAAGTGGGGTTTAAGGGGGTCAACATTATATAGGCCTGTTTTCTTGATGGTATATTTAGCTAAGTTTAGAGACCACAACTTAAAGGCCGCGCCATCCGAAAACGTGTCTTCGGGCATACGTGAAGAGCGAGGGCCCAACTCAGCTTGCGCATGCGCGCAGTCTGATCAGAACCTATTCTGTCCGCTTTCAGAGTCATTTTTGTAATACAGAATGTATGACTGGAGAGCACAGATTCGGATGATACTTTGCGCTTGCACAGGATGGTCTAGATCTAAACTTACGCATTTTGCGCTAATTAGAAGACACATTTCGCTTGACGCGGCCAATAAAGGGAGGAATATTTATATTAACTAGAACAGCCAAATATCTTGTCTACATTTTACTGTACTTTGAACAGAAATAGTTTTATTTCTTGATGTTTTTTGTTTATTTATTTATTTTGCAAAATTACGCTTTAGTTGCGTATTTATGTATTAATGTAAATTATTAATTTAGTTTAAACATATTTTATTCAGAGTTGATGGCACATCAATAAATATAACAACATACAAAATACTAGGATTGGAACGAAAGCAAATTTCTTATTAAGTGCCTTTCCTCATACATACAAATAAATGTATCTGATAACGGCACAAGGTTGTAAATATGTTAACGCATTCATGTGACATATCTATCAATATATGCTAATTTTAATATTAGATGACTATATAGTGAAATATATATACATACATTCACATATATATATATATATATATATATATATATATATATATATATATATATATATATATATATATAGCGTATGGTCAAACAATAATTATTTAAGATGTAATGTAGCAGAGTTTACCTGGTGGATAATTTGGCGTACAACTGTCTACAACTGAAACAGAGGAAGAAACATTAATGCATTTTTTATAACAGATTGTTTTAGTATTAATCCATTCCACTGAGAGCAGGTTGCATGGGAATCACCCGAGCACAGTTTCTTAGTGAACATTTAGTACGTATACTGAGTGCTCCGAAATGCTTAGGGCGGATTCAGGTGGGGTTTGGCGGGGTTCAGTCGAACCTTCTTTGATTGAATCCCTTTTGACTCAAATTTTCATTTGCATGGGAAATTTTTGATAAATCTGATAAATTAGAGATACCGAATTTATCTTAAGTATTCACGCACTTATTGTTTTTTACTTGCAGCTCTCTTCATCTTAGTTAGAATTACAAGGAATCAATAATTTTGTGAATTTTATCGATATGTAAACTCGGATGAATTACTTATAAACTCAACGTAAAGCCCTACTGGATTTATTGAGTTTGTGAGTGATTCGCCGGTCGATAATATTGTTTTCGTTGTGTATGGGCATACCAGAGCCGTTTTAAGAAGAAGTATATGTATTTGATAATGATTCTGGTACAAATTTCTGTTGTTCTCAATAAAATATATGTTGTTGGTACTCATTGGAAACGCCTACAAGACGTTTTTTGTTGTTTTTGTTTGCTTTGTGGAATAAAACAATTATTGAATTGTCGTATATGTATAAAAAATAAGATGAGTCAGGGTCATTAGACTAATCACTGATAAGAGACTGGGGACAATTAAACCCGTATACTGACAATAACCGATAAACAGATAGAGGCTCAATAGGGGGAGTTTACATCACGAAAACATGCCTATATAATTCTGACCCCCTTAAACCCCACTTTTATATAGTAAAACTGGGGTTTACACGGGTATACATTATTTTTCTTATTTCTGCTCAAAAACATAGGTTGTGGGTATTTTCAAAATAGCTGTTATCCCCAAAAATATTTATAACCCTTTAGAAGGTCACTTAAATGCATTAATAAAATAAAAAGAAAAATACATATTTTTACAACAGAAGAATCAAATTTATAAAACAAAAAAGAAGAAGAAAAAAACAAAAAAAAAAAAAAAAAAAAAAAAAAAAAAAAAAACACCACCAACAACAACAAAACAAATAAAAACAACATTTCAATCTAGCCTCCAAATAAATCAATTTTCCTAACTATGTGTACTTCCTTCAAAATATTTATTACCCTTCAGTAGCCTCTTTAATGAATAAATAAATAGAGAAAAAACAAACACAGTCAAATAGATATTTTAAGAATGAAAGAAACAAATTATTTAATAAACAAACTATTCCAATCTGCTTTCTAAATAAGGAAATTTTCCAATCTATTCATTACTATATTGAGAATTGTACCACCAAAAATGAAAACTTTCAGATGAATAATTCTAGTAGTTTTCATATTTCTGCTCAAAACATAGATTGTGGGTACTCGTTAGAACCGCCTCAATCTATGTTTCTGAGCAGAAATAAGAAAAATAAGGTATAGCCCTGTAAACCCCAGTTTTACTATATAAAATTGGGGTTTAAGGGGGTCAGAATTATATAGGCAATTTTTCGCAATAAAACCATTACTGAATGGCCTCATTTAAGCTATGTCTTAAGAACTCCAGCATATATATCTTCCACAAAGGTTCACGTCAAAATAAAAAATATGAAGGTAACAAAACCTTAACTTGTTACCTGGGCATGGATCTTCATTACAAGGGGTCATCTCCATTGCACTACCTTGACAGTCGGTCCCTCCATTGGTAGGGGAAGGGTTGGTACATGACCTCGTTCTGAACGAAAGACCAGTTCCACATGGTTGCGTGCACACTGACCAGTCACCATATTCCGTCCATCCGCCATCCACTGGAAAAGATAAGTGACTCGCAACATGAACGAAATATGAGCCAGCGCATGACAAAACCTACAAAATGGCATGTTCGACGAGCGAAGACCCAAATCAGCCTAGTCCATAATTATATGTTTACAAAAATGATTGACAGTAAACTACATTTTGGTCAAAAATAAATTCTACCCATGGGCATATGACGTTTATACAACGTCGCCTCAATGTCGACGTAATATCATGACGTTGCATCGACATATGCCCGCTGGAAATAAAGGCTTGAATACAGAACACGTAAAAGTACGAAAGTCAGAGTCTCGGTTCCATACGGACTCTCCATATGACAACATTGAGCTTTGCAGGCTTGCATGGCCCCGCGCCGCCGGGTAGCACCGGCTAAAGCGGAGCTCGGTTTTTCAAGATATCAGAATCAAAATAAAAATTACTAAGACCTATTTGGCTTCATCAGCTACAAAACCATAAGTAATAATTGTTATAGGCCGGCCAGTTCTTATGACAGCTCTACTGCTGCAAGTAAAAGGAGAAATAAGACATGGTTAAGCAATTTCATATTGAATAAACTCTCTCCACACAATATTATGGAAGAATCCAATTTCAATTTTGGGTATGTCAAGCTATGTGATTTAGATAATCCTAAAGAAATTGCTAAACTATTTGCAAATAGTGGAAACCCTGATCAGACGCCGTCTGTTTAGAGTCTTTACTGTTTGCCAATTAGGCTTTCCATTTGGGGAGGAGGGGTGAGGGTCTCCAGACAAAAATGCGTTAATTAAATGGCCATGACAGTTTTATTGTAGCAAAGCAGTATTAGGCTTTAACGTTAAAAAGTTAATTAGGTCAAATTATTGCTTTTAATTTATTAGTAACGGTTCACAGCCACCGCCAGCATTGGTTGATATGTTTTATCATGGATTTGGCTTCTGAAAGTAGTTGTTGACTTCTGACCTGGATCAAATCTTTCCTTAGTGAAATTGACTATACATTATGCTAAGTTAACCCTTGTCATGTTGAATAAATTAAGATGCCACGCCCACTTCTAGTTTTCAGCCAATCAGATTACTTGAACCGCTTTTTAAATAGAAATTCACATATTTAATGGCAAACAGTGCAGATCCAGATCAGCTGGCTTCTTCAGAATCCAACTGATCTAGATCTACACTGTTTGCTAAGACAGGGCATGTCGTGTTTAGCAAGAGAAGGGTTAAAGAACATTTGTATGCATAGGGCATGTTAAAACAAAACAAATACTCCTTCTTTCCAAGTCCTCTGTAGATATACTTTTGTAACAGCAAACTTATTAGAAATTTCTATTCAAATTCCTTTTCTTCTTCAATTCTTTTCTGATGCATTTTCCTGCTTTACATATACCTGGGCATTCTTGTGCGTTTGTACACGATATCGTTTCCGTACTATTTCCAACGCAATCGGCGCCTCCGTTGGCTGGAACCGGATTAGTACATGTCCTTGACCTTGATTTAATCCCGGTTGCACACGTCGTGGAACACGTGCTCCAATCATCCCATAGGGACCATCCGCCGTCCACTGGGTCTGGAAATTAAACTTTATTTTTAAGCATCAAAGGATGTCAGAGTAATGCATAGCGTCCTAACAAACACATTATTTCAAACAGTATAGACCAAGATCATAACACACAGAGCGCGTCGTCTGACCAGGATCTGCACTGTTTGCTACGTTGGTAATACAGTTTGTACTGTTTGCTATATGAGTAATTTACAATACCAAACCACAAGTATTATATAAGAACGCCTACCGTCGACTGATAAAACTGTTTCAATCTGCGCTAATAAAAAAACGTGGTAAGATTTGTTTTTAAACTCTTATTTACGAGAACTGTGCTGTTGGTAACATAGTGAAATAAAAAATGGGAAGTACTGTGTAGAATGAATGTAGCAATGTGGGTTTTGCTCATTTAAAAGAGAAATGAGCAGTTTTCCCATAGCAGCCCCAATTTGACCATTCGACCTGAAATGAACTTGTTGCTGTCAATATTCGTACACGTTTGAATTTTTTCATTTCGTTTTTTTTTTTTTTTCGTCGTACTACGAAGAAGAAACAAAAGGTATTTTTCTTTGTTTACGATTGGAAATATGCATTCTCAAATCGAACGGATTATAAGCTGTTTTAATAATACAGTTTAATTTGACGTTCAAGTATGGAAAGATTTGGGCTGAAAGAAAACTTTATGAGTGGAGAAAAGAACCACGAAACACTGCTACATAGATGATTTCGGATATAGTACGTTCGGCCTAGGCTATGGATGGCGACATGTAATTATGTATGCGGGCTAGAAAACAGATGATCATAGATGATTTTTTTTACATAGCTCTGATAACGTCTATAATGTTTTTATCGTTGAGTATTGCGATAATTTATATAATTACAACCTTTCATAAATTTTAACATTTTTTTCTCTATACTACGATTTATAGAGAGCTAAGTAATGCATGACAGATTAGTTTCCCGGCGTATTGAAGCTTTGTTTTCTTGTACTTTGTTTTGAAACGCTTATTTTTGTATATGTCTCTGTTGTAGAATAAAGTAAAAAAACAAACAAACAAAAAAACAAAAAAAAAAAAAAACAAAAAAAAACAAAAAAAAACACTAATACTTGAAATATTGAAGAAAGAAATACAGTAGACCCTCATTATCTCGACCTCGCTTATCTCGAATAACCACTTATCTCGAAATGAAAATATGGTCTCTGTTTTGACAAGGCAACAAAATATTGTGGAAAAGAGGAGAAATTGCTCATAAGGAGCTATTTCTTCTCTTTTCCACAAAATTTTCAATATATCTCTAACTTCGGGAGTCAAATTACATATACATTTGTGAATGTGGTTGTTCGATTTATTTTGTCTTCAATTCTGCAAATCTGATATGTCAAGATACGGATATCTCGAAGTATTTCAGAGAGTCCCTTGGACTTCGAGTTAACGAGAGTCGACTGTACTCATATCTAAGCGGCACCGGCATACAATGTTCCAAAGTTAACTCTTAAGAGTCAAGCAAATGTAGCAGCCGATATTATATTTATTTATTTATTTTATTAATTTATTAATTTATTTTATTTATTTATTTTTTATTTATATTTATTTATTTAATTTAATTTATTTATTTATTCATTTAATATTTATTAATTTATTAATTTATTTATTAATTATTTATTTATTTATTTATTTATTTATTTATTAATTAATTAATTAATTAATTAATTAATTAATTAATTGATTCATTCATTCATTCATTCATTCATTCATTCATTCATTTATTTATTTATTCATAGAAAATAAGTCTGATATTTCAAGTGAACCATCGTGAGCTGCAGCTGCGAGTGGCTCTTTAAGGGTTAATATATCATTACAATATACAGAATCCTTACCTTAAATCTATTGCACACTATTTCATGGCTTCACGAAAACACGCCTATATAATTTTGACCCCCTTAAACCCCACTTTTATATAGTAAAACTGGGGTTTACAGGGGTAGACATTATTTTTCTTATTTTTGTTCAAAACATAGATTGTGTGTACTCGTTAGAACCGCCTCGATGAGGCGGTTCTAACGAGTAGCCACAATCTATATTTTGAGCAGAAAAATGAAAAATATCAGGATTTTTTATCTGAAAATTTTCAATCTTTATAGTGGTAAAATTTTCAATATATTTGAATAGGCGTGTTTTCGTAATGGCTAATAGAGAACGCCACGGCTACAGCATGGACGTAAGGGCTACTGTTTTTGAATGCACAGCTGCAGCTTAATTCGGCAAAATTCAACAGAATTGTGACATTTCATTTTTTTTATAATGTGGAATAACTATTTCAGCGTTTGACATTACTCGTAGCATCCATCAAGGAACCAACCATGGATGTCCACATTTACTTACGGGGGTCAGACCATTATGAAATATCCAGGTAGTAAAATGTATATCCATCTTTTTTTTGTTTGTTTTGAGGTTTTACAGCCCAGTCAACCCAATGGGGTCATGTCGAGCGCGGTCAGTTTACCTTACCACACGTTTACTGGGCAGGCTTAGTCCTCTAAGCGGTTAACCAGTATTGTGCACATTCTTTCGCCAGAAACTGACAACTGCCCTTCTTGAATCAGCGGAAGGGAGAGAATGACCGTAGAAAATATTTCTTGATCAATCTTCACGAAAGAATGTTGCCGACCTCGGCGGAGGTTGAACCCGCGACCTCCTGGTCTCCAGTCGGACGGCGCATCCAACTGAGCCACTGATGCCGGCGTATAGCCATCCTGCCACAGGCGAAAGCACGTCATTTTATATGTACTTTGACACAATACTTTTTACTTCTGTTCATTTTAGAGGCATGTACATTGTAATGCAGTTACATGTAGTTACCAAGTGGGCACGCAACGTTCTAACAACGGCGCAACAACATCGATGCAACGTCATGACGTTACATCGACGTTGATGCGACATTTTATAAACGTTATGTGACCGCTGGGTAAAATACAATCTGCTGAAAATTTGGAGTTCGAGTGCCCCGATTAGGAAATGCTACTTTCTGTTTCATTACAACACACCTGGCTAAAGATTCAGTGCGACGTTAAGGCTACGGCTCCATTATTTAGGAGAAAAATGGTCGTCTTATGATCAACTATACTTGGATTTTTGTACACAGAATGTTATTTTGAGACATTTTCGGACGTTAACCCATTTTAACCTGGATACACCCAAAAGGGTAATCGGCAATCAATGCAGCCCCAGATCAGACGCCGCGTTACACTGGTCCAAATAGTTGTAGAAGCGTCCACTCGACGTAAATGGATTAAAGAGTATTTAACCCATATAAGTCTAGCGTCCCATAAAAAGGACATTGCCAAACAGTGTAGACCCAGATCAGACGCCGCAGAACGCGGCTTCTGATCAGGGTCTACACTGTTTGCTTCAAGTTCAGAAATTTATACGAAACATGATAATAATAAAAAACAACCAGACACCCTTTATATTGGAAATGGACCTGTCCAGAGTTAAGGTACAAGAGTCCACTGGGCATAAATGGGTTAAAGGTTAATACCTGAGCTACTTTGGATGTAATAAAAATCGTAGAAAGGTCCGTTATTGTTTGTACCCAAAAAGGATGTTTCATCAAACAGTTTGATAATCTATTATCTATTACCAGCAGAATTCATTAGAAATGTTCTGACACTCACGGTTTCAAGAGCATAATGTACGTTCTCAATGGCGGATAAAGAATTTGAACACACATTTTGAAATGAATGCCCTTGTTAACCAATTTATCCCAAGTGAACTCTTCTACCTCCACTTTTTTGACTGGTCCAGTTCCAAAAGAAGGAGTGCCTGGTTAGTTTTATTAGTAGTATGTTTTATATGAAAAAAAAATCCTGTATGTAATGCAAAATAGTGTAGACCTTGATCAAACGCCGCGTTTTGCGGCGTCTGATTTAAGCCCATCACGAAAACATACCTATATAATTTTGACCCCCTTAAACCCCACCTTTATATAGTAAAACTGGGGTTTACAGGGGTATACATTATTTTTATTATTTCTGCTCAAAATACATAAATTGTGGGTACTCGTTAGAACCGCCTCGCCGAGGCGGTTCTAACGAGTACCCACAATCTATGTTTTGAGTAGAAATATGAAAAATATCGGAGTTTTTTATCTGAAAATTTTCAGTTTTTGGAGAAGAAATTTTCTATATATTTGAATAGGCGTGTTTTCGTAATGTACATTGTTTGCCAATGTCCCTTTATGGAACGCAAGGCATAAATGGGTTAAAGTGAATCACAAAGTACATAAAAATAAGAATATACAACAGGGTTCATGATGTATTTTATGTTAACACCAATATTCAGCTGACAATATAATTATCTCCCCTTGAACTAAACTGTCTAAATTGCCTAGTTAGCAAACACCCTACACAGACAATACGAGGACCTCGTATTTTCTCCAGTTATACTTCCATATCCAGTTCTCAGTAGCATTTAATATCAAACTAGGAGCACTAGCATTGCATTTTTTTTTCTGAAACTATAATATAAGGACATAGCGAAAGTACTTACATAGCCTCGTCGCGCAGAAAATGGGATGGAGGCAGTGGTTTGAGACAGAGCATGTTGGGTCATGAGAAATCGATAGTTTTCAATGCATATGTCTAAAGCGAGGACCTCTTTTATTGCTTGGACATTTCATATTCTGACCATAGTAAATACATTTGTGAATGATCGGCTCCTTTCGAGATGCTAATGTCAACTTCTGAAATCATTATAATACTCAATAAAAATCAACAAATGTCACAAACCTGTCTAGTTCCGCTGTAGCATCCATGCTCTAATCTGTGCATCCTTTTATTACCTGTATGATTGGCACAGAGTCCCGAACTATCAACAGCGACTACCATCATCAGTATAGCGAATATATATCGTTTTCTATGCATTCTTGCAGACACACACACCCTACAGGTTAAACCCGAGCCCGAAGTGCGAGGGTTTTAATTCCTTATGATAGGCTCTGAAAATCTGATGTATGGAAACAATATGAACGTTATCATTACATAAAAACTTAGTTGCGAACAGAAAACTACGAATAACAAAAAAAAAAAAAAAAAAAAAAAAAAATAATAATAATAAGGGATCAACGCATCCGATTTTCGATGTTTTATACATTATATATGTACATGAAACCTTCAATAACTCAAACAGCGGTTGCTCGCTTACCCTGGCTGATTCAAACTTGTCTTAAGACCCTGGAAGTTTTTTTCTGATAGCTCAAAAAAGCAAATAGTTTGGAACATTTTATTTTATAACTTTATCATGACATTGTATGTTATGTGCACTCATTATAATCGCCCATCGAGGCAATTCTAATGTATACACTCAAGATATAATTATTTTATAGAAGCTTGAAAAGACATTCCTAACCCCCATTTGCCTCCTGACCTGGCATTATGATTAACCCTCAGTGGATCGAACTACCCATGTCTAGAACCAACTAACATGATCCCAAAAAATGTTCGAGCAACTGAAGTTCACTTTGAGAAAATTATCTTATGACATGTATGCCCAAAGAAAGTACAGATCACGTTGCGCATTCATGCCGATTGATCTGTCTGTGCATGTTATAACGTATAGCAAAGAATCTAAAGATGTTTTCAGGCAGACTGTACATACTTTGATGAAGTATGTAGATGTACAGACTGATCTGAGTCTTCGCTTGGTGCATATGTCATAAGGTACACTTTCTCATAAAGTGGATCATACAAGCAAATATATGAGGTTTCCTTTTTGGGTTGTTAAATTTTCAATATATTTGAATAGGGGTGTTTTCGTAATGATTTAATTGAAGCGGCTCTATACTCTTCGTACATTTTTGTCGCCAATTTAAAAGGGAGATTTTTATGACTTCCTATTGGCTATTGCGCTCGCAAATATTATTCTGAAAAAAAAAAATAATAATAATAATACATGGAAAGGAGGGATTTTGTTGATCCTTTTAGAGAAAAGTCATTGAAGAAGGATAACAAACTTTTGGCAGAGTTGCCTTCCTGGAAAACAGAATAGAATATAGACAAAAAGCACTAATTACGATCATTACGCATACACGTAACATTCGTCAGAAAAATACAGCCAACCCTCTTTAATCCGACGCTCGATACAACGACAAAATTCACTATAATGACAATATGAATGTCACGAAACATTCGCTCAGTAGGTGATGGTAAATGAGAAATTATGCAAAAACATTGCATAATATCTTCAGATACATATGTTTCGGATATTTGTTAGAATCGCCTTAGAGAGGCGATTCTAACAAATATCCAAAACATATGTTCTGTGAGGAAATGAGAATAAAACCAGGTCTTTCTTACATATCATTCTGTCCATTAAGGATTCTTTAGAACAGTAAATTCATTATAACGGCAACATTTTTTGGGAACAAATGCTGTCGTTGTAACGAGGGTTCACTGTATATATAACAAAGTGGCATTCAATAAAATATTTTGCTCCTTTACCATAGGGGCTGCTCTTAAAGCAAAGAATTTGCTTCCTTTAGTGAGCTGCTGCTCATTACGAAAACACTCCTATTCAAATATACTGAAAATTTTACAACCAAAAAATGAAAATTTTCAGATGAAAAATTCTGGTATTTTTCACATTTCTGCTCAAAATATAGATTGTGGGTACTCGTTAGAACCGCCTCGAAGAGGCGGTTCTAACGATTACCCACAATCTATGATTAGAGCAGAAATAAGAAAAATAATGTATACCCCTGTAAACCCCAGATTTACTATAGAAAAGTGGGGTTTAAGGGGGTCAAAATTATATAGGCATGTTTTCGTGATGTATAGCAAAGAATTTGCTTCCTTTAAGTGTAGTCCCTATATTGGAAGCGTCTAGGCTTTTTTTGTTTTCTCAAGATTTTTCCTGAGTGTGCGTAAAATAATTCCGCACTTGCTACGCCAGTGTAGATGTCCAGTCTCTTTAACTCACCAGGATCTTTGCACTCAAATTCGACTGTCAGGTACTTGTAGGTTCCTACACACGGATCACCTCGGAACAAACCGTTGCTTGGCTTAATTTTGCATACTGACGTGCTAGACTGGGACTTGCAATGTTCCTTAACAATAGAGAGAATATCATTAGGCGAGTCACAGTCTGTCTTCGTCATCGTTGCTGGACGAGGATGTGGACAAGTGTCTGGAGACGAACGTCCATAGGAAGCAGATAATATGTTCAGCGAACCGCCATCCGGGCAGTTTATGGTACCCTGCTTATTTTCACATATGATCGCTGCTTTGGAACCTGTATAGAGATACATTAAACCGCTTAGCATGCTTTTGTTTGTGTTGAGGTTTTACGGTCCAGTCAACCCAATGGGGTCATGTCGAGCGCGGTCAGTTTACCTAACCACACGTTTACTGGGCAGGCTTAGTCCTCTAAGCGGTTAACCAGTATTGTGCACATTCTTTCGCCAGAAACTGACAACTGCCCTTCTTGAATCAGCGGAAGGGAGAGAATGACCGTAGAAAATATTTCATGATCAATCTCCACGAAAGAATGTTGCCGACCTCGGCGGGGGTTGAACCCGCGACCTCCTGGTCTCCAGTCGGACGGCGCATCCAACTGAGCCACCGAGGCCGGCCCGCTTAGCATGCTAGGTGACAATTTCAAGCAGACAACGTTATTCTTTTCTTTCTCAAACAATATGATTTGACACTTTATGCATTTTACAATTTGTATGAAATATCAAATCCTATCTTTGGAGGAAAAAAAAAGAAAGAAAAAGGAAGATACTAGTAGCAAACGTTTGTCAGAAGCGAATTCAGGTAAGAATTCACAAACGTTTGTCAATTGCGATTTTACGTAAAAAATATCACTATTGACAGATGTTTGTCAACAGCGAAAATGTGTTAAAATCGCTAATGACAAACGTTTTCCAACAGTGAATTTGTGCTATTTAAAGACATCTATTTATAGATTTTCTTAATAGAACCTTTCATTTTTCTATAGTTTGCGTGCTCCCGTGTTGACTCTTCTAAGTTAACGTACAGTTGACTCTCGTTATTTCGACCTCGCTTATCTCGAATAACCGCTTATCTCGAAGTGAAAATCCGGTCCCTGCCTAAACATGAAAATCTAATAACAGGTTACAAGATATTGTCGAAAAGAGGAGAGCAATTTCTCCTCTTGTCCACAATATTTTCAACATATCTCTAACTTCAACAGCCCAATTACATATACATTAGTTAAATGCGGTTGTTCGATTTATTTTTTCCTCAAGTCTGCAAATCTGATATGTCGAAGTACGGATATCTCGAATTATTTTAGAGAGGCCCTTGGAATTCGAGATAACGATAGTCGACTGTATTTTTAGTTCTTCTTAACACTTGTGATCACATCTCGTGGGAAAGTGAGAAGGAATGGGATATGGTTTGTGACTATGACGCTTCGTTACTTTTCCTGTTAACTGATTTCTGTGTGTTATGTTTGTGCTTATAGTGACAGATCATTGATACTTTTCCTCGTACCTTAACTTTCGGAAACTATGGAATTTGCTTAGCATTGTGACTACTAAGGGTTAGGGGAGCTGGTGGTTCTGTTGACGTCTGCTTATAGTTGTATGTGTAGCCATATTTTTATCTTTTCAGAGAAGGGGCCGAAAAAAAGGATACGAATCTCATGTTTTTTTTTGCCATGTGAAACCAACCAAGACGCAGGTTGAAACTAACATTACGAAAACACGCCTATTCAAATATATAGGTAATTTCACCTCCAAAAACTGAAAATTTTCAGATAAAAATATTTCTGCTCAAAACATAGATTGTGGGTACTTGTTAGAACCGCCTCGCCGAGGCAGTTCTAACGAGTATCCACAATCTATATGTTTTTGAGAAGAAATAAGAAAAAATAATGTCTATCCTTGTAAACCTCAGTTTTACTATATAAAAGTGGAGTTTAAGGGGGTCAAAATTATATAGGCGTGTTTTCGTGATACTTGGTGACTGAGCAAACAGTTTGAAATCAAACGTTGACACTAAACCACTTTTAATTACCGACTAACAGTACTCACCCAAGTTACGTGGAGTTTCGAAAGAAAGAAAGAAAGAAAGAAAGAAAGAAAGAAAAAGAAAACAGTTAACCAGATTCCCAAAATTTTAATGACATCTTCTTTTGTCTGACCGATCTTTGTTTACTTTTACTTTTGCAAGATTTCTTCAAGATTTATTTACGAATCTTTCAGTTTTGTAAAGTAAAACTGTCATAGCTGTTATATACATTTAAACATAAAGTTTTGAGACAGAGAAAACACAAGAAAACCAATGGGAGCACACCATCTTGCCTTTTACTTTTATTATCCAAGCTCTTGATGTCAAGGAAGACGAGAATATCCACAGACGCATACACACGCACGCCACAGCATACATGAATGTAATCAAAACTTTCTTTTTTCTTAAGTGGGCAAAGTTTTCTCTAAATCATACAGACAGCGATATCAACGAAATTTCGCAATTTCCAAACGTTTGTCAATAAAGATTTTACGTAAAAATTACTATTGACAAACGTTTACAAAAGCAATTTTACGTAAAAATAACTAAATGATTGTCAGTGTCTATTTTAACGTATATTGTCTATTGACAGTTGATAGTTACCCCAGAAAAGAAGAAAAATAGTTCAAAATGTCATCTGCTGGAATTTTATCCATTTTAGACTGGAAATTTCCAATTTTGGTAATTGGCAGATATTGCAAATCCAGACCAGGCGCCGCAGAACGCGCCGCAAGAGTTGTGATATAGTACTCGTTTTAAAGAAGAAATATTCAGATTACTTACAAGTCAGTGATAAGGCAACAGCGACAACAAGCAACAATCTAAGACCCTGTATAACCATTCTGTAACTTGTCTGTGTGTAAGAATTCAGTCAAAAGCAACATTTAAATGAGAAAACCACCTACGGGCTTTAAGTTATAAACTAAACTGTCATAAGAAAAGGGTTCTTTGGAATATACGTACCGCATCAAGACAAAAGTACCTTACGGAATGCGCGAAATCCAAAGAGTGCATCCTACGCATGCGCACAATGATACCTGGGAATTGGTTTTACGGTAATACATTCTTCATTCAGCAGTGATTCTGTAAACGGACAGCAAAGGCCAAAATCAGATTTGGGCCTTAGCCGTCCGCACAAAATCGACAAAATTTCGACAAAATCTATTTAGCATGACATGGCTCATATACGATAATAGCATGCGCAACTGAGCAGACACCATAACGAGGTTTAGTCTACGTTATACACAATTCAATCATTTTGAGAGCGGACTACAAAGGCCTAGATTAGACTGTGTGGAGGCATACATTTACCCGAGATTTCCTCTCCACATATGCCATTACGAAAACAAGCCTATTCAAATAAACTGAACATTATACCAGCAAAAAATGAAAATTTTCAGATAAAATTTCTGATATTTCTTTATATTTCTGCCCAAAACATAGATTGTGGGTACTCGTTAGAACCGCCTCGGCGAGGCGGTTCTAACGAGTACCCACAATCTATGTTTTTGAGCAGAAATAAGAAAAATAATGTATACCCCTGTAAACCCCAGTTTTACTATATAAAAGTGGGGTTTAAGGGGGTCAACATTATATAGGCGTGTTTTCGTGATGCGTACGGTCCTTGTTTCACAAAGAAGCTCAAATAAATTTCTAAATGTTTGTACCGTATCGGGACATCTTACCAAATTTGTCCTAAATTTGAACTAGTTTATTTAAACATCTGTTGATACGTCTAAAACTGCAGATGGTAAACGGTGTAGACCTAAATCAGATACCGTATAATGTGGTATCTGATCTAGGTCTACACTGTTTGCTCAGGCATGTCCGCCCAGTGCTTAAGGTTAAGCTATTACGGTAACTTGTAATAAAAAAGCTTCCTACCTTCTACTGTAAACAGAAACGAAATTGACAAACAAATATATAAACAAACAGAAATTATAAAATGATATAGAATCAAATTATCAGTAAATTTAAAATATCTGAAGACTTAGATTGCAGAAATTAGTCATTGAAACCGTGTGTACATAGAGGCAGAAAAATAATTTTGCTCGAAAACATTATTTCACCGGCTAATAAATGGATAGCGATCTCCAGTAAAAAGGACCGTGCACCATATCAGAACAATAAAACTCTTTGTTCAGCCAGTTGTCCCATCACGAAAAGACGCCTATACAGTTTTGAACCCCCTCCTTAAGCCCCGCTTTTATACAGTAATACTGGGGTTTACAGGGGTATACAATGATCTTCTTATTTCTGCTCAAAAACATAGATTGTGGGTACTCGTTAGAACCGCCTCAACGAGGCTGTTCTAACAAGTACCCTTAATCTGTGTTTTGAGCAAAGACATGAAAAGCTACCAGAAGTTTTCATCTGAAGGTTTTCTTTTTTGGTGGTAAAATTTTCAGTAGAGTTTGAATAGGCGTGTTTTCGTAATGGCTGGCAATCACTGAATTGCAAACAAACATCACGAAAACATGCCTATATATTGTTGACCCCCTTAAACCCCACTTTTATATAGTAAAACTGGGGTTTACAGGGGTATATATTATTTTTCTCATTTCTGCTCAAAAACATAGATTGTCGGTACTCGTTAGAACCGCCTCATCGAGGCGGTTCTAACAAGTACCCACAATCTATGCTTTGAGCAGAAATGAGAAAAATATGAGAAATTTTCATCTGAAAGTTTTCATTTTTTGGTCGTAAAATTCTCAATATATTTGAATATGCGTTTTCGTAATGCAGGCTTGTCTGAAGTGTCATTGTTTGTGTTGATATGTAGCATTAACACTTGTGTACTCATAGAACTGCTTACCCCATCAATGCCTAACAGATTCTCCTTTTCCTTTCTTTTGGACTGGTCCATATCTAATGGAAGGTGTATCTGCTTTATGATTATTATTATTATTATTATTATTCACGAAAACATGCCTATATAATTTTGACCCCCTTAAACCCCACTTTTATATAGTAAAACTGGGGTTTACAGGGGTATGCATTATTTTTCTTATTTCTGCTCAAAACATAGATTGTGGATACTCGTTAGAACCGCCTCGTCGAGGCGGTTCTAACGAGTACCCACAATCTATGTTTTGAGCAGAAATTTGAAAAATATCAGAATGTTTTATCTGAAAATTTTCATTTTTTCGTGGTAAAATTTTCAGTGTATTTGAAATTGGCGTGTTTCCGTAATGTATTAAATTATTATTATTATTATTATTATTATCATTATTATTATTAATTATAGCAATATCTCTACGTAACTTAAAAAGGTGTATACCCTGATCAAACACCGCTCTCTGGGTCTACACTATTAACTGTTTAAGTATATATGTTAAACTGCATTCTAAGTTACATTAACGAGAGCCTCGTTCTGAAAAAAAATGTGTTTAAGTAAAATACGCAGACAGTGAAGTCTGATCAGCGCCTTCTCTATCAGCTTACTGACTACCGTAACAGCACTAAAATTGTGACAGACTTGAGCAAAAAATGTAGACCCAGATCAGACGCCGCATAACGCGGCGTCTGATCTGGGTGTGCACTATTTGCCAACAGTTTCAAACTGATCATCTCCTTTCCACTCATCCAGTACTTTCTAGACAAATCGACAGATATTAATGCATGTTTAAACTATGCACCAGTCATTTGAAACCCCAGCTCCTACGGGGCCGCGGAAAGCGGGCGGCATAGTGGGGCTAGAAGGGGAATGCAACCCTAAAAGGTATTGTGCTTTAAAATAAAGAACTTTACAAACAATGAATTCTGACACAAATTTGATCAAAATCGGTGGAAAATTAAGTAAGTTATAGACAATTGAATATTTCAACATTGGTGGAATGGGCGCCGCAATTTTGAATATTTAATGAGGTTTCATAAAAATTAAAATTCGTTTGATATAGGTAGTTATTGACATAAAGTTGGTTTATTTTGGGGGAAATGATTGCTTGTCACTAGAATAAAAAGATAATAAAAAATCTGTAGCAAAATTATTCTTAGAAACCCTTTACAATTTGGTTTTGCATATTTAATTTGGGCTGTGTGACATCACTAAGCGTACAATATGGCGGCATCCATGACAGCAAGTTTAAATATATTCAAACTACCATAACTTCCTTATTTCTAGGCCGATTTTGAAAAATCTTGCATCAAAATTAATGGCTTGTTAAGCACTTTACTCCAAGATATACTTACAACTTATATTGCATTCCCCTTTAAGAGCCGGGATTTAACCTGCGATGAGTCCCGGTAGTGCCGAGGATATGCCGGAGGTTTAATTTCCCGCTAAATTATCCGCGAGAAATACCTGCGGTTTTAGCCAGGTTTACTGGGATAGACTTATAGTTGATTTCTGGGCTTCATACAAGACATTTAAGTTACTGCTTCTATATAGCTGTAAACAGAATCTGTGTAGCAATATCTAGGGTAGATGGAGCTCTCAAGCCCTGGTCGGCAATCCATCTAGGAGTTGGCAACTCCAAACAAAAACCTGCATATCTGGATTTGCCTGTTCCAGTTATGTAAAATCTGCTTCGGCAGCTGGGGCGGAGGAAATCATTACTATGATTCAACGGCCCAAAAGGCGATGCAGCAGCATGACAAGGGACAACAAAAGCCATGGTCATCCACTGCATCTGGGCTTAGCTCCAGATGTCCTGACACTGTCTTGCCTCTGGATCCAGCTAGGTCAGGACGAGAGAGTGCGCTTGCTCTCCCTCACTATAATCCAATCCACAGCGCATGTCATCTTAATCAGCAACACCATTCACAGCAAGCACACATATGAAAAAAAAAATAAAATAAATAGACTGGTTGGCTGATTACATATAATATTGGGACATGATAAAGACCTGATTTGATTTGGTGATCTTCACCTTTTTGTCAAAGTCAGTGCGGGACTTTAACTGCCAAATTTGAGCCAAAAGGTGCTTGTGTGCACAATATGAATCATTATGAACCAGATGGCGGATTTTAACCATGCTTGCATTGATATGCACACTCATCAGATTTTAAATGCAATGGCTGTCACTTTATACTTTAGCCAAAATGACTTTCAGTGATATGCTTTTTCCTTGAATATAAATTTGTAAGAAAACCAGATGTGCAAAAATACATATACAGTTTATTTAATGCCGAAGGCTCCCTGATGAGCGTATGTGTGTATGTATGAATGTATGTATGTATGTATGTATGTATGTATGTATCTGTGTGTCTGTGTGCGTGTGTGTGTGTGTCCGTGTGTGTGTCCAAATAGCTTCTCTGAAACCACTTAGCCAATGAAAGCCAAATTCAATGTGGAACCTCACTGGGATAGGGGAAGAAAGTTTATTCAAATGGTCCAGGTCGTTTGTTGTTCATTAATATCGTCAACCTCCTTGGGAGGTGTGTGTAGGTGTGGGGTGGGGGGGGGGAGGGGGCGTGCTTTGAGCGGGGATTTCGCCATAAATTTGTACCCGCAGTGCAGGGCGTATAGCAGGGCTATAAAAACTGAAAAGTTAAAAGCCCCGCTATTTCCCGTCGGAGTCCAGGACTTAAAATAACTAGTGCTTTTGAGGACATGTAGGTAAGGAGTTAAGGTGTCCCAATATTTAAATTATATATAGTAGTTGGATATTGTAGAATATAGCAATGATCGAGACAGTCCCCAATCAACAGCACACATACACTGGCTGAGCTTGGCCTAAGCTCAGGGGCGGATTTAGAGGGGATGGGGGCGGGGTCGAACCCCCTTTGATTCAAAATTTCATTTTCAAGGAATATTTTAGATAAATTTTGTTAATTTCGGGATACCGTATTTACTCTAAATAGTCAAATCCCTTACTCTTTACCTCAGAATTCACTTCAACATGTGCATTTTACTACCTGTGAATGTGTGTAACATTGCTGGACGAGTGGCAAGCAGTCATTACGAAAACACGCATATTCAAATATATTGAAAATTTTACCACCAAAAAAACAAAAAAAATGAAAACTTTCAGATGAAAAACTCTAATATTTTTCATATTTCTGCTCTAAACATAGATTGTGGATACTCGTTAGAACCGCCTCGCCGATAATGTATACCCCTGTAAACCCCAGTTTTACTGTATAAAAGTGGGGTTCAAGGGGATCAAAACTATATAGGCGTGTTTTCGTGATGGTAGACCTTGATTAGACGTTACTTTCTGATGCATTTGATCCTGGTCTACACTATTTGTTCAGGCAAAGCCTATTGTCTTTGGAAAATTGTCGTCTGATTACAATTTAACCCTGCATGATAAGCGTAAATGGTTTGTACTTATGGAAGAGTATACTGTATGACACATGAAGTTACATTCAGCCTGAAACCCCCATAATTAACTTAATAAGGCGGGCTTAAAGTAAATATATTTGAAACAGATTTCTTATTGTATCACTTAATAACAGCTCCCAGTCATCGATGATTTATCACGAATATTGACCCCCACGTTAACTCTTAGCAAGCTGGGTAAAATTCTTAGCAGACGACATTTTGAACTACTTTTCTTCATCACGAAAACATGCCTATATAATTTAGACCCCCTTAAACCCCACTTCTATATAGTAAAACTGGGGTTTACAGGGGTATACATTAGTTTTCTTATTTCTGCTAAAAGCCATAGATTGCGGGTACTCGTTAGGCCGAGTCGGTTCTAACGAGTACCCACAATCTATGTTTTGAGCAGAAATATGAAAAAAAATATCAGAGTTTTTTTTGTTGTTTTTTTTTTTCTATATCTGAAAATTTTCAGTTTTTGGAGGTGAAGTTTTCTATATATTTGAATAGGTGTGTTTTCGTAATGTATTTTCCTAAAAAAATGGACTTTGACATTTTATGCAAATTGGTATGTCTATAGTATGGGAAAAGTTTGAAACATATGAATGTTTTGTCTGCTCAAATTGCCCATAGAATGATAAAAGTTAATTGGTTTAAAAAATATTTGATTCATTTAAGTTCACATATATACATCTCATAATGTTATCTGGTACAGGATTTGATAAAAAGCTAAAATCTTATATAAATCATATCCTGAAATAGACTAAAGGCATATTTACAATACGTGAATGATAGATAATAATTATGTATGTTTGGGAAGTACAAAATAATAATAATAATAATAATAATAATAATAATAATAATAATAATGATAATAATAATGATAATAATAATAATAATAATAATAATAATAATAATGATTACCATCGTCCTAATCACCATCATTCTTGCAACTCCGTATAATAATAATCCACTAATAGCAGTAATAATAACAACATAACAATAATCATTGCGATTATTATTGTTGTCATTACCATTACCACTACTACTACCAATAATATTAATGATACAATTTTCTACATTGACTTGAAAGAAACGACGATGATGGTGATGATGATGATAATGATGATTACGATGATGTCGACGGCGACGACGACGAAGATGATGATGATGACGATGATGTTGATGCGAGGACATGCCGTAGTTATAGTGATATTATAGTTATTTACATCGGTTTATATATCGAGAATTTCTTTGAGACTTTGTTCTTAGCCCAGCCAGCATTCTTCACAAATCCACATCGGCCCCTATCGGCCGATAACGGACCGATTAAGATTTATGCAGAATGCTTACTGGGAGGATGCTCATAAGGGTATTTATGTTACAGTTACGACATTTTGTCCTCGCTCAACATATACGATGTATCATTCTACACTGTCGATCGACAATACCTGTCGAAGTTTCATTTTGAATAAGGTTGAATAAAGTGTATTTAGAGTATCATTATATAAAAGTTAATTAGCTCCCATTACGAAAACACGCCTATTCAAATATATAGAAAATGTCACCTCAAAAAAACTGAAAAGTTTCAAATAAAACCTCTGATATTTTTCATATTTCTGCTAAAAACCATAGATTGTGGGTACTCGTTAGAACCGCCTCGCCGCGGTTAGCGAGGCGGTTCTAACGAGTACCCACTGTCTATGGTTTTGAGCAGAAATAAGAAAAATTATGTAAACCCCTGCAAACCCCAGTTTTACTACATAAAAGTGGGGTTTAAGGGGGTCAAAATTATATAGGCATGTTTTCGTGATGGGTCCACAATAGTGCCGAGCAATACAAAAATGATTTAGACCATATGCCAACAGAGAACATTCAGATCAGTTTGCCTGTCAATACAATCCAATCTGGACCTTTGCCATTCATAGATAAACCACCCACCACATTAGTGCATGATCATTTCTGCAGTGGTAACATTTAAGGTAAACCTGAATTTCTAAATTTACGTATGTCTACGTTCTGTCTAATTATCCCACTTATGCCGAGTGGACTGCTACTGCAACTCTTTGCAGAGGCCCTTTTCCGATATAAGAGATGTCCGGGTTTTTTTTTTAATTACTATGTTTTATAGAAATCCCTCTATTCAATGCAAATAGTGTAGACCCAGATCAGGGTCTGCACTGTTTGCGAATGTCTCTGTTATGGGATACTAGGCACAAATTGGTTCAGGTATTTAAAGTTGTTTCGGCTAATTTCGTAAAAATGGCTAATTTCGGAAAACACAGTTTTTTTTCGGTACTACTGGTAGTTTTGAGACATGTGGTCTTTTTCAGAAATTCATTTACTATCAGGGTTATGTCTATTTTCTTCGGTTTGGTAGATTTTGTCCTTTAAGGTAAATTCAGACAACCAGTTAACTCTTCATGTTGGTATATTGCATCAATTGCAAATTATTTCTTCAATAATACAAATATTCGATTAGTTTCTGGTGATTCAATTCAGATAAAGTTGTTTGGGGTAAAGCATTTCGAAAACATGCCTATTCAAATATACTGAAAATTTACCAACAAAAAATGAAAACTTTCAGATAAAAATTCTGATATTTTTCAAATTTCTAATCAAACCTAGATTGTGGGTACTCGTTAGAACCGCCGCGGCCGCCTCGGCGAGGCGGTTCTAACGAGTACCCACAATCTATGTTTTTGAGCAGAAATAAGAAAAATAATGTATACCCCTGTAACCCCAGTTTTACTATATATAAGTGGGGTTGAGGGGGTCAAAATTATATAGGCGTGTTTTCGTGATGGGAAAACTCGTATCACATGGCAAACATATTAGAGTATAAAAGTAATGTTAAGCTAAGCATTCTTTTTTATCGCAATCGACTGAAAATGATAAGAAAGTTCTTGGGCTTTGAAGATGTCAAAAATGCTGTCATATATTTTTACACAGTTTATTTCACAAATCTCAACGTTTCGGCTGATTAAAGCCTTTTTCAAGAGAGTTAAGTTCTTTCAATGCTACACAATCTTCTCATCAATACTGTCAACCATTTTAAATACAGATGTTATGCACACCGTTGTCACGACGTCACAACATCTGATTACTCTCGCCAAGACGTTGTACTACCATTTGGCGCCAAAACTGGAGTAAAAGTGTTAAGACTTTTTCAACAATCAGAACACTAACGTGATGCAGTTCACAATGAAATAAACCAGTCTTTAGTAAATAGGGAGGGAAAAAATAATAATAATAATAATAAAAAAAAAATAAATGAATAAAATAAAACAAAATGAAACAAAAAGTAAACAGTAAAAGACCATAGCCGTGAAATTAAAATAATAAAAAAAAAGCTCCCTGCACATAATGCTGTCATTTTTGTAAGTGACATCATAACCACTTAATTTTATGTGCAAAAACTAAATAACTCACATCTTCAAAACAAATGTTGTTATATACCTGAGTTTCATGTAATATATGTACTTTGAATGAATTCTTAGGGTTACTTTCAAATCTTAGGATGACTGTGAACTATTTCTTTTTTTAAAGTTCTACAACAGTTGAACCACGTGACAAATCTTACCGTGTTTTATTATTTCAGAGACTTGATTCAAATTAAATTTTATCTTGATGATGGTCACTGTGTGACCGAAACGCGTTGACTGAAATAAAATATAGTCAACCTTGTTGCTGTTGGTCGTTTGTTCTATTTTCTACACTCTTTTACACCGGTACTATAAAATGAGTTGCGTGCAAAATATGTTTTTTTTTTGCTTGTTTTACTAGCTTTAATTAAAAACGGAAAACAGTAAAACGACTCAAGTTGTCTGAAACTTTGAAATCTCAAAGCCCTTCCGTCCGGTAGTGGTACTCTCTGAACTTCAATAGAGAATATTTTATTTGAGCCACGTCAAGCGAAAAGGTTTCTTTGTGCATACGCAAACTCTACACATTCAGATTCATCCTGCGCATGCGCAAATTCTCATTCGGGCATTTTCCCTCCATTGATACATCATATAGTGCTCAATGATTCTGTTAGCGGACAACGAAGGCCCTGGCCAGAATGCGTGGATGCGCAGGCTGGTCTGTCTACATATACCTGAAGATACGTTTTCGCTTAGCACGGCCCTTCTTATTTTCTTTGGAATCATTGAACACATTCTGGTTACTTTAAAATGTGTTCTTTGTTTTCAAACCTTTAGGATTTTCATGAATTTTTGAAATACATGTGGGGGTGTCATTTGCGTCAAAATGATATTTTAACTTGGTTTGGTATTGAAACGGTTAAAAAGATAAGTCATATCATTAAATCTGAAATAACATAAAACATGTAGGCGTTTAAGAATGAAATCAATTTCGAGTTCGAAAATTCTTAAATCAATTAAGCTTGTATAGAGACCTATAGGAGGTCTGCTGTTTTCTACGTCAAATAAAACGTCACTTTACCGGCTAATCAAAAACAATTCCATGTGGTCTTTACGACACGTGGCTACGCGAGAAGGGAATAATGCAAAAAAGTTTCTCTGAAAGCCTTTTATATTACTTTCAGCTTGCATTAAGCAGCTATATGCCTCCACAGAATTCAAAGTTTGTTTAAAGAGTTCTGTTTAGATCGGTTTTATTTGGTAGATCCAGACTGCAGGAAGAAAGGTATCTATAAGTGTATGTCGATAGCTATCTGAATCATATTACAGTTGACGCTCATTATCTCGCCCTCGCTTATCTCGAATAACCGCTTTTACGAAGTAAAAATCTGGTCCTTGCCTAAACATGAAAATATAACAACAAGTAAACAAAATATTGTGGAAAAGAGGTGAAATTGCTCCTATGGAGTAAATTCTCCTCTTTTCCACAATATTTTTAATATATCTCTAAATTCAAGAGTCCAATTACATATATATTTGTTAAATGTGGTTGTGCGAATTATTGTTTCCTCAATTCTGCAAATCTGATATGTCGAGGTACGGATATATCGAAGTATTTCAGAGAGTCCCTTGGAATTCGAGATAACGAGAGTCGACCGTTTATACCTGAATGTAACATAGTGCATAAAAAGGCAATAAAAAAATCACAAGTTTCTGCTGAAAGTTGAACCCAAGACCCTGTAACTGAAAATTAAGGGCCTTACCGCTGTATCCATTAGACTAATTCGGAGACTGTTACTTAAGACATTCATATCTATTGGTTTACCGCAATGTACGGCTAACTTTGTCATTCGGAAACCAATGAATACGGAATCGAGTTCACAGAATATGCTAATGTCTTAGATTAACTTTGCCGTACTATAACCTAATCAGTCTTTTCCTGGGCCCAGGCTTAGACCTGCAAAAGGTTAACCAGTACCTGTGCACATACTTTCGCCAGTTACTGAAACCTGCCATTCTCGAATAGGTAGAATTGTCGAAGAAATGATCATGATCTATTTCCATGAAAGTTATGAGGCCGAGTTTGGATTCGAACTCGCACCCTTAGATTTGCAGTCAGATGCGCTATTGACTGCGCCGTGGAGCCTGGCTCAAGCTGACTGATGCAGGGCTTCAGGGTACCTGAAGAAACACGCTGACCTTCGGCACGTACCTGGCAAAAATTCTAACATGATCAATCACCTGGCATGCAGCTGTATCGACGTTGGTGCGACGTTGTATAAACGTCATGTACCAGCTGGGCAGGGGCTACAGATTCGTGATCCAACACTATTAACCACTGGGCAATCGATCTCCCTGGCCGAGGATACAGGGCATAAATCCGAGCATGATACCATTATATGAGCAACACCATTAGAAAACATATCTTTGGACATATGCCCCCAATGAAGATTCAGATCAGCCTGCGTATCTGCGTATTCGCGCAGTCTTATCAGTATCTTGACTTGGCGTATTTAAGTTATGATCTCAAACTTGTTCACTAACAATTTCTAGAAAAGGAAGGAAGTACAAGCATTGAAATGAAGACGAGCTTGGTGAGTATGTAAAGGTTTTCGAAAAAGTGAAAAGGGTATCTCCGTGTGTCATGGGTGTAAGGGTATCATTTTAATAAGTCTGTGCTTCAGAACCGTTACATATTCGTTCCATTTTAGCAGTATGTATTAATTGTAAGAATTTAAAGACAAATTTTATGTCGCTAAACTTGTAGGTAGTAAAATATGACACTTGTTGACTGTCCTGGTTAATTTTCCGACATGAGTGTAACTGTATCCGGCGATAAAACGCATTTGCAGTCGAATGTTCTCAGAATCAACAAGGTCTCACAAGATCACTTCTGCATGGATAGATAAAACGAAATAAGAATTCAAGCAAAGCAAATATCTTAGAATTCTATCGGATAGCTATTGCAAATCTTTCAAATGATTTAGAACGAGGAACACGAAACTTCCAGTAGAAGTTGGCAAGGGGAATGGTACACCTTTTGACGAACGTTTATGTACATTTTGCCGTAAAGACATTGGCAATGAATATCATTATATTTTATCATGCAAACATTTTAAAAAAATTCGAACAAAATTTATCAAACCGACATACTTCGCAAGACCAAACACACAGAAATTCAAGGATCTCATGAATTCCGAAAAAGTAAATGAACTGCCAGTTCATTACCAATAGAAACTATGCCTTCGACTAATAGCAAGTATGAGCACCCGTAGGAACAACATAAGCGTAAAAGCACTTGTATACATAAGAAATCATTTTCTTGCTGCCATTGTTTCGTGTATATTGCATGAATATTAGTTTGTTACATGTTACTCTCTCTCTCTCTCTCCCTCTCTCTCTCTCTCTCTCTCTCTCATATACACGTTCATAATCCCATAAGAGTTTGCATTGCCAGTAATGAACAGTGGAGACCCTGATCAGACGCTGCACACTTCGGCGTTTGATTTGGGTCTGCATTTTTCGTTAATGCCAATGCAAAGAGGCTTGAAACTTACCTCAGTAGTGTAGATTAAATCCAACAAATTCATAAACGTGCCGACCGATCAAACAAGAAATATGATTAACACGCTCTCGTGACCTTCACGCTTTTCTCGCACTGGCTTAGTGACAGATGTCGGAATTTTGAAATGATCAACTTTATTAAAGACTATTTTTAGAAACAAAGTAATTTACCTGCTTGGGGAAGACAGAGCTAATCTTAGTGCTTTTCGTACATTTGTTCGATATACGCTTGTTTGGTTTTGTCTGTTTCCTCTTCTTCTTGGTGTCTGGGAAGGTCTGCGGCTTGTGAAAAAAAAAAAAAAAAAAAGGGGGACGATTTTGATTTTTATATAATCAATTTCCCTTTTCTGGATGGCGATGTCCTCCGGCGTACCTCATATGGGATATACACATCTGAACTTATTAGATTCGCCAGAGCTTCTTCAACTCTTAGTGACTTTAACTACCGTAATAAAGCCCTTACTGCCAAACTTCGTAGACAGGGCTATCGTTATTTTAAAATTCGTAAGGCGTTTTCGAAATTTTATCGCAGACACAGTGCCTTGGTAGAAAAATATAACATCAGTCTGAAAACACTTCTACAACAAGGTATATCGGAACCAGAATGTTACGGTGAGTTAGTGTACAAATTTAGAAAAATTGTTGGAAAATCTAACTTTTCGAAGCAAATCAGAAAATTTATTAACCGTTATAAATGAATTGGCTATAGCCTGGATATTATGCGGCGGACCGCGTGCCTAGTTGTCAACCCAATCATTGATGATGGCTTTGCTTCACTCTTTAATTGCATGACGGCGGTTCGGGCCTCAGACTCAATAACGCCTCTTCAAAAAACTTTAACCAGTGCGTTGGAGCTTGATGATATGTCTTTGGTTTGACCCGCCGTGGTTCAACTACTGGTCTTCATTTACTCTGGCATACGGTAGAAATAGCCATGAGTACTCGTCTTTGTTTATTATAGTGATTAATTTGATTTTTATGTTTTCACTTTGATGCATTGACTGAGTTGGGAGCCTTTAAGCGAACCGAATTTTTATGTATTTCTGTATTGAAAGTGGCATGGGAACCCAGGGTGAAGTTGGCTAGCTATAAAAGTGAGTGCTGAACCCCCACCCGCCTAACCCCCGGTGGTTTACTCTACTGACCGTTCTAAGGCGGTGGTCCCGGTGTGGTTTATTCTACAAGGCGATTTGTTTTATGGCTTACCTTGTGTCATTTTGTTCTTATGTTTTTCAGCCCTTGAAGCATTGCGATTACCTCGCTTGGGGAAGAGAGAGATAATCTTAGTGCTTTTCGTACGTTTGTTCGATGTGTGCTTGTTTGGATGTACCGGGTTCTCTTTCTCTTGGTACCTGGGAAGGGCTGGGGATTGTGATTGTGGCACTCCCTGGACTTTTCTACCTTTTCTTTAATGGGAATTTACCGACAGAACGGTACCCGTCATAATGCTACAGTATATGGGCAAAAGTATACGACTTTTTAACTCAGGTTTAAAATCAGTTTTTTGGATATATATTCTATATTAGGTCTGTTGTGCTCCTACCTCTATCTTTTTCTCTTCTTTGTCTCCTTATATTGATTACGCCATGACATCGTATATGTAATTTACTCGTGTATTCATTGCAACATTTGATGTCAACTTTGTATTGACCTAGTATACGAATAAACTTGAAACTTACAGTAGTATAAAGATCATGGAATTAAGTACTGAACATAAGTGCGGGGATAGACGGGTGGGGTGAGGTGAGGGTGAGAGTGGGGATGGGGCTGGTTGCTTTACTTTTCTTTGGTTTATGGCATACACGTGTGCTGTCTGTGCATTACGAAAACACGCCTATTCAAATATATTGGAAACTTTACCACCAAAGAATGAAAATTTTCAGATGAAAAATTCTGATATTTTTTTATATTTCTGTTCGAAACATAGATTGTGGGTACTGGTTAGAACCGCCTCGGCGAGGCGGTTTTAACGAGTACCCACAATCTATGTTTATGGGCAGAAATAAGAGAAATAATGTTTACCCCTGTAAACTCCAGTTTTACTATATAAAAGTGGGGTTTAATGGGGTCAAAATTATATAGGCATGTTGTCGTGATGTATGTTAGGCTATGATCTGTATTTTTTTTCTCTTCTGGACACCTTCTATACTATTTTTTTCATAGTGGACACAAACGGATTATTGTTATATACCATAATACAGTTTCTGATTTTGAAATAATAATAAGAAGAAGAATAAGAATAATAATTATAAATATAATATCTATAATAATGATAATTCCGAATATGAATTAACCCATTTGAGCCTAGCGTCCCATTAAAGGGATATTGGCAAACATTGTAGACATAGATCAGAAACCGCAGAACGCAGCATCTCATTAGTGTCTACACTGTTTGCATTAAATTTAGAAATTGCTACTAAATATGATAATAATAAAAACTAACCAGACGTCCCTAATGTAGGAAATAGGCCTGTCCAAAGAGTTCAGGTAGAAGAGTCCACTAGGCATAAATGGTTTAATAATAATAATAATAATAATAATAATAATAATAGTTCCGAATATGAAATACATTGTGATATACAGCAGCTTATAGTTGTCTTCGATGGTCATTATTGGTCATAAAAGTTATTATATTTTCATGAGATATTAAGCTTTTATATTACACACAAACCCATTTTCGAATTTTTAAAATGGATTAAGATTAATATAGACCTCATGTTTTATAAATATATAGAAGATTCATATATCGGATTAACGCATCAATAACTGTGCCCATCGATGGCTAGGAAGCCAGTTTACCAAACAGTCGATTTGAAAGTGACCGCCACTTATAGTTTGTTCTGTTGCACACCGATCCTCTTCTGAAAAGGGTTCTACTGCAGAAGGAAAGAACGTGCTCTTCTTGTGAGCAAATTCTTGCTTTGTGGGTAAAATCCATTTCAGACAGTAGGAAGAAAGAATTTTGAAAAAATCTTGCTTCCATAAAATGTACGTATCTATTCCCCGTAAGAAATTATTATTACCTGGCAAACATGTATTTAACATGTTTTGCATTTTTCTAAATCTCTCTCCCTTTGGTTAGAGCTAGGGACTAGTCACAGGTCTTGGTGAATGAATTCATTAGACGTGTTACCAGTAAATATTCTGAATCATATTCTCCCACCTCCCCCTCTCTCTGTCTGTCTCTCTGTCTGTCTCTCTCTCTCTCTCTCTCTCTCTCTAAAAAAAGTAAACACCTTACTATTTACTTTATTTTGAAACTTACATCTAAACGTCCAAATGTTATAAGTGTCATAATATGCTGCTGGCAATGATTGAAATATTTGCCAGTGGAGATGGCACTCCTATTCTAACATGACAACTGCTAAGGAATATAGCAATTTTACCACTACTACTACTACTACCATGAATGTAATTATCGATAGCAGCTCCAAATTGTAGTTAAAATTGTCTTTAAAATAAAGAAAAAAAAAAAAAAAAAAAAAAAAAGCCTGAAAGGTGCCCTTTGGAAACAAAGAACTCACGAAAGAAGGAAAATCGGAGACTAGGTTTTATGAAGTCTCTTCGTATACACATATTTAGTTTGCGAAGCAGTACAAGCTCCCTAGCACCGGCTTCAGTGGTATATGATTTTCAAACTAACTAGAATGGAATAACTGATTCCAAAGGAAGTCAAAATATAAGCTGCACTGTGTTGGAGTACGGGGAGGCATTTTATGGTCACCACACTGCACTTAACACCAGCTGCAGTGAAGTAAAAATAAAAATCTAAAATGTTGCCCTTAGAAACAAAGAACACACACATGAAAGAATATGGGAGACTTGAATTTACTATTCTATTCATATACAGTCGACTCTCGTTATCTCGAATTCCAAGGGACTCTCTGAAATACTTCGAGATATCCGTACTTCAACATATCAGATTTTCAGAACTGAGGAAAAACTAATTCGATTAACCACATTTAACAAATGTATTTGTAACTGAACTCTTGAAGTTAGAGATATATTGAAAATATTGTGGAAAAAAGGACAAATTGCTCCTTTTCCACAATATTTTTACATGTTATTAGAGTTTGATGTTTAGGCAGGGACCAGATTTTCACTTCGAGATAAGCGGTTATTCGAGATAAGCGAGGTCGAGATAGCGAGAGTCAACTGTATAGTAATGTAGTTTGCGAGGCTGTATACGGCGCCCAGCACCATCTAAAGCGATATTGGATTTTCAGAGTAAATAGATTGGGTTCAATCATCCAAAAGGAAATAAAAATATACGAGGGCGTGTGAATAAATAACCAGCCTATCCCATTTCCGATGGACCGAGACCGTCACGATTTTCATGCTTTGTTTCAATATATGTTTTAAACATGGGTACGAAATTGCACGCGTATCGAGTCATTCTTTAATAATATATTGAATGTCAAACATGTCTAGCGATGCAAAGGCATGCTTTTCATCTAAAGTTGAGTACCGTCCTGTAATCCGGTACTTGTATTTAAAAGGTAAAACAGGCAAGGAAATACACGGCGAGTTAGCCGATGTTTATCGGTCCTGCACCATCTTATGCTCAGGTTAAATTCTGGGTAGGGGAATTCAAACACGGTAGAACGTCTTTAGTAGATGAAGCCAGGTCTGGACGCCCACTGGATGCCACCTACGAAGAAATGTGTAAGAAAGTTCGGGATCTGGTATACTCTGATAGGCGAATTCAGGTGGAAGATATAGCGCACGCATTAGGCATTTCACATGGTAGCGTTTCAACAATCTTACATGATCGTTAAGGTATGCGCAAGCTAACAGCCTGTTGGGTCCCCAAATCCCTTAGCGATGAGCAAATGGCAACCAGAGCATCAGTATGCAGCGCCTTGTTTAAACGTTTTAGGCCAAAAGATGATTTTCTTTTGCGTCTGGTGACTGTAGATGAGACTTGGGTTCATTATTATGAGCCAGAGAATAAAGCTCAGAGTCGTCAGTGGGTAGGGCCTGGGTCCCCGAGGCCAAAGAAGTTCAAGACGCAATCATCTGCTGGCAAGGTGATGGCCACTGTATTTTGGGACGCAAACGGCGTTATTATGTGGGACATTTTACCCAAGAGAAATACAATAACTGGAGTGTACTATGCAAACTTGTTAGACCAGCTGAGAACCGCCATCCGTGAAAAACGCCGTGGTAAACTCTCTAAAGGTGTTTTGCTGCAACAAGACAACGCGAGAGTCCACACTTGCAAAGTTGCAATGGATGCTGTAGAGCGAAACGGGTATGAATTAAAACCACATCCTGCCTATTCGCCTGACCTAGCTCCTAGCGACTTCTTCCTATTCCCAAAGTTGAAAAAGGATATCCGTGGACTTCATTTCTGGTCTGATGAAGAAGTCGTGACGGTAGTTGAGGAGTGGGTGAATGGAAAGGACCGTGACTTTTTCAGTTCTGGGCTGATGGCACTTGAACACCATTGGTCTGTCATCACACTAGAGGGCAATTACATCGAAAAAGAAGAGGTGGATCTCAACCGGAAATAAGTTAGGCTGGTTACTTATTGACTCACCCTCGTAATATGCACTTTAAGGGAGACAACATAAAATCTCTCCTTAACAAAATGAAATTGGTCAACGATGCAGGGGTGGGGTAGGGGCCAATTATTGGTATAATTTAGTACCAAACCAAATCAAGATATTATCAAGAAGAAACGAAAGTGTCTCATAAACTTTCTTACGAGACCAAAAAGTAAATAAGTGAACTCAAGAACATACAATCAGATCCACTTCAATCCACAAACACCAAACGAAAAGACAGACAAATACAATTAAACAGCCACAAAATGTTCAGTGGCAAGCAGAGTTAGCAACTCTTAATTAAAATGGTGGCAATTCTGTACTCCAAACTTAACTGAATATATCTTAAATTTACATAATCGTTACAAGAAAAAAACATTAGAAAGTGAACCATTACATTACAAATAACAATGAAAGTATCGCCTTGGAACGGTCAGTAATGAATTACTGGGGTCTTAAGCTAGCTTTACGGGATCCAGCCCTCGCCCTCAACTTCCATCGTGGTAAAACATTTAATTATTCGGTATATGTTTATGACCATCAGAAGTGATGAAAAAGCATTCTTCTCATTACAAATACGGTATGTAACAAAGTTCTATGAATTAAATCAAGAAGTTTGTCTTAAATCAGCTTATGCGGCAATGTCGTTATAAATCGTGGACAAATCATATGTAGTCAAACTAGAAGTACAGATATGTCTAGATTTACGTTTGTTTAAAACCACTCAGGATTTTATAGACCACAAACATTCTGTTTTTATGCACTTTCTCACAGTATTTGATTACGGTACTTGCGTTTGAAAAACCTAAGAGACTGAATATCATGATTGTCAGTAATAGACTTCTCATTTTTTGAAGTCTGTATGTATATTTTTGTACTGGCAAGTTCCTTTTTAATGTCCTGACATAGTGCAAACGTCACACAAAGACAACAATGCCTTGTCAGCTAGAACGTAAACATGCTTCGGAAGTCTTCTATACATTGCTCCAGATTGGGAAAAGAAGATTCAGGTTAACGCTGTAAAAGGTTTGAATAATTAGAGTAAAATGAAACACGTAAATTGATTATTTTGAAAATATTTGATATTCACTTATTCCGCTTAATTCTCGTTTGTACTAACGTCTGCAGAATATCTGTAAAGCTTCTGCAGTTTGTTTTGAAACATCAGTATGGTAAAGGATTCTATATATGGGTCCTTGAGAGATAACAGATCCAATTCTGCTATCGGAAAAATCAAATAACCGGTAATAATGTAACCAACTGCAGCATAATAGAATTTAGTCTTTATATTGTCAGAAAACAGGGTTGTTTACTTCAATGTCAAGATCAGAAACAATTTTATTGAAATTAAAAATTGTATTTTTAAAAAAAAGGTAAGAGAAAAGTCCAGGGAGTGCCACAATCACGTCGCAGCACTTCCCAGACATCAAGAGGAAGAGGAAACCGACAAATCTAAACAAGCACAAATCGATCAAACATACGAAAAGCACTAAGATTTGCCCTCTCTTCCCCAAGCGAGGTCATCGCAAACTAAAAGGACTGAAAAACACAAGAACAAAATGGCACAAGGTAAGACATACAACAAATCGCCTCGCAGAATAAACCACAAAGCACCAAAGAGTAAGGCTAACACCGAGACTTAAGTAGTAAGTAGGTGTTTTGTATTTGTAACAAACAATGTGATTCAATATTGAAACAATAAGCAGGAATATTTTATCTCTAAATATACTAGATAATAAGTAAACTCGATACCCTTGTTAATGTATCGAATTTTAATCAAATATCTTATGTAGTTAATTTGTGAGTCAATGTAGGGCTGAAGAGTAATGCTAAGTATATAGCCTCGCATGAAAAGAACCGCTTCATAGAAGGCATGGCTACTTTCAAAGAATCTATCATAGCGGAAGTTACATTTGCTTTAAAATTTACAGTTCAGTAAATTGGCTTCCTAACCATCGATAAGCACAGTTTTTGATGTGTTATTCAAAACTTTCAACTTTGTATGTTTTATTACAGAATAAATTTGATATTGCTTATATAATAATACGAAAATGGGTTTGTGTATAAAACAAAAGCATACGAGAATATTAAAATATTAAAATAATATTACCAATACTGGTGATAAAAGACAAAAATAAGCGGTTAGAAGTCACTAAACTTTATTTGATATTCTTGAGAAATTATTTCTTAATAATACATGGGTGTAATAAGATGAAGTTTAGAATCTCGTATTTTGCAAATTATTGTTATTACTATTATTATTATAAGTAGTAGTAGTAGTAGTATTAGTAGTAGTACTAAGTAGAATTATTATCTTCGTATTTCTTCAAACTCGGATTCTGTTTCCATCTAACTTAACCATTAATTCGTATTCACAATGAAACAACCTATATTATTATTATTGCTATTATTATTCGTTAAATATCGTAAATTATATTCGTTTATTTGCATGCACAACGAAACAACCCATATATTGTCAGTATTCATTTGTTTGACTTGATAATATATGCTACTCTACATTATTGTATTAGAGCCAGCACACGAAAAAACCTACAACAAGAATTGTGCGGCCGCCGAAGATCAGCCTGCGCATCCGCGCCGTCTGCTCAGAGTCTTCGCTGATCATATGCACCTTTTTCAGCCGCCAGGCTATCCAAAAAGGGGTTTAACGAAAACTTTTGTCATACTGGGTGGATGTACAGGCTGATCTTAGTATTTGCTGGTCGCACAATTCTTATTGTACGTTTTGTCATACGCTGGCTCATATAACATTAGAAAACATCTAACACCATTAGAAAACATATCTTTGGACATATGCCCCCAATGAAGATTCATATCAGCCTGCGTATTCGCTTATCAGTATCTTGACTTGGCGTATTTCGGACAACAAAGGATGCAGAGTTTTTTCATGCGGACAACAAATGCTGAACAGACTAGGCGGATGCGCAGACTGATTTGAGTCTTCGCTGGGATCACATGTCAGAATATACGTTTTCTGACGTTGAGGCCAATATGTGCATTTTACCTGCTTTTAAAATCGCTTAAATATCAGTCGCCGAACAGGTATCGGACACGCATGCGCATGCGCCAATATCTACCAGTGGTTAGGGTGCCATAGCATTCAGAGACTTAAAAACTTGCACGTGATGTTTATACAACGTCGATGTAACGTCATGAAGCTGCATCGACGTTAACTCAACTTTGCGTGCCCGCCAGGTGATCATATTAGAAATTTTGCCAGGTACTTGCCGAAGGTCGGCGTGTTTCTTTAGGTATCCTACGACCCGCATCAGTCACCTTGGGTCAGGCTCAATAGCGCAGTCGGTAGCGCGTCTGACTGCAAATCATATGGGTGCGAGTTCGAATCCGAACTCGGCCTCATATCTTTCGTGGAAATAGATCATAAAGTCATTTCTACGACAATTCTACCCATTCCGTGATTCGAAAATGGCAGGTTTCAGTAACTGGCGAAAGTATGTGCACAGGTACTGGTTAACCGTTTGCAGGTCTAAGCCTGGGCCCAGGAAAAGACTGATTAGGTTAACTGACCGGCTCCACAAGACCTTAGCAGTGTTGACAGGGCCATTAAACTCAAACACAGTCATAGTGGCTTGTCATATACAAATACATATACATACAAAACAGAATTCATATTACTGCAAAAATTTCTAGAAAAGGAAGGAAGTACAAGCATTGAAATGAAGACGAGCTTGGAGAGTATGTAAAGGGTATCTGACGATTTTCGAAAAAGTGGAAAGGGTATCTCCGTGTGTCATGGGTGTAAGGGTATCATTTTGATAAGTCTGTGCTTCAGAACCGTTACATATTCGTTCCATTTTAGCAGTATGTATTACTTGTAACAATTTAAAGACAAATTTTATGTCGCTAAACTTGTAGGTAGTAAAATATGACACTTGTTCACTGTCCTGGTTAATTTTCCGAAATGAGTGTAACTGTATCCGGCGATAAAACGCATTTGCAGTCGAATGTTCCCAGAATCAACAAGGTCTCACAAGATCACTTCTGCATGGATAGATAAAACGAAAAAACAAAGCAAATATCTTAGAATTCTGTCGGATAGCTATTGCAAATCTTTCAAATGATTTAGAACGAGGAACACGAAACTTCCAGTAGTAGTTGGCAAGGGGAATGGTACACCTTTTGACGAACGTTTATGTACATTTTGCCGTAAAGACATTGGCAATGAATATCATTATATTTTATCATGCAAACATTTAAAAAAAATTCGAACAAAATTTATCAAACCAACATACTTCGTAAGACCAAACACACAGAAATTCAAGGATCTCATGAATTCCGAAAAAGTAAATGAACTGCCAGTTCATTACCAATAGAAACTATGCCTTCGACTAATAGCAAGTATGAGCACCCGTAGGAACAACATAAGCGTAAAAGCACTTGTATACATAAGAAATCATTTTCTTGCTGCCATTGTTTCGTGTATATTGCATGAATATTAGTTTGTTACATGTTACTCTCTCTCTCTCTCTCTCTCTCTCTCTCTCTCTCTCTCTCTCTCTCATATACACGTTCATAATCCCATAAGAGTTTGCATTGCCAGTAATGAACAGTGGAGACCCTGATCAGACGCTGCGCACTTCGGCGTTTGATTTGGGTCTGCATTTTTCGTTAATGCCAATGCAAAGAGGCTTGAAACTTACCTCAGTAGTGTAGATTAAATCCAACAAATTCATAAACGTGCCGACCGATCAAACAAGAAATATGATTAACACGCTCTCGTGACCTTCACGCTTTTCTCGCACTGGCTTAGTGACAGATGTCGGAATTTTGAAATGATCAACTTTATTAAAGACTATTTTTAGAAACAAAGTAATTTACCTGCTTGGGGAAGACAGAGCTATTCTTAGTGCTTTTCGTACATTTGTTCGATATACGCTTGTTTGGTTTTGTCTGTTTCCTCTTCTTCTTGGTGTCTGGGAAGGTCTGCGGCTTGTGAAAAAAAAAAAAAAAAAAAAAAAAAAAAGGGACGATTTTGATTTTTATATAATCAATTTCCCTTTTCTGGATGACGATGTCCTCCGGCGTACCTCATATGGGATATACACATCTGAACCTATTAGATTCGCCAGAGCTTCTTCAACTCTTAGTGACTTTAACTACCGTAATAAAGCCCTTACTGCCAAACTTCTTAGGCAGGGCTATCGTTATTTTAAAATTCGTAAGGCGTTTTCGAAATTTTATCGCAGACACAGTGCCTTGGTAGAAAAATATAACGTGAGTCTGAAAACACTTCTACAACAAGGTATATCGGAACCAGAATGTTACGGTGAGTTAGTGTACAAATTTAGAAAAATTGTAGGAAAATCTAACTTTTCGAAGCAAATCAGAAAATTTATTAACCGTTATAAATGAATTGGCTATAGCCTGGATATTATGCGGCGGACCGCGTGCCTAGTTGTCAACCCAATCATTGATGATGGCTTTGCTTCACTCTTTAATTGCATGACGGCGGTTCGGGCCTCAGACTCAATAACGCCTCTTCAAAAAACTTTAACCAGTGCGTTGGAGCTTGATGATATGTCTTTGGTTTGACCCGCCGTGGTTCAACTATTGGTCTTCGTTTACTCTGGCATACGGTAGAAATAGCCATGAGTACTCGTCTTTGTTTATTATAGTGATTAATTTGATTTTTATGTTTTCACTTTGATGCATTGACTGAGTTGGGAGCCTTTAAGCGAACCGAATTTTTATGTATTTCTGTATTGAGAGCGGCATGGGGACCCAGGGTGAAGTTGGCTAGCTATAAAAGTGAGTGCTGAACCCCGCCCCCCCCCCACCCCTCCCCCCCTAACCACCGGTGGTTTACTCTACTGACCGTTCTAAGGCGGTGGTCCCGGTGTGGTTTATTCTACAAGGCGATTTGTTTTATGGCTTACCTTGTGTCATTTTGTTCTTGTGTTTTTCAGCCCTTGAAGCATTGCGATTACCTCGCTTGGGGAAGAGAGAGATAATCTTAGTGCTTTTCGTACGTTTGTTCGATGTGTGCTTGTTTGGATGTACCGGTTTCTCTTGATACCTGGGAAGGGCTTGGGTTTGTGATTGTGGCACTCCCTGGACTTTTCTACCTTTTCTTTAATGGGAATTTACCGACAGAACGGTACCCGTCATAATGCTACAGTATATGGGCAAAAGTATACGACTTTTTAACTCAGATTTAAAATCAGTTTTTTGGATATATATTCTATATTATATCTGTTGTGCTCCTACCTCTATCTTTTTCTCTTCTTTGTCTCCTTATATTGATTACGCCATGACATCGTATATGTAATTTACTCGTGTATTCATTGCAACATTTGATGTCAACTTTGTATTGACCTAGTATACGAATAAACTTGAAACTTACAGTAGTATAAAAATCATGGAAATAAGTACTGAACATAAGTGCGGGGATAGACGGGGTGGGGTGAGGTGAGGGTGAGGGTGGGGGTGGGGCTGGTTGCTTTACTTTTCTTTGGTTTATGGCATACACGTGTGCTGTCTGTGCATTACGAAAACACGCCTATTCAAATATATTGGAAACTTTACCACCAAACAATGAAAATTTTCAGATGAAAAATTCTGATATTTTTTTATATTTCTGTTCGAAACATAGATTGTGGGTACTCGTTAGAACCGCCTCGGCGAGGCGGTTCTAACGAGTACCCACAATCTATGTTTATGGGCAGAAATAAGAAAAATAATGTATACCCTTGTTAACTCCAGTTTTACTATATAAAAGTGGGGTTTAATGGGGTCAAAATTATATAGGCATGTTTTCGTGATGTATATTAGGCTATGATCTGTATTTTTTTCTCTTCTGGACACCTTCTATACTATTTTTTTCATAGTGGACACAAACGGATTATTGTTATATACCATAATACAGTTTCTGATTTTGAAATAATAATAATAAGAAGAATAAGAATAATAATTATAAATATAATATCTATAATAATGATAATTCCGAATATGAATTAACCCATTTGAGCCTAGCGTCCCATTAAAGGGATATTGGCAAACATTGTAGACATAGATCAGAAACCGCAGAACGCAGCATCTCATTAGTGTCTACACTGTTTGCATTAAATTTAGAAATTGCTACTAAATATGATAATAATAAAAACTAACCAGACGTCCCTAATGTAGGAAATAGGCCTGTCCAAAGAGTTCAGGTAGAAGAGTCCACTAGGCATAAATGGTTTAATAATAATAATAATAATAATAGTTCCGAATATGAAATACATTGTGATATACAGCAGCTTATAGTTGTCTTCGATGGTCATTATTGGTCATAAAAGTTATTATATTTTCATGAGATATTAAGCTTTTATATTACACACAAACCCATTTTCGAATTTTTAAAATGGATTAAGATTAATATAGACCTCATGTTTTATAAATATATAGAAGATTCATACATCAGATTAACGCACCAATAACTGTGCCCATCGATGGCTAGGAAGCCAGTTTACCAACCTGTCGATTTGAAAGTGACCGCCACTTATAGTTTGTTCTGTTGCACACCGATCCTCTTCTGAAAAGGGTTCTACTGCAGAAGGAAAGAACGTGCTCTTCTTGTGAGCAAATTCTTGCTTTGTGGGTAAAATCCATTTCAGACAGTAGGAAGAAAGAATTTTGAAAAAATCTTGCTTCCATAAAATGTACGTATCTATTCCCCGTAAGAAATTATTATTACCTGGCAAACATCTATTTAACATGTTTTGCATTTTTCTAAATCTCTCTCCCTTTGGTTAGAGCTAGGGACTAGTCACAGGTCTTGGTGAATGAATTCATTAGACGTGTTACCAGTAAATATTCTGAATCTTATTCTCCCACCTCCCCCTCTCTCTGTCTGTCTCTCTGTCTGTCTGTCTCTCTCTCTCTCTCTCTAAAAAAATAAACACCTTACTATTTACTTTATTTTGAAACTTACATCTAAACGTCCAAATGTTATAAGTGTTATAATATGCTGCTGGCAATGATTGAAATATTTGCCAGTGGAGATGGCACTCCTATTCTAACATGACAACTGCTAAGGAATATAGCAATTTTACCACTACTACTACTACCACCATGAACCTTATCATCGATAGCAGCTCCAAATTGTAGTTAAAATTGTCTTTAAAATAAGAAAAAAAAAAAAAAAAAAAAAAAAAAAAAAAGCCTGAAAGGTGCCCTTTGGAAACAAAGAACTCACGAAAGAAGGAAAATCGGAGACTAGATTTTATGAAGTCTCTTCGTATACACATATTTAGTTTGCGAAGCAGTACAAGCTCCCTAGCACCGGCTTCAGCGGTATACGATTTTCAAACTAACTAGAATGGAATAACTGATTCCAAAGGAAGTCAAAATATAAGCTGCACTGTGGTGGAGTACGGGGAGGCATTTTATGGTCACCACACTGCACTTAACACCAGCTGCAGTGAAGTAAAAATAAAAATCTAAAATGTCGCCCTTAGAAACAAAGAACACACACATGAAAGAATATGGGAGACTTGAATTTACTATTCTATTTATATACAGTCGACTCTCGTTATCTCGAATTCCAAGGCACTCTCTGAAATACTTCGAGATATCCGTACTTCAACATATCAGATTTTCAGAACTGAGGAAAAACAAATTCGATTAACCACATTTAACAAATGTATTTGTAACTGAACTCTTGAAGTTAGAGATATATTGAAAATATTGTGGAAAAAAGAACAAATTGCTCCTTTTCCACAATATTTTTACATGTTATTAGAGTTTGATGTTTAGGCAGGGACCAGATTTTCACTTCGAGATAAGCGGTTATTCGAGATAAGCGAGGTCGAGATAGCGAGAGTCAACTGTATAGTAATGTAGTTTGCGAGGCTGTATACGGCGCCCAGCACCATCTAAAGCGATATTGGATTTTCAGAGTAAATAGATTGGGTTCAATCATCCAAAAGGAAATAAAAATATACGAGAGCGTGTCAATAAATAACCAGCCTATCCCATTTCCGATAGACCGAGACCGTCACGATTTTCATGCTTTGTTTCAATATATGTTTTAAACATGGGTACAAAATTGCACGCGTATCGAGTCATTCTTTAATAAGATATTGAATGTCAAACATATCTAGCGATGCAAAGGCATGCTTTTCATCTAAAGTTGAGTACCGTGCTGTAATTCGGTACTTGTATTTAAAAGGTAAAACAGGCAAGGAAATACACGGCGAGTTAGCCGATGTTTATCGGTCCTGCACCATCTTATGCTCAGGTTAAATTCTGGGTAGGGGAATTCAAACACGGTAGAACGTCTTTAGAAGATGAAGCCAGGTCTGGACGCCCACTGGATGCCACCTACGAAGAAATGTGTAAGAAAGTTCGGGATCTGGTATACTCTGATAGGCGAATTCAGGTGGAAGATATAGCGCAGGCATTAGGCATTTCACATGGTAGCGTTTCAACAATCTTACATGATCGTTTAGGTATGCGCAAGCTAACAGCCTGTTGGGTCCCCAAATCCCTTAGCGATGAGCAAATGGCAACCAGAGCATCAGTATGCAGCGCCTTGTTTAAACGTTTTAGGCCAAAAGATGATTTTCTTTTGCGTCTGGTGACTGTAGATGAGACTTGGGTTCATTATTATGAGCCAGAGAATAAAGCTCAGTCGTCAGTGGGTAGGGCCTGGGACCCCGAGGCCAAAGAAGTTCAAGACGCAATCATCTGCTGGCAAGGTGATGGCCACTGTATTTTGGGACGCAAAAGGCGTTATTATGTTGGACTTTTTATCCAAGAGAAATACAATAACTGGAGTGTACTATGCAAACTTGTTAGACCAGCTGAGAACCGCCATCCGTGAAAAACGCCGTGGTAAACTCTCTAAAGGTGTTTTGCTGCAACAAGACAACGCGAGAGTCCACACTTGCAAAGTTGCAATGGATGCTGTAGAGCGAAACGGGTATGAATTAAAACCACATCCTGCCTATTCGCCTGACCTAGCTCCTAGCGACTTCTTCCTATTCCCAAAGTTGAAAAAGGATATCCGTGGACTTCATTTCTGGTCTGATGAAGAAGTCGTGACGGTAGTTGAGGGGTGGGTGAATGGAAAGGACCGTGACTTTTTCAATTCTGGGCTGATGGCACTTGAACACCATTGGTCTAAGTCATCACACTAGAGGGCAATTACATCGAAAAAGAAGAGGTGGATCTCAACCGGAAATAAGTTAGGCTGGTTACTTATTGACTCACCCTCGTAATATGCACTTTAAGGGAGACAACATAAAATCTCTCCTTAACAAAATGAAATTGGTCAACGATGCAGGGGTGGGGTAGGGGCCAATTATTGGTATAATTTAGTACCAAACCGAATCAAGATATTATCAAGAAGAAACGAAAGTGTCTCATAAACTTTCTTACGAGACCAAAAAGTAAATAAGTGAACTCAAGAACATACAATCAGATCCACTTCAATCCACAAACACCAAACGAAAAGACAGACAAATACAATTAAACAGCCACAAAATGATCAGTGGCAAGCAGAGTTGGCAACTCTTAATTAAAACGGTGGCAATTCTGTACTCCAAACTTAACTGAATATATCTTAAATTTACATAATCGTTACAAGAAAAAAAACATTAGAAAGTGAACCATTACATTACAAATAACAATGAAAAAGTATCGCCTTGGAACGGTCAGTAATGAATTACTGGGATCTTAAGCTAGCTTTACGGGATCCAGCCCTCGCCCTCAACTTCCATCGTGGTAAAACATTTAATTATTCGGTATATGTTTATGACCATCAGAAGTGATGAAAAAGCATTCTTCTCATTACAAATACGGTATGTAACAAAGTTCTATGAATTAAATCAAGAAGTTTGTCTTAAATCAGCTTATGCGGCAATGTCGTTATAAATCGTGGCCAAATCATATGTAGTCAAACTAGAAGTACAGATATGTCTAGATTTACGTTTGTTTAAAACCACTCAGGATTTTATAGACCACAAACATTCTGTTTTTATGCACTTTCTCACAGTATTTGATTACGGTACTTGCGTTTGAAAAACCTAAGAGACTGAATATCATGATTGTCAGTAATAGACTTCTCATTTTTTGAAGTCTGTATGTAAATTTTTGTACTGGCAAGTTCCTTTTTAATGTACTGACATAGTGCAAACGTCACACAAAGACAACAATGCCTTGTCAGCTAGAACGTAAACATGCTTCGGAAGTCTTCTATACATTGCTCTAGATTGCGAAAAGAAGATTCAGGTTAATGCTGTAAAAGGTTTGAATAATTAGAGTAAAATGAAACACGTAAATTGATTATTTTGAAAATATTTGATATTCACTTATTCCGCTTAATTCTCGTTTGTACTAACGTCTGCAGAATATCTGTAAAGCTTCTGCAGTTTGTTTTGAAACATCAGTATGGTAAAGGATTCTATATATGGGTCCTTGAGAGATAACAGATCCAATTCTGCTATCGGAAAAATCAAATAACCGGTAATAATGTAACCAACTGCAGCATAATAGAATTTAGTCTTTATATTGTCAGAAAACAGGGTTGTTTACTTCAATGTCAAGATCAGAAACAATTTTATTGAAATTAAAAATTGTATTTTTAAAAAAAAGGTCCAGGGAGAGCCACAATCACAAGTCGCAGCACTTCCCAGACATCAAGAGGAAGAGGAAACCGACAAATCTAAACAAGCACAAATCGATCAAACATACGAAAAGCACTAAGATTAGCTCTCTCTTCCCCAAGCGAGGTCATCGCAAGCTAAAAGGACTGAAAAACACAAGAACAAAATGGCACAAGGTAAGACATACAACAAATCGCCTCGCAGAATAAACCACAAAGCACCAAAGTGTAAGGCTAACACCGAGACTTAAGTAGTAAGTAGGTGTTTTGTATTTGTAACAAACAATGTGATTCAATATTGAAACAATAAGCAGGAATATTTTATCTCTAAATATACTAGATAATAAGTAAACTCGATACCTTTGTTAATGTATCGAATTTTAATCAAATATCTTATGTAGTTAATTTGTGAGTCAATGTAGGGCTGAAGAGTAATGCTAAGTATATAGCCTCGCATGAAAAGAACCGCTTCATAGAAGGCATGGCTACTTTCAAAGAATCTATCATAGTGGAAGTTACATTCGCTTTAAAATTTACAGTTCAGTAAATTGGCTTCCTAACCATCGATAAGCACAGTTTTTGATGTGTTATTCAAAACTTTCAACTTTGTATGTTTTATTACAGAATAAATTTGATATTGCTTATATAATAATACGAAAATGGGTTTGTGTATAAAACAAAAGCATACGAGAATATTAAAATATTAAAATAATATTACCAATACTGGTGATAAAAGACAAAAAAAAGCGGTTAGAAGTCACTAAACTTTATTTGATATTCTTGAGAAATTATTTCTTAATAATACATGGGTGTAATAAGATGAAGTTTAGAATCTCGTATTTTGCAAATTATTGTTATTACTATTATTATTATAAGTAGTAGTAGTAGTAGTATTAGTAGTAGTACTAAGTAGAATTATTATCTTCGTATTTCTTCAAACTCGGATTCTGTTTCCATCTAACTTAACCATTAATTCGTATTCACAATGAAACAACCTATATTATTATTATTGCTATTATTATTCGTTATATATCGTAAATTATATTCGTTTATTTGCATGCACAACGAAACAACCCATATAATGTCAGTATTCATTTGTTTGACTTGATAATATATGCTACTCTACATTATTGTATTAGAGCCAGCACACGAAAAAACCTACAACAAGACTTGTGCGGCCGCCGAAGATCAGCCTGCGCATCCGCGCCGTCTGCTCAGAGTCTTCGCTGATCATATGCACCTTTTTCAGCCGCCAGGCTATCCAAAAAGGGGTTTAACGAAAACTTTTGTCATACTGGATGGATGTACAGGCTGATCTTAGTATTTGCTGGTCGCACAATTCTTATTGTACGTTTTGTCATACGCTGGCTCATATAACATTAGAAAACATCTAACACCATTAGAAAACATATCTTTGGACATATGCCCCCAATGAAGATTCATATCAGCCTGCGTATTCGCTTATCAGTATCTTGACTTGGCGTATTTCGGACAACAAAGGATGCAGAGTTTTTTCATGCGGACAACAAATGCTGAACAGACTAGGCGGATGCGCAGACTGATTTGAGTCTTCGCTGGGATCACATGTCAGAAGATACGTTTTCTGACGTTGAGGCCAATATGTGCATCTACCAGTGGTTAGGGTGCCATAGCATTCAGAGACTTAAAAACTTGCACGTGATGTTTATACAACGTCGATGCAACGTCATGAAGCTGCATCGACGTTAACTCAACTTTGCGTGCCCGCCAGGTGATCATATTAGAAATTTTGCCAGGTACTTGCCGAAGGTCAGCGTGTTTCTTTAGGTATCCGACGACCCGCATCAGTCACCTTGGGTCAGGCTCAATAGCGCAGTCGGTAGCGCGTCTGACTGCAAATCATATGGGTGCGAGTTCGAATCCGAACTCGGCCTCATATCTTTCGTGGAAATAGATCATAAAGTCATTTCTATGACAATTCTACCCATTCCGTGATTCGAAAATGGCAGGTTTCAGTAACTGGCGAAAGTATGTGCACAGGTACTGGTTAACCGTTTGCAGGTCTAAGCCTGGGCCCAGGAAAAGACTGATTAGGTTAACTGACCGGCTCCACAAGACCTTAGCAGTGTTGACAGGGCCATTAAACTCAAACACAGTCATAGTGGCTTGTCATATACATATACATATACATACAAAACAGAATTCATATGACTGCAAAAATTTCTAGAAAAGGAAGGAAGTACAAGCATTGAAATGAAGACGAGCTTGGAGAGTATGTAAAGGGTATCTGACGATTTTCGAAAAAGTGTAAAGGGTATCTCCGTGTGTCATGGGTGTAAGGGTATCATTTTAATAAGTCTGTGCTTCAGAACCGTTACATATTCGTTCCATTTTAGCAGTATGTATTAATTGTAAGAATTTAAAGACAAATTTTATGTCGCTAAACTTGTAGGTAGTAAAATATGACACTTGTTCACTGTCCTGGTTAATTTTCCGAAATGAGTGTAACTGTATCCGGCGATAAAACGCATTTGCAGTCGAATGTTCTCAGAATCAACAAGGTCTCAATAGATCACTTCTGCATGGATAGATAAAACGAAAAAACAAAGCAAATATCTTAGAATTCTATCGGATAGCTATTGCAAATCTTTCAAATGATTTAGAACGAGGAACACGAAACTTCCAGTAGAAGTTGGCAAGGGGAATGGTACACCTTTTGACGAACGTTTATGTACATTTTGCCGTAAAGACATTGGCAATGAATATCATTATATTTTATCATGCAAACATTTTAAAAAAATTCGAACAAAATTTATCAAACCGACATACTTCGCAAGACCAAACACACAGAAATTCAAGAATCTCATGAATTCCGAAAAAGTAAATGAACTGCCAGTTCATTACCAATAGAAACTATGCCTTCGACTAATAGCAAGTATGAGCACCCGTAGGAACAACATAAGCGTAAAAGCACTTGTATACATAAGAAATCATTTTCTTGCTGCCATTGTTTCGTGTATATTGCATGAATATTAGTTTGTTACATGTTACTCTCTCTCTCTCTCTCTCTCTCTCTCTCTCTCTCTCTCTCTCTCTCTCATATACACGTTCATAATCCCATAAGAGTTTGCATTGCCAGTAATGAACAGTGGAGACCCTGATCAGACGCTGCGCACTTCGGCGTTTGATTTGGGTCTGCATTTTTCGTTAATGCCAATGCAAAGAGGCTTGAAACTTACCTCAGTAGTGTAGATTAAATCCAACAAATTCATAAACGTGCCGACCGATCAAACAAGAAATATGATTAACACGCTCTCGTGACCTTCACGCTTTTCTCGCACTGGCTTAGTGACAGATGTCGGAATTTTGAAATGATCAACTTTATTAAAGACTATTTTTAGAAACAAAGTAATTTACCTGCTTGGGGAAGACAGAGCTAATCTTAATGCTTTTCGTACATTTGTTCGATATACGCTTGTTTGGTTTTGTCTGTTTCCTCTTCTTCTTGGTGTCTGGGAAGGTCTGCGGCTTGTGAAAAAAAAAAATAAAAAATAAAAAAATAAAACGGGACGATTTTGATTTTTATATAATCAATTTCCCTTTTCTGGATGGCGATGTCCTCCGGCGTACCTCATATGGGATATACACATCTGAACTTATTAGATTCGCCAGAGCTTCTTCAACTCTTAGTGACTTTAACTACCGTAATAAAGCCCTTACTGCCAAACCTTTTAGGCAGGGCTATCGTTATTTTAAAATTCGTAAGGCGTTTTCGAAATTTTATCGCAGACACAGTGCCTTGGTAGAAAAATATAACGTCAGTCTGAAAACACTTCTACAACAAGGTATATCGGAACCCGAATGTAACGGTGAGTTAGTGTACAAATTTAGAAAAATTGTAGGAAAATCTAACTTTTCGAAGCAAATCAGAAAATTTATTAACCGTTATAAATGAATTGGCTATAGCCTGGATATTATGCGGCGGACCGCGTGCCTAGTTGTCAACCCAATCATTGATGATGGCTTTGCTTCACTCTTTAATTGCATGACGGCGGTTCGGGCCTCAGACTCAATAACGCCTCTTCAAAAGGGAACAAGACAATTCATCGACAAGACAACTCATCGACACGGTTTTTGGAGACAATTCACCGACACAATTGAAGACAACTCATCGACACTTTTTGAAGACAATTCACCGACACATTATTATGTTGAAATTATACCCAAGCAGATAAAATGAAGACAATGTTTTGAAAATAAAATGATTTATTATCACGTTTATGATCAAAATAACGAATTTAGGATATTAATTCAATATTTTTTGGCTTATTGATGACAATTAAGAGACCATTTTAACCGCATAGGATGGCTGGCGTAAATAAACTTACGCATTTTATTTTTAAAGCATGATTTAAAGGAAAATATACGTATATGGAACTTGGTAAAATATTATTCAAAACTTTCTTAATTAAAATAAAGAAGATGGAAAGTTAAGCTGGATATTCGTTTATATGAGTTATGTTTTCATTTATTTTCTAAATTTTTGTTGTTAGAATTGTGATAATTATAGGAATTTGACTGTTAATCATTAATACATCAGTGTCATGTAGCAGAGTTGATGAGCTTGTACACGCGCATCAGTTGATTAGATACTTGACTGACATGACTACCTCGATGTTGATGATAATTCACCGACACGGTTTATATCTCGATGATCAGAATTGGGTATCTAAATGCAAATTATACAAATCTCGAGGCTCAATTATCCTACAATTCCAGTGATCGTATTTTCAATATTGCAGTTCCATAGCAATCAACATCCTAAAAGCTATATGTTAACCTCAGTGGGACTTTGAGACAGCTCCCCGACAGTCAAAGTGTGCGACATCAACATGATCAAGTCATCGTCTATTAAACTTCTAATTCCGGTCTTACTGCACAGCGGTGGCGCTGAGCGCGCATCCGTCAGCAGCTGCATCGTAAATGATGCAGAACATCAGTCATGACTAAAATTAAAAACCTTTCCGCATTCTTAGCCCAATAATCGATTCTGAGACTGTTCACTGACAGACAGAACATGTAGCTAGTCATTCACAGGTATGATCAATCAAATACAATGTACCACTTATCCATAATTACCCTTAATTACCTATGATTGTCAATTACCTTCAAACAAATGTGTCGGTGAATTGTCTTCAAAAAGTGTCGATGAGTTGTCTTCAATTGTGTCGGTGAATTGTCTCCAAAAACCGTGTCGATGAGTTGTCTTGTCGATGAATTGTCTCGATTCCCTTCAAAAAACTTTAACCAGTGCGTTGGAGCTTGATGATATGTCTTTGGTTTGACCCGCCGTGGTTCAACTATTGGTCTTCATTTACTCTGGCATACGGTAGAAATAGCCATGAGTACTCGTCTTTGTTTATTATAGTGATTAATTTGATTTTTATGTTTTCACTTTGATGCATTGACTGAGTTGGGAGCCTTTAAGCGAACCGAATTTTTATGTATTTCTGTATTGAGAGTAGCATGGGGACCCAGGGTGAAGTTGGCTAGCTATAAAAGTGAGTGCTGAACCCCCCCCCCCCCCTTAACCCCCGGTGGTTTACTCTACTGACCGTTCTAAGGCGGTGGTCCCGGTGTGGTTTATTCTACAAGGCGATTTGTTTTATGGCTTACCTTGTGTCATTTTGTTCTTGTGTTTTTCAGCCCTTTAAGCATTGCGATTACCTCGCTTGGGGAAGAGAGAGATAATCTTAGTGCTTTTCGTACGTTTGTTCGATGTGTGCTTGTTTGGATGTACCGGGTTCTCTTTCTCTTGGTACCTGGGAAGGGCTGGGGTTTGTGATTGTGGCACTCCCTGGACTTTTCTACCTTTTCTTTAATGGGGATTTACCGACAGAACGGTACCCGTCATAATGCTACAGTATATGGGCAAAAGTATACGACTTTTTAACTCAGATTTAAAATCAGTTTTTGGATATATATTCTATATTAGGTCTGTTGTGCTCCTACCTCTATCTTTTTCTCTTCTTTGTCTCCTTATATTGATTACGCCATGACATCGTATATGTAATTTACTCGTGTATTCATTGCAACATTTGATGTCAACTTTGTATTGACCTAGTATACGAATAAACTTGAAACTTACAGTAGTATAAAAATCATGGAAATAAGTACTGAACATAAGTGCGGGGATAGACGGGGTGGGGTGAGGTGAGGGTGAGGGTGGGGGTGGGGTTGGTTGCTTTACTTTTCTTTGGTTTATGGCATACACGTGAGCTGTCTGTGCATTACGGAAACACGCCTATTCAAATATATTGGAAACTTTACCACCAAACAATGAAAATTTTCAGATGAAAAATTCTGATATTTTTTTATATTTCTGTTCGAAACATAGATTGTGGGTACTCGTTAGAACCGCCTCGGCGAGGCGGTTCTAACGAGTACCCACAATCTATGTTTATGGGCAGAAAAGAAAAATAATGTATACCCCTGTAAACTCCAGTTTTACTATATAAAAGTGGGGTTTAATGGGGTCAAAATTATATAGGCATGTTTTCGTGATGTATGTTAGGCCATGATCTGTATTTTTTCTCTTCTGGACACCTTCTATACTATTTTTTTCATAATGGACACAAACGAATTATTGTTATATACCATAATACAGTTTCTGATTTTGAAATAATAATAATAAGAAGAATAAGAATAATAATTATAAATATAATATCTATAATAAAGATAATTCCGAATATGAATTAACCCATTTGAGCCTAGCGTCCCATTAAAGGGATATTGGCAAACATTGTAGACATAGATCAGAAACCGCAGAACGCAGCATCTCATTAGTGTCTACACTGTTTGCATTAAATTTAGAAATTGCTACTAAATATGATAATAATAAAAACTAACCAGACGTCCCTAATGTAGGAAATAGGCCTGTCAAAAGAGTTCAGGTAGGTAGCAGAGTCCACTAGGCATAAATAGTTTAATAATAATAATAATAATAATAACAATAATAATAGTTCCGAATATGAAATACATTGTGATATACAGCAGCTTATAGTTGTTTTCGATGGTCATTATTGGTCATAAAAGTTATTATATTTTCATGAGATATTAAGCTTTTATATTACACACAAACCCTTTTTCGAATTTTATTAGATTAATATAGACCTCATGTCTATAAATATATAGAAGATTCATAGATCGGATTAACACATCAATAACTGTGCCCATCGATGGCTAGGAAGCCAGTTTACCAACCTGTCGATTTGAAAGTGACCGCCACTTATAGTTTGTTCTGTTGCACACCGATTCTCTTCTGAAAAGGGTTCTACTGCAGAAGTAAAGAACGTGCTCTTCTTGTGAGCAAATTCTTGCTTTATGGGTAAAATCTATTTCAGACAGTAGGAAGAAAGAATTTTGAAAAAAACTTGCTTCCATAAAATGTACGTATCTATTCCCCGTAAGAAATTATTATTACCTGGCAAACATGTATTTAACATGTTTTGCATTTTTCTAAATCTCTCTTCCTTTGGTTAGAGCTAGGGACTAGTCACAGGTCTTTGTGAATGAATTCATTAGACGTGTTACCACTAAACATTCTGAATCTTATTCTCCCCCCTCCCCTCTGTCTGTCTGTCTGTCTGTCTGTCTCTCTCTCTCTCTCTCTCTCTCTCTCTCTCTCTGATAAAAGTAAACACCTTACTGTTTACTTTATTTTGAAACTTACATCTAAACGTCCAAATGTTATAAGTGTTAAAATATGCTGCTGGCAATGATTGAAATATTTGCCAGTGGAGATGTCACTCCTATTTTAACATGACAACTGCTAAGGAATATAGCAATTTTACTACTACTACTACTACCACCATAATATGTGATTATCGATAGCAGTTCCAAATTGTAGGTAAAATTTTTTTTCAAATAAAAAAAAAAGAAAAGCCTGAAAGGTGCCTTTGGAAACAAAGGACTCACGAAAGAAGGAAAATCGGAGACTAGGTTTTATGAAGTCTCTTCGTATACACATATTTAGTTTGCGAAGCAGTACAAGGTCCCTAGCACCGGCTTTAGCGGTATACGATTTTCAAACTAACTAGAATGGAATAACTGATTCCAAAGGAAGTCAAAATATAAGCTGCACTGTGATGGAGTACGGGGAGGCATTTTATGGTCACCATACTGCACTTAACACAAGCTGCAGTGAAGTAAAAATAAAAATCTAAATTGTTGCCCTTAGAAACAAAGAACACACACATGAAAGAATATGAGAGACTTGAATTTACTATTCTATTCATATACAGTCGACTCTCGTTAGCTCAAATTCCAAGTGACTCTCTGAAATACTTCGAGATATCCGTACTTCGACATATCAGATTTTCAGTACTGAGGAATAACTAATTCGATTAACCACAAGTGTATTTGTAACTGAACTCTTGAAGTTAGAGATATACTGAAATTATTGTGGAAAAGAGGACAAATTGCTCCTTTTCCACAATATTTTTACATGTTATTAGAGTTTGATGTTTAGGCAGGGACCAGATTTTCATTTCGAGATAAGCGGTTATTCGAGATAAGCGAGGTCGAGATAGCGATAGTCAACTGTATAGTAATGTAGTTTGCGAGGCTGTATACGGCGCCCAGCACCGACTAAAGCGATATTGGATTTTCAGAGTAAATAGAGTGGGTTCATTCATCCAAAAGGAAATAAAAATGTATGCGTGTCAATAAATAACCAGCCTATCCCATTTCCGATGGACCGAGACGGTCACGATTTTCATGCTTTGTTTCAATATATGTTTTATACGTGGGTACAAAATTGCAAGCGTATCGAGTCATTCTTTAATAAGATATTGAATGTCAAACATGTCTAGTGATGCAAAGGCATGCTTTTCATCTAAAGTTGAGTACCGTGCTGTAATTCGGTACTTGTATTTAAAAGGTAAAACAGCCAAGGAAATACACGGAGAGTTAGCCGATGTTTATCGGTCCTGCACCATCTTATGCTCAGGTTAAAGTCTGGGTAGGGGAATTCAAACGCGGTAGAACGTCTTTAGAAGATGAAGCCAGGTCTGGACGCCCACTGGATGCCACCTACGAAGAAATGTGTAAGAAAGTTCGGGATCTGGTATACTCTGATAGGCGAATTCAGGTGCAAGATATAGCGCAGGCATTAGGCATTTCACATGGTAGCGTTTCAACAATCTTACATGATCGTTTAGGTATGCGCGCTAACAGCCTGTTGGGTCCCCAAATCCCTTAGCGATGAGCAAATGGCAACCAGAGCATCAGTATGCAGCGCCTTGTTTAAACATTTTAGGCCAAAAGATGATTTTCTTTTGCGTCTGGCGACTGTAGATGAGACTTGGGTTCATTATTATGAGCCAGAGAATAAAGCTTAGTCGTCAGTGGGTAGGGCCTGGGTCCCCGAGGCCAAAGAAGTTCAAGACGCAATCATCTGCTGGCAAGGTAATGGCAACAGTATTTTGGGACGCAAAAGGCGTTATTATGTTGGACTTTTTACCCAAGAGAAGTACAATAACTGGAGTGTACTATGCAAACTTATTAGACCAGCTGAGAACCGCCATCCGTGAAAAACGCTGTGGTAAACTCTCTAAAGGTGTTTTGCTGCAACAAGACAACTCGAGAGCCCACACTTGCAAAGTTGCAATGGATGCTGTAGAGCGAAACGGGTATGGATTAAAACCACATCCTGCCTATTCGCCTGACCTAGCTCCTAGCGACTTCTTCCTATTCCCAAACTTGAAAAAGGATATCTTTGGACTTCATTTCTGGTCTGATGAAGAAGTCGTGACGGTAGTTGAGGAGTGGGTCAATGTAAAGGACCGTGACTTTTTCAGTTCTTGGCTGATGGCACTTGAACACCATTGGTCTAAGTCATCACACTAGAGGGTAATTTCATCGAAAAAGAAGAGGCCGATCTCAACCGGAAATAAGTTAGGCTGGTTACTTATTGACTCACCCTCGTAATATGCACCTTAAGGGAGACAACATAAAATCTCTCCTTAACAACATGAAATTGGTCAACGATGCAGGGGTGGGGTAGGGGCCAATTTCTTGGTATAATTTAGTACCAAGCCGAATCAAGATATTATCAAGAGGAAACGAAAGTGTCTCATAAACTTTCTAACGAGACCAAAAAGTGAATAAGTGAACTCAGGAACATACAATCAGATCCACTTCAATCCACAAACACCAAACGAAAAGACAGACAAATACAATTAAACAGCCACAAAATGATCAGTGGCAAGCAGAGTTGGCAACTCTTAACTAAAATGGTGGCAATTCTGTACTCCAAACTTAACTGAATATATCTTAAATGTACATAATCGTTACAAGAAAAAACATTAGAAAGTGAAATACTACATTACGATTAACAGTGAAAGTATCGCTTAGGAACGGTCAGTAATGAATTACTGGGGTCTTAAGCTAGCTTTACGGGATCCAGCCCTCGCCCTCAACTTCCATCGTGGTAAAACATTTAATTATTCGGTATATGTTTATGACCATCTGAAGTGATGAAAAAACATTCTCCTCATTACAAATACGGTATGTAACAAAGTTCTCTGAATTAAATCAAGAAGTTTATCTTAAATCATCTTATGCGGCAATGTCGATATAAATCGTGGACAAATCATACGTAGACAAACAAGAAGTACAGATATGTCTAGATTTACGTTTGTTTAAAACCACCCAGAATTCTATACAATACAAATATTCTGTTTTTATACACTTTCTCACATTGTTTAACTACGGTACTTGCGTTTGAAAAACCTAATAGACTGAATATTATGATTGTCAGTAATAGACTTCTCATTTTTGGAAGTCTGTATGTATATTTTTGTATTGGCAAGTTCCTTTTTAATGTACTGACATAGTGCAAACGGCACACAAAGACAACAATGCTTTGTCAGCTGGAACGTAAACATGCTTCGGAAGTCTTCTATACATTGCTCCAGATTGCGAAAAAAAGATTCAGGTCAACGCTGTAAAAGATTTTGGATAATTAGAGTAAAATGAAACACGTAAATTGATTATTTTGAAAATATTTGATAGTCACTCATTCAGCTAAATTCTCGTTTGTACTAACGTCTGCAGAATATCTGTAAAGCTTCTGCAGTTTATTTTGACACATCAGTATGGTAAAGGATTCTATATATAGGACCTTGAGAGATAACAGATCAAACTCTGCTATCGGAAAAAAATCAAATAGCCGGTAATAATGTAACCAACTGCAGCATAATAGAATTTAGAGTCTTTATATTGCCAGAAAACAGGGTTGTTTACTTCAATGTCAAGATCAGAAACAATTTTATCGAAATTAAAAATTGTATTTTAAAAAAAAGGTAAGAGAAAAGTCCAGGAAGTGCCACAATTACAAAACCGCAGCCCTTCCCAGACATCAAGAGGAAGAGGAAACCGACAAATCCAAACAAGCACAAATCGATCAAACATACGAAAAGCATTAAGATTAGCTTTCTCTTCCCCAAGGGAGGTCATCGCAAGCTAAAAGGACTGAAAACCATAAGAACAAAATGGCACAAGGTAAGACATACAACAAATCGCCTCGCAGAATAAACCACAAAGCACCAAAGAGTAAGGCTAACACCGGGACTTAAGTAGGTGTGTTGTAATTATGGCACTTCCTGGACTTTTCTCTTACCTTTTTTGTATTTGTAACAAACAATGTGATTCAATATTGAAACAATAAACAGGAATATTTTATCTCTAAATATACTAGATAATAAGTAAACTGGATAACCTTATTAATGTATCGAATTTTAATCAAATATCTTATGTAGTTAATTTGTGAGTCAATGTAGGGCTGAAGAGTAATGCTAAGTATATAGCCTCGCATGAACAGAACCGCTTCATAGAAGGCATGGCAACTTTCAAAGAATCTATCATAGTGGAAGTTACATTCGCTTTAAAATTTACAGTTCAGTAAATTGGCTTCCTAACCATCGATAAGCACAGTTTTTGATGTGTTATTCAAAACTTTCAACTTTGTATGTTTTATTACAGAATACATTTTATATTGTTTATATAATAATACGAAAATGGGTTTGTGTATAAAACAAAAGCATACGAGCATATTAAAATATTAAAATAATATTACCAATACTGGTGATGAAAGACAAATATAAACGGTTAGAAGTCACTAAAGTTTATTTGATATTCTTGAGAAATTATTTCTTAATAATACATGGATGTAATAAGATGAAGTTTAGAATTTCGTATTTTGCAAATTATTGTTATTATTATTATTATAAGTAGTAGTAGTAGTGGTATTAGTAGTTGTACTAAGTAGAATTATTATCTTCGTATTTCTTCAAACTCGGATTCTGTTTCCATCTAACTTAATCATTAATTCGTATTCACAATGAAACAACCTATATTATCATTATTGCTATTATTATTCGTTATATATCGTAAATTATATTCGTTCATTTGCATGCACAACGAAACAAAAAAAAGGTATTAGAAAAATCCAGATAGTGCCACAACCCATATATTGTCAGTATTCGTTTGTTTCACTTTATAATATATGCTCTACATTACACTACATTATTGTATTAGAGCCAGCACATGGAAAAACCTACAACAAGACATGTGCGGCCACCGAAGATCAGCCTGCGCTTTCGCGCCGTCTGCTCAGAGTCTTCGCTGATCATATGCATCTTTTTCAGCCGCCAGGCTATCCAAAAAGGGGTTTAACGAAATTTTTTGTCATACTGGGTGGATGTACAGGCTGATCTTAGTATTTGCTGGTCGCACAATTCTTATTGTACGTTTTTTCATACGCTGGCTCATATAACATTAGAAAACATCTAACACCATTAGAAAACATATCTTTGGACATATGCCCCCAATGAAGATTCATATCAGCCTGCGTATCTGCGTATTCGCTTATCAGTATCTTGACTTAGCGTATTTCGGACAACAAAGGATGCAGAGTTTTTTCATGCGGACAACAAATGCTGAACAGACTAGGCGGATGCGCAGACTGATTTAAGTCTGCGCTGGGATCACATGTCAGAAGATACGTTTTCTGACGTTGAGGCCAGTATGTGCATTTTACCTGCTTTTAAAATCGCTTAAATATCAGTCGCCGAACAGGTATCGGACACGCATGCGCATGCGCCAATATCTACCATTGGTTAGGGTGCCATAGCATTCAGAGGCTTAAAAACTTGCACGTGATGTTTATACAACGTCGAACCAACATCGATGCAACGTCATGAAGCTGCATCGACGTTACCTCAACTTTGCGTGCCCGCTAGGTGATCATATTAGAAATTTTGCCAGGTACTTGCCGAAGGTCAGCGTGTTTACTTCAGGTACCCGACGCCCTGCATCAGTCACCTTGGGTCAGGCTCAATAGCGCAGTCGGTAGCGCATCTGACTGCAAATAATATGGGGTGCGAGTTCGAATCCAAACTTAGCCTCATAACCTTCGTGGAAATAGATCATAAAAAAAAGGTAAGAGAAAAGTCCAAGGAGTGCCACAATTACAAACCGCAGCCCTTCCCAGACCCCAAGAGGAAGAGAAAACCGACAAATCTAAACAAGCACAAACCGAACAAACGTACGAAAAGCACTAAGATTAGCTCTCTCTCCCCCAAGCGAGGTAATCGCAATACTAAAAGGACTGAAAAACACAAGAACAAAATGACACACGGAAAGACATACAACAAATCGCCTCGTAGAATAAACCACAAAGCAACAAAGAGTAAGACAAACACCTGGACCACCGCCTATGAAACGGTCGGTAGAGCAAACCACCGGGGGGTTTAAAGCACATTTACAGCTAGCTAACTTCACCCTATAAAGGCTCACAACTCAGTCAATGCATCAAAGCGAAAACATAAAAATCAATTTAATCACTATAATAAACAAAGACGAGTACACATGGCTAATTCTATTGTAGGCCAGAGTAAATAAAAACCAATAGTTGAACCACGGCGGGCCAAGCCAAAGACATATCGTCAAGCCCCAACCCCCTGGTTAAAGTTTTACGAAGAGGCCGTCATTGAGTCTGAGGCCCGAACCGCCGTCGTGCAATTAAAGAGTGAAGCATAGCCATCAACAATGATTGGGTTGACAACTAGGCATGCAGTCTGCCACATAATATCCAGGCTATAGCCAATTCTTTTATAACGGTTAATAAGTTTTCTGAATTGCTCCGAGAAGTTAGATTTACCTATAATTTTTCTAAATCTGTACACTAATAAACGTCAAAAAGATTGCCTTTGGAAACAAAGAACACACAACAGATAAGAACATGGGAGTCTCGGTTTTATTGAGACTCTTCATAAGCAGTAATGAAGTTTGCAACACTGCTTACGCCCTCTAGCGTATACATGAGCAGAACTCCATTTTCAAAGACTCCACAATGGGCCCAATGATCCTCAAAGGGTATGAAATAAGTCACCGTAAAATTCGGGTTCCGACATAAAGTTATATCTACGACAATTCTACCCATTCCGTGATTCGAAAATGGCAGGTTTCAGTAACTGGCGAAAGTATGTGCACAGGTACTGGTTAACCGTTTGCAGGTCTAAGCCTGGGCCCAGGAAAAGACTGATTAGGTTAACTGACCGGCTCCACAAGACCTTAGCAGTGTTGACTGGGCCATTAAACTCAAACGCACAGTGGCTTGTCATATACATATACATACAAAACAGAATTCATATGACTGCAAAAAATTCTAGAAAAGGAAGGAAGTACAAGCATTGAAATGTAGACGAGCTTGGAGAGTATGTAAAGGGTATCTGACGATTTTCGAAAAGGAGTAAAGGGTATCTCCGTGTGTCATGGGTGTAAGGGTATCATTTTAATAAGTCTGTGCTTCAGAACCGTTACATATTCGTTCCATTTTAGCAGTATGTATTAATTGTAAGAATTTAAAGACAAATTTTATGTCGCTAAACTTGTAGGTAGTAAAATATGATACTTGTTCACTGTACTGGTTAATTTTCCGAAATGAGTGTAACTGTATCCGGCGATAAGACGCATTTGCAGTCGAATGTTCTCAGAATCAACAAGGTCTCAATAGATCACTTCTGCATGGATAGATAAAACGTAATAAGAATTCAAGCAAAGCAAATATCTTAGAATTCTATCGGATAGCTATTGCAAATCTTTCAAATGATTTAGAACGAGGAACACGAAACTTCCAGTAGAAGTTGGCAAGGGGAATGGCACACCTTTTGACGAACGTTTATGTACATTTTGCCGTAAAGACATTGGCAATGAATATCATTATATTTTATCATGCAAACATTTTAAAAAAATTCGAACAAAATTTATCAAACCGACATACTTCGCAAGACCAAACACACAGAAATTCAAGGATCTAATGAATTCCGAAAAAGTAAATGAACTGCTAGTTCATTACCAATAGAAACTATGCTTTCGACTAATAGCAAGTATGAGCACCCGTAGGAACAACATAAGCGTAAAAGCACTTGTATACATAAGAAATCATTTTCTTGCTGCCATTGTTTCGTGTATAATGCATGAATATTAGTTTGTTACATGTTACTCTCTCTCTCTCTCTCTCTCTCTCTCTCTCTCTCTCTCTCATATACACGTTCATAATCCCATAAGAGTTTGCATTGCCAGTAATGAACAGTGGATACCCTGATCAGACGCTGCGCACTTCGGCGTTTGATTTGGGTCTGCATTTTTCGTTAATGCCAATGCAAAGAGGCTTGAAACTTACCTCAGTAGTGTAGATTAAATCAAACAAATTCATAAACGTGCCGACCGATCAAACAAGAAATATGATTAACACGCTCTCGTGACCTTCACGCTTTTCTCGCACTGGCTTAGTGACAGATGTCGGAATTTTGAAATGATCAACTTTATTAAAGACTATTTTTAGAAACAAAGTAATTTACCTGCTTGGGGAAGACAGAGCTAATCTTAGTGCTTTTTGTACATTTGTTCGATATACGCTTGTTTGGTTTTGTCTGTTTCCTCTTCTTCTTGGTGTCTGGGAAGGTCTGCAGCTTGTGAAAAAAAAAACAAAAAAAAAAAAAACGGGACGATTTCGATTTTTATATAATCAATTTCCCTTTTCTGGATGGCGATGTCCTCCGGCGTACCTCATATGGGATATACACATCTGAACTTATTAGATTCGCCAGAGTGACTTTAACTACCGTAATAAAGCCCTTACTGCCAAACTTCTTAGGCAGGGCTATCGTTATTTTAAAATTCGTAAGACGTTTTCGAAATTTTATCGCAGACACAGTGCCTTGGTAGAAAAATATAACGTCAGTCTGAAAACACTTCTACAACAAGGTATATCGGAACCCGAATGTTACGGTGAGTTAGTGTACAAATTTAGAAAAATTGTAGGAAAATCTAACTTTTCGAAGCAAATCAGAAAATTTATTAACCGTTATAAATGAATTGGCTATAGCCTGGATATTATGCGGCGGACCGCGTGCCTAGTTGTGAACCCAATCATTGATGATGGCTTTGCTTCACTCTTTAATTGCATGACGGCGGTTCGGGCCTCAGACTCAATAACGCCTCTTCAAAAGGGAACAATACAATTCATCGACAAGACAACTCATCGACACGGTTTTTGGAGACAATTCACCGACACAATTGAAGACAACTCATCGACACTTTTTGAAGACAATTCACCGACACATTATTATGTTGAAATTATATCCAAGCAGATAAAATGAAGACAATATTTTGAAAATAAAATGATTTATTATCACGTTTATGATCAAAATAACGAATTTAGGATATTAATTCAATATTTTTTGGCTTATTGATGACAATTAAGAGACCATTTTAACCGCATAGGATGGCTGGCGTAAATAAACTTACGCATTTTATTTTAAAAGCATGATTTAAAGGAAAATATACTTATATAGAACTTGGTAAAATATTATTCAAAACTTTCTTAATTAAAATAAAGAAGATGGAAAGTTAAGCTGGATATTCGTTTATATGAGTTATGTTTTCATTTATTTTCTTAATTTTTGTTGTTCAAATTGTGATAATAATAGGAATTTGACTGTTAATCAGTAATACATCAGTGTCATGTAGCAGAGTTGATGAGCTTGTACACGCGCATCAGTTGATTAGATACTTGACTGACATGACTACCTCGATGTTGATGATAATTCACCGACACGGTTTATATCTCGATGATCAGAATTGGGTATCTAAATGCAAATTATACAAATCTCGAGGCTCAATTATCCTACAATTCCAGTGATCGTATTTTCAATATTGCAGTTTCATAGCAATCAACATCCTAAAAGCTATATGTTAACCTCAGTGGGACTTTGAGACAGCTCCCCGACAGTCAAAGTGTGCGACATCAACATGATCAAGTCATCGTCTATTAAACTTCCAATTCCGGTCTTACTGCACAGCGGTGGCGCTGAGCGCGCATCCGTCAGCAGCTGCATCGTAAATGATGCAGAACATCAGTCATGACTAAAATTAAAAACCTTTCCGCATTCTTAGCCCAATAATCGATTCTGAGACTGTTCACTGACAGACAGAACATGTAGCTAGTCATTCACAGGTATGATCAATCAAATACAATGTACCACTTATCCATTATTACCCTTAATTACCTATGATTGCCAATTACCTTCAAACAAATGTGTTGGTGAATTGTCTTCAAAAAGTGTCGATGAGTTGTCTTCAATTGTGTCGGTGAATTGTCTCCAAAAACCGTGTCGATGAGTTGTCTTGTCGATGAATTGTCTCGATTCCCTTCAAAAAACTTTAACCAGTGCGTTGGAGCTTGATGATATGTCTTTGGTTTGACCCGCCGTGGTTCAACTATTGGTCTTCATTTACTCTGGCATACGGTAGAAATAGCCATGAGTACTCGTCTTTGTTTATTATAGTGATTAATTTGATTTTTATGTTTTCACTTTGATGCATTGACTGAGTTGGGAGCCTTTAAGCGAACCGAATTTTTATGTATTTCTGTATTGAGAGTGACATGGGGACCCAGGGTGAAGTTGGCTAGCTATAAAAGTGAGTGCTGAACCCCCCCCCCCCCTAACCCCCGGTGGTTTACTCTACTGACCGTTCTAAGGCGGTGGTCCCGGTGTGGTTTATTCTACAAGGCGATTTGTTTTATGGCTTACTTTGTGTCATTTTGTTCTTGTGTTTTTCAGCCCTTTAAGCATTGCGATTACCTCGCTTGGGGAAGAGAGAGATAATCTTAGTGCTTTTCATACGTTTGTTCGATGTGTGCTTGTTTGGATGTACCGGGTTCTCTTTCTCTTGGTGCCTGGGAAGGGCTTGGGTTTGTGATTGTGGCACTCCCTGGACTTTTCTACCTTTTCTTTAATGGGAATTTACCGACAGAACGGTACCTGTCATAATGCTACAGTATATGGGCAAAAGTATACGACTTTTTAACTCAGATTTAAAATCAGTTTTTTGGATATATATTCTATATTAGGTCTGTTGTGCACCTACCTCTATCTTTTTCTCTTCTTTGTCTCCTTATATTGATTACGCCATGACATCGTATATGTAATTTACTCGTGTATTCATTGCAACATTTGATGTCAACTTTGTATTGACCTAGTATACGAATAAACTTGAAACTTACAGTAGTATAAAAATCATGGAAATAAGTACTGAACATAAGTGCGGGGATAGACGGGGTGGGGTGAGGTGAGGGTGAGGGTGGGGGTGGGGCTGGTTGCTTTACTTTACTTTGGTTTATGGTATACACGTGAGCTGTCTGTGCATTACGGAAACACGCCTATTCAAATATATTGGAAACTTTACCACCAAACAATGAAAATTTTCAGATGAAAAATTCTGATATTTTTTTATATTTCTGTTCGAAACATAGATTGTGGGTACTCGTTAGAACCGCCTCGGCGAGGCGGTTCTAACGAGTACCCACAATCTATGTTTATGGGCAGAAATAAGAAAAATAATGTATACCCCTGTAAACTCCAGTTTTACTATATAAAAGTGGGGTTTAATGGGGTCAAAATTATATAGGCATGTTTTCGTGATGTATGTTAGGCCATGATCTGTATTTTTTTCTCTTCTGGACACCTTCTATACTATTTTTTTCATAATGGACACAAACGGATTATTGTTATATACCATAATACAGTTTCTGATTTTGAAATAATAATAATAAGAAGAATAAGAATAATAATTATAAATATAATATCTATAATAATGATAATTCCGAATATGAATTAACCCATTTGAGCCTAGCGTCCCATTAAAGGGATATTGGCAAACATTGTAGACATAGATCAGAAACCGCAGAACGCAGCATCTCATTAGTGTCTACACTGTTTGCATTAAATTTAGAAATTGCTACTAAATATGATAATAATAAAAACTAACCAGACGTCCCTAATGTAGGAAATAGGCCTGTCAAAAGAGTTCAGGTAGCAGAGTCCACTAGGCATAAATAGTTTAATAATAATAATAATAATAATAACAATAATAATAGTTCCGAATATGAAATACATTGTGATATACAGCAGCTTATAGTTGTTTTCGATGGTCATTATTGGTCATAAAAGTTATTATATTTTCATGAGATATTAAGCTTTTATATTACACACAAACCCTTTTTCGAATTTTATTAGATTAATATAGACCTCATGTCTATAAATATATAAAAGATTCATAGATCGGATTAACACATCAATAACTGTGCCCATCGATGGCTAGGAAGCCAGTTTACCAACCTGTCGATTTGAAAGTGACCGCCACTTATAGTTTGTTCTGTTGCACACCGATTCTCTTCTGAAAAGGGTTCTACTGCAGAAGTAAAGAACGTGCTCTTCTTGTGAGCAAATTCTTGCTTTATGGGTAAAATCTATTTCAGACAGTAGGAAGAAAGAATTTTGAAAAAAACTTGCTTCCATAAAATGTACGTATCTATTCCCCGTAAGAAATTATTATTACCTGGCCAACATGTATTTAACATGTTTTGCATTTTTCTAAATCTCTCTTCCTTTGGTTAGAGCTAGGGACTAGTCACAGGTCTTTGTGAATGAATTCATTAGACGTGTTACCACTAAACATTCTGAATCTTATTCTCCCCCCTCCCCCTCTGTCTGTCTGTCTGTCTCTCTCTCTCTCTCTCTCTCTCTCTCTCTCTCTCTGATAAAAGTAAACACCTTACTGTTTACTTTATTTTGAAACTTACATCTAAGCGTCCAAATGTTATAAGTGTTAAAATATGCTGCTGGCAATGATTGAAATATTTGCCAGTGGAGATGTCACTCCTATTTTAACATGACAACTGCTAAGGAATATAGCAATTTTACTACTACTACTACTACCACCATAATATGTGATTATCGATAGCAGTTCCAAATTGTAGGTAAAATTTTTTTTCAAATAAAAAAAAAAGAAAAGCCTGAAAGGTGCCTTTGGAAACAAAGGACTCACGAAAGAAGGAAAATCGGAGACTAGGTTTTATGAAGTCTCTTCGTATACACATATTTAGTTTGCGAAGCAGTACAAGGTCCCTAGCACCGGCTTTAGCGGTATACGATTTTCAAACTAACTAGAATGGAATAACTGATTCCAAAGGAAGTCAAAATATAAGCTGCACTGTGATGGAGTACGGGGAGGCATTTTATGGTCACCATACTGCACTTAACACAAGCTGCAGTGAAGTAAAAATAAAAATCTAAAATGTTGCCCTTAGAAACAAAGAACACACACATGAAAGAATATGGGAGACTTGAATTTACTATTCTATTCATATACAGTCGACTCTCGTTAGCTCAAATTCCAAGTGACTCTCTGAAATACTTCGAGATATCCGTACTTCGACATATCAGATTTTCAGAACTGAGGAATAACTAATTCGATTAACCACAAGTGTATTTGTAACTGAACTCTTGAAGTTAGAGATATACTGAAATTATTGTGGAAAAGAGGACAAATTGCTCCTTTTCCACAATATTTTTACATGTTATTAGAGTTTGATGTTTAGGCAGGGACCAGATTTTCATTTCGAGATAAGCGGTTATTCGAGATAAGCGAGGTCGAGATAGCGATAGTCAACTGTATAGTAATGTAGTTTGCGAGGCTGTATACGGCGCCCAGCACCGACTAAAGCGATATTGGATTTTCAGAGTAAATAGAGTGGGTTCATTCATCCAAAAGGAAATAAAAATGTATGCGTGTCAATGAATAACCAGCCTATCCCATTTCCGATGGACCGAGACGGTCACGATTTTCATGCTTTGTTTCAATATATGTTTTATACGTGGGTACAAAATTGCAAGCGTATCGAGTCATTCTTTAATAAGATATTGAATGTCAAACATGTCTAGTGATGCAAAGGCATGCTTTTCATCTAAAGTTGAGTACCGTGCTGTAATTCGGTACTTGTATTTAAAAGGTAAAACAGCCAAGGAAATACACGGAGAGTTAGCCGATGTTTATCGGTCCTGCACCATCTTATGCTCAGGTTAAAGTCTGGGTAGGGGAATTCAAACGCGGTAGAACGTCTTTAGAAGATGAAGCCAGGTCTGGACGCCCACTGGATGCCACCTACGAAGAAATGTGTAAGAAAGTTCGGGATCTGGTATACTCTGATAGGCGAATTCAGGTGCAAGATATAGCGCAGGCATTAGGCATTTCACATGGTAGCGTTTCAACAATCTTACATGATCGTTTAGGTATGCGCGCTAACAGCCTGTTGGGTCCCCAAATCCCTTAGCGATGAGCAAATGGCAACCAGAGCATCAGTATGCAGCGCCTTGTTTAAACATTTTAGGCCAAAAGATGATTTTCTTTTGCGTCTGGCGACTGTAGATGAGACTTGGGTTCATTATTATGAGCCAGAGAATAAAGCTTAGTCGTCAGTGGGTAGGGCCTGGGTCCCCGAGGCCAAAGAAGTTCAAGACGCAATCATCTGCTGGCAAGGTAATGGCAACAGTATTTTGGGACGCAAAAGGCGTTATTATGTTGGACTTTTTACCCAAGAGAAGTACAATAACTGGAGTGTACTATGCAAACTTATTAGACCAGCTGAGAACCGCCATCCGTGAAAAACGCTGTGGTAAACTCTCTAAAGGTGTTTTGCTGCAACAAGACAACTCGAGAGCCCACACTTGCAAAGTTGCAATGGATGCTGTAGAGCGAAACGGGTATGGATTAAAACCACATCCTGCCTATTCGCCTGACCTAGCTCCTAGCGACTTCTTCCTATTCCCAAACTTGAAAAAGGATATCTTTGGACTTCATTTCTGGTCTGATGAAGAAGTCGTGACGGTAGTTGAGGAGTGGGTCAATGTAAAGGACCGTGACTTTTTCAGTTCTTGGCTGATGGCACTTGAACACCATTGGTCTAAGTCATCACACTAGAGGGTAATTTCATCGAAAAAGAAGAGGCCGATCTCAACCGGAAATAAGTTAGGCTGGTTACTAATTGACTCACCCTCGTAATATGCACCTTAAGGGAGACAACATAAAATCTCTCCTTAACAACATGAAATTGGTCAACGATGCAGGGGTGGGGTACCAAGCCGAATCAAGATATTATCAAGAGGAAACGAAAGTGTCTCATAAACTTTCTAACGAGACCAAAAAGTAAATAAGTGAACTCAGGAACATACAATCAGATCCACTTCAATACAATTAAACAGCCACAAAATGATCAGTGGCAAGCAGAGTTGGCAACTCTTAACTAAAATGGTGGCAATTCTGTACTCCAAACTTAACTGAATATATCTTAAATGTACATAATCGTTACAAGAAAAAACATTAGAAAGTGAAATACTACATTACGATTAACAGTGAAAGTATCGCTTAGGAACGGTCAGTAATGAATTACTGGGGTCTTAAGCTAGCTTTACGGGATCCAGCCCTCGCCCTCAACTTCCATCGTGGTAAAACATTTAATTATTCGGTATATGTTTATGACCATCAGAAGTGATGAAAAAACATTCTTCTCATTACAAATACGGTATGTAACAAAGTTCTCTGAATTAAATCAAGAAGTTTATCTTAAATCATCTTATGCGGCAATGTCGATATAAATCGTGGACAAATCATACGTAGACAAACAAGAAGTACAGATATGTCTAGATTTACGTTTGTTTAAAACCACCCAGAATTCTATACAATACAAATATTCTGTTTTTATACACTTTCTCACAATGTTTAACTACGGTACTTGCGTTTGAAAAACCTAATAGACTGAATATTATGATTGTCAGTAATAGACTTCTCATTTTTGGAAGTCTGTATGTATATTTTTGTATTGGCAAGTTCCTTTTTAATGTACTGACATAGTGCAAACGTCACACCAAGACAACAATGCTTTGTCAGCTGGAACGTAAACATGCTTCGGAAGTCTTCTATACATTGCTCCAGATTGCGAAAAAAAGATTCAGGTCAACGCTGTAAAAGATTTTGGATAATTAGAGTAAAATGAAACACGTAAATTGATTATTTTGAAAATATTTGATAGTCACTCATTCAGCTAAATTCTCGTTTGTACTAACGTCTGCAGAATATCTGTAAAGCTTCTGCAGTTTATTTTGACACATCAGTATGGTAAAGGATTCTATATATAGGACCTTGAGAGATAACAGATCAAACTCTGCTATCGGAAAAAAATCAAATAGCCGGTAATAATGTAACCAACTGCAGCATAATAGAATTTAGAGTCTTTATATTGCCAGAAAACAGGGTTGTTTACTTCAACGTCAAGATCAGAAACAATTTTATCGAAATTAAAAATTGTATTTTAAAAAAAAGGTAAGAGAAAAGTCCAGGAAGTGCCACAATTACAAACCGCAGCCCTTCCCAGACATCAAGAGGAAGAAAAAACCGACAAATCCAAACAAGCACAAATCGATCAAACATACGAAAAGCATTAAGATTACCTTTCTCTTCCCCAAGGGAGGTCATCGCAAGCTAAAAGGACTGAAAACCATAAGAACAAAATGGCACAAGGTAAGACATACAACAAATCGCCTCGCAGAATAAACCACAAAGCACCAAAGAGTAAGGCTAACACCGGGACTTAAGTAGGTGTGTTGTAATTGTGGCACTTCCTGGACTTTTCTCTTACCTTTTTTGTATTTGTAACAAACAATGTGATTCAATATTGAAACAATAAACAGGAATATTTTATCTCTAAATATACTAGATAATAAGTAAACTGGATAACCTTATTAATGTATCGAATTTTAATCAAATATCTTATGTAGTTAATTTGTGAGTCAATGTAGGGCTGAAGAGTAATGCTAAGTATATAGCCTCGCATGAACAGAACCGCTTCATAGAAGGCATGGCAACTTTCAAAGAATCTATCATAGTGGAAGTTACATTCGCTTTAAAATTTACAGTTCAGTAAATTGGCTTCCTAACCATCGATAAGCACAGTTTTTGATGTGTTATTCAAAACTTTCAACTTTGTATGTTTTATTACAGAATACATTTTATATTGTTTATATAATAATACGAAAATGGGTTTGTGTATAAAACAAAAGCATACGAGCATATTAAAATATTAAAATAATATTACCAATACTGGTGATGAAAGACAAATATAAACGGTTAGAAGTCACTAAAGTTTATTTGATATTCTTGAGAAATTATTTCTTGATAATACATGGATGTAATAAGATGAAGTTTAGAATTTCGTATTTTGCAAATTATTGTTATTATTATTATTATAAGTAGTAGTAGTAGTGGTATTAGTAGTTGTACTAAGTAGAATTATTATCTTCGTATTTCTTCAAACTCGGATTCTGTTTCCATCTAACTTAATCATTAATTCGTATTCACAATGAAACAACCTATATTATCATTATTGCTATTATTATTCGTTATATATCGTAAATTATATTCGTTCATTTGCATGCACAACGAAACAAAAAAAAGGTATTAGAAAAATCCAGATAGTGCCACAACCCATATATTGTCAGTATTCGTTTGTTTCACTTTATAATATATGCTCTACATTACACTACATTATTGTATTAGAGCCAGCACATGGAAAAACCTACAACAAGACATGTGCGGCCACCGAAGATCAGCCTGCGCTTTCGCGCCGTCTGCTCAGAGTCTTCGCTGATCATATGCATCTTTTTCAGCCGCCAGGCTATCCAAAAAGGGGTTTAACGAAAATTTTTGTCATACTGGGTGGATGTACAGGCTGATCTTAGTATTTGCTGGTCGCACAATTCTTATTGTACGTTTTTTCATACGCTGGCTCATATAACATTAGAAAACATCTAACACCATTAGAAAACATATCTTTGGACATATGCCCCCAATGAAGATTCATATCAGCCTGCGTATCTGCGTATTCGCTTATCAGTATCTTGACTTAGCGTATTTCGGACAACAAAGGATGCAGAGTTTTTTCATGCGGACAACAAATGCTGAACAGACTAGGCGGATGCGCAGACTGATTTAAGTCTGCGCTGGGATCACATGTCAGAAGATACGTTTTCTGACGTTGAGGCCAGTATGTGCATTTTACCTGCTTTTAAAATCGCTTAAATATCAGTCGCCGAACAGGTATCGGACACGCATGCGCATGCGCCAATATCTACCATTGGTTAGGGTGCCATAGCATTCAGAGGCTTAAAAACTTGCACGTGATGTTTATACAACGTCGAACCAACATCGATGCAACGTCATGAAGCTGCATCGACGTTACCTCAACTTTGCGTGCCCGCTAGATGATCGTATTAGAAATTTTGCCAGGTACTTGCCGAAGGTCAGCGTGTTTACTTCAGGTACCCGACGCCCTGCATCAGTCACCTTGGGTCAGGCTCAATAGCGCAGTCGGTAGCGCATCTGACTGCAAATAATATGGGGTACGAGTTCGAATCCAAACTTAGCCTCATAACCTTCGTGGAAATAGATCATAAAAAAAAAGGTAAGAGAAAAGTCCAAGGAGTGCCACAATTACAAACCGCAGCCCTTCCCAGACCCCAAGAGGAAGAGAAAACCGACAAATCTAAACAAGCACAAACCGAACAAACGTACGAAAAGCACTAAGATTAGCTCTCTCTCCCCCAAGCGAGGTAATCGCAATACTAAAAGGACTGAAAAACACAAGAACAAAATGACACACGGAAAGACATACAACAAATCGCCTCGTAGAATAAACCACAAAGCAACAAAGAGTAAGACAAACACCTGGACCACCGCCTATGAAACGGTCGGTAGAGCAAACCACCGGGGGGTTTAAAGCACATTTACAGCTAGCTAACTTCACCCTATAAAGGCTCACAACTCAGTCAATGCATCAAAGCGAAAACATAAAAATCAATTTAATCACTATAATAAACAAAGACGAGTACTCATGGCTAATTCTATTGTAGGCCAGAGTAAATGAAAACCAATAGTTGAACCACGGCGGGCCAAGCCAAAGACATATCGTCAAGCCCCAACCCCCTGGTTAAAGTTTTACGAAGAGGCCGTCATTGAGTCTGAGGCCCGAAACGCCGTCGTGCAATTAAAGAGTGAAGCATAGCCATCAACAATGATTGGGTTGACAACTAGGCATGCAGTCTGCCACATAATATCCAGGCTATAGCCAATTCTTTTATAACGGTTAATAAGTTTTCTGAATTGCTCCGAGAAGTTAGATTTACCTATAATTTTTCTAAATCTGTACACTAATAAACGTCAAAAAGATTGCCTTTGGAAACAAAGAACACACAACAGATAAGAACATGGGAGTCTCGGTTTTATTGAGACTCTTCATAAGCAGTAATGAAGTTTGCAACACTGCTTACGCCCTCTAGCGTATACATGAGCAGAACTCCATTTTCAAAGACTCCACAATGGGCCCAATGATCCTCAAAGGGTATGAAATAAGTCACCGTAAAATTCGGGTTCCGACATAAAGTTATATCTACGACAATTCTACCCATTCCGTGATTCGAAAATGACAGGTTTCAGTAACTGGCGAAAGTATGTGCACAGGTACTGGTTAACCGTTTGCAGGTCTAAGCCTGGGCCCAGGAAAAGACTGATTAGGTTAACTGACCGGCTCCACAAGACCTTAGCAGTGTTGACTGGGCCATTAAACTCAAACGCACAGTGGCTTGTCATATACATATACATACAAAACAGAATTCATATGACTGCAAAAAATTCTAGAAAAGGAAGGAAGTACAAGCATTGAAATGTAGACGAGCTTGGAGAGTATGTAAAGGGTATCTGACGATTTTCGAAAAGGAGTAAAGGGTATCTCCGTGTGTCATGGGTGTAAGGGTATCATTTTAATAAGTCTGTGCTTCAGAACCGTTACATATTCGTTCCATTTTAGCAGTATGTATTAATTGTCAGAATTTAAAGACAAATTTTATGTCGCTAAACTTGTAGGTAGTAAAATATGATACTTGTTCACTGTCCTGGTTAATTTTCCGAAATGAGTGTAACTGTATCCGGCGATAAGACGCATTTGCAGTCGAATGTTCTCAGAATCAACAAGGTCTCAATAGATCACTTCTGCATGGACAGATAAAACGTAATAAGAATTCAAGCAAAGCAAATATCTTAGAATTCTATCGGATAGCTATTGCAAATCTTTCAAATGATTTAGAACGAGGAACACGAAACTTCCAGTAGAAGTTGGCAAGGGGAATGGCACACCTTTTGACGAACGTTTATGTACATTTTGCCGTAAAGACATTGGCAATGAATATCATTATATTTTATCATGCAAACATTTTAAAAAAATTCGAACAAAATTTATCAAACCGACATACTTCGCAAGACCAAACACACAGAAATTCAAGGATCTAATGAATTCCGAAAAAGTAAATGAACTGCTAGTTCATTACCAATAGAAACTATGCTTTCGACTAATAGCAAGTATGAGCACCCGTAGGAACAACATAAGCGTAAAAGCACTTGTATACATAAGAAATCATTTTCTTGCTGCCATTGTTTCATGTATATTGCATGAATATTAGTTTGTTACATGTTACTCTCTCTCTCTCTGTCTCTCTCTCTCTCTCTCTCTCTCTCTCTCTCTCTCTCTCTCTCTCATATACACGTTCATAATCCCATAAGAGTTTGCATTGCCAGTAATGAACAGTGGAGACCCTGATCAGACGCTGCGCACTTCGGCGTTTGATTTGGGTCTGCATTTTTCGTTAATGCCAATGCAAAGAGGCTTGAAACTTACCTCAGTAGTGTAGATTAAATCCAACAAATTCATAAACGTGCCGACCGATCAAACTAGAAATATGATTAACACGCTCTCGTGACCTTCACGCTTTTCTCGCACTGGCTTAGTGACAGATGTCGGAATTTTGAAATGATCAACTTTATTAAAGACTATTTTTAGAAACAAAGTAATTTACCTGCTTGGGGAAGACAGAGCTAATCTTAGTGCTTTTCGTACATTTGTTCGATATACGCTTGTTTGGTTTTGTCTGTTTCCTCTTCTTCTTGGTGTCTGGTAAGGTCTGCGGCTTGTGAAAAAAAAAAAAATAAATAAAAAAAAAAAATAAATAAATAAAAAATAAAAACGGGACGATTTTGATTTTTATATAATCAATTTCCCTTTTCTGGATGGCGATGTCCTCCGGCGTACCTCATATGGGATATACACATCTGAACTTATTAGATTCACCAGAGCTTCTTCAACTCTTAGTGACTTTCACTACCGTAATAAAGCCCTTACTGCCAAACTTCTTAGGCAGGGCTTTCATTTTTTTAAAATTCGTAAGGCGTTTTCGAAATTTTATCGCAGACACAGTGCCTTGGTAGAAAAATATAACGTCAGTCTGAAAACACTTCTACAAGAAGGTATATCGGAACCAAAATGTTACGGTGAGTTAGTGTACAAATTTAGAGAAATTGTAGGAAAATCTTACTTTTCGAAGCAAATCAGAAAATTTATTAACCGTTATAAATATATTGGCTATAGCCTGGATATTATGCGGCGGACCTAGTTGTCAACCCAATCATTGATGATGGCTTTGCTTCACTCTTTAATTGCATGACGGCGGTTCGGGCCTCAGACTCAATAACGCCTCTTCAAAAAACTTTAACCAGTGCGTTGGAGCTTGATGATATGTCTTTGGTTTGACCCGCCGTGGTTCAACTACTGGTCTTCATTTACTCTTGCATACGGTAGAAATAGCCATGAGTACTCGTCTTTGTTTATTATAGTGATTAATTTGATTTTTATGTTTTCACTTTGATGCATTGACTGAGTTGGGAGCCTTTAAGCGAACCGAATTTTTATGTATTTCTGTATTGAGAGTGGCATGGGGACCCAGGGTGAAGTTGGCTAGCTATAAAAGTGAGTGCTGAACCCCCCCCCCCAACCTCCGATGGTTTACTCTACTGACCGTTCTAAGGCGGTGGTCCCGGTGTTAGTCTTACTCTTTGTTGCTTTGTGGTTTATTCTGCAAGGCGATTTGTTTTATGTCTTACCTTGTGTCATTTTGTTCTTGTGTTTTTCAGCCCTTTAAGCATTGCGATTACCTCGCTTGGGGAAGAGAGAGATAATCTTAGTGCTTTTCGTACGTTTGTTCGATGTGTGCTTGTTTGGATGTACCGGTTTTCTCTTTCTCTTGGTACCTGGGAAGGGCTGGGGTTTGTGATTGTGGCACTCCCTGGACTTTTCTACCTTTTCTTTAATGGGAATTTATCGACAGAACGGTACCCGTCATAATGCTACAGTATATGGGCAAAAGTATACGACTTTTTAACTCAGATTTAAAATCAGTTTTTTTGATATATATTCTATATTAGGTCCGTTGTGCTCCTACCTCTATCTTTTTCTCTTCTTTTTCTCCTTATATTGATTACGGCATGACATCGTATATGTAATTTACTCGTGTATTCATTGCAACATTTGTTGTCAACTTTGTATTGACCTAGTATACGAATAAACTTGAAACTTACACTAGTATAAAAATCATGGAAATAAATACTGAACATAAGTGCGGGGATAGACGGGTGGGGTGAGGTTAGGGTGAGGGTGGGGCTGGTTGCTTTACTTTACTTTGGTTTATGGCATACACGTGTGTTGTCTGTGCATTACGAAAACACGCCTATTCAAATATATTGAAAACTTTACCACCAAAAAATGAAAATTTTCAGATGAAAAATTCTGATATTTTTTTATTTTTCTGCTCAAAACATAGATAGTGGGTACTCGATAAAACCGCCTCTGCGAGGCGGTTCCAACGAGTACCCACAATCTATGTTTTTGGGCAGAAATAAGAAAAATAATGTATACCCCTGTAAACTCCAGTTTTACTATATAAAAGTGGGGTTTAATGGGGTCAAAATTATATAGGCATGTTTTCGTGATGTATGTTAGGCTATGATCTGTATTTTTTTCTCTTCTGGACACCTTCTATACTATTTTTTTCATAGTGGACACAAACGGATTATTGTTATATACCATAATACAGTTTCTGATTTTGAAATAATAATAATAAGAAGAATAAGAATAATAATTATAAATATAATATCTATAATAATGATAATTCCGAATATGAATTAACCCATTTGAGCCTAGCGTCCCATTAAAGGGATATTGGCAAACATTGTAGACATATATCAGAAACCGCAGAACGCAGCATCTCATTAGTGTCTACACTGTTTGCATTAAATTTAGAAATTGCTACTAAATATGATAATAATAAAAACTAACCAGACGTCCCTTATGTAGGAAATAGAAATCTGGTTCAGGTAGAAGAGTCCACTAGGCATAAATGGTTTAATAATAATAATAATAATAATAATAATAATAGTTCTGAATATGAAATACATTGTGATATACAGCAGCTTATAGTTGTCTTCGATGGTCATTATTGGTCATAAAAGTTATTATATTTTCATGAGATATTAAGCTTTTATATTACACACAAACCCATTTTCGAATTTTTATAAGATTAATATAGACCTCATGTTTATAAATATATAGAAGATTCATATATCGGATTAACGCATCAATAACTGTGCCCATCGATGGCTAGGAAGCCAGTTTACCAACATGTCGATTTCAAAGTGACCGCCACTTATAGTTTGTTCTACACCGATTCTCTTCTGAAAAGGGTTCTACTACAGAAAGAAAAAAACGTGCTCTTCTTGTGAGCAAATTCTTGCTTTGTGGGTAAAATCCATTTCAGACACTAGGAAGAAAGAATTTTGAAAAAAAAAACAAAAAAAACTTGCTTCCATAAAATGTACGTATCTATTCCCCGTAAGAAATTATTATTACCTGGCAAACATCTATTTAACAGCTAGCGACAGCTAGCAGGCTCTTTGCAATCGCATGGGGTTTTACGAGCGGATTCTCATCAAAGCTATTTATGCGTATATTTATACGCGCACTACTTCCTAATCAGACGCAATACGGCACTATTACGGTGAACTGAATGTGAGCGGAATTTTGTATGTTTTTTTTTTTTTTTTTTATTATTTCGCTAACATAACTGTAACTGAAATCGATTTAGATAATGCACTTTGAAACATAGACTTCAAAATTCGGTGTCGTAATACACGCGCTACTTTTGTCAAGGCGTTAACTCGGCACAGGGTCTACTAATCACCCCATGGCACCCCACGACATCCCAAGGCACCCCACGGCACTAAATTATTTCATTGTATTTATTAACTGAAAGCTTAAATTACACCAGGGTATTAGTTTTATGTATGTTTTTGTGATAGTTTAAGACATTAACCTTACTTCAAGCGATTATCTCGGGGCGCCTAAACACCAAGATTCAAACTGACGCTAAAATATAGCAAAGACACCAATGGTGTAAGTTGATTACATTTTATATTCAAGTTCAAACACAAGTCATCAGTATAAATACTCTGTTTATTTAGATAGAGACAAGTATTACAAAACTTTTACTGGCCGTCTAAAACACATATTTTATGGTAAATATACATATATTTTGATGCCATGGGGCGCAAAAAATTACGAGAGTTTTAGACATAATATTTTAAATCAAACACAAGTCATCATCATCAATATAAATCTCTGTTTATTAAGATGAAGACGAGTATTGCAAAAGTATACTTGTCCATCTATAACATATTTTATGATAAATATCCATATAGTTTGATGCCGTGGGCTGTCATGGGGTACCGTGGGGTGCCATGGGGTGATTAGTAGGACCGCTCGCCATCTTTGATGTTGTGCTTAGCAACGGAAGCTGAACGAAAAGAAAGGTATCAGTATTTACATAATCAGAATTTACTTATTCGATATTGAATATAGCAAGAAATCAGGCACTTAATTCATTCCTTCTACATGAAATAACTTTATTCACACCTCAGTGACACGGAGTTGTTTTACGACTGCTGGCCCATTTATAGACCCTTCGTTTTTAGACATCTGAAAATATCTTGAAAAGGGTAAGCATAGCTGGTCGGGCTAATCTGTTGATGCTTAGGTAAAGCACTAGCAAATGACAATCAGTTATTAAAGCTAATCTGGACTGAACATAGCCATTTCAAATTTATTTAATCTGCTCTTGTCTTAATAATAAGTTGATAAAGATAGAGTAAATTTATAAAAATGTACTAGAATAATCGTGGAACTACATCAGGTGTTGAATTTGTATGAACTGGAGCATATCTAGAGTTGAACTTTAATAATTCTAGAAATTGGAAATTGCTGCTGGAGATACACTCATTTGGAATAATCAGGTGATAAACTTCATTGGAAAATAAAGAGGTTCATTACTCCAATCACTGCATTGGCCTATATATGCAGATAATAAAATGGATTTTTTGTGAAGAAAGAAACAAAACAGAAGAAAAATAATTGTATTTAGTTTTTCAGTACATGGTTAGATTATTTATGTATATCTGTTTTACACAGATGCCTCAGTAAGGACCCATTCTTATTTATACATTAAAACAAGTAGAATGCATTTCCATCTGACTGATTTTGAGAAATTGATAGTGAAAGCATGTAGTACAGAGTGTTCATGTTGGTTGTTTTCAAGGAATAGTAAATTTTCTCACAAAGCCTTGTCTCTGAATGTAAATTTAATATTGGATGAAGCCACTGGTTGTAAACAAGTGTGAAAATATGGATATAGAGCAAAATCCAGGACCATCAAATCATATAAATCTACAAGAAAATGCATCTGTATTATTGCAAGGAAGTATCCATCAAGGCGATGAGATATTGAGTCATGATTAAAGAGGGCGTCAATGCCTACCATGTTGTGAAGTGTTTTTGGTGAACGCTGTACAGAAAAGGATCTGTACCAACATGTGGAATGTGAACAACATGAATGAAATTCTGTTTGCAGGAGATAAATTATACAAGTATGCAAAAAAGAATTCCAAGACATATCATGACTATTTAGAGCCATGTGAAATGCCATCTTATTTTTCACTTGACAACCAGCATTATCACTGGAGAGTGAAAAAAATTATCATATCCTCTGTGGAGTATCCTTTCCTTGATTTAGAGACAGCACTCGCTATGACTTTCTCATTCAACCCATATGCAGTCTTCGCTTGACGTACATTTAATAGAGTCTTTAAAGAAAATCTTCTTTTCAGGAAGTGCAATGCCCAGATGCTTGATATATTCCATAGAGCTCCATCGTATGGTGTAATATTGGTAGCATTGGAATGCCACCTATCTTCTTTGCATGTATTGTGTTTGCATAGAAGATACACAGCACTTCATCAATACTTTACAAGCTAGCAGACTCTTAGGACTATCAATCCTTTGATTCTAAATCTCTCTCCCTTTGGTTAGAGCTAGGGACTAGTCACAGGTCTTGGTGAATGAACTCATTAGACGTGTTACCAGTAAACATTCTGAATCTTATTCTCCCCTTCCCCCTCTCTCTGTCTGTCTGTCTGTCTCTCTCTCTGAAAAAAGTAAACACCTTACTATTTACTTTATTTTGAAACTTACATCTAAACGTCCAAATGTTATAAGTGTTATAATATGCTGCTGGCAATGATTGAAATATTTGCCAGTGGAGATGGCACTCCTATTTGACAACTGCTAAGGAATATAGCAATTTTACTACTACTACTACTATCACCATAAAATGTGATTATCGATAGCAGCTCCAAATTGTAGTTAAACTTTTCTTTAAAATAAAAAAAAATAAAAAAAAAAAGAAAATCCTGAAATGTGCCCTTTGGAAACAAAGGACTCACGAAAGAAGGAAAATCGGAGACTAGGTTTTATGAAGTCTCTTCGTATACACATATTTAGTTTGCGAAGCAGTACAAGCTCCCTAGCACCGGCTTCAGTGGTATATGATTTTCAAACTAACTAGAATGGAATAACTGATTCCAAAGGAAGTCAAAATATAAGCTGCACTGTGGTGGAGTACGGGGAGGCATTTTATGGTCACCATACTGCACTTAACACCAGCTGCAGTGAAGTAAAAATAAAAATCTAAAATGTTGCCCTTAGAAACAAAGAAAACACACATGAAAGAATATTGGAGACTTGAATTTACTATTCTATTCATATACAGTCGACTCTCGTTATCTCGAATTCCAAGGGACTCTCTGAAATACTTCGAGATATCCGTACTTCGACATATCAGATTTTCAGAACTGAGGAAACAAAACTAATTCGATTAACCACATTTAACAAATGTATTTGTAACTGAACTCTTGAAGTTAGAGATATATAGAAAATATTGTGGAAAAGAGGACAAATAGCTCCTTTTCCAAAATATTTTACATGTTATTAGAGTTTGATGTTTAGGCAGGGACCAGATTTTCACTTCGAGATAAGCGGTTATTCCAGATAAGCGAGGTCGAGATAGCGATAGTCGACTGTATAGTAATGTAGTTTGCGAGGCTGTATACGGCGCCCAGCACCGACTAAAGCGATATTGGATTTTCAGAGTAAATAGAGTGGGTTCAATCATCCAAAAGGAAATAAAAATATACGAGGGCGTGTCAATAAATAACCAGCCTATCCCATTTCCGATCGACCGAGACGGTCACGATTTTCATGCTTTGTTTCAATATATGTTTTATACACGGGTACAAAATTGCACGCGTATCGAGTCATTCTTTAATAAGATATTGAATGTCAAACATGTCTAGTGATGCAAAGGCATGCTTTTCATCTAAAGTTGAGTACCGTGCTGTAATTCGGTACTTGTATTTAAAAGGTAAAACAGGCAAGGAAATACACGGCGAGTTAGCCGATGTTTATCGGTCCTGCACCATCTTATGCTCAGGTTAAAGACTGGGTAGGGGAATTCAAACGCGGCAGAACGTCTTTAGAAGATGAAGCCAGGTCTGGACGCCCACTGGATGCCACCTACGAAGAAATGTGTAAGAAAGTTCGGGATCTGGTATACTCTGATAGGCGAATTCAGGTGCAAGTTATTGCGCAGGCATTAGGCATTTAACATGGTAGCGTTTCAACAATCTTACATGATCGTTTAGGTATGCGCAAGCTAAAAGCTGTTGGGTCCCTAAATCCCTTAGCGATGAGCAAATGGCAACCAGAGCATCTGTATGCAGCGCCTTGTTTAAACGTTTTAGGCCAAAAGATGATTTTCTTTTGCGTCTGGCGACTGTAGATGAGACTTGGGTTCATTATTATGAGCCAGAGAATAAAGCTTAGAGTCGTCAGTGGGTAGGGCCTGGGTCCCCGAGGCCAAAGAAGTTCAAGACGCATCTGCTGGCAAGGTGATGGCAACAGTATTTTGGGACGCAAAAGGCGTTATTATGTTGGACTTTTTACCCAAGAGAAGTACAATAACTGGAGTGTACTATGCACACTTATTAGACCAGCTGAGAACCGCCATCCGTGAATAACGCCGTGGTAAACTCTCTAAAGGTGTTTTGCTGCAACAAGACAACTCGAGAGTCCACACTTGCAAAGTTGCAATGGATGCTGTAGAGCGAAACGGTATGAATTAAAACCACATCCTGCCTATTCGCCTGACTTAGCTCCTAGCTACTTCTTCCTATTCCCAAACTTGAAAAAGGATATCCGTGGATTTCATTTCTGGTCTGATGAAGAAGTCGTGACGGTAGTTGAGGAGTGGGTCAATAGAAAGCGACGTGACTTTTTCAGTTCTGGGCTGATGGCACTTGAACACCATTGGTCTAAGTCATCACACTAGAGGGCAATTACATCGAAAAAGAAGAGGTGGATCTCAACCGGAAATAAGTTAGGCTGGATACTTATTGACTCACCCTCGTAATGTGCACTTTAAGGGAGACAACATAAAATCTCTCCTTAACAAAATGAAATTGGTCAACGATGCAGGGGTGGGGTAGGGGCCAATTTATTGGTATAATTTAGTACCAAACCGAATCAAGATATTATCAAGAAGAAACGAAAGTGTCTCGTAAACTTTCTTACGAGACCAAAAGGTAAGTAAGTGAACTCAGGAACATACAGTCAGATCCACTTCAATCCACAAACACCAAACGAAAAGACAGACAAATACAATTAAACAGCCACAAAATGATCAGTGGCAAGCAGAGTTGGCAACTTTTAACTAAAACGGTGGCAATTCTGTATTCCAAACTTAACTGAATATATCTTAAATTAGCATAATCGTTACAAGAAAAAACATTAGAAAGTGAACCATTACATTACAAATAACAATGAAAGTATCGCCTTGGAACAGTCAGTAATGAATTACTGGGGTCTTAAGCTAGCTTTACGGGATCCAGCCCTCGCCCTCAACTTCCATCGTGGTAAAACATTTAATTATTCGGTATATGTTTATGACCGTCAGAAGTGATGAAAAAGCATTCTTCTCATTACAAATACGGTATGTAACAAAGTTCTCTGAATTAAATCAATAAGTTTGTCTTAAATCAGCTTATGCGGCAATGTCGATATAAATCATATGCAGACAAACTAGAAGTACAGATATGTCTAGATTTACGTTTGTTTAAAACCACTCAGGATTTTATAGACCACAAATATTCCGTTTTTTATACACTTTCTCACAGTATTTAACATTGGTACTTGCGTTTCAAAAACCTCATAGACTGAATATTATGATTGTCAGTAATAGACTTATCATTTTTGGAAGTCTGTATGTATATTTTTGTACTGGCAAGTTCCTTTTTAATGTACTGACATAGTGTAAACGTCACACAATGACAACAATGCCTTGTCAGCCCAAAAGTAAACATGCTTCGGAAGTCTTCTATTCATTGCTCCAGATTGCGAAGACAAGATTCAGGTTAGCGCTGTAAAAGGTTTGGATAATTAGATTATAATGATATACGTAAATCGATTATTTTAAAAATATTTGATATTCACTCATTCCGCTAAATTCTCGTTTGTACTTACGTCTGCACAATATCTGTAAAGCATCTGCAGTTTGTTTTGACACGTCAGTATGGTAAAGGATTCTACATATAGGTCCTTGAGAGATAACAGATCAAATTCTGCTATCGGAAAAAAATCAAAAGCCGGTAATAACGTAACCAACTGCAACATTATAGTATTTAGAGTCTTTATAGTGTCAGAAAACAGAGGTGTTTACTTCAATGTCAAGATCAGAAACAATTTTATTGAAATTAAAAATTGTATTTTAAGTAGGTATTTTGTATTTGTAACAAACTATGTGATTCAGTATTGAAACAATAAGCAGGAATATTTTATCTCTAAATATACTAGATAAATAAGTAAACTCGATACCATTGTTAATGTATGGAATTTTAATGAAATATCTTATGTAGTTAATTTCTGGGTCAATGTATGGCTGAAGAGTAATGCTGAGTATAGCCTTGCATGAACATAACCGCTTCATAGAACGCATGGCTATTTTAAAAGAATCTATCATAGTGGAAGTTACATTCGGTTTAAAATTTACAGTTCAGTAAATTGGCTTCTTAACCATCGATAAGCACAGTTTTTGATGTGTTAGACAAAACTTTTAACTTTGTATGTTTTATTACAGAAAAAAAGTTTTATATTGCTTATACAATAATACGAAAATGGGTTTTGTGCATAATACAAAAGCACACGAGCATATTAAACTATTAGAAAAATATTACCAATACTGGTGATCTTGGGAGAAAAAATCAGCACTACTCAAGAAATTTTACTGCGAACTAGTTTCGGAATTTAATCCTTCTTCAGTGCACAAAATGGCTGAATGTTACTAGGAATTGATTATGACGTTACTAAGTGACGTTAAAACGCCAAATAATTTGACGTCAAGAACGCCAAACTACATGATGTTTCCTTGCAACATTTAATGTAACTAGTTTCGGAATTTAATCCTTCTTCAGTGCACAAAATGGCTAAATGTTACTGGTGATGAAAGACAACAATAAGCGGTTAGAAGTCACTAAATTTTATTTGATATTCTTGAGAAATTATTTCTTAATAATACATGGATGTAATAAGATGAAGTTTAGAATTTCGTATTTGTATATATAGTTATAATAATAATTATTATTATTATTAGTAGTAGTAGTAGTAGTAGTAGTACTAAGTAGAATTATTATCTTCGTATTTCTTCAAAAACGGATTCTATTTCCATCTATCTCAATTGTTAATTCGTATTCAGAATGAAACAACCTATATTGTTATTGTTGTTATTATTATTAGTTATATATGGTGTATTATATTCGTTCATTTGCGCGCACAATGAAATAACCCATATATTGTCAGTATTCATTTGTTTGACTTTATAACATGTGCTACACCGCATTATTTTATTACAGCCAGCACACGAAAAAAAAAACCTACATCAAGACTTGTGCGACCACCGAAGACTCAGATCAGCCTGTGCATCCGCGCAATCTGATCAGTCTTCGCTGATCGCATGTACCTTCTTCAGCCGCCAGGCTATCCATAAGGTATAAACGAAAGCTTTTGTCATACTGAGTGGATGTACAGGCTCATGTTAGTCTTTGCTGGTCGCACAATTCTTATTGTAAGTTTTGTCATACGCTGGCTCATAGTTTTGTTTTTAGCTGTAGCGATACACGTTGCTATTGTTGTACTATTTTACTTGTTAGTAGATTCCTAGTTTAACGGAATGGATACACTTGATAGATTCATTTTTGGTATATAGGTATAAATATTGAATGTTTAAAAATATGGAATTAAATCCGAGGAGCCATTGTGCTGATATCACACGATATCGGTTCGCTTACTTAATATTGCACGCTTATTCGCATTAGTGCAAAAGTATGATATTGTTTTTGTAATATCGATTTCGCATTGTTGTTAAATTGCTTTCAGATCAAGATTTTTCACAGAATTTTGTCAATGAAGCATGTGATCGAGCAAAACTACTTATAGCTGTATTATATATACAAAAAGGGTTATTTCACTGATATTTTTGTGACGACTTTTATGACTTCTTGTTTGCTTAACTGCGCACAAATCTCCATCCGAAAAGAATTCTTCTCTTTATGGAAATAAGTTGTTTGACTGACAATAACGTCTTCGGACATCATGCCAAACATTACTATATCCTGTGCCAAATACGTACATGTATATTTTTTTCTGTACCAGGCACTTGTTTATCCACACAGAGGCAGTGTTACAGAAGACATAACAGACATATCAGCATTATTTTTTCATGATTCATAGGTGATTTGCTATGATCGTGTCAATGAATGTGACAAAATCATCAAACATTGTCAGAGAAAACAATCTGTTGCAGTCAATGGTTTAATGGTTACAACAGAATAGGTAGTAAGAACTCAAAATTATAAAACACCAATCTTAAGGAAATTAATACAGTTGGAAGGGAGTTAATTTTGTAAAAATGTTTTGTCTCTTTTGTAAAAAGAATCTAATCTAAACGGAAAGCAAATGCTCTCTGAGGAAGCGATTTTTTTTTTATAGTAGATCATTTTCAGAAGAGGTTTGATGATTTGATGTGCAAGAAGACAAGTAGGACGTCACAAAAGGTGTCTGCCTGGTAAAGACTAGCAGGCCGCCAACCACCCTTCGTTTTCCGCTTACATAAAAAAATGATTACTGTAGTATCTGTCGACGAACAAAGAATGTCCAGATCAGACTACACGGATGTGCACGCTCATCTTGACACTCGCTATTCGCATGTGGCATTTTCCGACGTTGCGCATCATATATATATTCCGGCCCCTTAAGAGACAACAAATCAACTGATGGTGCAATAAATACTATGCTTTAATCTTAAGACGTTCGCTTGCAAAATAAGTAAATTTCGTCAGTTCTACGTTTTTCTTAATCTGTATGCATCCAGAGTCCTGATATCGGGCAAACCGCGTTGTAATTATAAAAACAGTTACTTTGTCATAAATTGTATAAGGTTATTTCACTGATATTTTAGTGACGACTTTTATGACTTCTTGATTGTTTAACTGCGCGTAAATCTCCTTCCAAAAAGAATTCTTCTCTTTATGAAAATAAGTTGCTTGACTGACAATTATGTCTTCGGACATCGTATCAAACATTACTATACCCTGTGCGAAATACGAATATGTATATTTTTTTCTGTTCTAGGCACTTGTTTATCCACGCAGAGGCAGTGTTACAGAAGACATGATAGACATATCAGTATTATTTTTTCATGATTCATAGGAGATTTGCTATGATCGTGTCAATGTCTGTGACAAAATCATCAAACTTTGTCAGAGGAAACAATTTGTTGCAGTCAATGATTTAATGGTTACAATAGAATAGGCAGTAAGAACTCCAAATTCTAAAACACCAATCTTAAAGAGAATTAATACAGTTGGAAGGAAGTTTGTAAAAATGTTTTATCTCTTTTCTAAAAAGAAGTTTATCTAAACGGAAAGCAAATGCTCTCTGAGGAAGGGATTTTTTTCTTTTATAGTAGATCATTTTCAGAAGAGGTTTGATGATTTGATGTGCAGGAAGACAAGTAGGAAGTCACAAAAGGTGTCTGCCTGGTAAAGACTAGTAGAACGCCTACCATATAATGCGCACCGCACAAAAACAACCTTGTGCAATTGGCGGAAAACGCAGACCAAAATCAGCATGCGCATTCGCGCAGGCTGATCTCGGCCTTTGTTTTCCGCTTACATAAAAATAATTACTGTAGTATCTGTCGACGAACAAAGAATGTCCAGATCAGACTACACGGATGTGCACGCACATCTTGACATTCGCTATTCGCATGTGGCATTTTCCGACGTTGCGCATCATATATATATTCAGGCTCCTTAAGAGACAACAAATCAATTGAAGGTGCATTAAATACTATGCTTTAATCTAAAGACGTTTGCTTGCAAAATAAGTAATTTTCTTCAGTTCTTAATCTGTATGCATCTAGAGTCCTGGTATCAGGCAAAACGCATTGTAATTATAAGAACAGTTTCTTTGTCATATATTGTATAAGGTTATTGCACTGATATTGCTGAATATTGTCCTGAGTTGGGATATGATAGCAAGCTGGATTGTTAACGTTCTTTGATATCCCAATGCAAGGCAACATTCAACAATTACATGCAACAACCCTTATATTCTATAGTTACAAATATGTAGCGTTATTTACAGTTGTTTGCAGCTTCAATATACGCGACTTTATTATCAACAATTCAGATCCTGCTTATAGGCGTCCAAGTAAAAATTATTAGAGAAAAGTCAAGGGAGTGCCACTATCACAAGCCGCAGTCCTTCCAAGAGTCCAAGAGGAAGACAAAGAAAAAAAAGACAAAACCAAACAAGCGGAAATCAAACAAACGTACGAAAAGTACAAAGTTTAGCTCTCTCTTCCCCAAGCGAGGTTATCACAATGCTAAAAGGACTGAAAATAAAAAAAAAAAAACAAAAAAAAACAAAAAAAAAAAAAAAAACGCAAGTCTTAAAACAAATCACCTCTTAGAATAAACCACAAAGCAACAAAGAGTAAGACTAACACCGGGACCACCGCCCTTGAACGGTCAGTATAATAAGCCACCGGGATTTTTTTTTTTTTTTTTTTTTTTTGCACTTTTACAGCCGACTAACTCCACCCTCAGTCCAGATGCTACTCTTAATCACAACTAGTAAAACAGCTGTTGAATGTGACCAAAATGCTAGCATCACAATACATACAGAAAAAAAAAAACTAAACAAACAAAAACAACAACAAAAAAAAACAGCAAGCAAAGTTGGCAGCTATTGAAGACGGAGACTACAATGCTAGCATCACAACACATAAAAAAAGAAAGAAAAAAAAAAGAAAAACAGAACGCAAAATGGGCTGCTATTTAAGACGGTGACCACAATGCTTGCATTACAAAGCTACAAAGAGCTACAAAAAATAAGAAAAACATCAGGATCACCGCCTTAGAACGGTCAGTAGAATAAAATACCAGGGCTTTAAAGCACTTTAACAGCCGCCAATCTACGCTGTGGGTCCCAAACCACAGAGCAACAAAGAATTAGACAAACACCGGGACCACCGCCTTAGAACGGTTAGTAAATTTAAAACACCGGGGGCGGGGTTTAAAGCACTTTTGCAGCTAGCCAACTTCACGCTGGGTCCCGATGCTACTCTTAATACAGAAATACTTAAAAAACTTGGTTCGCATAAAGGCTCCAAAGAGTCTATGCAAAACCACCGGGGGTGAGGGGCGGGTGAGGGGAGGGTTGGGGTTAAAGCACTTTTACAGCTAGCCAATTTCACCCTGGGTCCCGATGTTACGCTTAATACAGAAATACGTTAAAAAATCGGTTCGCATAAAGGCTCCAAACTCAGTCAGTGCATCAAAGCGAAACATAAAAATTAAATTAATCACTATGATAAACAAAGACGAGTACTCATGGCTAATTCTACTGTGTGCCAGAGTAAATGAAAACCAACCGTTGAACTACGGCGGGCCACGCCAAAGACATATCGTTAAGTTTGCCTTGGTTTTCTTTAGTACCCACTGCAAACTTAGCAGTAATATCGATTGACTGAGTATTAACAAGAGATCTCTCGTCAGTAGAAATCCATTTATTCTGTTTTGGTACTACCAAATTCTTGTATTAGAGTTTTGATATAATGAAGTCGTCACACAACAACAACATTATTAGCAGCTTTATCAGCTGGAGCCAAAACATACTTCCTATGAAATTCTCGGATGCCTTGTTTCAAATAAAAGTCAAAATGGATTGCCTTTGGAAACAAAGAATACACAAAATCAAATATCGAAAAGATAATTTAAGTTTAGGAGAGAGAAGGTCAAGTTTATTATAGTAAAATAACACACCTTCATCAATGATCTTAAAAATCTTTAATTTCCACTTATTTAACGCGTACAATAATCATTTAAAGCACTGGCAATTGTTACCCGATATTTATTGAAGTCGATGTGGATTGGGAATCTACATTTAGGTACTTTTGAAATAAATAAACCGGTTCGTGAATCCGTTATAATTTTCAAATTACCAGTAACAATATGACCCGCTGAAATATCAAGCGTGCATGTGGAGATCGAGTGATATCTACACGTTTTCTCCTCGTATTTATCGCACATTTTTAATCAGTCATTTTTTACAATAATAGAACGGTATTGAATCGCGTCAGTGGAAAATAATTCATTTAGATCCTTCAGCAGTTTCTTCTGCTGACCTTTCCAAGGCGGTTCTATTGCAGCTGGTGTATGGCATTTGTTATGTCATTGTTTGTTCTGCCGCTGTCCTTCATTTAGTACCCCGGGAAGACTGTACTGCGAGGCATTTTCTAGGTATCTTCACTTATATTATGCCATATGCCGGCAAAGAAGGCGTAATAAGCAAAAGCATACTCGCAGTTTGACCCGGGGAATTGCTATTTGATTACCAGTAGGAAGATATGCAAGGCCATTGTCAAGGCTCTAATCGCAATCTGCTTCTGTACTTCGGTCTTTATAATATTGCTACTTCGAGCGATTAAATCCGTGTTTTTCAGATATCAGACGCCGTAAGGTGAAATAATAATTAAACTATACAATTTTGCTGACACCATAAGTGTGTTTAAAATGTAAATAGTACAGAAAATGTCCGGGAATGGGCTCGGTGATCACAAAAGAAATCAAAATATAATTTGAAGCACTGTGACAAGCGACAGATCTAAGAAAACAAGAAAAGATCCATCTTTCCATGAGAAATTCAAATCAGTTAATCACCCAAATATTGAGACGTTCGAGACATTGTATTGAATGCTTCGCCAGTATTGGCCTGATTTTATGTTTATTTATTTATTTATTTATTTATTTATCTATTTATTTATTGAGTAAGGGAGACAACATAAAGTCTCTTTCTTAACTAAAAAAAAAGGTAAACGATGCGGTGGGGTGGAGGCCCAATTTATTAGAATAATTTAGTACCATACCGAATCAAGACATTATCAAGAAGCAAATGTGTCTCATAAACTTTCTTACGAGACCAAAAAGTAAATAAGTGAACTCAGGAACATACAATCAGATCCACTTCAATCCTCAATCACCAAACTAAAAGACAGACAAATACAATTAAACAGCCACAAAATGATCAGTGGCAAGCAGAGTTTGGCAACTCTTAACCAAAAAGGTGGCAATTCTGTACTCCAAAATTAACTGAATATATCTTAAACATACATAATCGTTAAAAGAAAAACATTATAAAATGAAACACTACATTACAATTAACAATGAAAGTATCGCCTTGAAACTGTCAGTAATGAATTACTGGGGGCTCAAGCCAGCTTTACGGGATCCAACCCTCGCCCTCAACTTCCATCGTGATAAAACATTTAATTATTCGGTATATGATTATGACCATCGGCAATGTCGTTATAAATCGTGGACAAATCATATGTAGACAAACTAGAAGTACAGATATGTCTAGATTTACTTTTGTTTAAAACCACTCAGAATTTTATAGACCACAAATATTCTGTTTTTATACACTTTCTCACAGTATTTAACACTGGTACTTGCGGTTCAAAAACCTAACCGACTGAATATTATGATTGTCAGTAATAGACTTATCATTTTTGGAAGTCTGTATGTATATTTTTGTACTGGCAAGTTCCTTTTTAATGTACTGACATAGTGTAAACGTCACACAATGACAACAATGCCTTGTCAGCTGGACCGTAAACATGCTTCAGAAATCTTCTATACATTGCTCCAGATAGCGAAAAGAAGATTCAAGTTAGCGCTGTAAAAAGTTTTGATAATTAGAGTAAAATGAAATACGTAAATCGATTATTTTGAAAATGTTTGATATTCACTCATTCCGCTAAATTCTCGTTTGTACTAACGTCTGCAGAATATCTGTAAAGCTTCTGCAATTTGTTTTGACACATCAGTATGGTAAAGGATTCTATATATAGGTCCTTGAGAGATAACAGAGCACATTCTGCTATCGGAAAAAAATTCAAATAACCAACTGCAGCATAATAGAATTTAGAGTCTTTATATTGTCAGAAAACAGGGGTGTTTACTTCAATGTCAAGATCAGAAACAATTTTATTGAAATTAAAAATTGTATTTTAAATATGTGTTTTATATTTGTAACAAACTATGTGATTCAGTATTGAAACAATTAGCAGGAATATTTTATCTCTAAAGTATTAGATAAATAAGTAAACTCGATACCCTTGTTAATGTATGGAATTTTAATGAAATATCTTATGTAGTTAATTTCTGGGTCAATGTATGGCTGAATAGTAATGCTGAGTATAGCCTTGCATGAACATAACCGCTTCATAGAAGGCATGGCTACTTTCGAAGAATCTATCATAGGAGAACTTACATTCGCTTTAAAATTTACAGTTCAGTAAATTGGCTTCCTAACCATCGATAAGCACAGTTTTTGATGTGTTATTCAAAACTTTTAACTTTCTATGTTTTATTACAGAATAAGTTTTATATTGCTTATACAATAATACGAAAATGGGTTTGTGCGTAATACAAAAGCATACGAGCATATTAAAATATTAAAGTAATATTATCAATACTGGTGATGAAAGACAACAATAAGCGGTTAGAAGTCACTAAATTTTATTTGATATTCTTGAGAAATTATTTCTTAATAATACATGGATGTAATAAGATGAAGTTTAGAATTTCGTATTTGCAAATTATTGTTGTTATTATTGTTATTTTTATTAATATTAGTAGTAGTAGTACTAATTAGAATTATTATCTTCGTATTTCTTCAAAATCGGATTCTAATTCCATTTATCTTAATCGTTAATTCGTATTCACAATGAAACAACCTATATTATTATTATTGTTATTATTATTAGTTATATATGGTATATTATATTCGTTCATTAGCGCGCACAATGAAACCACCCATATATTGTCAGTATTTATTTGTTTGACTTAATAAAATATGCTACACAACATTATTGTATTAGAGCCAGCACACAAAAAAACCTACATCAAGACTTGTGCGACCATCGAAGACTAAGATCAATCTGCGCATCCGCGCAATCTGATCGGAGTCTTCGCTGATCGCATGTACATTCTTCAGCCGCCAGGCTATCCAAATAGGGATAAACAAAAATATTTGTCATACTGGGTGGATGTACAGGCTGATCTTTGTCTATGCTGGTCGCACAATTCTTATTGTAAAGTTTTGCCATACGCTGGCCCATATTTATGTTTTTAGCTGTAGCGATACACGTTGCTATTGTTGTACCATTTTACTTGTTAGTAGATTCCTAGTTTAACGGACTGGATACACTTGATAGTTTTATGTTTGTTATATAGGTATAAATATTGAATGATTTAGAATATGGGATAAAATCCGAGGAGCAATTGTGCTGATATCACACGATATCGGTACGCTTACTTAATATTGCATGCTTTTTCGGATGCCTTCGAATATTACCGTTATATGAAATATGATATCGCATTAGTGCAAAAATATGATATTGTTTTTGTAATATCGATTTCGCATTGTTGTTAAATTGCTTTTAGATAAAGATTTTTCACAGACTTTTGTCAATGAAGCATGTGATCGAGCAAAACTACTTATAGCTGTATTACATATAAAAAAGGGTTATGTCACTGATATTTAAGTGACGACTTTATGGCTTCTTGGTTGCTTAACTGCGCATAAATCTCCTTCCAAAACAAATTCTTCTCTTTATGGAAATAAGTTGCTTGTCTGACAATAATGTCTTCGGACATCGTGCCAAACATTACTATACCCTGTGCCAAAAACGTACGTGTATATTTTTTTCTGTTCTAGGCACTTGTTTATCCACGCAGAGGCAGTGTTACAGAAGACATGAAAGATATATCAACATTATTTTTTCATGATTCATAGGAGATTTGCTATGATCTTGTCAATGAATGTGACAAAATCATCAAACATTGTAAGAGGAAACAATTTGTTGCAGTCAATGATTTAATGGTTACAACAGAATAGGTAGTTAGAACTCCAAATTATAAAAAAAACAATCTTAAAGAGATTTAATACAGTTGGAATGGAGTTAATTTTGTAAAAAAAATGTTTTGTCTCTTTTCTAAACAGAATCTAATCTAAACGGAAAGCAAACACTCCCTGGGGAAGTGAATTCTTTTCTTTTAGAGTAGATCATTTTCAGAAGAGGTTTGATGATTTGATGTGCAGGAAGACAAGTAGAAAGGAAGGCAATGATCAGGAGTCGATACAATTATCCCACACCTCCCATCAGAGACATCAAAGGGAAAGAAACACAAACACGAAATAAGTGGACCCTAATGGAAACATCACTAGCAGAAAGCCAAACGGACTGTTACTTTCCCACAAAGTGGCCAAATGGCTATCCAAAACTAAAAGATGTAAGCGACACACACATTTAAAGACGAAATTTAACAAAAATAAACCATGACAGAAGGACTGCCTTGGAACAGTCAGTGAAAAGTATTTCACTGGGGGTGGGGGGGGGGGGGGCTTAAATCGATTTTACGTGGCCACAATCCTCGCCCTTACTTCTGCCGTTTGTTAGACACATAACTTGTTCAGTCCGCATGAAGGCTTCCTAACTCATCAGTGCTACATCTCCGAGAACACAAAAGAAAAATCAACAAATTACAGAGATAAAACAACGATGAGGACTCGACAGCACGAAACAACTGAAATGCTAGAGCAAAAGAAATCCAACAGTAAGACTCCGGTGGGCCCGACCAAAGATAGAGCATCAAGTACCAACCAACATTACCCAAAATTAAATTTCAAGTAAGCCTTTACGCTGGAACCATCATAGAATCTGAGGCCTAACCCGCCGGCGTGCGGGAAGTCACAAAAGGTGTCTGCCTGGTAAAGACTAGCAGAACGCTTACCATATAATGGTCACCGCACAAAAACGACCATTTGCAATTGGCAGACAACGCAGGCCAAGATCAGCATGCGCATTCGCTTTCCGCTTACATAAAAATGATTACTCTAGTATCTGTCGACAACAAAGAATGTCCAGATCAGACTACACGGATGTGCACGCTCATCTTGACATTCGCTATTCGCATTTGGCATTTTCCGACGTTGCGCATCATATATATATTCAGGCCCCTTAAGAGACAACAAATCACCTGATGGTGCAATAAATACTATGCTTTAATCTTAAGACGTTTGCTTGCAAAATAAGTAATTTTCTTCAGTTCTGCGTTTTTCTTAATCTGTATGCATATAGAGTCCTGGTATCAGGCAAAACGCATTGTAATTATAAGAACAGTTACTTTGTCATATATTGTATAAAGGTTATTGCACTGGTACTGCTGAATGTTGTCCTGAGTTGGAATATGATGGCAAGCTGGATTGTTAACGTCCTTTGATATCCCAACGCGGGGCAGTATTCACCAATTACATGCAATAACCCTTTTATTGTATGCGTATAGTTACAAATATATAGCATCATTAGAGTCGTTTGTAGCTTCAATAATTGCGACTTTATTATCTACAATTCAGACCCTAATTATAGGCGTCCAATTAACCCTGAAATATCAAGTGAGCACGTGGAGATTGAATGATATCTACACGTTTGCTTCTTGCTTTTATCGCACATTTTCAATCAGTCAATATTTTACAATAATAGAACGATATCGGAACGCTTCAGTGGAAAATGATTCATTTAGATCCCTCAGCAGCTTTTTGCAACTGACCGTTCCGATGTGATTCTATTGCAGTTGGTGTATGGCTTTTGTTTTGTCATTGTTTGTTTTGCTGCTGTCCTTCATTTAGTGCCCCGGGAAGACTGTATTGCGTGGCATTTTCTTGGTATCGTCACTTATATTCCGTCACATGTCGACCAAAAAAGGCGTAAGAAGCCAAAACATACTCGCAGTTTGACCAGGGCAATTGCTATTTGATTACTAGTAAGAAGTTATGCAAGGACATTGTCAAGGCTCTGCAATCTGCTTCTGTGCTTCGGACTTCAAGAGATAAAGTCCGTGTTTTTCAGATCTCAGACACCGTAAGGTAAAATACTAAACTGGTTAAACTATACAATTTTGCTGATACCTCAAATGTGTTTAAAATGTAAAATAGTACAGAAAATGTCCAGGAATAGCCACGATCACAGTCGATATCCTATCAATGACCTCTAAGCTAAATTTGACCGAATAAATGTTTATCTTTAGCACTACTTACATGCTATACATCTCCTTCCTGTAAACGTGGTTTCCTTATATTTTGTTTAAAGGATGGCCTCATAAATATGTACGTTTGACAAAGCGTCAAATAATGATTTGATACTGGAGAAATATGAGTTCAATTGAAGACATTCTTTAATGTTGATCAAACAAATGAACAAGCGCACAAAATAAACTGTTTTCACAAGGGATGTTACTTCATTATCAACTTCAAATGTGTTTTGCTATCCCGTTTGTCACACAAGCCCTCAAACCCATCCAAAAGATTTTAATCAATACGTGCTGTGTTTTTTTTTTTTTTTTTTTTATTTTTGTCGTTCTGTTTTCATTATATGAAAAACAACAGAGCATTAGAGGCAATGTGCTATCCAGAAGACAACAAGAAGAGCGGTCAGAATTTTACATCTGACGCATCTAATGCTGTTGTTCTGCTGTTGTTTGTTCTTTGTACGTACAGAACCCCTGGAAAATTTTATATGGCGGTAGTTCAGGCCCCGAGGTTATAAAATCTTTTTCATGCTCAACATAGCTGAGCATGAAATTTTCTCTGCTAATAAATATGAAAATGCCAACAATAGTTGGCATTTTCATATTTCTTAGCAGAGAAAAGTTCATACAGCTATGTATCGCAAGAAAAACAAATGCAATTGTTAGTAGTTTAAGATTTATTAGCAAGACAAATTTCATGCTCACCTCGGGGCCTGGTGTTGTTCGTTCTTTGTGTGGACTTGTGGTCGCTCTCTGAGACTTTTATGTGTTTTGTCAGGTTCGTTGTTTTATCGTTGTGTTAAGTGGTTTTTGCCTGGCATTTCGATGATCTTATTGGGAAGCTATTTGACTTTTTCTTTGGTTAGTGGCTTGTATTAGTCTTACTCTTTGTTACTTTGTGGTTTGTTCTGCGAGGCGCTTTGTTGTTTGTCTTTCCGTGTGTCATTTTGTTCTTGTGTTTTTCAGTCCTTTTAGTATTGCGATTACCTCGCTTGGGGAAAGTTTTCAGATAAAAAATCTGATATAATTCATATTTCTGCTCAAAACATAGATTGTGGGTACTCGTTAGAACCGCCTCGCGGAGGCGGTTCTAACAAGTTCCCACAATTTCTCCTTTTTTTTTGGGGGGGGAGGGGGGGGGACAGAAATAAAAACAAAATGTATACTCCTGTAAACCCTAGTTTTACTATATAAAAGAGGGGTTTAAGGGAGCCAAAATTACATAGGCGTGTTTTTGTGGTGGGTTATATACAGTGATCTTGGCGCTTTCTGAATATCTTCTATATTATTTGACACCAGACTAAGATAAAACAACCGTGGTCTTCAATTTAAACACATTTCATTGGTATACTTGTCAAAAACACATAAACAAATGTAACAACCGTATAGAAACAAGTTAGTATTTAGATGTGAGGTAGACGAAAGTCTTACAACTTATGTAAATTTGTATCCTACGACTTATTTAAATTTGTATCCTCAGCAGTTTTGACAAAGGTTAATTGTGTCGTCAATGTTTCAAATCATGAGCCAGTCGACTCTTTTTAAATTCAAACAACTTAAATATTTCTACCTGGAAATAAAACATGAATTATGTATGACTGTAGAAGTATATGACATACGAAAAGGTTGTATAGTAATAAAAATAAGTTCATGAATAATAACAAAACTTATTTCAATATTGTTTATATGGTTATTAGTGCTGGTGTTGTTACCGCTTTGAATACTTAATTATCGCAACATAAGGTAACTAATACCTTATTGGCATGTGCAGTATGTCTAAATAATTTTACATTTTACATTACATTTGTGTCTTACCGTGTTTATTTTGTTCTTATGTTTTTCAGTCCATTTAGCATTGTGGTTACCTCGCCAGGGGAAGAGAGTGCTAATCTTGTGCTTTTCATACGTTTGTTTGATTTGCACTTGTTTGATTTTGTTTGTTTTCTCTTCCTCTTGGTGTCTTAGAAGGGCTGCGGTTTGTGAATGTGGCACTCCCTGGACCTTTTCTCTTACTTTTTTTTATATGTGAAACTGTACACTTTACCTACATAATCCCTCAACATGATAAATATGACAATATGGAAACGTAGAGAAACAAAATCAAACCCAATCAGCATAAAGAGTATTTAGTCACCATGTTACTAACTTACACGTTTGCATGTCAAATATATTTAATTTATCCAGGAAAGTCAACAATCATAAAGCGCACGTCATTATAAAGCACAAAAATGCAATATGTGCACAGAACAATGCAATATATTTTAATGTAAGTGCTTGTATGTCTAAAACAGAGGGCGATTATCTCCCTTTGACTGTATCACCATATTCCAGTGTATCATTACTCTTATTCAAAATCTTCTAGAATTAATCCTTTCATCCCAAGTTTCTAAAGTTGACTCTTCCATCTTTGAATATGGACAAATCAATTATTGCAGATAGGATAATCAGGCAAAATATAAAACAAAACGACAAACAGTGTAGATCCTGATGAACCGACTCGTTACGAAATATATATTGTTTGAAAAACCCATTTCTCGGTCTGTAGGGTTGAAAGGGTTAAGATTTAATTTAATTTTGATAGTATTTGTAAGTATTGCTTTGTTAAGCATAGGGTGAAACTATCAGTTTGAGCGTATAAGAAAACTTAAGTCAACGGTTGCGTTAGTTCTGTGCGAAAAATTGTATATATACGTATATGTTCCAATTCCTAAATGAAACTAGTATACACATAAGGTGATTATTTCCCTTTGACTGAAACACCATATTTGAGTGCAAGGCAAGACGTTTGGTAATAGAATCATTTTATGACTATGAATACAAACGTAGCTTGCATTTAACAATGAATGATAGAATTATGATTAACTGACTCCAGCATTTAGACATTAATGTAAACTGGGTTTTTTGTGTGTGTTTGTTTGAAATGGGGATTGAGATATGCAAATCCTCTCCTTTTGAGAAACAAGTATAAGCAAATTAAGAAACTAAAAGTGACAATATTTAAAAAATATTAGGAATAAATATTGCTTATAGCAACGACGGATATACGTTTAATACAATTTCAAACATAAATAATGTGTTAATCCGCAGACAACTCGCCTAGATAAACACTGTATTATCACAATTATATTTTGTAGTAGTAGCAATAAGAACTAGATTACGCAGTCCATGGCACATCATCGCGAATTCCCCACACTGCGTGCTAGTGTTGCTAATAGCGTGCGCACGTATAGAAAAAAATCAGTGTTACTCTTGCACGTCCTTACGTTGGAAAGTCATTTAGCAAGGATCGTTAAATTCCATCCAGCGGATAAGAAGGAGACATCTTGACGGACAAACGGACGGACAGACGAACAGACGGACGAATGGAGGCATTCGCGATATCCCCGTCATTGAAGTGTGGAGATAACAATGGGTATTTAACCCATTTTAGTCAGGAAACCCCCAGAAAGTTGTATTGGCAAACAGTGCAGACCCAGATCAGACGTCGCAATATGTACGCAGTCGATGGTATACCATCGCGAAATCCCCTCGCTCCGAGCTAATGTTACTATTAGGATGGACAGACAAAAATTGTGTTGCTCACATGCCCTTACCACATAGACAAGTTGTATAGCGAAATTGGTTAAATTGCGCCCAGTGGTTTAAAGAGACATCTTGACGGAAAAAAACGGACGGGAGACGAACAGATGGACGGACGAGCGAAGACATTCACAATATCCACATCGTTGAAGCGACCGGATAACAGTGGGTATTTTAACCCATTTTAGTCGGGAACCCAACGAAAGGTATTATTGGCAAACATTGCAGACCCAGATTCAGCGGCGTATGACCAGGTTCTACTTTGTTTGCATTAAAAACAAGACTTTCTATTAAACAGAGCAATAATAAAAGACAACTAGAACGCGCAGTCCGTGGCGCGCCATGGCAAACTCCACGCACCATGCTAATTTTGCTAATACTATGACGGACGGTCAAACGGACGGATGGATGGACTCGCTTTTGCAAACCCTGACCAGGAAAGGAAGTCATGAAGCAAGTTTGGTTAAATATCTCTCATTAGTTTGTAAAGAGATAGTGTGACGGACAAATCGACGGACGCCGGACTGACGGACGGACACCGGGCGGAAAAAAAGTTGCTCTTGCACACATTTACTATGATGGAAAGTCATGTAGCAAATTTGGTAAAATTCCGCCCAGTGGTTCAGGAGATAGCGTGTCGGACAGATGGACGGCCGCCGGACGGACGAACAGACGGACGGAAAAATAGTTGCTCTACCAAGAGGGGAAGTAAATTAGCAGGTTTGGTTTAATTCCGCCCAATGGTTTAGGAGGAGATACGGACGGACGGAGGTGTTCGCAATATCTCTATTGCTTTAAAAAACGCGGGAATAATTAGAATAGTAGTAGTTGTAATATATAGATACAATCTTCTTACACGGTATTGTTTCTATAACCGCCTAACACAAAGTTCCATTGAAAACAATTATTAAGTTTTTCAGGAACTGGGCTAGTTTTAAAGCCAATCATTCTGAATTGGTTTCTGAACATAACGTTGGCTTATCCTCTCTTATTTTTTTCTGCCAGAAGATCTATGAAAATCCTTATGTTATGATAGCTTAGTGTATAAAATCAGAAGAACTGTTCGCAATACTGATTTTCGAAACAATTTAAGAAAAGGTTGTCAGCCGTTACAAACAGACCTGTATAATATGAACATTATGCGATAAACTGCATGCATGGGTGTTAACCTGACAATGGCTGGTAACTTTACTTCCCTCTTCATTTACACGGCGGGTGATCGGGCTTCAGACCTGGATCTGTTTCTAAGCGCCTAACTATTGCTATCTGCGGTGTTCCAAATTGTGGGTTTAGTTTGCTCTGGTTTTAGATCATCGAAGCAATGTCTTGCTGAATAGAAATAAACAGCAAACAGCAACTCTTACGCATGTTTGTATTTGCAATAAGTTATTGCCTAAGAAAAATAATAACACGAAGCTGTGTAATATGATAAACTTACACAGTGTTGCTAGATGTAAGTGTACTCTCTTTGTTTCAAATTATTATAGAGGAACCACCATGAATGCTCAGCAAAAAACTACAAGACACCAGCTGCGCATAAAATCCAATAAGACCTATGAGAAACATTTTTATGGCGACTTACTTACCAATAAATCTGATTTTTCAGTACTAAAAAGGTTATTTATCAAAATAATCACGAAAACATACCTATATAATTTTGACCCCATTAAGCCCCACTTTTATATAGTAAAACTGGGGTTTATAGGGGAAAACATTATTTTTGTGGGTACTCGTTAGAACCGCTTCGGCGAGGCGGTTCTAACGAGTACCAACAATCAAGTTTTGAGCAGATGTGTAAAAAATATCAGAATTTTATCTGAAAACTTTCAGTTGTTGGTTTTTGGTGGTGAAATTTTCAATATATTTGAATAGGCGTGTTTTCGCAATGTGCAAATAATGTAAGTTGTAGCATGCTTTGTGGTTCGCCAACCAAACAATAACAACCATTTGGGTACTCGCTGCGCGGCTTTTTTTTAGGTTTTGTCTTGGTTATTGCCTAGTTGTTGTTTTTTATGGATCCTGTCTAGCGTTTTGATCACCCCTTTGGGGAAGAGGGGGCTGGTTACTTTGCATTTTTTTTAGTTCGTAGCATATTTATTGTTTGTCATGGATTGTTAATTTTTCGTTTTTCTGGTGCCATTGGTAAGCTATATTCTGTGATTGTGGCTCTTCCTGGCATGTTTCATACTAATGTGATATTTCCACTATCCTTTATCATTATTATTATAATTGTTTGTATCAATATCAATATTATTACTGTTATTACTGATTCCGTCGTAAAGGAGCATCGCGTAAGGTCACTATTTTACCTTGTTCGCTTAATATTCCTTTCATCATTTCTTATACTCTATGTGAAACTATTCATGTATTGGTTTAAAACAAGAGGTAAACAAAAATTAAGTAAATTTTGATTAATTTTCTAGATCCATCACTATATGTGATGTATTTAATTTTATAAACTTATCGAAATAATTTAACCAATCTGATGGATAGAATATTATATTTGTTCAAAGTGTTTTGTTTTTCTTTTTGTTAAACTATAAGGCTATTATCTCCCTTTGACTGCAGCAACATACATATATGTAAGTTTACAGTAGCAATTCTGCTATACCCGAGTCCTCTTTAAGACTAATAAACTAAATAAGTGATCTCAGGAACTGATACGATCAGATCACCATCAAGTTCTCAACATCAAAGGGAAAGACAGACAAATAAAATATAGCAACCACAACAAACACAAATGGCAAGCAGAGGTCGCAGCTCTTTCCCAAAACCTTTTGCAACTCTTTTACCCAAATGTATCTGGATATATCTTTAACTTACATAGTTGTTAGAAGAAAAAAAACATATTTGTAAGTGAAATATTATACCTCATTTAACAAAAATACCGCAATGAAATTACCGCCTTGGAAAGGTCAGTAATAAATTAATGGGGTCTTAAGCTAGTCTTACGGGATTTCAGTCCTCGCCCGCAGTGTTCATAGAGATAAACAATTGACGTTACGTTTCGTTGCTAAGTAATTCGAAACAAAATGTCTTCTTGATAATCTGTTGTAAATGCAGTGAAACCGCAGTAGAAGTTTACTGAAATATAGTGTTATTTGGCAAAATCGGACATTGATTTTTCTTTCTATATATAAATATGAGGAGATGCCCGGCTTGAAGCAGAAGTTAAATGTGAGGAATGGTTTCAACGTAAACGGAAATATAAGCATTGTGCTGCGGTGATGTAAAACAAAATTGAACAAGACATAGGAACACGAGATTTATGGTGATTTACTAATCAAAAGCTGAGGAATGGTGGTAAACTGATTTTTTAGAAGAATTAAAAGAGTTATTTATCAGCATAAAAGCGTAGAATATATATAATTAGATGACAGATAGCATGCTTATTGGTTATCCAAACAATGACATCAATTTTGCTATTTACACTACTCTTTATTATAACGATAAAAGTAATAATGCTAATTGTTATATTATTATTAGTAGTAGTATTAGTATTAGTATTGGTTTCTTACTTTTACTTACTTATTTACTTAAAGTAACATTGTGAAATGTTATTATTTTATTTCTATGTGAATGTGATATCCTTTGATTATTTACTGAACATATATGTAAAATTAACACACCTATACATGTAAGAATAGTTTTGAAACCTAATGTAGAAAATAAAAAAAAAGCAAATTTAGAGTAATATTTTAAATGTGATTAGTAAATGTGACGTTTTAAATACTATGAATGTATAATAAATTTAAATTAGCTGACGGATAGAATATTATTGTGGCATAATATACCCTCCTAGATATTTTGAAAATCGATTACCACGTAAGTCGCGCTAGGGGGCGTATGCAGCATCGCAAACTACAGCGTTGCATATGAAGAGACTCAACCAAACTGAGTCACCGAAATTCGTGATTTTGTGTGTTCTTTGTTTCCAAAAGCAATCTTTTTTACTTTTATCTATTTCTGTTATCAAAAATTATATTTGTGTAATTTTGCTTCTTAGTAAAATATAAGGAAATTATCTTCCTTTGAGTCGATTTCATTGAGACACTTCATATGCGGCATTGTAGTTTACAGGCTGCATATGCCCAATTAGGCTCAAGCGATACTCGATTTTTCAAGATGCTTGAATGGACTCTACGATCCCAAGAAAAACAAAAAGTAGAAATTGCATTAAGACCATTTACGGCTCCGGAATGGCACTTATCACCGTACAGTGAAGTCAATTACAATTTAACAAACATATAATGACTAGAATTTTATGGCGACATACCGACCAAACATAGGAGAGTGATGGTAAATCAGAGTTTTTAGAACAATTAAAATGTTATTTTATCGGCAGGAAAACATAGAAAATAAAAAGGCGATTATTTCCCTTCGACTGCACAACACATCAACGATTATGAAACAGTTCGGCTATACCCGAATCAACTCTGACTATTTAAAGTATTTCAGTAATCCCTTGTTACACACATATATATATAAGGCTAGGTCAGTTGCCTATGACTATAAACAGTTCTAAACCTTTGTTGAGATTTGTTTTGATATGAATTATACCTGAAGTGTTTATAAAATCAAAATAGATTGCATGTGACGTTTTGTCCAACGACCTAACTCCTAATAAGTTTTGTAAAATGAGATCCTCTTGAAATTAGGACCACATCTTATTAATAAAAACAAAAACAAGGTCTTATTGAGTAAGTTCATTTGCAGTGATGGGTTATGACACTGGGTTGAGCATTAATATTAGATCTAACTGCAACAGAGGAACCGCCTAGGAATGGTACTTTGATTTAAACAAATGGTAAACGAAAAGACCAGGAGTGCCACAATCATAAGCCCCAGCCTTTCCCAGACACCAAGAGGAAGGGAAAACAGACAAAACCAAACAAGCGCAAATCAAACAAACGTACGGAAAGCACTAAGATTAGCTATCCCTTCCCCAAGCAAGTTAGTTGCAATGCTAAAAGGGCTGAAAAACACAAGAACAAAATAACACAAGGCAAGACTTTATCCTCAGCTTTGCTATTTACACTATTCTCAATTATAATAATTATTATTACTATTATTGTTATTTTTATTATTATTACTATTAGTGATTTTGTTGTTACTTACTTAAATACTTAAAGTAACATCGCGTAAAGTTTACATTTTATTTGAATGCTCAAGGGATATTATTTTATTATCTATCTAAACTGTATGTGAAACTAAACCCTATACAAGTATCAATAGGTTGGCTAACTAGGCCCAGGTTTTCAAAGCATCGTTAGCTTAACGAGCTCGTTAGTGGTTAAAATGTTAACTGTTCTAGTAAGTACAATATCTAATTCACAGGTACCCTGCTGAAAAAAAATGTGGGTAGCTTTTGCAAAAATATTTGCGTATATGCCATATTTAATTATCAAAGTTTTAACGACACGTTAACTAACGTCATCGTTAGTTTCGAACAGCTGGACCCTGGTGTAGATAACAAATAAGCAACGTTGGAATAATATTTTAAATGCCATCAGAAAATGTGATATATTTAATACTGTAAATATTACAACATAATTTAAACAATCTGACAGATAGAATATTATTTTGACATAATAAACCTATCTCTGTTATCAAATATTATATTTGTGTAATATTTGCTTCTTGGTAAAATTTATGGCAATTATCTTACTTTGACTCGGTTTTATTGAGCCACTGCATATGACAGCATTGTAGTTTACAGGCTGCATATGCCCCATTAGCATCGGCTTAAGAGGTTCAATGTACTCGATCTTCATCACGAAAACATGCCTATATAATTTTGTTCCCCTTAAACCCCACTTTTATATAGTAAAACTGGGGTTACAGGGGTATACATTATTTTTTCTTATTTCTGCTCAAAACATAACGAGTACCCACAATCTATGTTTTGAGCAGAAATATGAAAAATATCAGAATTTCTTGTCTGAAAATTTTCATTTTTTTGGTGGTAAAATTTTCAGTATATTTGAATACGCAAGTTTTCGTAATGTTCAAGATGCCTAAATGGACTCTACGATCCCAAGGAAAACAAAAAATAGAAACTACATTACAATCTTTTACGGCTCCGGCATGGCCCTTACCACCCGTACAGTGAAGTCAATTACAATTTAATAGAATAATAATGTCTAGTCTAGAAATTTATGGCGACATACTGATCAAACTAAGGAGAAGCTGGTAAATAAGATTTTTCAGAACAATTAAAAATTATTATTTTATCGGCACGAAAGCATAGAAACTAATAAGACAGCTATATAATAGATAGCGCGCTTAGTAGTTAGACAAACATTATCATCAAATTTGCTATTGACACTATTCTCCATTTATAATTTGACACTATTCTGCATATATTATTATTATTATTATTATTATTATTGCTGTTGCTTACTTAAATACGTAACGTAGCATCGCGTAATATCACCATTTTATATGTTTAAGGAAAATGTTTTGAGTCTTGCCTTATGTTATTTGTGTTATTTTGTTTTTGTGTTTTTCAGTCCGAGCACTGCGATTACCTCGCTTGGGAGAAAGCTAATCGTAGTACTTTTCGTACGTTTGTTTGATTTGCGCTTGTTTGGTTTTGTCTGTTTCCTCTTCCTCTTGGTGTCTGGGAAGGGATGCGGCTTGTAATTGTGGCACTCCCTGGACTTTTCCCTATTTTATGTTTCTTAAAACTATATGCGAAACTAACGCCCCTATGCACGTGTCAGTAGTTTTGAAACCTGATGTAAATAACAAATAAGCAGCTTTAGAAAAAATAATAAATGCCATCATTAAATGTGATGTATTTGATACTATGAATGTGACAACATGATTTAAACAATGTGACGGATAGAATATTATTGTGACATACTAAACATATCTGTGTTATCAAATGGCATATTTGTTTAATATGTCCTTCTTGGTAAAATATATTAAAATATAAGACAATTATCTCCCTTTGACTGCGCCGATAAATCCAAGTTTACTTTTTCCTATACCCGAATTGTCTGTAAGACTATTAAAACTGTGATAATTAACCTTTGTTAGTATTTTAACAAGCCCCTGTTACACGTATATGTAAATCTGTTCTCTTATAATATAACCATTTATAAACCTTTCTTGCGATTTGTTCAGTATCTTAACCCTTATCCTACTGTTCACGACAAACCTTAACTTTGCAAACAGTGTAGATCCGAATTTGATCAGGATCAACACTGTTTGTCATTCTGTTTGTGAATTTGAAAGAAAACATTATATAATGTAATCCGATTAGCTGATAGTCAGAAATGGGTGTGGCTAATTAAATTATTCAGCAGGATAAGGTGTGATGTTAATTATATCCGAAGCGTTCCTCAAACCAAGATAGTTTGCATTTGGCGCTTTTTCCTGTGACCTCTCGATACATGTATATTTTAGTCAATTGTGCAGAGTTTTGTAGTTTTTACTTCGTCTTAATCTGTGTGTTATTTGTGTATTATTCATCTCAACCCGTTGATCTGCAAAAATCTATCTTAATGCCCATGCGTTTAATTGCCCTCGTTTCTTCTAATACAATCGAACCTCAATGGTTCAAACATCGTTGCGACCATGAAAATTTGTTCTAGATACGGGTAGTTCGAGCCATTGGGAGTTAATCATGGCGATAGGTCAGGAAGCAAATGACGATAATTTAGGGAATTTTTATCGATCTTCTAGACAATAATGGTATGTTGAGTGTATTAATTAGAATCGCCACGATGAGGCGATTCTAATGAGCACACAAAACATACAATTTCATGATAAAGTAAGAAAGATTCCTTAAATATACGTTTCCTTGAGCTATCGGAAGAATATGGTAGGACCTCAAGAACTAGCCATGGTAAACGAGCCACCGGTGTTCGAGTTATTGAGGTTCGACTGTATATCAAGGTTAAGATAGCTCTAGATTAGAGTATATCAAGATTGAATGTATTTTATTTCTCCAACTAAAACCACCTATGAACTAGAAAGCATCTAATTATTTAAAGCTATACTTGAAGATACCCAGTAAATGACAAGAGTTCAAATATATATCAATGAAACTTGTAGGTATTGAAATTCGATTTCTATATAACAGTTTGGGGATGGTTGAAGCAAAATAATACATGACCCAATCCTGACCAGATCTGGGTAGTATTATCCGTTTCAGAAACTACAAAATTGCTATTTGTATACATATTTTGTTTTATTATAAAATTATAAAAAAAGCAATAAAAACTATAATCATTTACATTCACTCCTGAATATGCAATGGTAAAATATATATCTATATACATATAACAGTAACAGTCAACATCATTTAAGAAATTTTATTTTCTAATTTTGAAAATTATGGCGCGTCTATACCTATCTCTACATGCTTCCATTGCTAATACACTTTAAGCCCCTTGAGTTGTTTGAATACACACTACACTTTCATTCCTCTAATATGCGTTTGCACTCTGTATTTTAACTCACCCTATATGTGTTTACACACTATACTTTTATTCACCCTAAACCTTCTATTGGAGTATACAGAAGAACATAGATAATTCGAAGGGACCAAACAGTTTTGTTTCAATTGTTGAGACTTTGAATAATTCAGGGTTAAAATGCATACATATATTTCAATCGGGACTTAAAAATAATTTTGATTTTTGCGAAATTTGATTCATTGGAGTTTGAATTATCAAGGTTCTACTGTAGTTTTCATTCTGTACGCAGTCATCCGTACAAATATAATTAAAACTTAAGACAAGCGATCGTGTCACTTTTCTTTAGCACCTAGTAGTGCGCCGCTGGTAGAGCAAATAGCGCCTCAAAGTGAGACAATATAGGGATTAAACATGGTTTTTCATGCATTAACATTCGCCAGGTCACGAGAGAAGTGTTGAAAACCGAGGCCGAAGGGTGTGGTTTTCAACACCTCCCTAGGGACCTGGCGAATGTTAATACATAGATCGCTATTATTGCATAAAAATTGAAATCATTTGCTACATTTCGCATTATTTCTTGCACTATTTTGTTTCGCCTTTTCACTGACGTCTCGCGTATGCAATTTTCACGGACTATGCTCGTTCTATGGCCGGGCACTACATATCTCGTGACGGCAGCTATTCTGTGGTCCCGGTACAAGCATATTGGAAGTTGCGTTGCCGTGCATTAACATCGCGTGAATTGCCTTGTTAATACACGGCTTTTCGCCGGTTAATGCTCGGCTGTTAATAACGTGCGGCACTGCTTTTTATGCAATAATATCTGATGCTTGTGCCCATCAAAGACATCTAGACATCGTCTATACTATTGTGCCCTATCTTATTTCAGAACTTGCACTGGACTATTTTAAGGATGTAGGATTATGTATTTGAATGACTAATGTTAAAGAAATAAAAACATGTCTACATGGCACATAAGGCAAGTCATGATTATGTTTGAAGCGGATTTCGAAACATAAAAATGCGCTGGTGTGGCTGATTTTAGAGGCAGGTAAAGGAACAGGCTTGTTAGCTGTCACTTATTCCGGGTTTTGTATGTATTTGATTAGAAAAAGGAGGATTATTTCTGTGTTTTGTATGCATTTTGTCCGATAAAAAAAAGAGGATTTATTTCAAACGTTTGAACTGCTGGTTTGCCTTTCATGTTTGTTTTGATTGACAAATACAGAAGCTTTCTTACATCATGTTTTTCTTGAAATAGCTAGCAGTACTCCGCTCAGCGACAGGTTAAAGAGAATGAGACATAATAATTCAAAATTAACAATTATTCAAGTTAGCCGGGTTCTTATCAGAACCAAGGTCTCTAAATAGTTGAGCCACAATGTGAGGCGCCGAACGAAGACACAAATATGCATGTGCATCCGCGCAGTCTGATCTGAGTCTTCTCCGTCCTCATGGAGAGATTTTGCATCCTTGGCTATCCAAAATACGCCTAGTGAAGAGTCTAATCAGACTGTGCGATTGCACAGACTGATCTGAATCTTTGCTGGTGCACATGTACGATGGTACGTTTTCTTACGTTGCGACTGATGTAATTTATTACAAAATGCCTAGAAACAAGATGCCTCATAAAATGCAAAAGTGAACAGCGCAAACGCAGACCCCCCTGCACATACGAGCAGTCAGGTAATTACCTTGGTTTTCTAAGTACATGGAAATAACAACGGTCGTGACAAGTTTGCTCGGATATGTAGGCTAGTCTTTGCCTGCGGTATACTTAAACGGCATGTATAAGGAGTATATGTATACAAGTAAACCATTTTAGTTCTATGCATTTAAATGTAAATACAGTTGACTCTCATTATCTCGACCTCACTTATCTCGAATAACCGCGTATCTCGAAGTGAAAATCTTGCCCCTGCCTAAACATGAAAATCTAACAACAGGTAAAAAATATTGTGGAAAAGAGGAAAAATTGCTCCTATCCTAAGGAGCAATTTCTCCTCTTTTCCACAATATTTTCAAAATACAATGTATCTCTAACTTCAAGAGTCCAATTACACAATATTTTTTAAATGTGTTGTTCGAATTATTTTTCCCACAAGTCTGCAAATCTTATATGCCGAGGTACGGATATCTCGAACTATTTCAGAGAGTCCCTAGGAATTCGAGATAACGAGACTGTATGTCCTTTTGAACGGTCATCAGCTAATTAATTGTTTTCAGGAGTCACTTCTTTCGTGGCCGTAGACGTTTGTTTGTTCTTCTTTTTCTTCTTCTTTGGTTTAATGCCTTCTCTTGATGGGAGTTCAGATTCTTCAAAAGTAAATTCCTCTCCTGTTGCACCTTCTTCATCTGTAATACGCATTAAAATTAAAACAGATTTAACCCAGGTAAGTTGGTTTGCAATTAGGGGATAGCTGCAATCAAAATTGTCAGTTGGAGAGGCACATCGACGGTTTTACGGTCGGAAACTTCATTTTTCGATTTACCTCACAAATGGCAATTTCAAATGCGGTTATTCCCGTCTTAATGAATTTCTTCATTTGTTTGGTAAACAAACTTGTACTATTTGCACAAAATGGTAAGCTTTATGAGCTGTTAAAAGCCAAACGCCAATCAACGAAAAGCGACGTAACGTGATGACGATTGGTTTCCGACAGTATATCGCAGGATATAACGCCGCAATTTTAACCTAGCGAATCACACGTCGCATTGCATACGAAAGTGCATTAGAATAGTATTTGACACAGATTAGTTTTTATATTCAGTTTGAGCTACATACAAATAAATAAAAAGTACAACAAATCTTCCATAAACAGTCATACCTCAGCACCAGCCACCTCCTGCATATAACACGAACTCTTCCGATTTTCCAAAGTGATATTTTACCATATATGTAACCTTTCACATCAACTACATCCCATAGCAAGTTTTATTCGTTCTTAAGGGTGACTGTTGTAAAGAGATTACAATATATATGCCTTTTCAGAAGCTTTAGATAACAACAGCTCCATGATATCTTCAAAACGAGCCGAATGGATGCATTTTATATACTAGCTTGTGATTATTGAACAATCAGCTGAACGCCGCAACATCAGAAAACGTAGCTTTGGATGTGTGCATCCAGCGAAGATTCAGATCAGCCAGCGCATTTGTGCAATCTGATCAAAGTCTTCACTTTGCATCTTTTTTGATAGCCAAAGCGGCGAAGTTTTTTTCATGCTAACAATAAAGACTGATCAGACTACGCAGCTCTCTTTGGGAAAGAATTGCCAGTTCTGCTTGCTTTGTTTTCTTTTTGTGGCTGTTTAATTGTATTTTTCTGAGGTTATAAAACTTTTTTTCATGCTCAACTCAACTGAGCATGAAATTGCACTTGGTCATAGAAATAAAAGTACCAAAATTTAAAACTTCTATCATGCTAAACTCAGCTGAGCATGCTCAGCTGAGTTGAGCATGAGAGAAGCTATAAAACAATTGTCAGTGTTTTAAGATTCATAAGCAGAATAAATTTCATGCTCAGCTGAGTTGAGCATGAAAAATATTTTTGTAATCCCGGGGCCTGATTGTATCAGTTACGAGTTCACTTATCTACTTTATCTGAGTCTTCGATGGGCGCACATGTCAGAAGGTAGGTGTTCTTACGCAGCGGCTCATAATTATGTATATAATCTCATAGTTATATCGCTTCATTTTGGCCATCAATGCAGAGACGAATCATCACGAAATAATATAATTTTGACCCCCTTAAACCCAATTTTAATATAGTAAAATTTGGGTTAACAGGGGTATACAATATTTTTCTTATTTCTGCTCAAAAACATAGATTGTGGGTACTCGTTAGAATCGCATCGCCAAGGCGGTTCTAACGAGTACATACAATCTATGTTTTGAGCAGAAATATAATAAATATCAGATTTTTTATCTGGAAATTTTCATATTTTGGCGGTAAAATTTTCAGTATATCTGAATAGGCACGCTTTAGTAATGGTATGACCTTTATAATAGTACACGCCCATTTATTCTATGACACCGCCTCTGCCAGTACTTTAAAAGCCCATAAAAGGCCTGCGGGAAAACTACTAGAGGTTTACTCTAGGTGTACTTTGTAGAAATATGTCATTTATTCTAATGCAGCTCCAAATACTAATATATGTTCGGGCCGCACAGGGTACTCTACCTCAGCCTTGAAACATCATCACAGCAAAACAACGTAGACAGCTCAATAAATCCAGAGAAAAAGAAAACCATAATGGACAACGATGCAAATCTCGCCATACGCGTACTAATGGCCATTTAACCTTGAATTCGTAAATGTTTCTTATAGCCTGTAATGTTTGCTGCGAATTTACATATGTGTATACTTTATGCTCAATATATATCACGCTATTATTTGCTCACCATGGTTCGCAAAACTTGTTTTTTTTTTACCTCATAAGCTATAAATTTGTTTAGCATAATGTATACTGTCTAATTGTTGCTTTTTATTTTCAGACTTGAGTATACAAATAGGACTTTCAAGGTGAAATGATACAATTTCACTGGTCGTAACTCTGAAAAAAAAATGATTTTGCTTCTTCTGGAGAAAGGGGATCAACTCTGAAAGGAATGCAATAGCTCCCATTTCGGGAGAAAATGCTTCCTTTTTAGAGTCAGTCCCTTTTAGACTGATCACTTTAAACTATACTTGATAGCAAGCGCTTTCTTTTATAAAGTAGACCCGTTTACAGAAGGGGCATTATGTACAAGAAAGCAAACAGATAGTCACACAAGTTGCCCCACGCCCTTTGTAAAAACTTGTGGAACATTTCCCTCATATATATAGTTCCCTTGAAAATGAAGATTTCAATTCTAATCTTGTCTGAAATGAAACTGTAATGGCTTATTTTACTGACAAAGTTTACCTGTGTTAGTGTCTTTTAAGTTCAGCTGGTTAATCTCGTCTGGCCCTGGTCCTCTGGTAATAGCATATACTAGGGCAATGGTTTCATCAGATGGTTGGTCTAAACTTTCATGCTTATCTGTCATGTTGGAGCTATTGGATTCGGAACTAACAGTACCGGGTCCAGATGAAGTCTGAAAGTGTAAGTATATGTGGCTGTATAATAATATCTAGACCCCTGATTTGAAGGGGACTTATGAGCAGCAATGTAAACAGGAAACAATATAAGTAAAGATACCCTAAAGGCAGCCCGTAAAAGCTGACTCCCTTGTTTAAAATGGCTGAAACTCTATTATTTGTGTCAGCTTCTCTGAATGTGTCTGAAATTGAACAACAATAATCAACAATTATAAGCAATTCCAAATCAAAACCTAATCTGTAAGAGACACGATTCTGACACGGTTCCCTCCCAAAAGGCTTATCTTTACATTTGTTTTACTACACTGCAGCTAGTGTTAGTGCCGTGTGGCGACGGTAGAACGTCTCCCCGTACATCACCATAGTGCAGATTACATTTCCTTTCCTTTGGAATCATTGGGCCCATTGTGGTAAACTGAAAATAGAGTTCTGCTCATGTAAATGCTAGAGGGCGTAAGCAATGATGCAAACTTCATTACTGTTTATGAAGAGTCCTAATAAAACCGAGACTCCCATTTTCTAATCCGTAGTGTGTTCTTTGTTTCCAAAGGCAATCTTGTTGACGTTTATTTTAACAACACTGAAGCTGATGTTAGTGCCATGTAGCGGCCATAGAACATCTCCCCGTACATCACCATAGTGCAGATTACATTTCATTTCCTTTGGGATCATTAGGCTTATTCTGGTATATTTGAAAATGGATGGAGTTCTGCACATATATATACTAGAGGGCGTAAGCAGTGTTGCAAATTTCATTTCTGTTTGTTAAGAGTCTCAATAAAACCGGGACTCCCATTTTCTAATTCGTAGTGTGTTCGTAGTGTGTTCTTTGTTGCCGAGGGCAATCTGTTTGACGTTTATTTCCTTAAAGTAAAACGTTTGAGACTGACAGAATCTGGTCTCAGTAGTGGACTGGTCATCAAGTCCTAAAGTCGAGTAATCTTTATAGCGGAAACTGTACTGTACATTAGTTTGAAATAAGTTTCGGAAGCTCAAACTTTCAAAGTGTCAAAATACAGCCGACTTTCGTTATCTCGAATTTCAAGTGACTCTCTGAAACACTTCGAGATATCTGTACCTCGACATATCAGATTTGAGGAAACAATAATTCTATGCCAATTCAGCGTTGCTTCATCGTCCAGAGGTCGTATTAACGTTAAGTCAACGTAGTTTCAAAGTTGTGTGCCCGGGTTTGTATCTATACAATATACTTTAATAACAGAGAATTTACGAGTTGTTAACTGTATTGGGCAACCAGCCAAATAGTTTATAATACATGACCTTTCAATGCTGAAATCGATACCTTGCATATCTGAATACAAAGTGCTAAATATTGTTATCAGGTTAACAAATAAAAAAAAATATTGTAAACCTTACCTTCTTTGATTCCTTACTCATAGCCTCGTACGACAAAATGACTGACTAGCTTCATATGATCTAAATAAAGCCCCGCCTATTGTAAATTATGCAAAGTGAAATGCAGCTAACGGGGCCTCAACAACGAAATAATTTAAGGTATTACAAAATGGCATGTGTCATTGGGAAAACCACTGTTTCTATATTTAATCAGCGAATTACGAGTTGGTTAGCTGATGCAATTATATCTGGTATTTTGCAGCTTGATGTTATTATTGAGAATGTTCATTTGTAATAAATTCATTTCTACGATGTCAGCAAACGTTTAGACCTTCCATTAAGAGAATTTGCCAAGCTTTATTTCAGTTATAGCTTGTAGGTTAATTGGGCAGCTTTTGAATTTACTAGACGACCAGAAAGTAATGTGATCGGATTGCATAGATAGGCTGATATGCTTCGTTGGGAAAATGGCAGGTTTTCCCTTATCCCTCACTAAATTTTCCCATAAGGAAAATCCAAAATCAAAGGTATATTTAGTTACAGTGTTGGAAATTTGTACACTATAAATAGCAACCAATATACAAAAGCCATTGTTTCTGGTGCAATCGCAATTGGAAATTTGTTATACTTTGTGACTTTCGCATTTATCCTAGAATTTCAATCATGTCAGCAAATGTTCAAAAATAGCATAGACGATGACAAAGAAGAGCCAAAATCACAGAACATAGCCTACTAATGACACCGACCCAGCTAGCATTCTTTATAAATCTACAGCGGACCATTATCGGCCCGTCAGCTACCCTGACGGGCCGATAACGGCCCGCTATAGATTAATAAAGAATGCTTACTGGGGAGAGGAAAGGCAAGCGAACCAAGTCAAACAGTTAACAAGCCACAAATCAAAGTAAAACAAATCAACCAGTCCCCTCTACCCTAACAAGCTGATTACATTACGAGAACAAGCCTATCCAAATATACCAAATCTTCTACCACCAGAAAAAAATGAAAATTTTCAGATAAAAATTCTGATGGTGTTAATATTTCTGCTCAAACATAGATTGTGGGTACACGTTAGAACCGCCTCGGCGATCTATGTTTTTGAGCAGAAATAAGAAAAATAATCTATACCCCTGAAAATCCCAGTTTTAAAAGTGGGGGTTAAGGGGGTCAACATTATATAGGCATGTTGTCGTGATGGAATTCCAGATATGACCCACTAAACACCATAATAAGACAGCGAACAGGACAAAACTAACTGTTGTGAAGTTTCTGGTCAGTAAAGTGCTTGGTAAGACCACACAAAGAACAAACTACACCAGAACCACCGCCTTAGAACGGTCAGTAGTTAAAACTAACATGGAGTTAAAACCGACTTTACTGGTAGCATAACGTCACCTTAGGTTCAAATGTTGTAAAAAATACAAAACGATTGTTTGGCTCAAAGAGAAGCTCCCTTATTAAGTCAGTGAAACACACCTTCTTTTAATATTCCTTTCCCCCATCTTCAAAAGCATATGTAAATCCAATTCCTTTTCTTCCTAGTCAGAGCTCTAGATAAGCCAATATTATTTAAACATGTATACTGATATTTTCTCAGTGCATTGCGATTACTTCGTTTGGGGAAGAGAGAGCTAATCTTAATGCTTTTCGTACGTTTGTTTGACTTGCGCTTGTTTGGTTTTGTCTGTTTCCTCTTCCTCTTGGTGTCTGGGAAGGGCTGCGGTTTGTGATTGTGGCACCCCTGGGCTTTTCTCTTACCTTTCTCCACATGCTTCTAATGAGTGAATGCAATATATGTTTTTGTGATGGAAAAAATTATCTGGCTACCCCTCTGATCTAGAACTATGCAAGCTGTGATACTTCCACTATATAATGTAAAAATGATAATGATGAAGATATTAAAACTTCCTGTTGAGTCCTAAGTTTGCTTCATAGGAGGCTTTATCTTATCATCTATGATTAGCTCACCTGGAGCTGTGCTCCAGGTCAGCTTATGCCATAGCCTGTTGTTCGTTGTCCGTCCGTCATCCGTCCGTCGTTAGCTTTTTAAATTTTGGACATCTCCCCAAGAACCATAAGCTGAATTGAGCTGAAACTTAGTGGGAGGCATTGTGGCAACATGGAGACTCAGAATTGCTTAAATCATTTTGTTCCAATATTCAAGACGGCCATCTTGAAATTTTTCAAACAATATCTCCCAAACCAAAAGTCAGATTGAGCTAAAACGATGAAAGGCATCACAGTGACACAGAAACTAAAAAATAACTAAAATCGTTCCGTTCCCATATCCAAGATGGCCGCCATGAACTTGAAATTCTTCAAAGGACATCCCCTCCAAAACCGTAATTGGGATTGAGCCAAAACTTGATGGGAGGAATCACAGTGACGCAGAGATTCAGAGTTGCTAAAAAGTTCCATCACGGCAGCCATCTTGAAATTCTTCAAACGACATCTCCTCCCAAAAAAGGTAAGAGAAAAGTCCAGGGAGTGTCACAATCACAAACCGCAGCCCTTCCCAGACCCCAAGAGGAAGAGGAAACCGACAAATTTAAACAAGCACAAACCGAACAAACGTACAAAAAGCACTAAGATTAGCGGTTCTAACGAGTACTCACAATCTATGTTTTAGAGAAGAAATAAGAAAAATAATGTATACCCCTGTAAACCCTAGTTTTACTATATAAAAGTAGGGTTTAAGGGGGTCAAAGTTATATAGGTATGTTTTCGTGATGGCCTGCGCATCTGCACAGTCTACTCAGAGTTTTCGTTGTCCACATGAAGAAACTTTGCAGCCTTCGCTATCCAAATGAAGATTCTGATCAGACTGTGCAGATGCGCTGCGTACCAATGTCCAAATGTGTGCTTACTGATGTTGTTACTTGTGTCAGAGAAGCTATCATTTTGTGGTATTGAAATCTAACTTCATTAAATTAACAAAGCAATTAATACGAGTATAAATGCGAAATTAAAATCGTGTACTTTAGGGAAAACAACTTGCTAAATTAAAAAAAAATGCACGCCGCTTCACATCAGATTATGAACGTTTCATCTTATGTTTCCCAGGAATTATTTCCTAAGAAGCATGCATACGGACGGCAACAATATTACCTTTTAGTACAGTCTTTATAATAGAAGGCGTTTACGTGCATTGAATATCCCTAGAAACTAAACACTTTACTCTTGTGAAGATACTAGTATAGAAATTGGCCAAAAATTATAGCCTTCCAATGACACCAAGAAGAAATTGACTGAGTTGGGGTTAAACGGCGCAGTCGACTCAATACGATCATGTCGAGCCAGTCAGAATACCTAGCAACACGTTTCCTGAATTAATCAGTGTTTGTGCATATTCTTGTGCCAGAAATTGACAACTGCCCTTCCTAAATCAGAGGACGGAAGAGAATGGCTTTAGGAAATATTTCATGTTCAATCTCCACGAAAGAATATTACCAGACCCGGCAGGTATCGAATCTGCGACGTCCTAGTCCTAACCCGTCGGACACGAATCCGATTGAGCCACAGAGGCCGGCTCCAAGAAAAAAAGCAAACAAACTATGACAGACAGTACACAAGCCACAAACCGAAACAAACTCTCGGCTTCAGTAGTAGTAAAACATATATTTGTTCCGTCCTAGGAGGTCTTCTAACGCATCCACGAATCATTACGGGTAACAAATAAATCACAGATAAATTTTATAATGAAGCAAAGATGTCTCAACAGAAACAACGTGTTGAGACATTTGGAGATCATTAGGTTGTCAATCAACACAACTGGAAATACAGGAGCAAACAAAAGCCATCAGGATGACCCCGATGAGCCGAGAAACAGACATAAAGCGGTCCAGACCAGACTATCTTATAAATAATTTTTTTACGTCGAGACAATCATAGTCTTATATAGTAACACTCGCAAAGATGGGGTTAAATTTTCTAAGAGAAAAATATGGCATGAAGAGGCGGTATCACTGCCTTGCCCTCTACTGACATATCAATTTGCAAGAAAGTAGCATTTGTACTTCTGAGTACTGAAAGTATCCAACAGGCATATGACGTTTATACAACGTCGTATTTATGTCTATCCAACGTTAAAACGTCGTACGAACGTCATATATCCGCTGGGTACGGATGAAGAGATGGAGAGACGGACAGATGAACTGGTCATAAGCATAAAACTTCCCTCTGATAATTTAATAAAAGGGACTAGTAGACATTATCACGTGTTTTGTTTTTTGTTTTTTTTTTAACCTTTACCACTCTTTGGGCAGATAGATTCAGCAGACGACAAATTGATGTTATTTGGCGTTTTTTTAGAGAACGGATTTCTACGTTTCTTGCAAATTGTTTCCTAACGACACAATTTACATTAAGTGTCAATATCTGTTTTCTGAAGAAGAAACAAATAAGACAAATATTTCAAAATGTGGCCGGCTACACTATCACCAGTCGTGTTAAAGGAACAGTATTGGTAAATATCCAATTTAGCAACAATGTGTAAAACTGATATATATTATGTATAATAGAGAACAACTTGATATCTTCTACTATAAGAAATACAAAATATTAAGGGTAACTGTGAAAAATTCATTGTTATCACTCAGAAATGTAAACAGTCTACTCTCAACATCTCAAACTCGACGGGGACTGAATTTCTGGTTTGAGATAAAAGAAGCTAAAAGGAGCTAAAATGTAAACATAAAACCAATAGTGGCATTTACAGTCAAACGTTAAAGACGTAAGCATCTTTGGGACGATGGACATTTGTTCTAAACATGGGTAGTTCGAGCCACTGAGCGTTCATCATAACGCCAGGTCAGGAGGCAAATGAGGATAATTTAGGGATGTCTTTTCGATATTCTACTTAATCATGGTATGCTGTGTTTGCTCATTAAAATCACCGCGAAGAGGCTATTTTAATAGGTATACACAACATACACTTTCGTGAAAAAAAAGAAAATTGTCCTAAAGTGTTCCTATATATTTGCTTTCTGGGCAATTGTAAAAAATCACTTAGGGAATAAGAGAGTAGTTTGAATTAGTCATTGTAAACGAGCCATCGGTGTTTGATTCATTTAAGTTTTACTGTACAGTCGACTCCCGTTATCTCGAATTCCAAGGGACTCACTGAAACACTTCGAGATATCCGTACTTCGACATATCAGAGTTGAGAGAGTGAGGAAAACAATAAGTTGAACAACCACATTTAACAAATGAATATGTAATTTGACTCCTGAAGTTAGAAATATATATATAAAATAATGTGGAAAAGAGGAGAAATTGCTCCTTAGGAGCAATTTCTCCTCTTTTCCACATTATTTTATTACCTGTTGTCATAGTTTCATGTTAAAGCAGGGACCAGATTTTCACTTCGAGATAAGCGGTAATTCGAAATAAGCGAGTTCGAGATAACGAGGTTCGACTGTATTTAGCTTGACTTAAGCAGTAGTTTGAGATACAAGTGTTTGCAATAACGAAAATTAACTGTTGTTTAATACAGTTTTACATGGTGTCAATAATAAACTTTTCTGATGCAACAATTATCTTTAATACGTGTGTTGGGTACAATATACTACGACTTTGGTGTGTCAGTAATAAATTAGTTACGTATTCAACTTCGCAAATTGCCTGTTCTAAAATAAGCCATCCACTCAATCAAGACAAGAAATTTCGATTGAAAATATCTACCAATGGTTTTGAGTTTTTCATTCTTTAGAATATGGAAATTCCCAACTAAGCTATATAACCACAATACATTCAAGAAACATTTCTATTCTTAAAACGTGACATTAAAACTCATTTTATAAAGCTACAGATTTTAAATAAATTTTAACTATGGAAGAAACAAATAGCATCTTGAACGAAGTTGTTTTTGATCAATTAGACGAAATACATTCCTCATCAGAATGCGAATACAAACCTCGGCAACTGCCTGGGATAATTGTAGGGTTAAATAAAACCATTTACATTCTAATACGAAAATGTGTATGTGATAACTACGTGGACAAAACTCATTTGATGCATACATGCGTCATATACCTGTCGGATCTCTTTGACGGAGTAAAACTCCATCTATCAAGGAGTTGCTATTATAGGAAAGCACGGCGGTCAGATGGAACCTACCAACTCAGGCTGATTCCTTATTGTCCAATGTAAATATAATCATAATATCTAAATTAGAACACATAACATTTTCAGACCGACAGACCAAAACAGATACCAGGGCAAATAATGCAGATCCAGATGAGACGAGCCGTCTCATCAGATCTACACTGTTTGCTATTTTGGTTTTGATTTTACATTATTGCATAACTCTGTTTGCCTACTGTTCTTTTTGTGGCTTTTTAATTGTATGTGTCTGCCTTTAGCTTAAAGTCGAGAACTGTATGTGGGTCTGATTAAATCACTTTTTTTAATATGCTTAGCATATGTGTCTTTCTAGCACTGTCTTACTTAACATATTCTAAGTAGGTAACAACCCGAGAAGATTATACTGTATGACACGAGCGCCCAGCAGAGACTCAGCTTGCACGTCCTAGTCGCCGCAGTCCGAAGGACGTAGCTGTATTTTCTTTACTACTCACAGGACCCCTAGCGGTAACTTTATCAAGAATTCACGGACAAGCAGGCTGATAGAATTTTATTCTCTAATTACACGTCATAATTCACAATTACTTATGCCGTTGCTGCTGAGAATTACATACGTTTTGCCAAACTGCATGCCCATCAAAACGGTGAATAGCACTACAGGAAGTCTATTTATAATTAATGATAATCGTGTCTTATTTTGTTTTCAGAGACAAAGATGAAAATGGCGAACCATAGAAGGAAACAAAAACTACCAACGCCACAGATAAGCTGACAGTCCGACAAGCCATGGAATATACCAATGGTGCCAATGATACCTTGTGTTACTTAACTAACGGAATGTACCATGTTTAACCCTTTCAACCCAGGGTTTTTGAAATAGACTCTTCAATCTCTGTATCTGGACAAATCCATTGCTCCCAAAAGGGAGACAGTTGTAAATCAAGAACAGACTAGCAAACAGTGTACATCCACATTGAGCAGTCTCATCTGGATCTACATGGTTTGAAAAAGTATCTGTCTTCGTCTACAAGGCTAAACATTTAATATATACGTACTTTATTTTTGTGCTCAATATTGTTGTCTATTTGTATGTATTGAAAAGAATCTTTCTCAACGGGTATTGTCTTATGAAATAAAATAATGAAAAATGAAAGGCTGTTCAGAATGAAGACTTAAACCGTCGATAAATGATTATGCATGAGGAAAAGTGTACATATATGTATACGATATTCAGTGACTATGCTTTGTTATAATGTAATAGTCTGCACTATGAATAAATCACTTTATAATATGTGTGGTTGTGTCTTATTCATTTGAGCCGCAACGTCAGAAAGCATGTGTGTTCAGCGAAGAATCAGATCAGCACGTGCATCAGTCTAATCAGAGTAATCACAGAGCATATTTTGGATAGCCAAGGATACAAAGCTTTTCTATGCGAACAACAAAGACTCTGATCAGACTGCGCGGATGCGCAGGCTGATTAGGGTCTTTGCTGGGCGCACATATAAGAAGGCACTTTTTTTTCTTTTTTTTTTTTTACACTTTGCGGCTCATTTCTGGCCATTTGTTTATTTTGGTGATTATCTACTTATGCTTACAATGCCAACAGAAATAAAGGGACTTGAAACACTTAGTAAATTTTCCGTCATGCTTGACAGAGCGGCATATCCTAAATGTATATCCAGTCCCTAACATATGGCATTGTATATTAAAAAAACATTTTGGGCTTGTAAAATGTACTATATTTGTGCTCATTCTTTAGCCAGAAACTGACAACTGCCCTTCTTGAATCAGAGGAAGGATGAGAATGGCTGTAGGAAATATTTCATGTTCAATCTCCACGAAAGAATATTACCGGACCCGGCGGGCATCGAACCCACAACTTCCTAGTAATCCGTCCGATTGAGCCACCGAGGCCGGCTCCAAGAAGAAAATCAAACCATTACAAAAACACGCCAAAAAGATACATAGAAAATTTCACCTCCAAAATTGAAAATTTTTAGTTAAAAACTATGATATTTTTTTTTATATTTCTGCTCAAAACATAGATTGTAGCTAGTAGTTAGAATCGCCTCGGCGAGGCGGTTCTAACGAGTACCCACAATCTATGTTTTCAAGCAGAAGTAAGAAAAATAATGTATACCCCTGTAAACCCCAGTTCTACTATATAAAAGTGGAGTTTAATGGGGTCAAAATTATAAAGGAATGTTTGCGTGATGAAACCATGACAGATAGTAAATAAGCCACAGACCAAACAAAAGCAAAGCAACTAGCCATTACGAAAACACACCTATTCAAATGTACTGAAAATTTCACCGCCAAAACCTGAAAGTTTTCAACTAAAAAATTCTTATATTTTTCACATTTCTGCTCAAAGCATAGATTGTGGGTACTCGTTAGAACCGCCTCACCGAGGCGGTTCTAACGAGTACCCACAATCTGTGACTTTGAGCAAAACTAAGAAAAATAATGTATACCCCTGTTATCCCCGGTTTTAGTATATGAAGGTGGCATTAAGGGGGTCAAAATGATATAGGCATGTTTTCGTAATGTCCCTCTTCCGGGACAAGGTGATCACAATGCTAGACAGGATCCAGTTAACACAACAATAACACAACGAACAGGGCAAAGCATAAAAAAAGTCCCGCAGCCAACAGCCATAAGGCAGATAAAGAAAAAATAACACTAGTGTCACCGTTCCAAATGTCATACTCATAACGAAAACAGGCCTATTGAAACATACTGAAAATCTGACCACCAAAAATGGAAATTTTTCGGGTAAAAATTCTTATATTCTTCATATTCCTGCTCAAAACATAGATTGTAGATACTCGTTAGAACCGCCTTGCCAAGGCGGTTCTAATGAGTACCCACAATCTATTTTTTTTTTTCAGCAAAATAAGAAAATTAATGAATATCCCTGTAAACCTAGTTTTACTATATAAAAGTGGGGTTTAAGGGGGCCAAATAATACAGGCGTGCTTTCGTGATGCCCACTTTTTATATGTTTATTTCTGTATTAAGAGTAGCAGTTGGACCCAGGGTGAAGTGAGTCGTCTGTAAACATGCTTAACCCCCCCACCCCCACCCCCGGTAATATATACTGCTGACCGTTCTAAAGCGGTAGTCCCGTAGTTACTCTTACTCTGTGTAGCTTTTTGGTTTATTCTGCGAGGCGATTTATATAAGCTGTCTTTGTGGTTTCAGTCTTTTTAGCATTGCGATCACCTCGTCTGGGGAAGAGCATTACGAAAACATGCCTATTCAAATATACTGAATTTTTTTACCACCAAAAAATGAAAAATTTCAGATAAAAATTCTATTTTTCAAATTTCTGCTCAAAACATAGATTGTAGGTACTCTTTAGAACCGCATCGCCAAGGCGGTTCTAAAGAGTACCCACAATCTATGTTTTGAGCAGAAATAAGAAAAATAATGTATACCCCTGTAAACCCCAGTTTTACTATATAAAAGTGGGGTTTAAGGGGGGTCAACATTATATTGGCATGTTTTCGTAATGGAAATCTGGTCTGTGTGCTTTCTGTTCGTTTGTTTGTTCACTACCCGTAATACTGCCAAACAAGATCTTGCTTACCATGGTGTTAACTATATTGACAAAAACAAAATGCTATCACTGTGCAAATTTTGCCCCTGATCATCAAGATTGGCCCCAAATGATCTTGCCCACTACACTTTATTTATTTATTTATTTATTTATTTATTTATTTATTTATTTATTTATTTATTTATGTAATGGCCAACAATCCATGTGGTACTGGTCATCCATAATGTTGGCTTTCATAATAGTTCTATCAGTTATCTTATAACTGCTTTGTTCAGCAATCATCCTGTAAATACAAAATGACCACCAGCGATACAGAACATCACGATTTTCATTACCAATGACCTTGACCTACGACCGACAATAACTGTTGTTTTGACAAGGCCTTGACTACAATAATATTTATTATATAGACCAAAGAAGGTGTGACCCTGATCATAAATGTGTTATTCTTATCATTAGTGACCTTAACCACAAAACTATAAGTGCAGATGCCCAGAAAATGCCACAATTACGAATTACAGCCTTCTCGGAGTACCAAAAGAAGGAGAAATGAGGAATAAAGAGACCAAAACAAACGTCATACATAAAACCAGAGACACACAAACAAAGAAGAGCGACCAAAGAGACCTTGGTCTAAAATAACATCACAGGGTGAATGTATACTAGTTGCCTTTAGTATTAATGCATTTTTGTTAACTTTCGCCTTTTTAGGGGTTAGAGTTTTGGGACAGGAAAGTCTACTAGACACTAAAATATGAACAAATATTAACATGTTAATTGACAAAAAGTGAAAATAATCGAACACTCGTCTCACCATCAGTTACTTCAGTAAATATTAACTTGTACCTTGGCCACGAGTAAAATGATATCAAAAAGGCGTTTGCAGTGGGCATCATTTCAGCAAAAAGTAACTTGCAAATTACCAAGATTAAAAGCGATCAAGGACTCGCCTCGCGGTATGCACAGGCATGAAAACTATGTTGCGTACCATGTGTCGGCCGTAGAATGTCTCTCCATATTTCACACTACGAAAACAAGCCTATTCAAAATTGAAAATTTTACCACCCAAAAAATGGAAATTTTCAGATAAAAATTCTGATATTTTTCTGCTCAAAACATAGATTGTGGGTACTCTTTAGAACCGACTCAGCGAGATGGTTCTAACAAGTACCACAATCTATGTTTTTGAGCGAAAATAAAAGAAATAATGTATACCCCTGCAAACCCCAGTTTTACTATATAAAAGTGGGGTTCAAGGGGGTCAACATTATATAGGCATGTTCTCGTGATAACTATAATGTAGCCAATATTTTCTAGGCATCAGTGACCATTGAGCTCATTCGAGAGATTTAAGAAAAACATATAAAGGTCAGAGATGAGGCCTAACTTGCCGAAACTAGCTAGTCCGGCACAAACAAGCACGACACGTCAGCTGTTGTTACTTTTGTGAGTGCGTTCATTGCTCTCAAGGGTCATTTCTATCAGAATATTATGACGAACAGTGATATCCGCTAGCTGTAACGTCAACCATCATGCACTGAATGTCAGGACCGCCACCAAAAATGTAAAATATTGCTTGTCAGGATTAAGCCATATTCAATTGCATAATGCATGTAAGCCGCACTGTCAGAAAACGTACCTTCGGCTATATGCGCCAGCGAAGATTCAGATCAGCCTGCGCAGTCTCATCAGAATTTTCCATTTTCGGTTTCGCATTTTGGATAGTCATGGACGCAAAGCTTGTCCTTGCGTACAACTAACACTGATTAATCTGTGCGGATGATAGCCTGTTTTGAGTCGCCGTTAGGCGAACATGTCTGAAGGTACGTTTTTTCACGCTCCGGCATATATAATTGTATGATTCTTATTTAAATTAGAACTGTTTCAGCGGCGTTACATCGACGTTGTTACGGCGTAGCATAGACGTTATATGCCCGCTGGATTATGCACTAACACCAAGTAGCTCATCTGAAACAGATCATTACGAAAACATGCCTATATAATTTAGACCCCCTTAAACCCCACGTTTACAGGGATATGCATTATTTTTCTTACATCTGATATTTTTCTTATTTCTGCTCAAAAACATAGATTGTGATACTCGTTAGAACCGCCTCGGCAATCTATGTTTTGAGCAGAAATATGAAAAATATCAGATTTTTTTATCTGAAAATTTTCAGTTTTTGGAGGCAAAATTTTCTATATATTTGAATAGGCGTGTTTTCGTAATGCTTATTTTGAAATATTGGCATGCTTTAAAAATATCTAGTTAACCTAAATGGTGGAGTACCGTAAATCCTTACCATAAATCTCCTAAACTTTAAACAATGGTATAAAAGATGCCAGAAAGCGCCACAATTACAGAACACAGTCTACTAATAACACCAAGATGAAGAGCAAACGATAGTAAAGAAGATGTCCAGGAAGAGTCAAAAGCACTGAACATAGCCTACCAGTGACACCAAGAAGAAGCAAAAACAAACTCCGACGGACAACACATATGTCACGAACCAAACAAAACTCAGAGGAGCAATGGTCCTAAATCGCTCACCTGAGTGCTGAGTGTTTTTCGTTATTTTTTTTTTTTTTTTTAATTTACAGTTGAAAGTCATTATAGAAGACTGTCCCATGGACTGTAAATATGTTTACTCGAAGCCAGGCTCATGTTATGGGACTTTATGCCCCTCCTTAGGATCATGAACCCAGGGGTCTGTACCATGAGTTTATTTGCTGATTATGTTGTATTATGTGCTAAGGTCGATGGTCAATGAACTACTTTATGTGACTGCAAATACTAAATTAAAGTTCACGGGAAACAATAATTTCTAAAATATTTACAATTTTCACTTCTCCCATACAAAAGCATTTGCGATCAAATTTGACCTTGATGAATATTTGGTCAAGGTCAAGCCAGTCATCATTTGAATAAACTACGGATGGGCCCCAATACCCCATTACTACATACCAAGTTTCAAGGCAATTAGTCCATTGGTTTCGGAGAATTAGTTTTTTTTAATGTTTTTACCATATACGGGCATGGCAGCTATATTTGACATGTGACTAAACTTATATTAATTGATTTTCATTTCCTTGTTCCTAAAATCTTTCCTATGAAATTTTGTTACAAATGGCCCAGTGGTTTCTGACTAAAAAAGTTTTAAGTTTTATATCTGAATGACGTTGGGCAAGGTCAAGGAATGACCATAAACTTGAATACTCATGTAGTTTTATTTACTTATTTAGCTATTTGCATCTACAAATTTTCAGATCACAGGCTGGAATAGTTTCTGAAAAATACACAGTTTTGACTGGTTCCAATACAAAAGCCTATGCGACCAAAGTAGACCTTGTCCTAAAATAGGTCATGGCCATCCAATGGCCATCATTTGAAAAAAAAACTATAATTGGCTTGAGTCTCCAAAGCTATATACCAAGTTTCATGATTATCAGCCAACTGGTTCCTGAAAAGAAGAGTTTAAAAGGTTTTGACCTCATATGGGCATGGTGGCTATATTTGGACATGTGACTAATATCATATTATTTGATTTTCTTTTTCGGTTCCTAAAACTTTTCGTATGAAATTTGGTTACAAATGGCCTAGTGGTTTCAGAGAGAAACATGTTCAATTTTCATATCTGAATGACCTTGTGCTAAGGTCAAGGCATTACCTTGACCTTCACTACTAATGTAGTTTCATTTACTTATTTAGCTCATTGCACATACCAATTTTTAGACCACAGGCGGCAATAGCTTCTGAAAAATACAAAATTTTGACGTTTTACCATATAAAAGTCTATGCGAAAACATTTGACCTTGAAATAGGCCAAGGTCGACCGAGTGTCATCATTTGAACAAACTATAATTGGCTCGAATCCCCAATGCTACATACCAAGTTTCATGCTAATCGGCCAACTGGTTCGGAAGAAGAAGATTTTTGGAGGGTTTGTACCTTATATGAAATAGCGGCAATGTGACCAAGCTCATATTAATTATTTTTCATTTTCTTGTTCCTAAAATTTACATATAAAATTTGATAAGCTAACTGCATTTACCAGTTTTCAGACCACATGCTGCAACAGTTTCTGAAAAATACAAGGTTTTGACTTTTACCCATAGAAAAGTCCATACGAACAAATTTGATCCTTGGCCTAAAATAGGCCGAAATCATCAAAGTTATATCATTTGAACAAACTTCGATTCGCTCGAGTCCCCAATGCTACATACCAAGTTTCATGACAATCGGCCTACTGGTTCGAGAGAAGATTTTTTTGTAGGATTTTTAACTTATATGGGCATGGCGGCCATCTTGGTCATGTGACCTGGGCTCCGCGAACAAACTTTCGTTCCCCGATCCCATAGATGCTCCCCTTGATATTTGACTGCAATCAACCCAGAGGTTTCAGAAGAGATGTTTGAAAATGTTGACAGACAACAGACTACAGACGACAGACGACATGCTACAGACGACAGACGACGATAACAGAGGCTAGTCATACTATAAGCTCACCAGTGAGCCAAAGGCTCAGGTGAACTAAAAAGCAACAAGCTCGCTCTTTCCAAGCATGGCCATTACAATGCAAGACAATGTATCCACCAAACATAACAATAAAAAAATAATCAGGGCCCATTTGTTCAAAGCATCGTTAGCTTAACGAGCTCGTTAGTGACCAAAATGTTAACTGTTCTAGTAAGTACAATATCTATTTCACAGGTGCTTTTGCTGAAAGATGTAAGTAGCTTTTGCTACTCATATTTTTTCAGCAAAAATATTAGCAACTATGCCATATTTAATGATCGAAGTTTTAACGATACGTAAACTAACGACATCGTTGATTTTGAACAATTGGACCAAGGATTCCATTTGGCCACCTGTTGATGTGTATATAATAGCTAGACGAGTGGCAAACATTGTAGACCCTGATCAGACGTCTCGTTCTATGCGTCTGACTTTGGTCTACACTATTTGCCCAGGCATGTATGTCCTTAAACTTAGGGTACATATACGAAATAACTCTCATATAGTCGTTAAGATATTCTATCGTTAACTATCTCCCAAATGTATTATCAAATAAACATTCATATAGTGTGATTCGATCCTAGAGATATGACTGATATGTCACACATTCGTTTCGCCCCGCCTACAAAATACGCTCAGCTCCGCCTATCAAATTACCATTTTACGCAATTTCAATGAGACGAATCATGAGATAAGGGACATTTTGTACATTCTTGAACAGTTACAGTCCTCATCAATCCGTAGGTCTTTGCTGACCATTGCTTTAGTCGATACTATAGCGGGCAGCGTAGATCTTTATCTGTAGCTTTAATGTTTACGTGTATGTTGCATTGCTGTCAGCATATGCTGAGAAACAAACAACGGTTCAAGTAAATTTGCCTTCACAATAAAATGTACAAAACAAATACAAAATAATGTTTTCAGATACCGAAATCAAATCTCTCAACATATTCGCACCAAAAATTGTCGACACAATTGTCCGTTTTGTTTTTAACGTAATACCCATATTTAATAATATTATAGTTGGTATTTCTTTTTTTAATATTTTTTGCGGTTACTATTAATAGTAGTTATAACACTATCTATCGGGTTTTATGCCGGAAACTCCACATTTACTGCATAAATAACACCTGTATCTATCTAGAACAGTCAAATGCTGTCTGCATTGTACTTTAACATTCATTAACAGCTTGATAATTGCTTTTATTGCCTTAACCTTAAGAATGTCCATTTGTACAGACATAAATAAGATCTTGCCAGAATGCAGGGTACTCTTAGAATGTGCAGGTGACACAAAAACCGAGATACATAAAAAAGTTGAAATTAAAAAAGGGGTCTTTGAGAAACTATGTCATTACGAAATAATATACTGTTTCTATGACGGTCTTCAAAATAATTATTATCACCTATTAATACGGATCTGCAAATGTGGGGAGAAAGAAGATCGATCTACTTGGCTGGAAGAGGCGGCCAGTAAAAACTACATGGATATGAATGAAATAAAAGAAGGGATCGAACTTCACATCAACAAAGAAGCTGCCGTTTGCAAATTTAAGGATCGGAGAAACCCTAGAGATGAGATAGGTGATACTTATATATTAGAGAAACAGAATTGCTACTGTCCTAGAGACGAGCCATCGTATATGCGATGAAGGTAAGACTGAAAATATTTTTTTTCCATATCAAAATGTGATTTAATTCTTAGGGCGACTGTATATATACACTAAAGAGGTACATCAGGTTAGATTATCACATTATTCCAACAATTTCTTTTTATCTTATCCAAGAGGAAATATTCACTTACCGTGACAATGTCGGTTCTCATCGAAAACCATCATCGTGAGGACGGTTTTCTATTACTGTAACAATTTCGGTTCTCATGAAGGACCATCATGAACATGGTTCTTGGTGAGGTTAGAATAATAAGACGGACTGACTATACATTCACGGAAAGGGAGCTCACAGTCAAAATAGTGTTTTACCACCCTTCTTAAAAGGAGTATAGTCTAAAATGATTTTTTTTTAACCGATGTTTTTTCGAAAGTTACTTGGTTCGGTAGTTCTTAGACAAAATGACAGCTCCCTACTTAATATAGGGATGAAACATGGTTTTTCATGCATTAACATTCGTAAGGTCCCTCGGAAGGTGTTAAAAACCGCGGCCTTCGGCCTCGGTTTTCAACACCTCCCAAGAGACCTGACGAAGGCTTCGGTTTTCAACACCTCCCAAGAGACCTGACGAATGTTAATGCATTGAAAAACATGTTCGATCGCTATTATTGCATAAAAACTGAAAACATTTGCTATATTTCTCGTTATTTCTTGCACTATTTTGTTTCGCTTATTCACCGATATCTCGCGAACGCTATTTGCTCGGAATATGCCTGTTCTAGGGCAGGGCAGTACACATCTCGTGACGGCAGCAATTATGTGGCCTCGGTACGAGCATATTAAAAGTTGCGTAGCCGTGCATTAACAGCGCGTGAATTGCCTTTGTAATACACGGCTTTTCGCCGGTTAATGCACGGCTGTTAATAACGCGCCGCACTGCTTTTTTATGCAATAATCATGTTTAGAAAGATGGCGCATGCCTATCAATTACTCTGGTCGGGTCCACCGTGGTCCTGTTTGGGGTTCTCTTGTGCTCTAGCTTCAGATCGCGATTGGCGCCTTCGCTTTGTTTCACCACAGTTTTTGTGATTATGTGTATTTGACTATTATGTTTCACCGATGAGATTGAGGACCCCTATGCAGTCCAAACATATGTTTGTAACTTGGATCTGCATCAGAATTAAGGGCGAGTTAAATTGCTTTCAGCCCCGCATCATCTATTCTGCTGGCCGCTTCGAGGTTTTTCCTCTTTTGCAATCTTTCTTTGTTCGAGTGTTGGTGAATACTTATGTGTCGTTTGCTTTGTCATTATTTTTGTTCCTCATCTATTCTACATTTGCTACTTTCTGCGCAGCAGGAAGCTAATGCTTCGTAATTGATTGTAGCATTTTCTGGTTATCTTCAATTATATTTTGATAAGATTACTAACAGCAAAAATGTACACGCTGAAATGTATGTTAGACGAAAAAAATGGTCCTCATATTAAAGGATAACTTGATATTTTCACGACCAAACTGTGTACTTTGTATCAACTTTTTATCTACCAGCATCCTTTTGTCATATACATTGCTGCTGCATAATTCAAACTCCTAATTTTTTTTATTCATTTCACGCAATTTGATCGGTTGAAGGAAACGTTTAACAGTTCAATAATGTCCAAAGCAGGAATATGTCGGATCTATTTTCCTTCCGCCGTCTCAAATACAGTCGACTCTCGTTATCTCGAATCCCAAGGGACTCTCTGAAATACTTCGAGATATCCGTAGTTCGACATATCAGGTTTGTAGAATTGAGGAAAAAATAATTTGATTAACAACATTTAACAAACTGATAGGTAAATGGACTTTTGAAGTTAGAGATATATTGAAAATATTGTGGAAAAGAGGAGAAATTGCTCCTGAGGAGCAATTTCTCCTCTTTTCTACAATATTTTCCATCTGTTCTTAGGTTTTCATGTATAGGCAGGGACCAGATTTTCACTTCGAGATAAGCGGTTATTCGAGATAAGCGAGGTCGAGATAACGAGAGTCAACTGTATTGTAACAGTTACAGCTTGACAACTTTGAAATTATATAAAATAGTCTTTTTGTGAATTTTATCAACTTAGCATAAATCTACAAAAATAAAATTAAAGTCTAAATAGATTATGAAATTCTAACTCTAATAAATTTATTTATTTCAGAACAAACTTGGCAGAGCAAATGAAGCTGACCTACTACTGACTAAAATGTTTCTGATTAAAAATGTATTTGGGTCACGGACGATTCAAGAAAGAGATGAAAAAGCTTCGATTCATGCAAAACATTGAGACATTGCTCTTTAAATCAACACGACACTAAGCTCCACAAAAACTTATTATTCATTAAAAGCAATAAGGGAAACGGGTACACTTTAATTGGCTGATACTAAGTAAAGCGTGCGTTACTTCCTTTCTGCAAAGGTATTTGCTCAAAAAGGAAGAAATAAGCTCCCCTTGGGAGCAATTCAATTTGTTTCCTCTTAGAGTAGACCCCTTTTCAGCATTACGAAAACACGCCTATTCAAATATATAGAAAATCCTACCTCCAAAAACTGAAAATTTTCAGACAAAAAATTCTGATATTTTTCGTAATTTTGCTCGTTAGAACCGCCTCGCCGAAGCGGTTCTAACGAGTACCCACAATCTATGTTTTTTGAGCAAAAATAAGAAAAATAATGTTTACCCCTGTAAACCCCAGTTTTACTATATAAAAGTGGGGTTTAAGGGGGTCAAAATTATATAGGTATGTTTTCGTGATGGAAGGGCCTTGAGGGACAGGAAAACAATCAGGAAGTGTTTTCGTTGTCAAATACATGGTGGAAAAATCTACCACATGTATTCGATCCCCGTAAACAAGATCATTGTGTAAAGAAAATACATTTGAAAACAAATATGTTCGCTTAAGAAGAACAATCCCAGCAGGCACACAGCATCCAAATGACGTCGTATCAACGTCGATGCGACGTGATCACGTCGTATCGACGTTGATACGACGTCATTTTAACGTTGTGTGCCCACTGGGATTGAACCACAACGCGAGAGAACGTACCACCTAACATGTGCGCCAAACGAAGATTCAAACCAACCTGCGCATCGATTATCCAAGTAGCACCAAGTATCCAAGTAGCACCCAGTGAAGATTGTGATCAGACTGCGCGTATGAGCCGGCTGATCTGTATTATCATTTGGCGCACATGTCTGAGGGTACTTTTTCTGACGTTGCGGCACAATTATGTTGATTTTTATCATTCAAGTTCTATTTTTGGTAAGCCAGAGGGCACAGTTGGTAATGGCTGACGTGTATGTGCGTTGTTTGTGTGTGTGTGTGTGTGTGTGTGTGTGTGTGTGTGTGTGTGTGTGTGTGTGTGTGTGTTTAGTACAACTATACATTATTATACTAAAAGTTCGAGAAAATAAGCTGGGGTTATGGGTCAACAAAAATAAACACCAATCTCAGGAACACTGGTCTCATTAATACGACAATCACTATTGCTCTGACTTTTAATTGGTTGACATTGTAAATTGTAGAATGTATCCAAGGACCGTGTACCCCCTTCTAACAAGGGATGTATTCTAACAGAAAAAAAAACTATTCCTTGGAGAGACCAAATAGTTTCATATGGAAAAAAAATGTATTCCCCAGGCTTCAATTTTTTTTTTATTTTGGAGTAGATCACTTCACAAAAGGGAGGCAAAACTTTTTTGCAGCGTTGTTCACCCTATAAGTAGATGATTAGCGTCTTTGTTGTATTTGTCAATGAACGTGATTGAGTCTTACGCTTAGAAATGTTGTAATTAAGATGATTGTTTTAAAATTGTCTGTTTAACCTAAGTAATAAAATGTTTAACTGGAAACAATGTTTAGTTACTCGTTAAAAAGACTTTTAACGCTGAGAGTGTCGGGGTAAAACTTCAGCAGATTTGGAAATAAAAAGTCTTTCCTTTTTTTTCCCAGAAAACAGACCGGTATTTCTTGTAAAATGTCTTCTAAGAAGACACTTTGCAAGAAATGTCTACGTCTATTTTTCTGTAGTCAATTTGCAAGAAAATGTCAAAGGCTATTTTCTGAGAATAGTAAGAAAACAAATATCATAATATTTAATATTTTTGCTGAGAAAATGTGAGTAGCAAAAGCACATTTTTCAGCAAAAATACCAGTGATTTTGATTTGTACTTACTAGAACAGTTAAAATTTAAACCAGTAACGAGCTCGTTAAGCTAACGATGCTTTGAACAACTGGGCCCTGTTCGCTTTGGTGCACATCAAACATCGTCGTAAAAGGGGCTGTTTTTACAGTATTTTTTTTAATGTGGATTATTTTTCGGAACTGATGTAAAACAATTACGAGAGAGTTGCCTCCCCTTATGGTGTATTCATTCCTCTTAATGCAATGCCAATCCTCACATCTTAGTCCAGCAACATTGAATAAGTTTAACGGGAGCATATACAGTATCAGGGTAGAAAACCCTATCAAAATAGTCTTTTACCTTCCAATAATTTATCTACTCATAAAAGAAAGATTTTGATCTCAGCAGGATCTGAGTACAGTCGTAAGCTTTTCCGCAATGGCGACAATATTTGTGCCCGTTTGTTCAATTTCAAGTACAACAAGAAGCGCCAGAAGACAACGCAGTTCGCCGCAAAGGGTTCATCGGATAAGAAAACAATATAAAAGATTAAATGCAGAACTTAAACATTGCTGTAAATGACAGAGTATGACCTGACTTTGATGTCACAAGATTGTCAAACGGAGGGATGTGGTATATGCCATGCCATTGAAACATATTCCCTTTGGTTGGTGTGGACAAAATATGAAAGCTATACCTTACATGCTGAATCCCTTAGGCTGGTGCTTACATACTACAGCAATCATGTACACTTTTCAAAACTTAAACACAGTTGTAAAAGACAAAGTATGACCTGACCCTGACCTAGGCAGAAGGTCAAACTGAGGAAGAGGTGTGTGCTATTGAAAAGTCTTACCCTAAGGTAGGGTGGGCCAAATATTAAAGTGGCATCTTGATTACTTCAGCAGATACGAACACTTCTCAAAACTTAACCACAGAACTCAAACATGGGTTTAAATAACAAAGTATGACGTGACCTTGACCCAGACAGAGGTCAAACTGAAGAAAGGATGTGTGCTATTAAAATGTCTTACCCTAACACTGGTGTGGTCCCAATATTAAAGCGGTATCTTGAATACTTAAACAGTTACAAACACTTTTCAAAACTTAAACCCAGAACTCGAACATGGGTTCAAATGACTAAGTATGATCTGACCTTTACCTAGGTAGAAAGTCAAACTGAGACGGGGTGTGTGATATTAAAAGGTCCAACCCTGAGGCTGGTGTGGGCCAAATAGTAAAGCTCTATCTGGAATACTTCAGCAGTTATGTACACTTTTCAAAACGTAAACACAAAATTTAAGCATGGATGTAAATGACAAAATAAGAACTGACATAAACCTACATAAAAATCTAACTTGGGAATGGGGCGTATGCTATTGAAAGGTCTTATCCTAAGGTAGAGGTACGCCAAATATGAAAGCAGTACATTAAACAGCCCTGAAGAATAAATGTGTTGTGCTGCAGTAAAATGATTTTGCAGAAGAAGTAAAACGAAAATAAAATTAAAAAATAATGAACAGGTGTACAACATTATTTACACTATTGCGTGAGAGCCCAGCGAAGAATCAGATCAGCCTGCGCATCCGTGCTTGCTTGTCAGACAATTTGCTGTCAGCCTTAAAATTTACTGGATCCTTGGCTACCCACAAAGAGCCATGGACAGTGATCAGACTGTGCGGGTGCGCAGGCTGACCTAAGTCTTCGCCGGTAGTACAACAATTTTGTAGAGAATGCTGTGTCCCGGCTCAGTTGTATTATTGCTTCATGCCCGTTACGTAATATTTAATCGCTATAATATATTATGTGTTGATAGCAGAGATCCTTGGAGTAAAGTAATCAATTACGCAATTAGCAAGTGCATGCACTCTTCAAGATCTGCTTCTGTAGATGGCAAGTCCGTTGTTTTTTTGTTTTTGTTTTTAGAACCGCTCTGGCAAGGCGGTTCTAACAAGTACCCGCAATCTATGTTTAGAACAGAAGTAAGAAAAAATAATGTATACACCTGTAAACCTCAGTTTTACTATATAAAAGTGGGGTTTAAGGGGATCAAAATTATATAGGCATGTTTTCGTGATGCGAAAACCGATGGCTCGTTTACAGCGATCGCTCAAAATAAAAAACAAATATTCAGGAAAAGTTTTGGGACATTTTCTTATTCATGGAAATATATGTTTTGTGTTATCATTAGAACCGCCTCATGAGGAGATTCTAATTAATATACTCAACATACCATTATTTCATTGAAGATCGCAAAGACACCCCTAAATTATCTCCATTTGCCTCCTCGCCTGGCGCTATAATTAAACCTCAGGGGCTCGAACTACCCATGTCTTAAACGAATGTCCATGGTCCTAAAGACGTTTGAGCCATTACAGTTCGCCTGTAGAGCATTATAATTGATCCGGACACAGCATTTTCGACAAGATTTCATGTGTACCTCGGTAATTTCACAATTACAAAGCATGCGCATAGGTTCATTAGTCTTCACTCTCCGTCTGAAGACGCTTAGGGCCCTTGGCTACCAAGATTGCCCTGCGGAAGCGCAGGCTGATCTGAGTACTTAATGGGCGCGCATGCAGTCGTAAAAAAGGTTGTGCCCCTGCTCAGTTTGAAATTCATATTTTTGTTTTAACCCTTTCATCCCTGAGGTTTTGCAATAGACATTTCCTATTTTGAATTTAGAGAGGTCCATGCTTTGTAATTAGAGGCTTAGTCAATGATCATTAAAAAGATGGCAAGCAGTGAAGATCTGGTGAGATGACTCATCTCATCTACATTTACACTGTTTGCATTGGAATCTGTACCGGTATACAGGGAAGAAATGGTTGAATATGTGACCATATTATTTTAGTTTCTTAGAGGGAACAATATACAGTACAATACATAAATTAGATTCAGTACGACAATAAAACCGATCCTCACTATCAGAAAACAAATTTTCTATCATTTCCGAACAGTCTAGAACAAAGTGTGCACACGTGCGTTCTAACCGGGGCCTTCTTTATTCGATGATATCTAATAAAGTGGCCAACGGTGTTGTAAGAAGACAGGGATCGGAAAAGTGATTATCAGAATAAGCGTACATGCAGCTTATCCTGACCTTCGCACATTACATGGGCCGCGTCATGCAAGAACGTGCCAAAATGTGCTGATTTACATCATCCTGCGCATACACTAAGTATCATCCGGGCCTTTGTTCTCCGTTCATAAATTGTGTGGTATCCAATTATTCTGTTAGCGGACAAATGTTCAAAGACACATGGCGCGGTGCACATGAGTCACTCAAGGAACACTAGTGACGTTTTTGAACTTCACATGTATCCTCAACTGATACCACAAATGAAGCTTTCTTCGAGGAAAAAACATTCTCTGTGTTGAAATATTTTGTAAAAGTATTATTTATGCAGACACCACTAAATATCGTCAATGTGAGTATATTTTTCTTGTTTTTAAGCGAATGTTATGACAGTGTTTGTGTTGCGTTGCCTGGCATATTTAGATGCCAAAGTCGGTATATCGTTTGTGCTGATACATTGAAAGGGTCACAAATATAGTCCAATATTTGGACTATAATTGTGACACTTTCAATATATCAGCACAAACGCAACACAAACAATGTCATAACAGTTGAGGGTACCGGTGAAGAGTCACTAAAATCATTATCAGGAATGTAGTTTGATTGTGTAAACAAACATTCCTTTCGTTACATAGAATGTACAGGTTTTTAGATAAATAAAAAGCTAAAAGCCAAATCCTTATACAAAACATAATTTGCAGCAGAGGAACTATTAAGAAGGAGTATTTGGTGATAATTCTTTGATATGTTTCCTTTTTTCTCCCTAAAAACATATGTTATGGGTACTCATTAGAAGAGCCTCTCCGAGGCGCTTTTAATGAGTACCCAAAACATTTTTTTATAGAAACCTGAAGACAATTATCCTATAATAAATACCAAATACTTCTCCTTAACAATTCCTCTGTTGCAGTGTTGTTTGATGTCATTTATGAACCAAAACAATGTCAGCCGGGCCACAGCATTTCCTACAGGATGTCATGTGCACCCAGCGAAGACTCTGATCAGTTTATCCACTCAGTCAGATCAGCGTCTTTGCTGTACGTCCTGTGGATAGCTAATGAAGCAAACGATCTTCAAGCGCCAAGTAAAAACTCTGATCAGAATGCGCTGATGCGCAGGTGATCAGAGACTTCGCTGGGCGCACACGTAAAATGGTAGGAATGTCTGTGCCCCAGCTCATATATATATATACTGAAAGGAAAAAGAAACGCAGGGTAAATTTTATTCCTAAATTTTATTCAAGTTTGAAAAAGTTTGTTAAATATTTTACTATGATTACAAAACGGTACATGCATGGAACAAAAGTTCCAAATTTCATTGGTTTGTGATCAACAAGTCTTGAGTTATTGAAGTTCATTGGTAGCTACCCCCCAAATCTTTAAATCAAAATCAAATTGAAAATCAATATCGGGTGTGCCCCCCTCTTGCTGCCGTTGCTGCCCTAATTCTCCTTTGGATCGAGTTAACCAAAGCATTGACAGTTCGCATCGGGATGTTATTCCATTCATCGATCAACGCATTCCTTAGTTGTGCGAGAGTTGCGGGGGGATTTCGGCGCTTCCTAACCCTTCTGTCCAGCTCATCCCACATGTGCTCTATTGGGGTCAATTCTGGACTGTACGGTGGCCATGCTAGTGGTGCGATGTTATTGTTTGCCAGGAAATCCTGACAAACTTGGGCAACATGTGGTCGGGCATTGTCCTGCTGCAGAATCAGATTACGTTGTTGCACAAGCGGGACTGCAACAGGACGCAAGATCTCATCCCTATACCTTACTGCGGTCATATTGCCCGCAACAATAATCAACTGTGATTTTATCCCGTGAGCAATGCCTCCCCAGATCATAGCGGAGCCACCCCCAAACCGATCCCGTTCGACAACACAGGCGTCGGCAAAGCGTTCTCCGCGACGTCGGTACACACGACGTCGACCATCTGCGCGATAGAGAGTGAACCTAGACGCGTCCGTAAAAAGAACTCGTCTCCACTGCCTCATCGGAAATAGCCTGGGCGCATGCGCCGTCAACCACGCCATACGACGCAAGCTACGTGCCTGGGTCAGAGGCAGACCAACGTATGGAAGACGAGCTCGAAGACCAATCTCACGCAATCGACTTCCAACAGTCTTCGGAGAAATTTGTCGATTATGCGTACCTACTGTATTAAGGGCAGTTTCGGTAGCAGTGAGATGACGATTCCACAAATGTGCCAGACGGATTGTCCTGTCTTGACGTCGCGACGTCACGCGTGGACGCCCAGACCGCGGTCGGTCTGCTAAATGCCCTGTCTCCCTTGAACGTCTAACAAGACGTTCAATTGTTGAGACGTTAACCCCAAAATGATTGGCAACTTGCTGTTGCCTCTGACCCTGCATCAGCAACGCAATTGCCCTACCCCTCTGAACATCAGTCAATCGTACCATGATTGAAAAAAAGTTCAAAGTAGCGTAAAAATGAAAAGAAAACTCGGTAAAAGAATCGAAGAGCGTTGTGTACCAGTGAAGTGTACCAAATGGTGTGAGGAAATCTTGTGCGGAAGGTTTAAACATGCTTGTTTTGCACGAAATTTTGGCTTTCCGTATTGTCCGTGCAATGCACTGTGTAGTGCACGGTTGAATGATTTCACACACTGGATAGATAGCACATCGACCAAAGACTCGTATACCCGCGGTTTACATTCACAGGACAATCTGTAAAAGTGTATGGCTATAGTAAACACCGTAAAAAATGGTTAAAATAAGAAGGAAAAAACTCTACCCTGCGTTTCTTTTTCCTTTCAGTATATATATTGTCTCAGATTGACGCAGACCTATGATTCAGACCTGCAGTCTTTTCATTCTATAAAAATGGAATATACTCTAGATCCATTTAATGAGTAATGATCACACACGCACATGGGTCGGACTAGCCAGTTTCAACCTAAAAGGCCGCGTCATTAAATCTCATATAAATATTCATTTGTTTTTTCTCTTATTGGGCCAATGATCGCAAGGGCATGTAAAACATAAACTTCATGAAGAAATTAGAAGGCAACATAGTGATTAGAAAATATTTCTGTATTAGTAGAATATATTTCTGAAATGTTCAATACTCGTACTGCAACATAGATTCTGTATAAAATATCAAGGACATGGTATTATCAGTTAGGAATTGGATGCAGTGCCTAAATAAGTAATTATTCTGAATTTAAAAGGAGATGGTTTTGTAAACATTTTTTTTTTTTTTTTTTTCGTTTTTGTATCAAACGTAATTGCAAAGCGGCAAAACTAACCTATCTTATTTGAAATACGATAATATAAAGTTGCTAGAAAATAGTTGTGGTCATGGTACCTAAGCCGTAATCCAAACTCTTAAATCCATAAAAGAATGACGAATCAGAATGTTCAGAACAACAGACATGGACCCAAGAATAAGGGTGCAATCAGGCGTCCGCGGATAGTAAGCATTACTTGGTAAGCAAGCTTCGCCCACCATGCCCATAGGCCTGAACGAAGGAAATATCGTTAGAAGCGTATGTCCGGGATTCAGTTTAGATTTTAGAAAAATTTTAGAACTGATTTTTAGAACTGATTTTAGAAAATCAATTTACAGTTGATTGAAAAATTATGTGAAATAAAGCACGGGATGTAAATAATTTTACTCCGGGACAGCTATTACTTGCAAAACAAATCTATTCTTTGTTTCTGCTTTAAATGACAAAATACAAGGCCCGACACGTATATGTTTATAGGGTGTTGTCTCCAGCTGGAACCATACATGCTGTGTATCAAAAGAACACTAGGTGTATGTGTATTACACCATTAATGAATGAGGTCAGCTTGTGCATTTAAAATCTATTACAGCGGTGTCCAGGTTCAAACTTGTATTTCAGTGTGTAGCGAACAGACAGGAACCGCCTTAAAACGATCAGTAGAAAATCTGTTGACACAAACAATATATTAATAACAGGGGCGAAGTTTGCTATGTTCATTTGCCTTGATGAATAGAAAAGAAACCGATAAGACAAATTGTATATCATAACTGGGTGTCATTACATTTAACTTTGTCTTTGTAAAACAACTCACTATTGTAACCACATACGTTTGTATGCAGCAATAAATTAACTTGTAATGTTTAAATGCATATCAGTAAATTGAATCGGCCAATATATGTGACAGTGATCAGTAAAATGTATATATTTATCTTAATAATCAATTATTAAACTAAGAAAATAAACATCCTACTATTGACTAAGCTTATATGTGTACATAAAATTACTCAGTAAAATGTTAACCCTTTCACCCCTGTAGACCCAAACTGATACCTATGCAAACAGTGCAGAGTCGTCTCATCAGGATCTACAGTGGTTTCCATTCAGTTTCTGATTACAGACTAAAACCCTTATTAGCATCAATACATGCCCAAATCCAAGGATGGAAGAGTCCACTTCAGAAATACGGGGTGAAATGGTTATAGCGATTACACTTCGACATGTTTTCTTCGATGATCAGCCTCAGTAAATTGCAACCTGATAAGGCGACTGAAGTTTTGTTGTCTGATAACAGCTCGTATTGGCTTAAATTCAATTGTTCTAAGTAAACACAGGCAATATGCCATGCCTGTGTTGTATATTAAAATAAATATGTAAACTCAGGAAATGATACAATCAGATCCACATTAATTGCTCAACATCAAAGGGGAAGATAGACAAATATAACTAAACAGCCATAAAAGTAACAAATAGCAAGCAGAGTTGGCAGCCTTTTCCCAAAAAGGTGGTAACTATGTTACCGAAACTCAAATGAATAGACCTTGTTAAAAGAAAAGCAGTTGTAAATGAAACACTAGAAAACGTTAAACGAAAAGTACCACAATGAAAGTACTCAATCTCACATAGGGCGAAAGTTTGGACCAATCTTTAACATCTGTCCAAGTATCAATATTAAATACGTCTATGTAGTCAGGAGATATAGATCTTTAGCAACCTAAATGTGAATAATTACCATGAGAATATTCTAAGCAAGGACCTTTAGCTCAAGGTTATTAATTAAACTTTGAATCAGTCTGTAGCAGCACGCCAAGTTTCAACGAAATACACCCATTCATTCAAAAGACAGTGATCTTTAAACATTCATAAAATTCTACTTCGAAAGTTCAAGGACACTGACAGGTCAGGGGTATGCACTGAACAAATGTTTGGCCTTGTCTAACATAAATCCAAGTATCAACTAAATTAATTTGGGTATGCAGGAGTTAAATATCTTTAAAGTTTTAAACCTAAAAGTAAAACATGAATGTGTAAGTCCATAGCCTTGATCCAAGGTCACGACGGAGATTTAACTAATTTAGGCACTCATAAGGTGTAGAGCTTTAATACCTTAAACGAAAAACTGCAGCATAAACATCTAAGTCGATGGTTGCCCTCAAGATCATGGGCCAGGGTAAGTATGATACTGTACAAAACAATTGATCGATATCCACCAAAATGTCAACTAGGAACATGACACCTTATCATGTGTGGTCGTCGCTGGATGTAGTGCAATAGCTCTTTCTGTGCTCTCTTACAGGCGAGCTAACAATTTAGTGAATACAGACTTTAAATAATGCATACGATAAAACCAACCTGTATAGAAATGTCTACTTCCGCTTTTAACGTTATAAACATGCCCTTAATTACATTTGATAAATGAATTTGATGAATAAGAAAATACGTGTATCCTAAGACATATCGTAGTTCGTTGAACGACTTGTTTTACCACATTAACACGAAGTGAATGCTGAACTTAACCATTTTACCCCATGAGTTTATTAAATGGACTCCTCAATCTCCAAATTGGGTCACATCCATTGTTGCAAATAGGGGTTTCAGTCAAAAATCAATGAGAGAATTCAGATCCAGATGATAGGGCTCGTTACTGGCACTGTTTCTAGAAATACATGTATTGGTCAGCAAGAATGAAAGTGTTGAAGGGAAAGTTTATTGTTTTTTGTCGTCGTTTTATTTAAAGTTTGGGAAATGGACACCGATACAAGGTAAAATAACTCTGACATGAATGTATTTGCATCTCCTCAGGAAAAAATTTGCTTCTTCGATTTTTAAAAGGTTTCATCTACTAATGAGGTAACTTCATGACTGAAAAACATGAAAAACAGATGCCAAATTATTTAGAGGTAGATTCATTTTAAGGAGAATAGATAGAATTTAAGAGCTGCGACTTTGTTTAAATTATTTGCCTCCTTTCAAAAAGGAGTCTCTCTAAACAAATTCTTTCTTTTTTAAAAAAGACTTCTTTTCAGAAGTAACTTGGTATCATTACAAAAACATGCCTATTCAAATATATAGAAAATTTCACTTCCAAAAACTGAAAATTTTCAGATAAAAAGCCCAGATACTTTTCATACATCTGCTCAAAACATAAATTTTGGGTACTCGTGCCGAGGCAGTTCTCACGAGTGCCGACCATCTATAGTTTTTAGCAAAAATAAGAAAATAATCTATACCCCTGTAAACCCCAATTTTACTGTATAAAAGTGAGATTTAAGATGGTCAAAATTATGTAGGCTTGTTTTCGTAATGCAAGTAAAGCAAACCAGACACCATATATTATGCTGCACTGGGAAAATAGAGGACAGTCTACAAAATGTATTAATTCACATTAAGATAGACAGAAACTACATATGCAACCTGATCGCATGTATAGTTGCCGTTTCAAGATACCCTTGTCCAAGTATTTCTTGGTGGATTATGCTTGCCATTATCAGACAGTTTTTTTCATGAAGTTTTAACAAATCCCATAATAGTCACTTGACAGATATTTATAACATATGTGTAATGTTTACTAGCTGGAAATTGCTAAGCTTATTTTAACAACCAGTGATTGAGTGCCACATTTATGTCGTACTGATATATTATATCGTAGTTTGTCAGGTACGTATTGAATAAAAATTTTCAATTCTGTATATCTTCGTTTGATACTTATCCGTACTTTAAACTATGGCAGACGTAAATGATCTGTTGAACGATGAAGACATTATCAGATGTCAAGAAACGTATAAAAAAGAAAAGCATGATGACTCACGCTGTCAGTATCAATACAAATACGACTGGCCTATACAGATATATGGAACGGTATTTTTCGTCAAGCTATTTATCAGGATATGTTTCTGCAGAGTACAGATAGACAGAAGCCCATACTGTAAACGGAATGAGATTGCTTTTTGGGAGCTTGGTAACGGCGTTGAATTTCATATCGATGACAGATGCAAATTTTGGAGACCACGGTACGCCAATCCCTTTGATGGGTATCGCCATTTTAGAAAGATTTGTTACTGTACAGGAGACAGAGAGTGATAAGCGTTGGAGTTCTTCTAGTAAACGGTGGCTTTAGTTTCATTCCTGGCTAACAAAACCAACCTTCTGTGATGACAGTACTTTTAGAAGTTTTCAAATACTAACATCAAACATATGTCTGAAAGTTCAAATTCTTTCTTTTAGAAACATTTTACACTTGCTGATCTGAAGAGTAATACTTTAAGGAAAACAAAGCAATGGTATAATATAGAGGAGATACGTTAGCCATTTACATAACAAACTGGGCCCAGTTGTTCAAAGCGTCGTTAGCTTAACGAGCTCGTTAAGGGTCATTTCGTTAACTATTTTAGCGGATTCAATATACAAAATTCTGATATTTTTTGCTGAAAAAATGTGAGTAGCTTTTGCACTGCAAAAGCTACTCACATTTTTTCAACAAAAAATATCAGCATATTTGCGTATCATTTGATATAAATTTTAACGAATCGTTAACTAACGACATCGTTAGTTTTGAACAACTGGGCCCAGGTACATTTTTTTCAAGTCGCCAGTATATACAAGTAGATATAAAGTAGACTAACATTATTTGATGTCCAGTGTATGTTTTACTTTGTGGTCCTTTTGAATGAACGAGACTATTTGGTTTATATTTTGAAAACACCGGCGCTGGGACGCTTAAGGAATACTGCAATTTGTATTAATGTTCGTGTTACACTGTTGACAATGTCGAGTCGGTACTTCTGTTGCAAGTTGTTTGTATGTTTCCCTTTCAGTTCATTCGCGCTGATTTTACAAACAGCTATATTGTGATATCATATCGTACCTATCAACCCTTATCCGGAACCTTGGTAGGCTCTGGTCCGTACCTGTTACATTTGCAGGATATCTCAATAGTTTGTGCTCTCAATAAAAAAAAAAAAACCATGTATAAAGGTACCCAAAAATGCCACAACCACGTAGCACACAGAAAGCTAGATGAGCAGCAGATAATGACAAAACAAACTCCAAATATAAAACCACAGATGCGCAAAGAAGAATTGCAATATTGGAACCGCCTTAAAATGGTCAATAAGAAAAGAACTGGGTGCTTAAACCACTTTTACTCGCACGAACCTCACCTTTTTTTCTGATGCAAGTACAAATTAAAAATATATAATTACAAATATATGTAAGACCACAGAGGGGACCTCTCCCTCATCTATGGAACAACACAGTGTAAATTGATATAATCAAGAACAATGTGAGCAACAGAGCAAAGAGCTACATGGCACTCTGTAGCCAAAACATGAGAAAAAAACAAACAGGACCAGCCAACTTTGCTATTTGCATTTTCCTAATAGTCCCCACACTATGAGAGGTCGGATCAGGACCGAAACCATTTGCGTTCATTGGTTTAATATATAAACAAGCTCAGTGCTTATATTTATCTATTTTGAAATACGTGTATATACTTAAATTCATATTAGCTCATCTGTGATGGATGTTGACAAATGCCGTAGACCCTGATCTAACAGCATATCATTTGCTATTCGGTTGAGGTAACAACATTCGAATTCGAAATATCATTTCACTGTTCTCTGATACATAAAATAAGGCTGACTGATTCAGACAAGTTTAAAGGGCACTTGCATTGGCTCAGTTTATTGGGGTATTGGAAGGTCAATTGGTCGCCAGTTGAGCTAAAAACGGGCTAACTGTTTCATCAACGACTTCATAATCATGCATGCTATAAGATTACATGAATATAGTCATGCTTGCTAAAGATATTTCATGAATTCAGTATATGTAAGAATATTGTAGTGTTTGTCTATATTCTATGCGCTAAAATATCTTAGCAATCTTTAGAAAATTTCAATTCATTACGCAAACACGCTTATTTAAATATACAGAAAATTTCACCTCCAAAAAACTGAAAAAAAAATCAGATAAAATCTTTGATATTTTTCATATTTCTGCTCAAAACATAGATTGTGAGTACTCGTTAGAACCGCCTCGACAAGGCGGTTCTAACGAGAACCCACAATGTATGTTCTGAGCAGAAATAAGAAAAATAACGATTACCCCTGTAAACCCCAGTTTTACTAAATAAAAGTGGGGTTCGAGGGGGTCAAAATTATATAGGCATGTTTTCGTAATGGAATTTGAATTTGTGGTGTGTTCTTTGCCTTCAAAGAATCCGTTTTCCTTTGCATATATCTACCTTTAGTACAGCTAGTGTTAAATGCGGCCGTAAACAGCCTCGCTGTACTTCATCACAGTATATACATGTATTACATGTTTAGGTATATTCAATTGCACCAGCCCATTTTGAATAATGCAAATTAGAATATCACTCTAACTGACACTTGGTTTGCAATTTTATTGTTGCTCATATATAGCTCAAATAAAGCCAATTCTGCTATTTTAGTTTCTTTTGTTGTTCTTCCTTTCAATGGTAAATATGGATATATCAAGTAAAGGCCTTTATCACGGAACACAGCCATACAGATGCATCGGATAAGGGTAGAACCAGAATTTTACGGTGACTTAGTGTACAGATTTAAAAAAAATGTTGGTAAATCTAACTTTTTGGAGCCATTCAGAAAACTTATTAACCGTTATAAAACAATTAGCTATAGCCTGGATATTATGCGGCAGACTGCATGCCTAGTTGTCAACCCAATCATTGTTGATGGCTATGCTTCACTCTTTAATTGCACGACGGCGGTTGGGGCCTCAGACTCAATGACGGCCTCTTCGTAAAACTTTAACCAGTGGGTTGGGGCTTGATGATATGTCTTTGGCTTGGCCCGCCATGGTTCAACTATTGGTTTTCATTTACTCTGGCATACAGTAGAATTAGCCATGAGTACTCGTCTTTGTTTATTATAGTGATTAATTTGATTTTTATGTTTTCGCTTTGATGCATTGACTGACTTGGGAGCCTTTATGCGAACCGAATTTTTATGTGTTTCTGTATTAAGAGTAGCATCGGGACCCAGTGTGAAGTTAGCTAGCTGTAAAAGTGCTTTAAACCCCCCGGTGGTTTACTCTACTGACCGTTCTAAGACGGTGGTCCCGGTGTTAGTCTTACTCTTTGTTGCTTTGTGGTTTATTCTACGAGGCGATTTGTTGTATGTCTTTCCGTGTGTCATTTTGTTCTTGTGTTTTTCAGTCCTTTTAGTATTGCGATTACCGCGCTTGGGGAAGAGAGAGCTAATCTTAGTGCTTTTCGTACGTTTGTTCGATTTGTGCTTGTTTGGATTTGTCGGTTTCCTCTTCTTCTTTGGGTCTGGGAAGAGCTGCGGTTTGTTCAGTCCTGTTAGTATTGCGATTACCTCGCTTGGGGAAGAGAGAGCTAATCTTAGTGCTTTTCTTACGTTTGTAATTGTTTGGATTTGTCGGTCTCCTCTTCCTCTTGGGGTCTGGGAAGGGCTGCGATTTGTGATTGTGGCACTCCCTGGACTTTTCTTTTACCTTTTTTTGTGATTGTGGCACTCCCTGGACTTTTCTTCTACCTTCTTTTGATTGACATAAACTGGTACTCTATTGAAAACACAAAGAAAAAACGAGAAGAAATTGCAGCAGAACTACCGTCCTCGAATGGTCAAAAGCATAGCAACTGTGGCTTAAACTCATTCTTACTTGAGTCAAACTCGGTCTGATACAGTTTAATTTACACATACGTGTGGGTATTTCTTTATCTTAGAACTGAGCCACAATCACAGGACACCGCTTAGCAACATAGGACAAAAATAGAAGAGAAACTTCCAGTGAGTGCCACAATCATAAAAAAGGGTAAGATAAAAGTCCAGGGAGTGCCACAATCACGAACCGCAGCCCTTCCCATACACCAAAAGGAAGAGGAAACCGACAAATCCAAACAAGCTCAAATCGAACAAACGTACGAAAAGCACTAAATTTAACTCTCTCTTCCCCAAGCGAGGTAATCGCAATGCTAAAAGGACTGAAAAACACAAGAACAAAATGACACAAGGTACGACATAAAACAAACCGCCTCGTAGAATAAAACACAAAGCCAAACAAGTGCAAATCGAATAAACGTACGAAAAGCACTAAGATTAGCTCTTTATTCCCCGAGAGAGGTAATCGCAATGCTAAAAGGACAGAGACAAAATAACACAAATAACACGAGGCAAGAGAAGTCAAAAAGTTGTCTTCAAGGTACAAATGTCTGAAAACAACAAAGTGTATCCAGCATTCTTAAGATGGATTGATGCACGTTTGATTCCGCCACCGCCACCCCCACCCCTCAGACCTACCCCGCCCGAGTTTTACATAACTTTAGTGATTCCCGTTTGCTTTCTTATGCATTAATCTTCTTCTGAAATGGTATGTACTCTAAAAGCAAAGAACCGGGGAGCATTTATTTTTTCTATTTTATAGTAAATCCCTTTTAAAAGGAAGCAAAACCAATTTTGACAGAGCTGTCTCCCTTGAAAGTTCATCAAATCCTCTTAGAATAAAATTGTTTATCACGCGAGGGTAGTTAAGCAGCGACTAACGTCGAGATTTACCAAAACCTTGCTTATGACTCTACTGTCTGTTTATGATAAATAAATCAAATTGAAAATAAAGGAACTACACAGTTACATCACTTGTCAGGTGGAACATTTAAAGACGTCATTTCGAGTTTTCTGTAGCAGTGAAGATCGGAACCGGTTGTGCTTCTTTTTTCATTTGTATGCCGAAAGACCTTGTTGCAGTAGTTTGTTTTTTAATCGATGTTCTGTTAAGAAACTAATTCAAAGTCACTGAGATAAAATGGTGCATGAAGTTTATGGTGTCTATGGTAGAACGCCTCCCCGTATATCACAATAGTGCAATTTACATTTCATATCTTTCGGAATCATTGGGCCCAGAGTGGTATATCTGAAGATGGAGTTCTGCTCGTGTATACGCTAGACAGCGTAAGCAGTGTTGCAAACTTCATTACTGCTTATGAAAATAAAACCGAGACTCCCATTTTCTAATCCGTGGTGTGCTCTTTGTTTCCAAAGGCAACCTTTTTGACATTTATTTGTATGAGAAGCTGAACATTTAAAGTTCATTATGGTTCTCTAAACCTTGATTTAAGGAAAATGACACACTTTAGGGCAAGCAATGTTTTTTATTTAGCTTTTAAACGGTAAGAAATGGCACCGCTTGGGTGCAGTTTTCTCTCAGAAAGAATACATGTACAGGAAATCACACACGAATATCCGAGGAGACGTTATTCTATAGTTGTAAACAATGCAAAACATCTACCTTTTGTATCCCAATACCTTAGGCATATTTTTGTTATTCTAAAATATCTTAACAATGTTAATGATCGTACATTTTGTACTGTAATATAGCAATTAATTTCATGTAATTTATTCTAACTTGTGTCTAAAATCGATAACAAGTAATAACAAACATCAAAGTGAAACAAATATAACCAAAACACTGTGATAAAATAAAGCAAAGGGTTCATTGGCAATCTGAAGCAGAACACAAGAAAACCACAAACACGACTACAATAGACCAGACCTCAGACATTGATACTCAGGCCCCAAACTCGACCACAATAGACCAGACCTCAGACATTGATACTCAGGCCCCAAACTCGACAACAATAGACCAGACCTCAGACATTGATACTCAGGTGCCAAACTCGACCACAATAGACCAGACCTCAGACATTGATACTCAGGCCCCAAACTCGCCCACAATAGACCAGACCTCAGACATTGATACTCAGGCGCCAAACTCGACCACAATAGACCAGACCTCAGACATTGAAACTCAGGCGCCAAAGTCGACCACAATAGACCAGACCTCAGACATTGATACTCAGGCGACAAACTCGACCACAATAGACCAGACCTCAGATATTGATACTCAGGCCCCAAACTCGACCACAATAGACCAGACATTGATACTCAGGCCCCAAACTCGACCACAATAGACCAGACCTCAGACATTGATACTCAGGCCCCAAGCTCGACCACAATAGACCAGACCTCAGACATTGATACTCAGGCCCCAAACTCGACCACAATAGACCAGACCTCAGACATTGACACTCAGGCCCTAAACTCGACCACATTAGACCAGACCTCAGACATTGATACTCAGACGCCAAACTCGACCACAATAGACCAGACCTCAGACATTGATACTCAGGTGCCAAACTCGACCACAATAGACCAGACCTCAGACATTAATACTCAGGCCCCAAACTCGACCATCTCAGACATTGATACTCAGGCCCCAAACTCGACCACAATAGACCAGACCTCAGACATTGATACTCAGGCGCCAAACTCGACCACAATAGACCAGACCTCAGACATTGATACTCAGGCTCCAAACTCGACCACAATAGACCAGACCTCAGACATTGATACTCAGGCGACAAACTCGACCACAATAGACCAGACCTCAGACATTGATACTCAGGCGCCAAACTCGACCACAATAGACCAGACCTCAGACATTGATACTCAAGCCCCAAATTCGACCACAATAGACCAGACCTCAGACATTGATACTCAGGCCCCAAACTCGACCACAATAGACCAGACCTCAGACATTGATACTCAGGCCCCAAACTCGACCACAATAGACCAGACCTCAGACATTGATACTCAGGCCCCAAACTCGCCCACAATAGACCAGACCTCAGACATTGATACTCAGACGCCAAACTCGACCACAATAGACCAGACCTCAGACATTGATACCCAGGCCCCAAACTCGACCACAATAGACCAGACCTCAGACATTGATACTCAGGCCCCAAACTCGACCACAATAGACCAGACCTCAGACATTGATACTCAGGCGCCAAACTCGACCACAATAGACCAGACCTCAGACATTGATACTCAGGCGCCAAAGTCGACCACAATAGACCAGACCTCAGACATTGATACTCAGGTGCCAACATCTGAAAAAGTTTGAGGAGGGAGTCATCATTATGCTGAGGACTTACCCACCTTCGATCAATTAAAGATGAACGCAAAAGTATCAACCATAATTGGGTTAATAACAATGTATGTAGATTGCATCCATCTTTTTCTGAATTCATAGACTATGTCAGCATAAAATTCTGGATCAGTCAGACCAAATATGTGAAAAAGTAGATATTAATTAAATAACAAACTAATAAATTTGAAAAAGAAAGAACTCGAGAAACTTATATAGGTGGCGAATGATCTGGTCCGTTACATTGCTAACGTAATTTGTTTTTATTTTACTGGGGAAAATACTCATCACGAAAACATGCCCATATAATTTTGACTCCCTTAAACCCCACTTTTATATAGTAAAACTGGGGTTTACAGGGGTATATATTATTTTTCTTATTTCTGTTCAAAACATAGATTGTGGGTACTCGTCAGAACCGCCTCGCCGAGGCGGTTCTAACGGGTACCCATAATTTATGTTTTAAGCAGAAATATGGAAAATATTAGAGTTTTTTATCTAAAAAAAAATCGGTTTTTGGAGGTAAAATTTTCTATATATTTGAATAGGCGTTTTTTCGTAATGTAAAATTGGCAACTTAGTGCTAGATTATAGAAACATGAATTTCGTTTGTTTAATTTTGTTACATATTAAAATATATATCGGAAGATTAGTATTTTAGTATGTCCTAAACAAATTACAGACAGACATGGACTCAAAATAATTTGGGTGTAATCAGGCGTCCATGTTAAGTAAGCATTACTTGGCAAACATGTCCTGGATTTAGAAATGATGTAAAAAAAAAAAAGTCTATAAAATGCCATCTTTACAAGGCGCAGCCAATCCGTGACACCAAGGGGAAGGGGAAAAAGACATAAACCAACACGTGCAAAACAAACAAGCGCATGAAAAGCACACATACGAGCTCTCTTCCCCAAGTGTGGTAAACGTAATGCTAAAAGGACCAAAAACACAAGGACAAAACACAAGGCAAAAACAGTAAAAAGAAAATGCCAGGGAGTTCCACAATTACAAGTCGCAGCCAATCCCGCAACCCAAAAAGAAGGTGAAAGACTTACACACCAACACGCTAAAAACAAACAAACGCACAAATAGCACACACGTCAGCTCTATGTACCTCAGGCAAAGTGATTTCAATGCTAAAAAAAATGCTAATAAAAGCAAACCCCTCAAAGCTACACAGAGTACTTTCGGGAAAACAGACTTAGAACGGTCAGCAGTATAAACTCCCGGGCAGTGGGGGGAGGGGGTGGAGGGGGCTTTAATGCACTTTTACAGTCGACTAGCTTCATCCCGATACTCAATACAGAAATACATAAAAATTCTGTTCGCATAATGGCACCAAACTCAGTCGATGCAAGGCTTAATATAAAACGCCTCATAGAGTTAGCCACAAAGCTACACAAAATAAGAGTAACACTTGGACCGGGACCGCGACCGGTCCCGGTACTGAGTCAGTTGAAGACTTAACTGAGGCAAAACCATCAGACATAAGTCTGAAACGGACACATTGAAGGGATTGAAAAAATGATGATGCTCCCCATAAAACATCTTAGGTGTTGCCACCAGTTTAATTCTTTGATATCCCTGAGTCAACAGTCTTGTAACTTCAGTTAAACAAAGCTAATTCTTCTGATACCGAAGCCGCGTTTCTGGATTTACATTTATCTATTGTAGATGGGTTTGTTTCTCCAAAACGTATGATAAACGCGATGATTTTGATTTTGAGATTGTAAATTGTCCTTTCTTGCACGATGATGTTCCTCGTGCAGCATCCTACGGTGTTTATATTTCACAATTAATTCGATTTGCCAGAGTGTCTAGTCATGTAACTGACTTCAACACTCGTAATAAATTGCTAACTCCTAAACATCTTAATAACCAAATCACGGTTAATATCTTGACTTCCCTCTTTAATTGCACGCCGACGGGGTAGACCTCAGATTCTATGATGGTTCCAGCGTAAAGACTTACTTGAAATTTAATTTTGTGTAATGTTGGTTGGTACTTTATCTCTATCTTTGGTCGGGCCCACCGGAGTCTAACTGTTGGTTTTCTTTTGCTCCAGCATTTCAGTTGTTTCGTGCTGTCGAGTCCTCATCGTTGTTTTATCTCTGTAATTAGTTGAGTTTTTGTGTTCTCGGAGATGTAACACTGATGAGTTAGGAAGCCTTCATGCCGACTGAACAAATTATGTGTCTAAACCGCGGCAGACGTAAAGGCGAGGATTGTGGCCACGTTAAATCGATTTAAGCCCCCAGTGAAATACTTTTCACTGACCGTTCCAAGGCGGTTCTTCTGTCATGGTTTATGTTTGTTATAGTTCGTCTTTGAAAGTGTGTGTCGCTTTACATCTTTTTGTTTTGGATAGCCATTTGGCCACTTTGTGGGAAAGTAACTGTCCGTTTGGCTTTCTGCTAGTGATGTTTCCATAAGGGGTCTAGTTATTTCGTGTTTGTGTTTCTTTCCCTTTGATGTCTCTGATGGGAGGTGTAGGATAATTGTATAGATTCCTGATAATTGCCTTCCCTTCTATTTTCCTTGTTTAATAAAATCCTGATATTCAAAGGAGGCTATAGAATAACGAATTAACGGATTAACTGTTAGAAGTAAACACCGTGTGTTGGTGCATATGGCATGTTGCTGCTCAGAAAGAGAAGATGAAGTATGGGAAAACTGAAGTAATCCTGCCTAGCAGTGAGCTTTCCATTGTCGATATACAGGTATAAATCCAAGTATAAGGAAGAAATTGTTGTCTCAGGTTTTTTTATTATTTATTTATTTATTATTTATTTATTTATTTCAAGGTCAAGTAGATTAGTTCGAGGTAAAAACGGAAATGCAGTTATTAAGGAAAAGCTTAGAGTCCAACAAGTTGTTAGTTCAACAAATATTGCATTAAGTTAGTTTTTACGGAACAGGAACATATTTAAAAAGAATTTTAAAAAACATAACTCT